>CM060941.1:763352576-764608409 GCA_030765085.1 Allium cepa | reverse complement strand
TAAAATTTCATGTTAATAAATTTTACATCAACTTATGAAGTTAAATTCTTAATTAAGATCAATTCCAAATAAAATTTTCAATCTAACTCCCAATCTTAATTGATTTAAATCATTTAAAATTCTATATATTTTCAATATCTTAACATGTACTTAACCATATAATATAAAATAATCAAACTCCATTATTCAACTTATTTATTTTATTTAACAAATTCATACATAGCTTAAATTCATAACTTTAACTATAGAGGTATATAAAATAAGATTTTATATAAGGTCAAAAATTAATATTTATTAAACCGTATCCTATCCAAAACCATAAAATCCTTTCAAAAATAATTTTATATATATACCGCGGTGCTTGTATATAGTTTTCTATCCTATGGTCAAGTGATACGGATATTTATCATTTCAATCCGTTATTTAATAATAAAAAAATACGGTTGTATATCATTTCAAACCGCAATCCCGAATGAAATGAAATGCATAACAACTTGCAGTTAATATAAATAAACATCCATTCATCCAAATATCAATCATCAACCATTTATTACAAATCATCATCCAATTTAAACAAACATCAATATAGAGCATATAAAATATAACAGGTATTAACTAACAGTTTATATTCAATAATAAATTTAATAACAGTTTAACTGGCAGTTTATATGCAAATAAATATATTTTAACTGTCAATTTATATGCAAAGTAAAATCAATTAACAGTTAAATTAAATAAATGCGATGTAACTGAGATGATGAATAAAACATGCCAAACAGTCATAAATAAATTTCTACTCGTATCTTAAATCAATTTAACAAACATAAGAAACCTTAGAAGTTGTGAGTGGGTTAAAACACTCACCTTTTGAATTTAAATTGAAATTAAATCCAATTTAAACTCAAAAATTTCACCATCTCAAAATCCGTCCAAACAAGCGTCATCAAGTCCGGAATTTCAATATGATCCTAACAAAAAAAATCGCACGTGAAATGGATATTGTATGTGGAAAATATCTCGATTTGTGTTATTGAATTTCGATATTTAATTAAAACAAACAAAACAAACTCACCAAACACTTTTGCCACGTCAGCAAGCTGAAACGTGCGCACGAGATAACATCCCAAAACCCTAATCGTTCGAACGCATGCTCACCCTTCTCAGCCGCCACCGATCTCTTCCTTTGACCAATTTTCGCCGCTCTCACGTCCACCCTCGCACCCATCAGGGACCACCGCTGCAATTTCCATGTCAGGCCGCCCCTCCAGGAGACTCACGACGCCGCCTACTGTGCTCAGCCCGAGGCGTGATTCGGCCGCTTATGCTTGATTTCTGGCGAATTTTGACATCATTGGCGAAATGTTACCGCATGGATGAACTTGCCTTGCCCCCCTTTACGCTACTATCCCCTCCGATCGACCCAAGGACTCAAATCTACCGTTAAACTCGACGCTACACCATAGACGGCCGAGAATCAATTGCAAATTCCAGGACGAACGCTGAGTCAAATCGAAAAACGAATTACACCATCGAATTTCGCTCATCGAGGTCTTCAACATATATATTTTTGAGATTTTTCTGAGGACATTGAATTTAGGCTTTGGATTTGATTTTTGAATTGTATTTGGATCTAGTGTTTGCAGCCATTGGAAGAGGAGGAGTTGAGAAAATGAATGCATAAACAAATGAGAATAGATGGAGGCTAGGGTTTATAACTGGGTCTATATAGTTAGGTTAGAAACAGAGTATATGGATTCGACAAACAAACGTGCTGAACGATAATTGGCCCAAAAAGCCCGTTCTGACTCCGGAACGAAATTGGGTAAACCCATATATCGAAATAGGTGTTTTAAAATATTCTGAACACGATGGAAAAAGTTTCATGCCCAAATTCCATCGTATGAAGAAGTTATGCTGAAATCAATATTTTCAAATTGATTTCAATTAAATCAATTTCAAGGCGTTTCGCGTTCGTACGATCAAACGACAAGTCCGATCGATACGAAACTTGAAACCCTACAATAATTCACCGTTACGGATCCGATGAAAGTAGTTTCGTCGGAATCCGAATCAGTGGCCAAAATGGTTATTTTTATATTAATTAATTAAATTTAAAATAAATAATTAAATCAAATTTCAAATTTAAATTCTGAAATTTGCAATCTTTATCACTTTAAAATTTCCAAACATTTACAATGATTTAACAAAATTTTAAAAGTCAATTTATTAAAGATTAATCAATAGAAATCTTCAATTTCATACAATTCAAAATTATAGATAAATTTTCAAATTTCCATTTAATTGAATTTACCCATAATTATTCCATTCATAATTTCAAATAGAAGGGTTTACCATTGGATTTATAATTATTACATAAATATTTCCCAATTTTCAACTTAATTTTTAATTTAGCGTAATAATTAAATATTTGATTTCATTCATTGGCATTAAATCCAACTATTATAAATTAAATAAATTAGCTCAATATTAAAATTAAAATTCAATAATTCATCAAATTTATCATCTTAATCTACTTATTAATTTATAATACTTTAAACCAATTCCCATCTCAATTTAAAGTAGTTTCATTCACCAGTTATAGTGTTTCTTTCAATTTCTTAAAATAATCTCTTTACTATAAATTGAATCCAATTCATTTCAATAAGTTTCAAATTAAATGGATCGGATTCAATTCCAACCCTAAATTGAGTCTATTATAACTCTATACCACAATTAACACTTGTCTCCCATTTCATTCCATTGATATATTCAAATTTCATCTTCAATGCTAATTTTATTTCATTACCTAAATATACACCTATTTACATTTTAAATTTAAATGAATATTATGTTTTTAAATGTGTATTCCAATATATTGAACACATTAATTACGGTCTTCAAATACTTTACATTCTATTAAATTTACAACATTGAATTTACATTCTATAACTTACTTTACATTCTATAACTTACTTTACATACTTTTTCTTATTAATTTCTTAATTATCAAAATTTCAACTTATTCCCCAAATCCACAAATTATTACTTAACACAAATCTACGCTGTTATTACTTTACTTTCACACTTCTGTTACTATATAATTAATCACCAAGTAACGTTATCATCAAACCAACATTAATTAATACATTAAATGCTTACATTTATTTCTCTATATCCAATTTGTTTCAACTTTATTTACATTAATACTATTCCCTTATTTTGGTTATTACTAATCAACTTGTTCTGACTTTATTACTTAAATTTCCGTTATTGTAAACCATTATTGTTTTTCATTTAAATCAAATTCTAAATTCCAATTCAATCAACCATTTCAACATGCAACTTATAATAACTGCTTACAAGTATGAATGGAATTACCATTTATTTCAATATTTTCTAACTTTACATTAACATATTAGTTAATTCCCTTTAAATGAAATTTATATCCAGGTATAATACTTACCCCATTTCATTTAT
Source organism: Allium cepa (assembly GCA_030765085.1). Lineage (NCBI taxonomy): Eukaryota > Viridiplantae > Streptophyta > Magnoliopsida > Asparagales > Amaryllidaceae > Allium > Allium cepa. Next base: position 764,604,932 of record CM060941.1, on the reverse strand, counting down.
TGAAATTTATTCAAATTGCAAGTAAATAGGTTTTAAGTCACCATTTATATAATTAATTTAGCGTTCATTCCAATATTTGTTTATAAAGGTTTTATTCCTACTAAATTTAATTACACAACTCATTAATTCAACCAAATTAAATCCACGAAATTTATGGGTCGTTACAAGATCTTTTTGGAGGACATCCGGGTTATATCCATTTGTGTTTGGTATATATCGATATTGATTATCGATCCAGTGACACGATATAGAGAATTTGGATTAATATTGCCTGTCAATCCAGAAGTATGATATAATCGATCTCCCATAACTTCAAACATCATACCAATTGGTCTTGTACTGAGGTCATCTTATGTTCGTTGCCTTAAGTTGTAAAGATTACCCAACTGGAGCTATAGTAAGATGTCGTATTCGGCTTGTAGTAGTTTGTACTCTCATTCCCATTCCTCGGTTATGAGAATTAGTTTGTGGACGATCAAATTCCATCCGTAGTGAGCTTATACTCCTCCTATCGAGTTCAGGTTAGAGTTTATGGAATATTGAGTAGTCGAACTACACTCATCTGTTTGTTTATACTCATGTCTGCACTCTTGGGATAAGAGTTTGTTGGCGGGTGATTGAATCGCACCCTTCGTGTTTATACTCCAATCAGCACTGGGGGACTAGAATTATTTGATGGACGGTCGAACCGCATCCATGTCTTGGTTTGGATTTTGGGCTTGCCAATGTCTGGCCAAGGCCTGGATAGTTTACCGTACCCTAGGCGCAAACCAGGTCATGGATTGGCGTATCACATCCTCTTGGATTGGATGGTGGAACAACGTTCAATTTAGGCTTGTGCTCTCACTACAAGAAAATCACATTTAATTGCATTTATTGGCAGCATTTGCAGTGTAAATGCAACAAATACTATTTTTACCATTTCTTTTTATTTTTTATTTTTAATTCAATGCTGCCAATATTTTGCCGCATTCCCGCCCAATTTAAAAAAATTCATGTATTTCTCATCTCCTTCCATCTCCAATGTTACATTTCTACCCTTGTTCAACAAAATTCTCTCGCTTCTCCATTACGCTGCTTATCTCCACCACATAATTTATCTCTATCAATCTACTTCGCTCCACTTCGCCGATCCACTTTTCCTTTAATCTACTCGCATTTGCTTCTTCGAGATCTGTTCGCAAGCCCCGAATCGACGAATTGAGGTAATCGCAAAACCCTAATTTTATTAGAAGTATTTTAATTTCTTTACTTTGTTGTTATTACAAAACCTTAATCACTATATTTTGTTGTTATCATTTGGTTGATGATAGATTGAGGAAGTGTCTTTTAAAATCATTCATGAATTTTGCATTTTTTTCGTCAAGTGTCCACCGTGGCTATTGAAAGTTGTAGATAGAACTGTTGTATAATTATAACATCCTTATAATAAAATTACCTCTTATGAATTCAGTTGCACATAACCTGCTTTAATAATCATTCAATTTTGTAGAATATGAAATTTAAAGTTTTAGGTGTGCATGAACGTACATTTGAATCATCTTCTCACCTCCTTGATTTCCTTATTTAATTAGTCTCTTGATGATCTTGCTTGTATTGGGATAAATTGTTCCAGGGGAGCTCGGTTTTCCTGAAAATAATATAAAGTGCCGAAAACTTTGTATGGTGCATACGTATTAGTATGCACATAAAAAAATATAACATAATGCATACTTCCAGAAATATTTCATGAACAAACTTAGAATCAGTCTACCGTACCAGTATGCCTGCTACGGGTACTAATAGCCTTGCAAAGCAAGGCAATTTTCCAATTGAACCTTGATTGAATTTTGTTTCACAAGGTAGGAAAAAATTATCATGAACCTAAGGGAAAAATAAAGTTTTCGGCCACAAGCGTAAGTTATTTTAACTTCTAGGTATAAAACTCAAGAGTACAAAAGAAACCAACTTAACTATATTTTTAATATTCTAGATGAGGTATATTTATAAGCCGGGTCGCACTCAACACTATACTTAAAGTCTCCATTGCCCTCTGCATGTACAGTCCCATATTAGTTAGTACATCAAAAGATATCTATGGAATATTTGAATATATATATATATATATATATATATATATATATATATCTATGTATGTATGTATGTATGTATGTATGTATGTATGTATGTATGTATATATGTATGTATGTATGTATTTGCTTACCAGTTCTAGAGTTTTGGGACTTAAACTTATATCTTTCAATGCCAACCTGTACATTTATTATACATATCATATAATCATTAGTTGCAATATATGGACAGAATAGCTAATCATGGTACGGTTAAATAATTACATTACATACCCCACAGCTAAAAGAATAAGGCCGTAAGCAATAATAGAGTAAGCAAAAGCTGATAACAGAGCATAAGCTCTCGACTACAAGACATTATATAATCCAGCAAGCGAAACAACGATTCCAACTAGGCCAGCAATTAGAGTAAATATTATGAAAAACCCAGTTGCCATATTTCCTATCGGGTGGTATATTGGAAATAGCCTTGTTGGGTATGTCATGCCTTGGATTGAAACGTAAATGTACATTTTATTAGTTTAAATGTGTTTTAAAGGCAAGTAAAACAGGAAGAATTACGCATGTACCTTCGGTGGGAGTTTCATTAATGCCATAATTAAGAGCCCAGACAGCGATTATGATTACGAACATTAGAGGTTGAGTAAGAGTAACGAGGATGCTGTAGATTTTGGTCCTTGTGGTGCCATTTGAAGAGGAGATTAGTCTATTATAAAAATAAACTAGTTTTTTTGTATTTGGTATGAAACTTGATCGGGTCATGTTGGGAAATTTCTTTAGGAAGAAGAAAGGAGGGAGAAACTGTTTAATTTACAAATGGAGATTGAGACAATAATTTGTAAAGGAGAAAACAAACTTTATTTTCTTTCCACTTCTATTCTTTTTGCTTGTTTACAATTACATTTACTTTTCTTTCTTCAAATGAGAGAAATCATTCATATTTGTAGTGTTATACAATATCTAGACTTTGTTAATCTTCCGTTTTCTAGAATTTTCTTAACTAAGCAAATTTTAGAATACTTCAAATTACATATCTGGTAAGTCTAGATTTTTCTCTATTTTTATTTTGACATTTCCATTAATACAAAGATTTTAATTGTCACAATAATCGTCGTTTTCTAAAAACCAAGTTTATTTCCAACATCCCCTGTAAATTTGGTTTTGTAGCTCTTAGAAAAATTTCAATCTTTGTATTTACGTGCTTTGGTAGGAATAAAGAAATAATGCAAACTTTCTTTTTTCCGTTCTTCTTCTTTCTCATTGCCAAGATCTTCGATGCAATTTCCTGAATCTTTGGTGTGCTCCATTTATTCTTCATCATTAACATAGAATACTCCAAAAAATAGGCGTTCTAACTTCCATTTTTGTCCTGTGTCATAAATTTTGAATGAGTCATATATGTTATCTTTCCATCCTTTCTTAATTTCACTCTTACAATCTTTGACCAATCCAATACTTTCATGAAATTCATCGTTGGTCTCTTTGACTCTCTCTTTGATCTTTTCCTTTTTTACTTCTTTATTATTCCCCATTTTCATTGCTTTAAATTTCTACGTGTACTTTAAATCTTCTTTAAGTTCTTGAATTTTTTCTCCTTGATTCATGACTTTTTCATTTTCTTCTCCTTTACTTTTGCACTTTTCGTTATTTGCGTAATCTTCGCTTACTTTGATTTCTTCGCCTTCTTCATTTTCTTCTTCTACATGTTCTTCTTCGTCTTTCATTTTCTTATCCGTTTTTATTTCTTCTTCCACCTTTTCAACTTTTACTACCTTGGTGGTCTTCCTTTTCACTTCATTGGTATTTGAAAGGTCTTCACTTGCAATTGTTATGACTTTCTCTTCAGTTATCATTGACGACTCTTCTGCAACATTTTTCTCCATATCAGTATTCGTTTTCTCTTCCTCTTCCATCACAATATTCTCTCTTTTTCATTGTTTTTCTTTTCCTCCTTATCGACCAACATATTTTCTTTTAACATATCATATTTCATTCTTTTTAACTCTCTTATCTAAGTACCATTCCTTTTCATCTTTAATTCAATTGCTCTGAGTGCCTATAAAAGTATAGAACCTTCATCATTTTATTAAACGAAGTTTGAACTTTCTTGAAGGTTAGTGACAGATGATCTACATTTAGAAGCAAAATGCCCAAATTTATCACAATTATAACATTTTATTTGGATTTTTCATACCTTAGAATTCCATTATAATTTGCACTTCCTCGTTCTCTATCTCTTGCGTTGTATGTGTTTTTCCTTTTCTCCTCTCTATACCAGCATTCATTTGCCATATGACCAGGTTTGTGGCAATTAAAACATTCAAAATAGCCACAACCTCTCTCGCTTTAGCTCCGACTTCTTCCATTTTTAAATGTCTCATTTTCTCTCAAGGTGAATTTTGTTTGAAGAGCTTACTCTAATGGCTCTTCTTTAACCTTTCTCTTCAATTTTTCTTCATGGGCTTAAAGTGAACACATGAGTTGATCAACGGTCATAGACCTTTAGATTCTTCAATGCTATTACTATGTAATCAAATTTTGAATCTAAAGATCGTATAATTTTCCCAACAACTCTAGAGTCTTCTATTTTTTCTCCATATGTTTTCATTTGATTGATAATAGATAAAAATTGAGAAAAATAATCATCAGTTGATTCTGATGATTTCATATATAAAGATTCAAACTCACCTCGCATAGTTTGTAGTCTAATTTTCTTCACTTTATCAATTCCTTTAAAAGCGTTCTCCAAAATCTCCCATGCTTCCTTGATAGTTTGTGCATTAGATATCTTCTCAAACATAACATCATCCAAACTTTGGTAGATGAGCGTAAGAGCCTTTCTGTCCTTCTTCTTCAAATTCTTTAAATTATCTCTTTCAATTTGGGATAAAGTGGAAATATCGGCGGATTCTTCATACCCATTTTCTATGACATCCCACGCATCTTGCGATCCAAGCAACGTCTTCATGCGAATATTCCAACTTTTATAATTATCTTTCTTTAACAAAGGAACTTGAAAAAGAATCGTTCCAATTGCCATCTTCATTGATTAGCAACCTGACTCTGATACCACTGTTGGGAAATTTCTATAGGAAGAAGAAAGGAGGGAGAAACTTTTTAATTTACTAATGGAGATTGAGACAATAATTTGTAAAAGAGGAAATAAACTTTATTTTTTTTCCACTTTTATTCTTTTTGCTTGCTTACATTTACTTTTCTTGCTTTAAATGAGAGAAATCATTCTTACGGTGTGATATAATATCTAGACTTTTCTTTAATCTTCCATTTTCTAGAATTTTCTTGACTAAGCATATTCTGGGATACTCCAAATTACATATCTGGTAAGTCTAGATTTTTCTCCATTTTTATTTTGACATTTCCATTAATACAAAGATTATAATTGTCACAATAATCGTCGTTTCCTAAAAAACAAGTTTATTTCCAACAATATAAAGATCTACATATAATTATTCCTTGCTTTTTTATGAGATTGTTGCTTTTATCAAATGAGAAATGAAGAATAATTTCATATTCTTTGGTGTAGGATTAATCCTTACTTCCTAAGTTGCAAAGCAAAGCACAATTCTAAATAAATTGTTTCTTTTTTCTTTTGCTATTTTTTTAGCATAAAAATGTCCTGACTATAATCACATAGGGATGCTTACTCTAATCAATCCAGGAAATATAATCATCCTGCTTCATCTTTCTTAACTTTTTAAACTTAAATAATAGAGATATTAGAATATGGAACGCATACACATGCAAAACAAACAGCATTACGTAAGTCCTAAAATCAAATTTCTTGGAAAATAACGACAAAGCTGGTTCTGGAAAGAGAAGATAAAAAATCAAAGGGATGGGACTGTTGAAATTATAGAGTAAAATCAATAAGTTCAAAATATTATATATATGCTAAAATTTGATGCATAATCTTACCACAATGGGAACTGGTTTGGTCCTAAGATAGTATATTGTTTATTCTTATCAATGCAGTTCATAGTCTAATAATTATCGAATTCAATAAAATTGTCATTCAACTTCATAATATAAAGTATAAAATTTATCAGTTATGAGAACCATTGTTTTGAGTTGGAGAGAAACAAAAACAAATAAACTAGTTGCATAGTATCAAATGCTACTGAACTAACTGGAAGCATGACAGATGAAAAGACAAGTTGATTTGCAAAACATTGGTGGCGGTTTCATGAATAACACCTTCTTCCACAATTTGTAACGAATATGATTTTGCAACTGGAAAAGAGAAGAATAGACATTCCAAAAAAGAAATCATGAAAAAGTTAGAGTATTAAAGTAACTAGGTCGATCAGGTTGAGGATTCAGGAAAGAGTAGATTTCTTATTCCAACCGAGCATCAGACAGCCACTTACGTTCCTTTATGAGCTCGTATATCTACATTATCAACTCCTTTTTAAAACTATGCTAAAGATATATGTACAGTCAGGATAAATCCTTTTGCATAGATTCATGATGATAGAATTTATGAGTTGGTCGTGCTTTAAAATTTGTATGCATTTTTATGTACTAAAATACAATTTTGCATATATTTTTATTGCAAGTTAGAGGGTCAGAGTGATAAATCCTGATGTAAGGCCACACACATTGAAAGCAAAAATTGAGTATTATAGCTTGTGTTAATATGGTGACATCTTTCATGTTGTATGTCACCCAGGTTAATGCTTATAATAACAATCTCTGCTGCTGCTTTTTTCTGCTATTTTATTTAAGTTTATCTTACTTCTTCCGTTTATACATGTATAAATTATTCATATTTTTATCACTTACCTTTGGTAGTTTTTTATCAAACTATAGGTTAAGTAGATGCAAGTTGCTCTTCTATCTGAATCGAAAATGAGACCATCTGATGAAATATTTGAGACAATATTACATGAGGCAGTGGTAACTCAGTTGTGTATATTTATTTTTTGGGTTTTTATATCATTCTTTGATTACAATGTTGCTATGGACAGACATTTAAAGTAGCTGACGTGAATGGGGATGGCAAGAGAGATAAATCAGAGCGGTAAGATTCCGTGTCTCAGAATCTACCATTAATGAAGATAATGACTCTTCCATATCTCAGGTAACCCTGCTTGTTTATTTCCTAGAGATTTAGGGCTTCCTTGCATTAGTTATAAATACAACAACTCATCCTATTTAATTATGGGCATGATACAATTTAGTTGATATGTCAAATAAAGAGGGGAAAATTATAATCATAATAAATAAAATCAAGTTAGAGATAATAGGATGATTCTTTTGCGACCGAACCTTTTCCTCCTGTTATCTTTGTTTACATAAAATACACTTCGTAGAGTAGAAAACATATATGTGTATAATCATCATGTCTTGTAGTCGCGATATTGGAGAATTCATGGCTAGGATACAAAATGCAATCTAAATTTAATTATTTTTGTCTCCTCTTTAACATTACCACTTTTCTTATTACCCATTTAAAAGATAGATTAGTCATGTTGTATCTTATCAAAAGCTACAGGGACATAACCACAAAGTTTCCAAGTATTTTATAAACTCAGAAGTGGATGACAATGCCACATATCAACTAAAAAGGTTGACATATATAGTTTTGGAATTGTCTTGTGGTACATGTGAATTTATTATGGTACATAAACACTACAATTCCAAGTTTTTAGTGTATGTCACTGAAAGGAGTTGAAAATGGATCTCCGTTCCTTTTGCTAGATTCTTGATGATAGAATTAGTCAGAAATTTTGGTGGTATTTTTTTTGTTTATGCACCACATATGACATGTTTTTTATTCGTTAGTTTCCTTTGTATATCTAGTTACATAGTTTTCTTTACATGTTAAATCATTCAATATTGTTGCATTCACTTATTATTGAATATAATCATATTTACTTGCACAAATAAGAACCATGTTTCTGGGACTCTTTTTGTCATTTACTATGCTATATTTTACTGCTTAGTTGTAAGCTGACATGGATCATAATTAGCTATTTCTATCCTCCCTTAGCATCTCTACAAAATATGGACAATAAAAAATCATTTGCATATTATTTATTTATTTCACTATTTTTCTAATTACCAACCATGTCGAAGTTGATGTGATGTTGTGATTTGTTGTACAGATCTTTTTCTACTATTATTACGAGATTTAGAGCAAAAATGCTGGAAGGTTTGATGAAAGAATTTGAAGACGAAAACGAAGATGAAGTGGACGGATTTGAAGTGAAATTTGGAAAACAATTCCAGCAATTCATAATGCGCAAAGGGCAATCGAGTATGTGAAAGCTTTGGTTCAAGTTTTGGTAGATAAGCTTCTTATAGATTTCCCTTCGATGCTTCGACGGTTATACCACATCTGCTTCCATTTGGATCCAGTTTCTGTCGAGCCTTGGGAGTAAGATGAGTGTTCTGAAGAACTTTGAGCTTGAGAAGTGGAGGAGATGGTCAGATCCCATCCATTTTGAGTCGTGTGTTTGTCCTCAAGTAAAGGGCAAGAGTTGAGGAGTGGGCTGTTGAACCGCATCCACTTTTCATGTTTATACTCCAGTCCATGCTCAAGGGACTAGAGGTTTATGATGGATGGTCACTCATACCCGTTTGAAGTTTATACTCCGGTCTGCACTCTGGGAACCAGAGTTGATCAATGGGCGGTCGAACCGCATCAATCCTTTTGTGTTTACACTCCTGTTCGTACTCTAGGGACCAGAGTTTTATGATGGGTGGTCATTCACATCCGTTTAATGTTTATACTTCGGTTCGTGCTAAAAGAACTAGAGTTGATCGATAGACGGTCAAACCGCATTCCTATTTTTGTGTTTATACTCCAATCCGCACTTTGGAGCCAAAGTTTTATGATGGGTGGTCAGTCACACCCGTTTGATGTTTATACTCTGTTCGTGCTTTGGGAAATAGAGTTGATCGATGGACAGTCGAGCCACCTCCACCTTTTATGTTTACATTACGATCCACACTTTAGGGACCCGAGTTTTATGATGGGTAGTCAATCACACCCGTTAGATGTTTATACTCTGGTTCATGCTCTAGGAAAGAGATTTGATCAATGGACGGTCGAACCGCGTTTATATTTTTGTATTTATACTTTGATCCACACTCTAGGGACCAGAGTTTTATGGTGGGTGGTCAGTCACACCCATTTGATGTTTATACTCTGGTTTGCGCTCTAGTAACCAGAGTTGATCGATGGACAGTCAAATCACGTCTATCCTTTTGCTTCGTACTCCTCCCAGCAAATGAAGAGAGAGAGTTTTTAGGTGGACGATTAAGTCACATCCACCTCAAGCTGCAGTGGTGACCACGTGTTAAGGGCATTGGTTGATGAGTAGGCAGTCAGTCATGCCTACTATAAGTCGAGCTTTCGAACTGGCTACTGTGTTCAGGGAAAGAATTAATGTATGGACGGTCAAATCACGTCCACTTTAGTTGGACCTCAGTTGTGCTGAAGTTCGGGAGAGGTATAAGTATTTTGACGAACTTCAAGTATGAGCTAGGGAGTGGATGGTTGGGTTGCATCCACTCCAAGTCTTTCTTTGATCTCTAAGTCAGGCAAGGAAGTTGATGAGTGAACGATCGATCGTGTCGACTTTTTGCTAGATCCAGACCTTGTCGGGTTTTGACTAAGGCACAGATGTTCTATCAAAATCAAAGAATAGAGTATGAAGTGGATGGTCAAGTCATACCCACTTTTAATTTTGAGTCCTTTGCCCTAAGTCTGGGGCATATGGTAGCTAGTGAGCAGTTTAATCACGCTTATTTTGATGAAAATTCAAAGGTCTGATCACGGTCTGCAAAGATAGGTTGGCACCCAACTCTATGTACTTGGTCACTTGCATCGTTTGGAAGTAGCTTAGTTCAAGTTGGTCGTAGTTCACAACACAATTGAAATTGAAACAGAAATAATTCAAAGAAGATCGGAATAAATCTCATTGATAAGTGAAGCAACGTCGTCTGCTTGCTATTTTACTTTGTCCAAGTCCTTCTCAGCTGTTAGTCAACCATATGTGGTCCAATTAATAATCAAAGTTCTTTATTGATAGGGGTTGGATGTTCCCTGCCCACTATTCCATGGGGCTTGTGCATATTGTCGAAATTTTCCCTTTCGGATCAGCTTTCCAACCACATATTTGAGGTGTTTTCAATCGCCAGTGTTAAAACCGTATGTATTTTGGAATATACAACAATTCCCAGGTTTCCTCCAAGCTTCGACAGATTCTCTCGAGGCTGATTTTTAGTACTGCTCCGAGTCATGAATCTCCAAGTAGATGTTGTCGACTGAATCATTCAAAGGAGTATATGAGTTGAATTTCGAGATTCTGGGTTGTCTCTTAAAATCTGAGTCCTTAGCCAACATGCCTGCATTGCTCTTTCTCCTAGTCTGCTCTACCTTCTCCTCGCTTAGGTTTTGATTCATTTTGTAACAGAAATGATCCAAGGTCGTAGGAGGCTCTCCAGCTAACTAGCTGCCAAATCTATCTGGGTTGATTCTTCTAACCAGCGCCATTAGTATGGTTTCTCACTCGGATTGATCACTTTAGTGATGACGATGTTAAATCTCCATAGGAAATCTTTGAGCGGCTCACCTGACGTCTGGAATAAATTGGATAATGACATCACATCCTTGGTGTGAGTCGCATACATCCTAAATTGCTCGATAAACTTCTGGTTCGATTAATCGGATGAGGAGATAGAGATGGGTGGTAACTGTTTAATTTGCACGATCGTTATTATTTTAAGGAATATGGGAAAACATATGAATTCGATGGCATCTGTCACTCTGGTGTGATCCATGTACCACTCGTACTTCACAAGATGTTTCGAGGATCTATGCTTACAGAATACGCTGGCATAGTTGGCACAATGAATCTCCTTGTATATTCTACACCCTAAATGGCTTCGGTGAATAGGTTTTGACTGGGAAGATGCTCCAATCGTCGTCAGTCCGTTTTTTAGTTATGGCTGCTTGTAATTCTTGTCAATGATGTATGCATGGTTGTCCAATATTTGAATAGTTGAGAATGCCGATCGAATGGCGAGTCAATTAGGATGGGGTTGTTGATCGATGATAATCTCCAAACTTTCATCCAAATAGGGTACAATCCACATAAGGTAGTAAGGAGGGCCTCTTGAAGTTGAACACCAACTTTCAATTCATTTGGAGTTTGTATACCCGAGATATGAGCAAAGCAAGATGGGCCGGTATTGACAGATTGGGGGTAAGTTACTTGGAGTCGGACCCAAGAAAATCTACTATTTGCTTGGTGTCAGCAACTACTTTGTGTGGAGTCACTGAATTCGAAGTGTTGGGTCAATGAAGAATGGTGCTTGGAGTCATATTGACGTTTGCTTAGAGAAAATCTTGGTTTTACCCGAGTTTGGCTTCGAGCCAAAGTTTCTTGTATTTGCTTAGAGCCACATCACCTATGTTCTCCAACCTTTGGGAGTATCATTTGAGTAGCGGTTGCTTGTCCATTCCTTGGTTACAATTCATAAACTGTCGCTTGATCATCTATGCCCCGGTCAGTACATGACGTTAGGGAAGTGGATAGAATGCACCGTCTTCATGTTGCATTTCGAATGTTGAATGCGGGGGCACTGCGCTGAATTTTTTTTAAAGCCTTTTTCTTAAATTTGGGTCGTACCCGAAAAGTTTTTTTTGAAAAATGATTGGTTATGAAGATGATCAGCTGCAACAATAATTGGTTGAAAACGATTGGTTGGAATGCTAAAGCGGTGGAATGATCGGTAGTAGTAACGATCAGTTAGAATATCAAGGAAGTTTGAACGATCGGTGAAAATGTTAACTGGAATGATCGGTGGAGACGATCTTGGAACGATCGGTGTAAGCAATGTTATGGAAATAACGATCTGTGAAAATAATGGTCTGTCTAAATATTTAGTGGGAACGTTCGGGTATAAACGATCGGTATAAATGACCAGTGGGAATGATCGGTGAAAGCAACGATCGGTGAAAAGGTTGGCTAGAACGATCGTAATAGAAACGATTGGTGTAAATCCATATAGCAATGGAATAATCATACAAAAACGATCGTTTAGAAATGATCGGTGTAAATCCACATAGCAGTGGAACAATTGTGCAGGAGCGATAATATGATGCTGGAAAGAGGAACGATCGGTTGAAAAATTGATGATCGGTAGGAAGAATAATTTGTGTAAGTTATAAGCTAGAGCGATCTTATAGGAATGATCATACAAAAACAATCGTAAAGAAACGATCGGTATGGAATGATCGTATAGAAAAAAAGATTGACCAAATTCACGTTGTTGGAACATAAAATGAGAAACGATCGTATGGAATGATCATACATGATGATGCAGCGTATGGATTTATAGGGAACGCTCGTTCATTGAGTATGTATGGAGCATGTCCAATGACCGACCATCCATAAATGCTTCAAAACTTGAAAATGTATGCACATTGATCAAACACATGACTAATTAATCACCAGTATCATGATTTCCTTCTTCTATAGGGGATGCAGATTTGGCTTCTCTAGCCATGGCTAATAGTTTCCTTGTAGACCCGTTTCAAATCTGATCAAAATAGGAAACTTGTCGTTTGAAAGATGGATCTATCTCACGAACATGAAAATCCACAAGTAAAAGATGAAATCCAATCAAGCTGAGAATTCATTTCTCCGCGAAAGCACCAGAACGTTGACGGCAAAAATGGACATCAACACCCAATAGAAGCTCATGGAGATTAAACGATGAATGAAATTAAAAAATAGCCCAAAAACTAAATGAACACACAGATTTTTATATTGGTTTGGCAATCATACCCTGCATCTACATCATTTTTTTATTGATCTTGCATTGGATTATGATTACAAGATGTTTAGATCAGTTGGGATCTATCAATACAAGAGTGAAAAATAAAAATGGCAAAGCCTAGGCAGCAGAAAGAAGGATCCTCTTAATGAAGAATGGCCGCTGTATTTATAGGAGAAGACAATGCATATATTGGGTTGAAATTCTGTAAGAAGAGTCTATAGGTCCGTAGGGGCCCACCATATCGATTGGCGGCTCTAACTCAATATTTTGGAACAATCGACCAAAGTTTAGCAGATCGTTATTTTGGCCTTTGATTGATGTGCGATCGATAGTGTAGTCTCTTCATGATATAAGATACTTTCTCTTTAAATTTCGTGCAATTTGAACATACTGTTGTGAGATATCGCATTTTCCGTGAAACTACATATCGTTCTGGCTGATTTTGTACGACCGTTATGGAACGATCGGTATGTCTTTCCAAGATTTAGAGTTTTGTCATGCGTTCATTTTTGTGGGCTCTACACTTAAATATATTGATGCTTTGAAGTTTTTCAAACACATTGGCTTTGTAGATTTTGAGATATTGATCGATCTTCATCGATTAATGTTGTTTTATGGATCAGTTTAGATCAATCAATATAAATTCTTCATTTGTCCATAACTCGAGCTTACGAACTTCGATTGACTTAAAATCTGAAACGTAGCCTCACGGAACCTTCCTTGTCACTTCATATTGATTGCACCTTAATTGGGGCCTATTCTGAATATGCTCGACCATCGTCCATAGTCATGTATATCATTAATTCTCAAGGTTGGTAACCACACGTTTTTAGTCAAATCTATGATATCATGGCCTTGCCATAAGGCGGGATAACATTTTGACCCCCAAAGCACGTCTTGTTCAAACATGACATGTTTTGAATTACCGCAAGCTTCAATCATCAAAAAGGATTCCATTCAGTTTATTTAATCGTCGCTATCCTTCCGTTGAGTCGTCTTTACTGACAATTGCATTTCATTTTGTTCATTATGACTATTGGTCAATTTCCAACAGTATAAATTCAAGACTGTTTTCTATCAGTTGCTATCCGTCTCCAGTTCTACGAGGCTCGTAAGCTACCTCTTCAGCAATTATCTATCTATTTCTGATGTTTCTATTATCTATCTATTTCTAATTCTGCTAACTTTATTGATAGCTGATAGATATTATCTATCTATATCTATTTCTGATGTTTCTATTATTTATCTATTTCGATTTCTCTAGAATAAATTCAGGTCAAAAAGGATTCCATTCAGTCTTTACTGATAGCTGGAGGCTTCCATTGTCTATCTATTTATATTTTTGCTATTTTGTATTACCTATTATATACCAGCATTGTGAGGACGGATAATTATAAACTGTCCAGGTTGATAATTGTACTCAGGTTTTGTAACTCCGAAGTTCCTATATTTAGAACCCTTTGTATTATTCTTTTGATATTATGTATTATCATTCCATTGTGAGATTGGTGTTGTGTTCTTACTTTCTTGTTATATTCTTTTTCTTTATTTTACCCCAACTTTCTGTCTTTCAGACACTTAGGTGTTCGGCAAACGAATACTGTAGATGTATTTAGCGTCGACATTCGAGGGTCGGAAAGTTGGATCGTTAGAAATGTAGCTTATATTTCAACTACATTGATCTTCTTATTGATACATCATTCTATGTAGTAGGGAGAAGCGACTTTTGAGATTGAATCTTATTTGTTTTTAGGTGCTTTTGAAACCTTTTCCAATACAGTCACATATTCCATTAAATCGAATATTTTCCTTGCATGTTTTTTTCTACTATCCTTTTAAATTCTATAAACTTACCATACATATAGTCCATGTATGTCATATGCACATGTTCAAGTTTGCGATAATTCACCGATGAATTTAACAAAGTATTTGGAACTATTTTGGTTTAATTAGACAAATGATTACATACATCTATATGTATAATTCCTAAGAGTTTACCAACTCTTATGTCACTCCAACCAGATGAGTGCTTCACCCTTAATTTTCCAAGATATAATTCATCTATACCATATGATACATAATCATACGATTAAAGAATTATTTTTTAAAACTGTGGCTTAGTCCATATTCATAATAATTGTAAAAAAATTGATATTTCTATATTATGTAGTTAACACAAGATTATTGTTATTCTAAATTTATTTAATAATGAATATTCATAACGAAATAAACTATTTATATTTTTAGTCAATAATAAAAACATTTATTGTTTCATAAATAATATTGGTATACATATGAAAATAAATTTTCATATCTTGATGCATCCATTTACAAGTGTCATATGGCCACTTCCACTATTTTCACCATTGCTCTAACAACGTATGAAATATAAAGTTCCATTCAACAACTTATTATGTGCTATTTATTTTTTTAGTAGCTATAGTAGTGTGTTTTTGATCAAATATCTCACACTCATAGAAATAACCTTAATAGAAAATAATTTAATATTATAACACCAATTGAAATGTAAATCTCATTTCTCATTCCATTTTAAGTATCTTTTAGTCTTTTATACAGTTCTCGTTTCTAATGTCCCTTTATGAAGAAAAGATGATCATTCACTTTCTTCATCCTAATTGCGCCTAAGTTACATCCACTCCCATACACTTGCGTTACTTTCTAAAATTATCGAACCATTTGAAGGAAATCCTTATCGTAACCAATCGTATCAAATGCAGAACGCATTACCGTTATTTTTTTAATTCAAAGAACTAATTTCATTAAAGTTTCATGCATTACAAACAACGATTGTTCACCATATAACGCCTATATTTGATTGAATATGGATCTACTATTCATATTTTTGTATTACTATTACAGTTCAAAGTTCACAAAAGACAATACACAATCTCATATGAATAATGAATTATGACCAAGTTACAAATGTATTTAGTAGTGTATAGCTTGGCTCTTGCATGGGTATTTAAGCGACAACATGCCAAAAGGTCTAAGGTAAGTATATCATATATCATTTTCTCAATCTTTAATTTAGTTCAATTGTATATTTTAACTGATAAACATTTTACTAATTTTATTAGTTGCACAAATTTATCAATGTAAATTATTTTAACTTTTCATAGATGGTCTTACAATACTAAAAAGGTTAAATGTTATCATTTCAATTTCCTAATAAGGCTCCCACTATATTTTTATGTTTAACAAAATCCCTAAAAAATATAGAATTTACAATTTCTTTAGTGGGCATTAGGATTCGCTTGCCTTGGGATTCTGACCTTGAGTTTTCTCAATAAATCATAGGCCTGTAAGCGATGGATAACACTTCATTTATTGTATCGCATACAACCCCTAACCCGTAGTTTTTGTTAGGGCTGTCATGGTAACGGTAAATTTACCATTACCATACCATAACCAGCCAATCGGTTACCATTTTCGAGTGAAACCGGTATACCAGTTTAATCGGTATGGTAACGGTAAATTTACCATTTTCTACGGTATATCATCGGGAACATTTCTTCAATACCAGCTGTAACGTTAATTTTACTAGTCAATTTATAATACATGTATATTCACGTAACATGCTTTATTGTAGGCATTTAGAACCAAACAAATGATTAAATTTAGTTTATTAATCAGGTGAAATAATGTTAAATACACTTCACTTCTTTCTCATTTATGTGTTTTATTAAGTAACACTATAAATTGCATAGTGAAGCACCGTTATGGTGTGAATACGTGTTATGTTATTAACCTTTTTTAGGAAAATAGTAATTTACCATTACCAGTGTAACAGTTACCAGATTATCGGTATACCAGTCTTCGGTATACCAGCCTATCGGTAACGGTAACAGTAAGCTATTTTCATTTACCAGTAAAAATGGTACGGTAACGGTATTTGTGAAATGGTAACGGTAACCATTACCATAACAGCCCTAGTTTTTGTCCTAATTTCAATCTCGACCCTAAGTTAGCTCAATAAATCGAAAGAGATTATTCACCCATACCCACCATTTCACGATGGCCTAAGCATAGATGTACGTACTTTTAGTTTGCTTAACGAATACGTATATGTACCTTACCCCTTCTATCAGTATGTTAATAATACTACATGTAGCGCTTTATCTTGAGTTTGCTCAACAATTATAGAGCATGCAAGTAATTTACTAACATATAAATGGTAGAGGATAATTTTTATATCATCGATCGAGAACTTTAATATATTTGATTGAGTGATAACGATTTAGGGATTAATGTATTTATTTCGGAGTACTCACGTGATTCAAGTGTCATACACATCTAGAATCACGGTATATATACTTTATGTATGCATTCTCTTCTTAAACCTAATTTGGGTTTCTTGTAGTTCCACTTTATTTAATTAAATCATGTTTAATTTAATTAATTAAGTCATATTTAATTAACTTAATTAATTTAATAAATGTTTTAATTAATTGAATTTAAATTTCAACTATTGAATTTTTCTTCATTCATCCTTAAAAATTTAAAGATGAACGAACTATAACACTTATAGTAATTACGTACATATATGATTATGCATTCATTATTTATTAATTAACTTTTAATTAATTTAGTTTATTAAAACAATTTTTAGTTAAAATAATATTAATTCAATTCAAAATTTTATCTTTATTTACCTTACACGTTTTAAAATAAATACATACATATCATTACATATGATTTAATTTAATTAATTAACTTTTATTTAATTCAATTAATTGAATAATAAGCTAAAAATTTGAAATTAAAGATTTTCAAAACTAATTTTGAAAATCTTATAACATTTGTAGCATGTTATATTTGAAATTTAAAATATAATTTTTTAATTTGCAAAACATATTTTGAAATATTAGCTTAGTCTCGAAATCAATTTGGGCCTTTATATTAGGAGTAACCTTTAGCCTTAATTCATCCTTCGGGCCAGGCAAGCGGCTAGGTAGGGTAGAGTAACCCAAACCTATTCTTCGACACTACTTTTTTTGACACCCTAATAAATGAGTATGCTTTAATCAGTTAGTCATAACATTGCTAATTTAAACTGCACAAACTATTTGAACTCTAATCCAATTGTTGGTACGATACAAACTCCTTTGGAGTGACCTTAACCAAGTTCCTTATGAGCGAGTTTTACATACAGCCTTTCAGCCAGCACAACCATCATGGGACATTTAGGGGCAAAAGGCAATGCTTCATCACAGATCACTGTGTGAGAACCCTCTATCGTGCTAGTTGCACGGATCGAACCTGGAATATCCAATGTACTAGGTGAATGCCTTAACCAACCTTACTCTGATGTCATTATAGGAACTGGATCAATCAAAAGCTGGTTAAATTGGTGAATTTCAAAAAATATTTCATTTGAACTTAGTCAAATCTATGAAGCTCAAATTTATTTTAGATCCAATCTAAAATATTTTAAAATAAAATCTTTATTATTTAATATGTTTAAAAGGTTATTTTTCTAGGTTTTAGTTTAGAAGTATATCAAATATACTTGTTTGTGTGAAGTGCATATGCTACATATTAGAACTGTACATAGTTAATGTGACTGTATGTTGATGTTGGGTGTTATACCTCAACGGACTCATTTTCCCTTTACATATGCCTTTATTGTTCAAATTTTTGAATTGAAAAATATACATAATAAAAGTTATAGGATTGTATGCGAGTACACACACATGCACACATGTATTGAAATTGCATTTGGGAATCTTATATAATTTGAAATAAAAAATTAACATTATTAAATTTACAGTTAGGGAAAGATTTAAAATCAGGAATTACATTAATGTATGAAATCTAGCTTACTAACCAAAATTGGGACAACGCATATATGTTTTCACACACACACATAATTGCATATGATGTTTTAAACCTTAAATCTACATGTTTATGCAAATTTATAATTGTAATACATGTGTATAATTTTTTTGGTACATATAGGTAACAATTTTGAATCAGACATTTAATTTAAAAGGGAAACAACAAATACCGATTTTACAAAACACTCCAAGTTTAGAAAGGAAATAAAATTATTAGATTTTACACTAAAGTCCACGCATGAATTCAAAAAATCCTCCTTTTTTATAAAAACAATACTCAAAACAACTGTATTAAAAGCGTCAATAATGTAACAGAACAAACTGGTTTTCAAAGATAATATAAATGATTAACTTATAAAGTATAAAAGTATAAAGGTAGTTTTCAACCAAAAATAGTTTTATTAAAATAGGAAAAAGAAAAACAATAAGGAATTGGATAAACTTGGGCATATGTAAATTCAGGATGAGAATATTCATATCAAAATAATACATGGAACAATTACAAAATATCATAGAAGATAGAGGATTTGAATTATATGAATCACAATGGACAAATAATAAATGGAGATAAAAATAAAAATGGATCTAAACCTATACAGTAGCATAAAAAAATGGATTTGAATTACACGTTGTTGGATAAACAATAAAAAGGCAAGATGAATAATGTAGAATTCAAGCGCATGAACATGAAAAATACATAGATAAATTAAATCAAGAATACTTTAGGATGTTGCCAAAAATTCACATCTTGAATTATGAATCGATGCTCCAAGATTCATGAGTCAACCACCAAATGTTACAAAGATCAAGTGGTAAGCTCCACCTTTAATTTTTTGTTTAACTTTTCTATGATTTTGGAATTCTCTAACACTAGAATTCCATGGAAATTTTGGCCATGACTTGACGAGAAGAAGGGCAAATTTTGTCAGGAAAGATTGATGATTGAATGAGAGATAATATGTTTTTAAAGAAAACATTGAAACCTTTCAATTCCTTCCTTTAAAACCTTCCATGTTTAATTCCCGATTAAATCTCATTTAATCTTCTCCCCCATAATGAATGGCTGGCTATAGAATGTGGTAGAGTGGGCCTCGACGATATCAAAATCCATTCAGCACTTGTTCCATTTAAATATAATTTAGATATTCTATCGATGTCGTATATCGATATGCATGTTTATAACTTTTTTACATGCATTTTATTAAATATTAATGGTATTCAAAAATCAAATAAAATTTAGCAATTAATATTTCAAATATTAATCAATATAATTAATTAACAACAATTATAAATCAGTTAAATCGTGTGGTTTATTTGGAGTACTCATCATGTCGGTTGTGCAATTCAAAGGTGTAAATTAAGTTTGCTATTAGTATTAAAAATTTAATATTAACTTCACACGTCATCTTAGCTAGTGGTATGAAATTTTGCTAAATTTATCGCTTACACATCTTTTTCGCTAAAAGTCCAATTTTACTTATTATAAGCGATACCCTATAGCAACAATTATTTACATAAATTCTCTTCGTCAACATTATATCATATCAAAACTTATGGAATTTGGTTTTGGTCAAAATATCAATATCATCCGTCTTCAACTTCGTTAGCCATAAACAAAGCATTTGTCTAAAAATAACATTCAGAGATTTTGACTTTGAATTAAGTTGACTATGATATTGTCCCTATATGACTGAGGCGACGAATTCTCTATTGAATAGTTCTTCACTTCCAATACTTTAACTCAAATCCAACTACAGTCATTTAACGGACATTATACCAAGATTTAACTATAATCAAAATGGAGTGTCCACATTGAAGTTCTAAAGTACTCTCAAGTCAAGAGAATTGTGTAACATCGTCATAGCAAGATTCTCTATTTGACCTTAATTATAGTAACCAACAAAAAATTATTGAGTGAGTCATTATATAGTCATCTAATAACTAACCGTATGTAAGCCCTTGGTGCCCCCAACTGCCACGAGTAATGCACTACCCAACATTTGGAAAGCGTTATGCTGTATAGTCTCAACGTATGTATTGATATCTTGTCTCGAAACATCTTGACTAGGAATATTTAAATAATATGTTATTAATTATGCGATAAATTTCTCATGATTAAAACACATTGTAATTACTATCACTTAACATATCATTTATGAATTTTCTATTTTATATACTTTAAATTAATTACTTATTTAATTATATCATAATACGACAAATATATAATAGAAAGAAAGCACCTTCTATTTTTGAACAAGGTTGGCTACCGAATTAGATATATGTAACAAATTACATAATTTCCCCTTGGGCATACCCCCAACTCTACCACTCTAGTATTTACAAAATGCTAGAAAATTGTTATAGAAATAACAAACTCCTTATGAAGGAGTGCACGGACATGAACTTCATAAGTAACATCGGGTATAGTATGTCAATCTCAAATTCATGTTCAATATATGTTGAGAACTTTAAATTGGAAATGTTCTAAATAATAAGTAATGGATGATTCAACCAAAGGCTAAGTACATTGCCTAAACTGGAGCTGCAATATAAAAAGTATATATATATGCACAAATTTATAACCGAGTTAGGGGTGATTCCAAATGTAGAGAATTCCATAACATTGTTATATGATAAATGTTGTGGTACAGTTCGTAAAAGAGTTTAAAGCTAACTAGAAGTCAAAAAATAAAATATGAAGGGTTCCACAAGATAAAGGCAGTTTAACAGCATCAGAGAGTGTTAATTGATAGATAGATAAACAATATAACACACACATTCACTAAGGGCCCTATCCAACTAGTTCTTGCAAAAAACGATCGAAGGCATTGGAATAAGATTCCATAATTAAACTAGAGTGCAAGTGGAAGATTGATAGAGTTAGAGGTATGCCCTATGGGAAATTATGTAATTTGTGACATAAATCTAACTCGACGACCAATCTTATTCATGATTAAGGTGTTTTATTTTAGCAATATACTTTGTTATATTATAATATAATTAATTAAGCAATTAAATTAAAATATATTAAATAGAAAATCCTTAAATAACATAACATATTAAATAGAAAATCTTTAAATGATATGTTACATAATTGCAATTATAATATGTTGTAATCATGAGAAATGTATCACATTAAAATAACATATTATCTTAAATATTCTTAGTCAAGATGTTTGATGGGATATCGATACAGCCTTTAAGATTAGAGAACATAACGCTTTTCAAACATTGGGTAGTATATTACTCATAGTTGCTAGGGGCACCAAAAGGTTATGTACGAATAATTATCTGATATCTATGGAAAGACTCACTCGAGAGTTTTCTAATCGTTAATATAACTAAGGTCAAACAGAGAAGCTCGAAGTGACGATGTTGCATAATTCCCTTCGACTCAAGAATACCATGGAACTTCAACGTGGATTACCACTTTGATTATAACTAAATAGTAGCATGGCAATCCATCAAGTGACTATAATTGAGTCTGAGTTGAAGCATTGAAAGTGAAACATTATTCAGTAGAGAATTCATCTGTTGGGTTAGAAGGGGTTCGTATTGTAACGACCCAATATTTTCAACCATTCGCATCCACACATGTCGGACTTGAATTTGTTCAAAATACTGCGTTGTAGAATAAATTTGGCAAACTCAGAATATACAGTAAATAAATCACAGAATCACATACACAGATATCAGAATCTCGCAGCGGAAATTAAAAATTCAGTGGTTCATGAAGCCACTTAACAAAACAGAATTTACATAACTTATAATCTTCCATACAATTTTTAAACATAAATAGATATAGAGTCTTCAAAGTTCTTGAATTACAGAAGTATAGAAACTGAGACAAGCTTCCGGCAGCACGAATGATCTAATGAGTCCTAGCTCCGGAAAGAAAACTGAAACTGCAACTCAGGCTGACCCGAGCGTAAAATAAAACAAACACTCGAGTCAGGACATACATACTTATATGATGTAAGCTAAATCAAGTGTACTGTAATATAGAGCAAGTAACTTAAAGGATGCTTGGGACCGCCCATCCTCTAAGGATCCGTCAAACTATTTACTATGTAATATATTGCGCTATTATAATAGTGTCTATTTATAAAATAAACATACTTTTTTCTTAGCATTAAGGGGTTACCCATATAGCCCTTAACACGTAATAGTCCCAGTAGTCCATCCAATATCATAGCTCCTCCTGATCGGGAAGCAACTAGAGGATACCACACGGGCTACGGGAGAAAACCAAACTCGTACAAGGCTCGATATGGTAGGTGACACGGCACAACTAGGCAATGCCAGGGTAGATATACCAATTACGCTTCCGGACCGATGGTAACGCGAAGCCGCAGCAACCGCCCACCTCGAACAACACTCCCAAATCAAGGGTGCACCCAAACAATCACATAAGCAATAGAATGGTATACGAAGAAGTGCGTTCGATCAGAGGAGCTACCTCATTAATCCGTCGATCGCTCCTGTTTTAGCCACCTTAAGCCAACTCACGGGAGTCGGGTCCACGTATATACCTTTCAAGAAACCGTCACCACCAACCTACTTCATTCTGGAATCTCCACCGCGTACACGGTTAGTCAAAGTGGTTTTCGGTATCGACAGAGAGTATGTCCATATCCGATCCCGGTCTCTTTGCCAACCAAACGTTATTATTACCCGTGGTTATTTAAAAGCAGTTTACACTTAAAACCAGAATAAACATTTCCATTTCAAAACTATAAATACGATATCATTTTAAAACCCAAAACAATATGATATCGTTATATTCAAATATAATTCTTTTCCAAAAACCATACTGCTTAAAATTTATAATATCTGGAAACCAAATATTTGAATTATATCTTCAAACATAGTATTTTGGAAATTTTACTTTAAAACCATAACTCCCAAACACAATGGTTTGGACATTCAACGGTATATAGAATAAATGGTTTAACTTTATGGTTACTTTGTAAAGAAGATAATTTACATAGCTTTACAAATATATTTCTTTATTTAAAGTTTTAACCCATAATTTAAATATCACTTTATGTTCCCAAAACCATTTCAATTTCTATATATATATCCAATTGGAGTATTACTATTCAAAACTAAGGTTGGGTTTTATTCTTTCAACAAATCAATATTTTATTATTTAGTCTTGAATATTCCCATAAATTCCAAAACTCCAAATTTTAGCCATTAAATATTTTCAAAATTTACTTAATACTAGAATATTCATCTTAAATTTATTAAGGAAAATACAGTTATAAATATTATGTCTTAAGTTTTTCCAAAACTTAAGGTAAAATAAAATTTATCAAATTCCATAAATTTTAGAGCAATCAAATTCTAGATTCCATAGCACTTAGGAAATGCTACATAAGGTTATGGGTAAAACTAGTCCAATTTCAAAAGACAGCATTTAAATGTTGTAGTAGATTGTTTAACTTAATAAATATTTTCAAATATAACTTATTTATTTATATATATATTTCTTAACTAAAATCTTATTCTTTCAAAATCCAGAATTTCCAAAATAAGTTATATTCCAAAATTTTATTCAAATATTTATTTATTTATTTATTAACATTTATAAGTTATTCAAAAATCAAATAAAATTCTTTAAAGATATTAAATCAAATATTTAACTTCCAAAATAATTTTAAATATCTCAGAAAATATTATAAGAACCACGGGCCTGTATATAGTTTTCTAGCCTAGGTCAAGTGATACGGATGTATATCATTTCAACCCGTAATTTACAAAAACCCCGGGTTCTATCATTTCAAACCCGCAATCCCAAGTTATCAGTTAAGCAGTTAACAGAATAGTTTAACAATAATCATCATTTAGGCCTATCATTTCAGCCCATAACAATCTAAATTAACAGGGAACTTGCAGTGGTGATTTAAGCAGTAAATAAACAATAATATAATATAACTGCAGAAATAATACAACAGATAATAACTGATGAGGTGTCAATTTAAATGGGGTTCATCATTTTATATTACACTACAGACAGATAATAGTGACATAAAATTTTACACATACACTTGCAATAATTTACGAAATATAAATACGTATGTCTGGTGAGAAATACTCACCTGAAAGCTGCAGAAAATTTGAATTCAAAACGACGATTCACCGGTAAAGACCGACAGAAAAAAATAACGATCAAATTTCTTCTGATGTCACCTCGATTCAAATCTAGAACAAAATTTCAAATATGGAATACGTGACTTTAGATTTTACGGTCAAAGAAAATTTTAAAATAGAACGAGAATGATTTGACTTGCTCGACCACTCCACCGTGTAATATGACCAAAGTGTACACAAAATGTGAACCGGGCTAACCTAAAATTTTTGACAAAATTTTCCAAAGACTGACTAAACAATATGGTGACGTTTCTCCTATGAGCCGTGATACACGCATGTACACGTGCACACTTGCTTCCCCCCTTACTACTGTACACATACATACCCACTTACGCCATAAAATTTTTTTGCCTAACATACTTCAAACTTAGATTCACGCTTCTGGAATTCATCTTCTATTTTACGCTTTAAACAAATTTTACACCATTTCTTTCTGACTTCACCCACCTTCAATTCAGATTTAAATTTTCTCGAGCCAAACATGCAATTGCTCCGAGTCGACCAGGGTATTACTTCGGGGAAAATCCCATAGTTGCCTCGAGAAGACAGGTATAATGCCTCGGGTAGATTTCACTACTTCTCTGCAACAATTCTCTGCTTCCTTCATGCAACTTCATGTGTGATTATTGCATTGCTTGACCATACAGATAATAACAAAAAAAATTAGATCTTGATGAACTAGCTTAAAGGATGATCATGTCTTCAACCATATCGCAGAGGACAATAGGAACCAATTTATTCAGATAACCCTACTTGTCCAAACCCCTTGAAGGTAATACTTCACACAAATTTACAGCAAATGTAAAACATGTCTTTAAGTATGAACGAAGCAATACAAATTTTTATTCATTTCCATACAGTATCAATATTGATGTTCATATGTACTATCCAAGCTTCTACGCCTATTACAATACATTGACCCTATTATTTATCTGAAATGCAGTATCCTAACAACCTAAACTGATTTCAAATGTAAATCCCAGAACCAATATTCCAGTCATAAATCTTTATCATGTCAGTTTGGACATGTCCTCAGAGCTACCAATGTGCACAGCCTAATACATTTTTTTTTTTTTTTTTTTTTTTTAGATATATTTGCAGACCCCTTTTTTTTTCTGTGTGACATGAATGCAATCTTGGAAAATCTCTGAGCACCGCTTACCAGGCTTCACTACCACTTGTATTCAGTTTCAAATCTTAAGTTTTAGGCTTAGTTTTAAACATTGCTTTACAGATTAATTTTCTTAGATTCAAGTCTTATCTACTCTTCTTCCACAAATTTTGAAACAACTATCTATACCCACTGAATTTATGGACCACTTCTACTTGAATAAATAGCTACTGCCTATAACTATCAACTGTTATGAGAGCCAACCTCTGTCAAACATTCCTACTGAAGCCTGCCTCCATGATTGACTAAATGCGACAGAACTTCCTATGTACTGAGGCCCAACAAAGAATGCTTTTAATGATGGAAAAATCATCTATAGATCCTAACACTCTCAGCTATCATCCTATATTACATGCAAAAGGTGGGGAGATGGCCGAGCAAAAGCAAAATACAGAAAGGTTTTTAAAACAAAAGAAATGAAATAACTTACTTGATGGCTCGAGCAAAGAGAGATGAGATGAAATACAGAGGAAAGTTTGGGCAGAGGAGAAATGAATCTATAAGCAATTGGTTCGAATATTCTAGGGAAAGTAAACGAAGAAACGCATCAGTTACAAAAGTTTTTAACATGCGTGATTTTATGCCCAGTTGGATTTTGATTTTAAAGCCTTCGTTGATCATTCAGAACGTGATTAACTCATCAGTTTACAACAGAATTCACACGTTTTGAATCTCTGCATGATCAATGGAGATGCAGGCATTCATTTGATTTGCAAAACGTTGTGATTCTTGCCAAATATACATGTGCATTCAAGGGTCGAGGGGTACACTTTGAATTCGTTTGAAGGGTTGATGATAAATATGCGTCAGTTATATTGATAAGCATGTAAATATACAAGCGTGATTTAAGTTTAGAACAGATGAAAACAAAGGCAGAGTCAAGAGAAAGTGTGCACGGTTTCAGGCTTCAAATGCATGTGAAAGGAAAAATATCAGAGAGCCCAAACATTCGAACGTTACATAAATAAATACTTACTTTAATTTCATCATCTTGATTTTGGTTTTGTTATCAACATTTAAGAAGATAAATATTTATGCTTAGGTTTGGAAAAACGTATATAACGTTATAAACAATTGGTTCTTAACACGAAATAACGTTTGTTTTTAAAATCACTGACTGATAATTTATATCCAAAAATATTTAAAACTTGATTTTTACACTACGCTAAACAGACGCAGGTTAAAACATCAAAATTTTTCACAAAATTCACATTTTAAAAACACACGTTTTGTTACGTTGCTTTATACCCTATAATTGACGCGTCTGTCAAACGCGAAATTTAACTGTTCAATCTTAGATTAAATTTTCACAGATATTATTTAATTTTTATTGACACAAAATTTTTTATAAAATATATCTCCAAATTAAATATTTAAACTATATTGTTAACATAATTTATATAAAACATTAATTCAAGATTAAATAATTAAATAAAATAAACAGCTAAAACTAGGGTTGTTACACTCTCCCCCACTTAAGAACTTTTCGTCCTCGAAAAGGAACGAAAGAAGAGAAACAAAGAGGATAAGCTAGATAAACAAGAATCTTAAACGAATAGTTCCGTATTTGAAGCACGAAAAAGATCCACTAGAATCGGTTTACCTTTTTCAGTTTGACTGTCAGGCTCTGGGTGCCCAGCGGTGCTCAGGCCCCGATGAGTAATAAAGATTTCAAAGATTATAGAAAGATTTCTAAATAGACCGGTATAAGCAATAGCTTTCCCAATCCGTAGCAGATAGGGAAACCAAGGATTTTTAAGATAGTCTGGAAAACAAAATAAGATAATAACTTTGAAATTATAATACTTTTGAGATTATAATACTTTGAAAGTCATTAAAATTTTATAGATATTATCATTTGGAAATACTACTAAAATCATAACACTTTTTAAAATAATCTTCATTTATTCAATTATAAATTTCCAAAACATTTTATTTTTAGAACAGCAGCACTTAAAATATGCTACAGCAGATATAATAATTTTTCTAATTAGTTAAATTTTTGAAATATTCATCTGGATATCATTCACTTATATTTTATAAAACAACTTTTATGAATGGAATGTCCAACCTCATTTATTAAGTCAAAGTCCCTTATTTTACTTAACTCTTAATTTTTACAAATAAACTAACACTTTATTTGAAATTCCTATCTATAAATTTTAATAAGTTATACTTGAAATTTCCATTTGCAAAACCAAATTCTCAATTATCAAATTTTAGTGATACTAAAATATGTCTTAGATATTTAAATCATAATTATTCATTTAGACATCAGTTAAATTATGATTTCAAGGTAAATAAACCTTATTACAAAAGATCCCTTCAATAATATTTTTCTTTCAAAGATATATTGTTTATCACACAACATATTCATTTCAGGAAATAACTTTTATTAAAATTTCTTAGTTAGATTTAAGGTTCCATATTAAATCAACTTTGATTATTAGGTTATTTAAATAGAATTGCTTAAATTTCTTTTTTTCTCTATATTACCTTTATTAATCTTTTATAACTAAAATTTAAGTGTATAACATTTATTATAACCACTCAAATTTTATTTATAAAATCCTTTCATATTATATATTATCTAATTACATTGTTAACTTTTGAAAACCAAGGTAAGTTATATTGAAATGAAATTTGAGTATTATACAACTAAAACTTCCAAATTCAATTATCTCCAGTTGGAACTTTTTATTCCAAATTTTATTTTCCTTTTATTGAAATTTCTTAAGATAAAATTTTAAGAATTAAATTTCTGATTCCCCTCAAACCATTTAGAGATATATATACATAATATGTCAACCAAATTTAAATTATATATCTATATATATTAAGTCATTTTTAGAAATTCAAATCAATTAAAATCTCAAAGTAACACTATAGCCAGACTACAGAAATGGTCTTTTCACTTCGAAACTCGAAAATGAATGTCGATGATGCTGCAGTCATCACCGAAATTATTTTCCAACGACAAAGAGAAAAGCACTAAATTTTTAAAATTCTTTGGAACGAATTTCTATTCGAAAATACTTTAAATAATATATCCCTTTTTAAAAAAAAAAAATTAAACCCAAGGTTTGAAATCATCAGAAATTGAATTCTCAAGTTCTTGTTTTAAGTTCATTTCTGTTTCCAAATTAATTTATAACCATTGTTTATACTAAATCATTTATATTAGACAAAACACATGGCTATCAAAACCATAAAATCAAATTATTATCTCTTGACTACTGGTTAGATTAATTATAAAATTCTGAAAATTATACTTATATATATATATATATTTTATTTTCAAATATAGAAATAAATTTTTCAAAACAAAGATAAAGATTCAAATTTTGATGAACTCAAATAATTCAAGATAAGTTGAAATCAGAAGATCTGATAATTATATACCCGAATAAGGGACTGGGTAAGTCTATATAAATCGCGGACAACCTTGACCGGGTCAACCGTTACTTAAGGAGTCAGATCGATGTGGTTGAGTAAATCCACACTTGATCTGAAGAGATAGAGTTCAGAATAAGCAAAGATACTAGCATATAAACCGAGGATAAATATAAATCTCCGGTGAATTAATGCTAATGGTAAAGGAGTTTCACCCTTTATTAGAATAATGGCGAGACCGCCAATTCACTACAAAGATCATCCGAAGTGGAGTTATGGGATACTCCAGAATCTAAACAAGATGAAAAAGTGAGGGACATGAATGAACTTTTGGAACCACAGGGAATGTTCCAAATTTCGAAAAGGAAGAGATTCAAGCTCGAATGATGGTGATTCTGTAAATCAAATTTACCATACATTCTAAGTTTTGCCTAGAGCCAAAGCTCTGATACCAACTGTAACGACCCAATATTTTCAACCATTCGCATCCACACATGTCGGACTTGAATTTGTTCAAAATACTGCGTTGTAGAATAAATTTGGCAAACTCAGAATATACAGTAAATAAATCACAGAATCACATACACAGATATCAGAATCTCGCAGCGGAAATTAAAAATTCAGTGGTTCATGAAGCCACTTAACAAAACAGAATTTACATAACTTATAATCTTCCATACAATTTTTAAACATAAATAGATATAGAGTCTTCAAAGTTCTTGAATTACAGAAGTATAGAAACTGAGACAAGCTTCCGGCAGCACGAATGATCTAATGAGTCCTAGCTCCGGAAAGAAAACTGAAACTGCAACTCAGGCTGACCCGAGCGTAAAATAAAACAAACACTCGAGTCAGGACATACATACTTATATGATGTAAGCTAAATCAAGTGTACTGTAATATAGAGCAAGTAACTTAAAGGATGCTTGGGACCGCCCATCCTCTAAGGATCCGTCAAACTATTTACTATGTAATATATTGCGCTATTATAATAGTGTCTATTTATAAAATAAACATACTTTTTTCTTAGCATTAAGGGGTTACCCATATAGCCCTTAACACGTAATAGTCCCAGTAGTCCATCCAATATCATAGCTCCTCCTGATCGGGAAGCAACTAGAGGATACCACACGGGCTACGGGAGAAAACCAAACTCGTACAAGGCTCGATATGGTAGGTGACACGGCACAACTAGGCAATGCCAGGGTAGATATACCAATTACGCTTCCGGACCGATGGTAACGCGAAGCCGCAGCAACCGCCCACCTCGAACAACACTCCCAAATCAAGGGTGCACCCAAACAATCACATAAGCAATAGAATGGTATACGAAGAAGTGCGTTCGATCAGAGGAGCTACCTCATTAATCCGTCGATCGCTCCTGTTTTAGCCACCTTAAGCCAACTCACGGGAGTCGGGTCCACGTATATACCTTTCAAGAAACCGTCACCACCAACCTACTTCATTCTGGAATCTCCACCGCGTACACGGTTAGTCAAAGTGGTTTTCGGTATCGACAGAGAGTATGTCCATATCCGATCCCGGTCTCTTTGCCAACCAAACGTTATTATTACCCGTGGTTATTTAAAAGCAGTTTACACTTAAAACCAGAATAAACATTTCCATTTCAAAACTATAAATACGATATCATTTTAAAACCCAAAACAATATGATATCGTTATATTCAAATATAATTCTTTTCCAAAAACCATACTGCTTAAAATTTATAATATCTGGAAACCAAATATTTGAATTATATCTTCAAACATAGTATTTTGGAAATTTTACTTTAAAACCATAACTCCCAAACACAATGGTTTGGACATTCAACGGTATATAGAATAAATGGTTTAACTTTATGGTTACTTTGTAAAGAAGATAATTTACATAGCTTTACAAATATATTTCTTTATTTAAAGTTTTAACCCATAATTTAAATATCACTTTATGTTCCCAAAACCATTTCAATTTCTATATATATATCCAATTGGAGTATTACTATTCAAAACTAAGGTTGGGTTTTATTCTTTCAACAAATCAATATTTTATTATTTAGTCTTGAATATTCCCATAAATTCCAAAACTCCAAATTTTAGCCATTAAATATTTTCAAAATTTACTTAATACTAGAATATTCATCTTAAATTTATTAAGGAAAATACAGTTATAAATATTATGTCTTAAGTTTTTCCAAAACTTAAGGTAAAATAAAATTTATCAAATTCCATAAATTTTAGAGCAATCAAATTCTAGATTCCATAGCACTTAGGAAATGCTACATAAGGTTATGGGTAAAACTAGTCCAATTTCAAAAGACAGCATTTAAATGTTGTAGTAGATTGTTTAACTTAATAAATATTTTCAAATATAACTTATTTATTTATATATATATTTCTTAACTAAAATCTTATTCTTTCAAAATCCAGAATTTCCAAAATAAGTTATATTCCAAAATTTTATTCAAATATTTATTTATTTATTTATTAACATTTATAAGTTATTCAAAAATCAAATAAAATTCTTTAAAGATATTAAATCAAATATTTAACTTCCAAAATAATTTTAAATATCTCAGAAAATATTATAAGAACCACGGGCCTGTATATAGTTTTCTAGCCTAGGTCAAGTGATACGGATGTATATCATTTCAACCCGTAATTTACAAAAACCCCGGGTTCTATCATTTCAAACCCGCAATCCCAAGTTATCAGTTAAGCAGTTAACAGAATAGTTTAACAATAATCATCATTTAGGCCTATCATTTCAGCCCATAACAATCTAAATTAACAGGGAACTTGCAGTGGTGATTTAAGCAGTAAATAAACAATAATATAATATAACTGCAGAAATAATACAACAGATAATAACTGATGAGGTGTCAATTTAAATGGGGTTCATCATTTTATATTACACTACAGACAGATAATAGTGACATAAAATTTTACACATACACTTGCAATAATTTACGAAATATAAATACGTATGTCTGGTGAGAAATACTCACCTGAAAGCTGCAGAAAATTTGAATTCAAAACGACGATTCACCGGTAAAGACCGACAGAAAAAAATAACGATCAAATTTCTTCTGATGTCACCTCGATTCAAATCTAGAACAAAATTTCAAATATGGAATACGTGACTTTAGATTTTACGGTCAAAGAAAATTTTAAAATAGAACGAGAATGATTTGACTTGCTCGACCACTCCACCGTGTAATATGACCAAAGTGTACACAAAATGTGAACCGGGCTAACCTAAAATTTTTGACAAAATTTTCCAAAGACTGACTAAACAATATGGTGACGTTTCTCCTATGAGCCGTGATACACGCATGTACACGTGCACACTTGCTTCCCCCCTTACTACTGTACACATACATACCCACTTACGCCATAAAATTTTTTTGCCTAACATACTTCAAACTTAGATTCACGCTTCTGGAATTCATCTTCTATTTTACGCTTTAAACAAATTTTACACCATTTCTTTCTGACTTCACCCACCTTCAATTCAGATTTAAATTTTCTCGAGCCAAACATGCAATTGCTCCGAGTCGACCAGGGTATTACTTCGGGGAAAATCCCATAGTTGCCTCGAGAAGACAGGTATAATGCCTCGGGTAGATTTCACTACTTCTCTGCAACAATTCTCTGCTTCCTTCATGCAACTTCATGTGTGATTATTGCATTGCTTGACCATACAGATAATAACAAAAAAAATTAGATCTTGATGAACTAGCTTAAAGGATGATCATGTCTTCAACCATATCGCAGAGGACAATAGGAACCAATTTATTCAGATAACCCTACTTGTCCAAACCCCTTGAAGGTAATACTTCACACAAATTTACAGCAAATGTAAAACATGTCTTTAAGTATGAACGAAGCAATACAAATTTTTATTCATTTCCATACAGTATCAATATTGATGTTCATATGTACTATCCAAGCTTCTACGCCTATTACAATACATTGACCCTATTATTTATCTGAAATGCAGTATCCTAACAACCTAAACTGATTTCAAATGTAAATCCCAGAACCAATATTCCAGTCATAAATCTTTATCATGTCAGTTTGGACATGTCCTCAGAGCTACCAATGTGCACAGCCTAATACATTTTTTTTTTTTTTTTTTTTTAGATATATTTGCAGACCCCTTTTTTTTTCTGTGTGACATGAATGCAATCTTGGAAAATCTCTGAGCACCGCTTACCAGGCTTCACTACCACTTGTATTCAGTTTCAAATCTTAAGTTTTAGGCTTAGTTTTAAACATTGCTTTACAGATTAATTTTCTTAGATTCAAGTCTTATCTACTCTTCTTCCACAAATTTTGAAACAACTATCTATACCCACTGAATTTATGGACCACTTCTACTTGAATAAATAGCTACTGCCTATAACTATCAACTGTTATGAGAGCCAACCTCTGTCAAACATTCCTACTGAAGCCTGCCTCCATGATTGACTAAATGCGACAGAACTTCCTATGTACTGAGGCCCAACAAAGAATGCTTTTAATGATGGAAAAATCATCTATAGATCCTAACACTCTCAGCTATCATCCTATATTACATGCAAAAGGTGGGGAGATGGCCGAGCAAAAGCAAAATACAGAAAGGTTTTTAAAACAAAAGAAATGAAATAACTTACTTGATGGCTCGAGCAAAGAGAGATGAGATGAAATACAGAGGAAAGTTTGGGCAGAGGAGAAATGAATCTATAAGCAATTGGTTCGAATATTCTAGGGAAAGTAAACGAAGAAACGCATCAGTTACAAAAGTTTTTAACATGCGTGATTTTATGCCCAGTTGGATTTTGATTTTAAAGCCTTCGTTGATCATTCAGAACGTGATTAACTCATCAGTTTACAACAGAATTCACACGTTTTGAATCTCTGCATGATCAATGGAGATGCAGGCATTCATTTGATTTGCAAAACGTTGTGATTCTTGCCAAATATACATGTGCATTCAAGGGTCGAGGGGTACACTTTGAATTCGTTTGAAGGGTTGATGATAAATATGCGTCAGTTATATTGATAAGCATGTAAATATACAAGCGTGATTTAAGTTTAGAACAGATGAAAACAAAGGCAGAGTCAAGAGAAAGTGTGCACGGTTTCAGGCTTCAAATGCATGTGAAAGGAAAAATATCAGAGAGCCCAAACATTCGAACGTTACATAAATAAATACTTACTTTAATTTCATCATCTTGATTTTGGTTTTGTTATCAACATTTAAGAAGATAAATATTTATGCTTAGGTTTGGAAAAACGTATATAACGTTATAAACAATTGGTTCTTAACACGAAATAACGTTTGTTTTTAAAATCACTGACTGATAATTTATATCCAAAAATATTTAAAACTTGATTTTTACACTACGCTAAACAGACGCAGGTTAAAACATCAAAATTTTTCACAAAATTCACATTTTAAAAACACACGTTTTGTTACGTTGCTTTATACCCTATAATTGACGCGTCTGTCAAACGCGAAATTTAACTGTTCAATCTTAGATTAAATTTTCACAGATATTATTTAATTTTTATTGACACAAAATTTTTTATAAAATATATCTCCAAATTAAATATTTAAACTATATTGTTAACATAATTTATATAAAACATTAATTCAAGATTAAATAATTAAATAAAATAAACAGCTAAAACTAGGGTTGTTACACGTATCTTGGTCAATTATAGTCAACTCAAAGTCAAAATCTCTAACCAGAATAGTATGATTAAAAATAATTGCTATTACTGAACAAACGATTTTGAGTTTATGCTAATCAAGCTAAATGTGGACAATACTGGAATGGTAACCGAAACCAAATTACATAAGTACTAAAGCGAAATAGTTTTGACAAAGAGAATTAGTGTAAGTGATCATTACTACTGGGTACTACTTATACATAAAATTAGATTTTACTGAAAAGGTGTGCAAGCATTAATTTCAGCCAAAATGTTGCATCACTAGCTAAGGTAACATATGAACATTAATATTTGAACTGTTTGATATTAATTGCAGCTTGTATGATGAATACTCCAAAAAATCACATGATTTAATCAATTTATAATCATTGTAAAATGATTAAATTAATTAATATTTATAAAATATTAATTATTTTATTTTATTGGTGGCATTAGTTTTCAGTTAAAAGCACGTGTATAAAAGTTATGTATACACGAATCTCTATACGATATCGATAAAATAGTTATATTTGATTCAAGCGATTAAATACTAAATTGTTTTAAAAAAATTGAGGGCCCACATAGCCTTTATCTTGATCAACCATACATGATATAGAGAGGGGATTTGATTGAGATTCAATGAGAAATTAAAGAGTGAAGGTTTTAATAATGGAATAACAAAGGTTTCAACTTTTCCATTAAAACAAGTTTCTTTTCATTCGTTCATTAATTCTTTTTCTCATAATCAGTTTTCTCCTTCCCTCTTTCTCTCGTTTTTGGCCAAAAATCTATAGCCTCCAAGCTATAAAATTTCCCAACATAACAATAAATCAAATAAAAAATATATAAAAAGGTGCTTCAAATCATTGCAATTTCCCGTGATGATTCAATCAGATCTAGGAGTTTTTCTTCATTTAAGGTGTGACATTTTGGCTTCATCTAAAGTTAATTTTCGATCTCTTTTAATATATGTTACATAATGTTAGAATGATTTAGATCCTTTATCTTCATATCTCATTATAATTATATGTTACATCTTGTTAATTAGTTTAGATCTCATATCTTATTCAATGAATTTATATATGCTAACTGTGACAACCCACATTTCAGAAGGTTTAAGTCGACGATAATCCATACATGTTAAACTCAAACAATCTGAAACACAGAGAATCAATTGGGTTAATTAAGAAAAATAAGAAAATAAGAAGAAAACAAACATAAAATCTTGCAGCGGATTGACAAAATATAATAATTAAATAAACAATTCATGAAGCTATTTATATTATACATTTGATTATAATTTTACAACATTTATCAGGTTATATATATACAATAGAATTATGATAATGCTGCAAAAAACATGATATATGGGAATAATATTGTAATAATAATATACCAAATCTTCGTCTTTGTCCTCCAGAAAACAATCTTCAATGCGCTAAAATACTCAGGGATGACCCAAGCATAATGAAAAAGACAAATACTCGATTCAGGACTAAATATCCTTATGTAAGTCAAATCAATATCACATATAGCAGGAGTGTAATGGCATCAGAGATGTTTACGGGGTTTCACATCTCCTTTCTAGTGTATAACGTGCGCACAATAACTAAAGAGTTGTTATGAGATTTCCATCTCTTAAGGATCCATCAAATTATTTATATATAGTAGAATACGCTATATATATAATGTCTAATCAGTAAAATAAATATTTTTCCCAGCATTAAGGCTTCACACTAATCCCCGTTAACGCGTTTTCAAGCATTGTCGTACAGTTTGCATATAACGTCGCAGTAGCATGTCAGGGAATAGGGATGCACCATTATATGACAACACTAAACCACAATCGTAGTGGTCTCGTATATGGATAAACGTATGACAAGGTACATGAGGCAATGCCCAAGGTAGGATACTGTCATTCGGGTCGTAGGGCTGGTGATAACGCATTGTAGCCATGATCGCCCACCACGTCCATCCATCCCATATCAAGCCAAAGGGAGGTTATCCCAAAATCAATGAGCGGAAATCAAAACAAATATCAAAAGTAATAGTATGGACCAAGTCCAAGAAGAAAATCAAAGAATGGATGTCCGCTAGGGGTAGCTAGCCCACTTGGCCCTGTCAAGCCATCCTGGTTTAGTCATTTCAAATTGGCACAAGTGTCGGAGTATATCCATAATCATTCTCTTCCTTCAAATCCATCAAATGTATGCCAAATCCAACCACATCGCTCTGGAGTCTCCTTTGCATACACAGTTGTAAAGTGGTTCTAATATCGATATTGAGTATGCCAATAAGAGGCTCCGGTCTCTTTAACAACCGAACGTCGTTTTATACACCTGTTGGTACTTTTACATTTTGAAAACAATTCATACTTGATATCAAAAATATCATATTCACTTCAAAAATCCTTTCATTTCAAAGTATCATATTTACTTCAAAATATGTCAATTTAGTTCGATATGACATTTACACTTCAAAATTCGATTCGAATTTCAATTTAGGTTATAACTTCATTTTAACCCAATTCGCATCTCAATCCATGATTTAAACATAACAGTTCCCGCTTTGACCAGTTTGAATTTTTAGAAAATAATTTGAAAAGTCAAATAGTTTAAAAAGAGTTTAAATAGTTAAATGGTTTGATAAAAATTTGTTTGAGAATTGAAAATGGTTTATATAGTGAAATAGTTTGGAAAATCAAAATAATTTGAATATTTAAAAAAAATAGATTTTAAACAGTTTATATTAAAGTAATTTACTTTGAAAATAATTTCAAATTAAACCGTGACCCAAGTCCAAATTTCAATCATATTGACTCCTCATCGATTTCGATTTCGATTCGAATTAACTTCGATTCCAATTTCAATTCAAATCGATTTCGATTTCAAATTAATTTAATTTCAATTTAAAATTAATTAATTTCAATTTCAATTTGAATTTGAATTAATTCAATTCAATTCTCAATTTTAAACCATTTCAATTTATATCGATTTCGTGTTCGATTTCAAAATATTGATTTAAATCGTTTAAATCAAATTTAATTCGATGTTCAAATCTTTAAAAATATTTCAATCACGAACCAAATTTTGAAATATCAACTTATATCACTTTTACTTGAATAACTTCAAAGTTCAAGTAAAAGTCCAAATCTTTTAAAACAATTCGATTTCTATAATACAAATCATATTTCAATTCTTACTTCAAATTTCAAATTGCATTCTTTAAACAATTTCTATTAACTAATTCCAATTTGACATTTCAAGCTCGAGTTCGAAAATAATTCAATTCCCATATTTCGATTTTTTTATTTCTTTAAATCAAAATCATTTAAATAATTTCAAACCCAGAATTTTAAAACCATTTAATTTAACTAATCCGGTGTTCATATATAATTTTTTATCCTATGACCAAGTGATTAGTTATTCAAATTTAATTTCAGGGATGGATATATATCATTTCAGTCCAAATAAATGTCATAGGTATATATCATTTCAACCCATTTCTTAATTTCTTCAAAGTAATTCAATTAACAATTTTATATACTGTCAAATAATATTACAGGGTGATAACAGGATATATATATAAACCAAATAAGCATCCAATCATCCAAAATATCAACTAATAACATCCATCACAATTAACATCCAAATCAGCCAAATATCATAACAATTTACGAGTTATCGATAATCCAGAATTTTGCTATTAGTTTAATTCCAATTTCAATTTACATGTTAATTCAAAATTTCTAACATATAAATTTCTATGTTGATTTCCATGTCAGTTGAATTTACCAAACAACAGTCAGTAAAATTAATCACTTCTTGATTTCATATTTAACTAATATAAAAATATTTAGTACTTCGTAAGCATTATAAAACACTCACCTTTTGTTTGAAACTAAAAGTATTTTAGCTTAAAATAAATTCCACTTTGATCCTTTGTCGTAGAAGACATCAATACGATTCTAATGCAATTTGTTTCGTTTGAAATGGACCAAGCATGCAACAGTTACATAATAGTTAACATTAAGGATATAATTAAAATTTTAATTAATAAAATAAATAAATTTAAAAACAAAATAAACCCTTCCTCTCATACGCGACTTCCCCAGGACCGTGCACCTCTTTCTCCGGTGGCAACCTGCTTCGTTCTTCAAAATGGCAGCGGGGTGTACAAAATGTTGGAGGGGGAAAAGTATATATTACTATAATAAGAAAATATCTAACTCGATCGACCTGTGAAATTCCAAAATCCAAACGATGTGTGCCGCTTGACGTTCTATATGTTTTACCCCTATTCCGAACATAATAGAATATGTATTGGGAGCCTATTCCATCATATTTAGAAGATAATATTTCAAAAATCAAATTATTTTAATTAAATTCATTTGATTGATTTCTACGCGTTTCAAGCTCACAAGGCAAAACAATAAGTCTGATCGCTATGGAACTTGAACTCCTACAATTATTTACTACTATGGATCTGATGAAACTGGTTTCGTCGAAATCCGAAATAGTGGTCAAAATAGCTATTTTTGATCGTTAATTAAAATATAAAATTCCCAATTTCTATTTATTCACTTATAAATTCAAAAGTTAACAATTTTCATTTTTGTTTAAATAAAATTTAAATCAACTTTCGACATCATTTTCATTCATATTAAATTCAGTATTCAATTATTTACATAATTTCCAATATTAAATTTAGAACAATAAATTTCATCAATAATTATTAAATTCCAAACGAGTTTTAGTTGTCAACAATTATTTTATTTTTATCTAAATAAATAAATATGTATTATTTAATTCCAGTTATTGATTATAAACACATTCAATACATAAAATACCATTTCAATACCTGTTGTTGCCAAAATTTGAAATAATTATTTCAAAATTTTATTCAAGTTCATATTCAATAAACTACATTAATCAGTCATTAAATTTTATTCCTAACTAATTTTTATTCAATAATCATATTAATTTAATAATTTAAAATACAATACGGGTCATTACGTTCTCCCCCATTCAAAACTTTTCATCTTCGAAAAGGGACTAAGTAAGTAATTTAAAATTTGATATATTTTATTCAAAATTATCAACTTACAAAACATTAAAATCTTATTTACAAAAACCTTTACTACGCTTCTGCCACGCTACTTGAATACTGGCTTTATGGAAATTACAACTTATATATAAAAATAAGTTATAAAAAATTTTAAAACCTCAAAAAAAATCTAACATCCGAATTTATGAATTTTTTTGGCAGAGTCTCCTTTTCGTGGCTTGATCGAAAAAATTTTACAATATAATATACAACACAAATATACCAATTAAACATCTCATCTCAATGATGAGACATCCCATAGGGAAAAAATGTAAATGTGCGTATGTAATTCGAGATATATACCTTATTATTTTAAACACAAGCGAGTTCGCTAAAATAAGCAAGAAAAAGAAAATAAAATCCACATATACGTCTAAATGGTCTTCGTATGTACCTATCTTAACTCCATTTAGAATATTAGTCACTTATAATAAGATATACAGCATGTATGAGTTAAATAGAACCATGTAGCATGTTTTTGAATCTAGATTATAAGCACAAGCACAAATACACAACATACAACAATCATACGCAATCAAAAACAGTAATAACAATGGTTTGCAACAAAAGAAACCATTCAACCACCAATATTCATCCACTTAATTCACAACTATGTGAATTTACATTATCCAATGCCAATATTTAATTTATACACTTCATTTCTTATTAACATCCAATTTTTATTAACATTTAATCGATTTGCTTCAAATTTATTCACATTTATTTCATTCACATTCAATTTATTCAATTCAATGTATTAAATTCCAATTGTTTCGCTTTTTTTTAACATATTTCGTATGAATTCATTTATGAACCAATTTATAAAATTATTTCATTTAACCTTGTCTATGTTAAATTTTATTTTATTACCACTTAGTGTATTCTCTTCAATACTAATATCATTTATAAACCATTTAAGTTTATTACAACATTTTATATAGCATAATTCATGTTTATTATTATTACTTCATATCTTAAGTTCATATTAATTCATTGATTCACTTCATTTATTCAGTTCATATTAATAATTTTGCTTGAGTAAATTTTATTTTATCACTCAAATTCATATTAACGAATTTTTCTTTTATCACAATCAATTGCATTCAAATTTTCTTAAGTTAACTTTCATCTTATAATTTATTGCATTAACTTATTTCATCAATTTATTCCATTCAACTTGACTTAACAAAAATTTCATTTCATAATTCAAAATTTCAACTTTCTTATTTCGTTAATCATTTCTTAAGTTTATAATCATTTTATACAGATATATATTCTTTTACACAATATTATTCAAATTATAATTATCTCAAAAAGCTCTAATTAAATCTTAAAACATCCTTTTGCAAATTTATTTATTTATTTTACAAACTATTTACCAAGATATGATTTAATTTATTATTTGTTTACCTTCTCTTAAGTTCGCATTTAAATAGTACTTTCTTTTTATCAAATTATTCATTTTATATTTTTTAGAACTTTGATTAAGTGTATAACATTTCTTAGAACACCTTAATTTAATTTTTATAAATATTTCTTTAAACACAATTTCAAATTGAACATTTTTATTACTTAAGTTCAAGCTTGTATAATATTCTATTACATATTCATATTTCACATTTCAACTTCTTAAACATTATGGTAAGTTATATATATGTCTTTAGGATGTAATTGAATGTTATACAAATTTATCTTATTATTTTAGTTAACAAGAATGTTCAATAATTTACACAAGTTTAAATTTCCACTGTCTTAAAATTTAAGAGTTATAATTTAACTTCTCATATTTTATTTAAACACTTAGCTTCAATTTCTTGTTTCTCATTTTTAGAAGTTTCCAATTATTTAAAATAGTTCGATTTATTTATACAACTAAAAATAATTAATTAATAGGAACTTACGAATTCAAATATTGGGTTCATTTGAAATCATTTTGAAATAATATATATATATACACACTCATATCTTTTATATGTATCAAATCATATTTAGAAATTTTAAATCAAAATATGTTTATCTACCCAAATGCATAGGAAAGCTACTAAGTAGCCTCCCCTATTTTGAGACTCGAAAATGAATGCCGATGATACGGCCGTCACCAACGAAATTATTTTCCAACGACAGAAGAGGGAAGTACATGATTTATTTCCTTTTAATTCCTTTTGAAATAATTTATATTCATAAATATTTTTGAATGATACTAATATTATTTTCAAAATTTTATAAACAGTTTCAAAAGCACCGGAATTTAAATTCTCAAATTCATTCTTTTAACTTAAACTAACATTAGATTTTTTATTTAATAACTCATTACTTAAGTTTATAAACATCCATAACTCAAATTAGTTAAGTTAGTATTTCCAAATTTAGTTTTCAACCTATTCTTTTCATATTCAATTTATTTATAAATCTATTCATTTCATAATTTAAACTTATATTTTTACCTCTTATACTTAAGTGTATCAACTTTTCTTTATTTAACATTCACTTTTTTCATTTGCATTCAATTTATTTGCATCTAATTTAAATCAAATTCAATTACTCACATTAATCTCACTTATACT
Source organism: Allium cepa (assembly GCA_030765085.1). Lineage (NCBI taxonomy): Eukaryota > Viridiplantae > Streptophyta > Magnoliopsida > Asparagales > Amaryllidaceae > Allium > Allium cepa. Next base: position 764,562,104 of record CM060941.1, on the reverse strand, counting down.
CATTTATTCTCATTTAATTTATTTTTATACATAATATATAATTTAGGTAAAATTATTTCATTTACCCTGTCTTAAAACAATATTATTCCGACTTGCCTCATTTAAGTGTTTAGAAACCTCTATCGATAACATGACGTCCCACTCATCGACCAGAATTCATAAAAAGCTCAACGGATACGTAAACATAATATAATTTTTTTTATCACACTAACAAGTACGCACTCTCATACATATACACTCGTACAAACTCATTCTAAGGTTTTACTACCCTATCTCTAATGAGTCAAATGCTACAAAGCTAAGGTTATCACTAAACCAAAGCTATGATACCAACTGTTACGACTCACATTTCGAAAGGTTTAAATCGACAACAGTCCACACTTATCTAACTCAAACAATCCAAAACATAGATAATCAATAGGGTTAATTAAGAAAAATAAGAAAGAAGAAAAAACCAAACACAGAATCTTGTAGCGGAGTTACAAAATGTAATAATCAAATAAACAGTTCATGAAGATATTTATATTACATTTGTAACGACCCGTTAAATTTATGGTATTTAATAAATTTAATTAATAAAATTTCTAATTTGTTTAAGAATAAATGTAGAGATTTGGTATAGTAGTTGCAATTTAGTGTAACTATAAAGTTTATGACACTAGATATGGATAATGTAAATTGGCAAATTGAGTTAAAGTAATTTTTAAGAAACAAATAAATGTTGAATTTGTGAATGTTAGTATAAATATTAACTTAAATGGTATTCATTAATACAAAGATGTAAATTGTGTAGATAGTAATATTGTATGGCTGTAGTGAAAGGAAAAGAAAACTGAAGGAAACATAAAATTTATTATTATGTAAACAAAAGCATAGTTTGAACAAATTTATGGAAATTGATATAAACAGTGTTTGTAATCAGTTTGGTTATTAATAATTGAAAGATGGAGATGCGTAAATACGTTAATGAATTTATAATGGGAAAGAATGAAAAATTATACAATAATAAGCAATTGATTTAATTAAGGGAATTTAATTATAATAAAGGGGCATTTAATAAATTCAACGTTTTGTGAGAAATCATAATAGTGTGTACAATGTGTACAAATTTCGATTTGGGAATTTAATTGGATTTATAACGGTTTTGGTTTTCCGTGTGTGAGTTAAAAGTTATTCCATTTGTAAAGTAATAAAAGAATGCATATAGATATAAACAGGGCTTAATAGAATTGATACTTAATAAATTTATGCAAAAGTGGGACTTAGTTATAAGCGTGGAATTTTGAGTATGACAACTATTAGTATAAGATACCTATATACTGGAAACACATTTGTAAAGTATAATTAATTGAATTTGGTGGATTGGGAATGGATTCAAAGTATATGAACATATATGTTATATAAATAAAAAATTTATGCAATAGAAAAAATTCGCGGAATCTAAATCTATGAAAAAAAAGGTGTGTAAGATCTTTACTGTTGGGGATTTACGTTACAGGTAGTGTAAATTCCAATTATAATAAGATTATGGGTTATAGTAAAGATTTTAAATCAAGATTTTTCCACGTGAATAAAATAGAATGAAGGTAATTGATTTTTGCAATTAAGAAAATTTAACGTTTATTTTACGATAAGTGAAATTTAAGTTGGGATTTAAAATATTTGTGTATGTTAATTTCATGCATTTGGCTATAATGGATTTAATAATAAAAATGGAATAGTGAAATAAAATGGATTTAATAAATTAATCAAAATTATAATGTTAAATTCATTAAGATTGGAATTATTAAATAGTTGAGAAAATAAAGGGAATGGAAGTAAAGTTATTAATAATTTGAATTTAACTTATGGTAGAAGTTTATTTGAAATCATGAGTTGGAATAGAAATCAAATCTATTTATCTAATTGGATTTTGTTGAGAGTATAAGAGTATAAGCTTTAATAATTGAGTTTTAGAATATAATTTATAATTTCCAAATAATAAGAAAGTGCAGATATTAACACTGCAAGTTGATATATTTATAGATTTTAATTCACATCCAAGCTTGCTAAATCAATTGGAATTGATTGAATTATATAAGTAATAAGATTTGGCCAATATTAGAAGTTGAAAAATAGAATTGGATTTTTATGATTTATTTAATTGATTTAATAAACATTAAAAATAGCCATTTTTGTCACGGACTCGGATTTCGACGAAACCAGTTTCATCGGATCCGTATCGGTGAATTATTATAGGGTTTCAATTTTCGTATCGATCGGACTTGTCGTTTGATCGTACGGACGCGAAACGCCTTGAAATCAATTTTATTGAAAATCAATTTGAAATCAATTTGAAAATCTTGTTTTCAGCATAACTTCTTCATACGATCGAATTTGGACGTGGAACTTTTTCCATCGCGTTCAGAATATTTTAAAATGCCTATTTGGATATATAGTTTTAACAGATTCGGTTCCGGGGTCAGAACGGGCTTTTTGGGCCAACTACCGTTTAGCACGTTCGTTATCCGTACCCACCTAGCCTTCTTCTATTTGTCTATATATATGCGATCATAAACCCTAGCCTCCTTCTTCTGTCAATTGAATATACGTACATTTTCTTCATTCCTTTCTCCTCTCCAATGGTTGAAAACCCTAAATCTATATACAGTTCAAAATCAAAAGCCAAAACTCAAAAATTTCAGAAAATTCCAGAAAAAATATATGTTGAAGTTTTCGATACGCGTAATCCCATGGTGAAATTCGTTTTTCAATTGGAGCTGTAGTTCATCCAGAATAAATTCAAACAGCCCCAAAACCGTTCATCATCGTCGCGTAAAACTTCGTCTGATCGAAATTCTGTTTCTGCGTATTGGAGTATGGACGATGGGGAGCGCATCTATGTAATTTGTTTGGCAATTCAACGGTCGGATTGGAGTCAAAATTCATTTAGGGTTTGCAAGTAAGAGGCGGCGGCTTGTTGTTTTTGGTGACCGAGTGGCTCAGGTGGGGTCCCGGGGGTTCGGCCGGAGGAGGCAAGGTAGATGTTGGCGACGGCGTGGGCAACAGAGGTGGCTAGGGGAGGAGAACGCCGGTCAAAGGCACGGTCAAGGGGTACCTGCGTGCAAGGGACGCTGGAGTTCTCGCGTGCGTGCTTCAGGTTGCTGTAGTGAAGAACATCGCTGACGTGGCACATATAATGTAAGTGGTGAATGTGGACCATTTTGTTATTTTCAATTTGGAATTCCATCACCATTTTTCGCCATAACTTTCTCCTACGAATTCGGATTCACATGAAATTTTTTTTGTTAGGCTCGTAATTTAATTCCGGACTCAATGACGCTGGTTTGGACAAATTCTGAGACGGACGAATTTTTGGGTTTAAATCGGGTTTAAATTCGATTTAAATCCCAAAGGTGAGTGTTTTAACCCACTCACAATTACTAGAAGCTTTTATGTTTGTTAAATAAATTTTAGAAATGAATAGAAATTTATTTATGAGCTTTTGGCATGTTATTTCATCCATATCTGTTGAATTGCATTTATTGAATTTAGCTGTTAATTAAATTGATTAATTGCGTATTAATTTGCTGTTAGGAATTTTGTTTGCATATGAAATGCTAGTTAACAGTTATATAAATTATCTCTAAATATAAATGGTTAGATTAATAGTTGAAATTTAATTTGAATAAACTGACAGTTATTACCCGTTGCATATTATCGAACTAATATTGTTATTGATTGATATGGGTTGATAGTGATTGATATTGATTGATGGTTGAAATTGGGTGATGGATGTGTTGTTGAATGGATGATTTATGTGGATATCATTAACTGCCAGTTAGCATGCATTTTACATTTTCGGGATTGTGGTTTGAAATGATAAAACCGCAAAGTTTTATTTTTAAATTGCGGATTGAAATGATAAATATCTGTATCACTTGACCATAGGATAGAAAATTATATACAGGCACCGCGGTCTATATATAACTATTTTAAATGAAATTTCTATGGTTTGAATGAAATACGGTTTATATTAATCTTAAATTTTATACTGGATAAATATTTTTCTTTCATATTATATACATATGAAGTTGAGAATTTTGAAATTAAAAGGAGTATAAATTCCTTTATTTAAAATGGAAGAAAATTTAGAAAATGGAGTTTAATAATTTATATCATATGTTTAAAAGTTAAGTTGGAAATTTTAAGATATGATATTTATAATTAGATTTTTCCCTAAATAAATTGAAAAGAATATTCTAGTATAATTTGAATTGGGAATATATATATTTTATTACTAGAAAGTGAAGTTTATTGTTTATAGATTCTATGGGAATATTCAAGGCTAATTAAAAGAGCATTTGATTTGAAAGGATGAGATCCAACTTTAGTTGAAATATGTATACTCAAATGGGTATACGTATATATATATTAATTGGAATGGTTTTGAAACTTGAAGTAATATTTTGGGATTTTGGTTTTAACGTTAAGTAAAGAAATATTCATATAGCCATGTAAATTTATTTCCTCACAAATTTACCGTAAAGGTTAACCCACTTATCCTATATATATATTGTGAATATCCAAACCTATTAGTCTTGAAGGAAATGGGCTTAAAATTTCTGTGGATTTTGAAGGATTATATTGAAAGCTAAAAATTTCAATTATTGGTTACAAGGGATTACAATTAAATAAGAGTGATATAAATTTTGGAAAGGAAATATATTTGGGAAACGATATCACTGAATTTGGTTTTATAAAATATTATCAAAATGAATTGTCTTGGGTTTAAAAGAAGAAAGGATATCGTAATATTATGGTTTTGAAATGGATTATATTCTGGTTTTAAAGTATAAACAATTTTTAAATGACCGCGGTGTTATAATAACGATTGGTTGGCAAAGAGACCGGGATCGGATATGGACATACTCTCTGTCGATACCGAAAACCACTTTGACTAACCGTGTACGCGGTGGAGATTCCAGAATGAAGTAGGTGGTGACGACGTTTCCTGTAAGGTAAATACGTGGACCCAACTCCCGTGAGTTGGCATAAGGTGGCTAAAACAGGAGCGATTCTCAGGCCAATGAGGTCATTCCTCTGATCGGACGCTCCTCTTCGATATTATACTTTGACTTGGATTGATTCAGTGGCCACTTCTATATTTTGATTTTTGGGGGAGTTAGTTCGAGGTGGGCGGCAGCTGCGCGCTGCGCGTTACCATCAGCCTGGATAGCAATTGGTATATCTACCCTGGCATTGCCTAGTTGTGCCGTGTCACCTACCCTATCGCGCCTTGTACGAGTTTGGTTTTCTCCCGTAGCCCGTGTGGTATCCTCTAGTGGCTTCCCGATCAGGAGGGACTATGATATTGGATGGACTACTTGGACTATTACGTGTTAAGGGCTATATGGGTAACCCCTTAACGCTATTAAAAAGTAAGTTTATTTTATAAATAGACACTATTATAATAGCGCAATATACTACATAGTAAATAGTTTAACGGATCCTTAGGAGATGTAAATCCCGAACATCTCTTGAGTTACTGTACCCATATTTATTTCTGTTTATTTAACTCACATAATATTTTCTAGTCTGACTCGAGTGTTTTGTCTTTTCAAATTCGCTCGGGTCAGTCCGAGCATTTCAGGATAGCAGGTTTTAGCTTTGGAGGACGAAGACGAAGATTCAGTATTATTTTATATATATAGTATTGCACCACACTCTTTCTATTCCGCTGCATTTTCGTATTGGTATGTGTGACTCTGATATTCATTGTATAAGTAAAATCAAGCTTTTGTAAACTGTTTATGAACTGTATATTTGTTATTATATTTTATCCTTCCGCTGTGAGATTCTGTTTTGTTTTATTCCTTCTCTGTTTTTCTTATTTACCCCATAACAATCCGCCCTTGCGTATGCTTTGAATTGGCACGTGTGTCGTTTAAAGTGTGTGAAAAGGCGGGATGTTACAACATTTGATTATAATTTTACAACATTTATCAGAGTTACACACACACACAATAGAATTATAGAGTATTGCAGCAGACAATATGGTATATGGGAATAATGCTAGTAATAAAATATATCAAATCTTCATCTTCGTCCTTCAGAAAATAATCTTCAATGTGCTAAAATACTCAGGTCTGATTCGAGCGTAATGAAAAAGACAAAACACTCGAGTCAGAACTAAATATCCTTATGCGAGTCAAATAAATATCACATATAACAGGAGTGTAATAGCGTTGGAGATGTTTATGGGGTTTCGCATCTCCTATCCAGTGTATAATGTACGTGCAATAACTCAAAAGATGTTACGGGATTTTCCATCTCTTAAGGATCGGTAAAACTATTTATATATAGTAGAATATGCTATATATAATGTCTAATAAGTAAAATAAATATATTTTTTAGCGTTAAGGCTTTATATTAATCTCCCTTAACGCGTTTTTAAGCATTATCATACGCTTTGCATAAAATGCTCCAGTAGTACATCATGGGATAGGGATGTGTCACGATACAACAACACTAAACCAAAATCATATTGGTCTCATATAGGGATAAAAGTATGATAAGGCACGTGATGCAATGCCCAAGGTAGGATAGTGCCAGTTCAGGTCGTAGTGCTGTTGGCAACATATCGTAGCCACGATTGCCCACCGCGTCCATCCATCCCATATTAAGTCAAAGGGAGGTCATCCCAAAATCAAGGTACACCAATCGAAAACAACACCAAAAATAATAGTATGGACCAAGTCCAAGAAGAAAATCGAAGAACGGATGTCCACTAGGGGTAGCTAGCCCGCTTAGCCTTGTCCAACCAACTTGTTTCAGTCATTTCAAATCGGCGCAAGTGTCGGGGTTTATCCGTTATCTTTCTTCAAATCCAGCAAATGTACGCTATGAGCCATAAAATCAATTTAAGAGCGAAAGTATTAAAGAAGGTTAGAAAGATTGAGGTTTTAATGAAGAAATAGGTTTAGACTTCATAAAGGTCGTAAGAGGATGTTTTGCAAGTATTACGCAAGTATTGAAGAGGTCAAAAGCACCAACTACTCATACAATGCAAAGGATTTCGACCAAGATGGAAATAGATATTCTCCTCCACTACTTTCAACCTTTCAACCCAAATAAACAAGCAAGACAGCTTTGGAACCCCTTTCGAAGGCAATAGATGAAGTTCTCTCATTTACATGCCAAACCTTTCAAAGTCAAAGCTTTCGCCCCTAACACAACCTTTTCGAAAGCATATACAAGCCTTTCGAACCGGTCAAGGCCCATAATTTTAAGAGAAGGTTCTGTCCCAGTCTTAAGGCATGCCTTCAAAGGCTACACAACCTCATTGAAACCATTCACACTCGAATATCTTTGACAGTGTTGGAAGATGCTGTGGACAGAACAGTATTCAGAGATCAACTAAGGCGAAAGGATAATGAAGGACCCTTTCGACTCAGTCGAAAGGTCTTGGAAAGAATAAAGGAGTCGAAAGAGTAAACCAAGAAGAACAAAAATATGCCTTTCAACAACATCGAAAGAGGTCAAGGCCTTTTAACCAAATCGAAAGGCTTGAGGCGGTATATAAAAAGAGGGCCTTCCGACCTAGTTGAAAGTAGAGGCGCCGAAGGGGGCCGACCTGCATCTATAAATAAGACCCAAAGGGTCCAGTTTTGGGGACCGAATTCTGGAGTCCTAAATTCAATTTCTTTACTCTACTTTCTTAATGATAATTGTATTCTAAAGAAACCCTAAATCAAATTAGGGGAAAAGCCCTATATCATGTAACTCATTTTGGTTTATGAATAAAAATGGAAAATGGCTTGATCATCAAGGAAATTGGTGAAGAGGAAGATCATTACCAAGACTAATGATCAATTGCACATGATTTTAACCTTTTCTCATGATTTCTTTTATCTATGCTATGTATAAGATCGACTTGAGTATTTCCAATTGATACACATCATCATTGGAGCCTGTACTTAACACTTAACACTTAAGACAAAAAGATGATAGGGTGTCGACATGTTTAGCTCATGAAATTTGGAAATGCCAGGGTCGATCTTATAATAGGAAAACTAAGTGGATTGTAGACAATAATAAGCTAGGACTATCCCAAGAGGGAAAAACCCCTTTCGACCAGATCGAATGGTGTATTTTCGAAAGTAATCATAGCTTATGATTGGCTAACAATCAATGTGGAACTAATTCATAGGGGATCAACCCCAAAACATATCAGTGACCCTTTCGAAGAGTATCCACAGCAAGAATAACGGGACCATGAAGTCGAAAGCAGTTTGGTCATATTGATGAAGTAAACACCCTTGTCGACATAATTGGAAGGAACTGAATAATTTGATCAACTTGGAGGATAAGACTTTCAAATGTAGTTCTCAAAAATATATCCCAAATCTAACACCTTGAGGCCTTTCGATAAAACCGACCTGGCTGAAGGGCTAGAATAGCTTTATTAACCCTTTTAACTAAGTCAAGTCGATCGAAAGGTTGAGATAGATTTATCAATCCTTTCGATTGAGTCAACTTGATTAAGGGGTGGAGCATACACTTTAAACCCCTTCGACTATGTTAATCTAGTTGAAAGGCATGCTTCCAAAGGAGTAGATATTCTCAATAACTTGGTCTCGTTTAAAATGAATTAACTTGGGAATATTGACGAGATTTCTTGTTAACATTTTTGGCCCTAGAAGTAGGGCTTGAACGTTCGACCTTGTCACCGTTTACAGACTAATTGTGGTTCATTTCTTTGGCATATGAAAAATGAGGTCAAAGCCTTTGAGTGGAATTATGGAGGAAGCAATACACACTACCACCTTGGAAGAAAATATAGCCCCAACATTTATCCTGGATGGGGTCATTCTAGGACAGACTTCATCACCGGCACGAAATGATGAAAACACGGCAAATACCATATGCTTGGAACAACAGCTGTAGGAAATGCAAGAGTTTCTGAATATAGCCTTATCTCAAATGTCTTCAAAAACCCCGAGACAGAATCATCGAGAAGAAGTGGTCCCTCCTAGGAGGAATCTAAAGACTAATTCCAAAGAATGCAAAGACAAAGTGGACTTGACCTTCTCGAAAAAGAGGGAACTGCCCCCAAACAAGGGCCAATCATCAAGGAAGAGTTATGAACAAATCATTGGAACAGTCTAATAGTTCAACATCTAAAGAGTACCACCCAAATCAAAATAATTACGCCAATGTCGAAGCTTTTCTGAAAGATGCTGATAAGAAGGCTATCAAAGATGCCATGAATTCCAAGGGAAAAAGAACTATGGATGAAAATTTCAATGACAATGAGAGGTTGCCACCTTTCACCGACGAGATCATGGCCATAGAAATGCCTCCATATGTCAAAATCTCGTCCATGAAATATCATGGGGTTACGGACCCCGATGATCATCTTATGGCTTTTGACAGCTAGATGGATTTGTATAACGCTTCAGAGGCAGTCAAATGCCGACTATTCCCTGTTACCCTCCAGGGAGCGGTAGCCAAATGGTATAGGCAATATAGAGAAAAGACCATCTACTCCTGGAAACAATTTTCTTACGAGTTCTAAGCCCAATTCTGTATCTATAAGGATCCTACTATTGATTATATAGTCTTGGCAAATATAAAGCAAAGGCAGGGAGATTCTTTGGGGGACTACTTGAGAAGGTTCAACGCTGAAGCTTTAAAGGCCAAGGATATGAATGATCATGATAAGCTCATAGCTATCCATTCTTTCTTGATTGAGAATACCTCTTTTTGGAAACAAATTTTTGTCAATGACTGCAAAGATCTACAAGACCTCCACTTTCAAGCCAACAAGTTTACCTTGATGGAATAGCTTTACTATGCCAAGAAGAAAATAATTCCTAGGAAGGAAGGGGGAAGATTTAGCCTGAACCATGGCCAAAAAAGGACCAGATGGAAAGAACTAGTTACTAACACGGTTGCTTTAAACAAGCCACTATCTTACATATATGTTATAGCTAAGGAAAGAGTCAACTTTCCAACTCGTTCGAAGCTAAGAATAGTCGAGTAGAAAAAAGAGGGGATTACTGCGCTCATCAAAAAGCTAACGGCCATAAAACTGATGAGTGCATAATTATGGCCGGAATAATCCAAAAGCTGATCCGGGAAGGCCATCTGAAAAAATTTGTTCAAGACCAGCGTAAAACCTAGTGAATTGAAAATGCTCTGCAAAAGCACCCAGGCAGACCAACCTTAGATGAGATCGATGCTTTTGTCTCCCTAAAGTACCTCATTGTAAAATTCCCGATAAAGCGAGGCTGGGAAACTATATGGGGGGAACAACTTAGCTCCCGAGAAATGTACTTTGCTACACTTGACCAATACAAAAGGGATTATTCTGCTTACTTTGATTCTTTTACTATTTTACAGCACTCGGATGATGGATTTTCACATCCAACATTCAAAGAAAATATTAACATTAAAAAGTCTAACATGCATATGTATCAAAGGTACATCCCTGCAGGAAGCAAGAGAAAGAGAATTGATGCTAATTCAACATAGGAGGGTCCTATAGTCACAGAGTTTGCCTGTTGAGGCAAAACGAAGAGGATAAAACCTATAGAAGATCTTGAGGAAACCCACATAGATTCAAATGATGGTTCTAAAATAGTTGAGATGGGAGAGGATCTTGATAGTGAGTTAGAGAAAGACTTGTTCAGTTCCTCAAGGACAACAAGGATGTGTTTGCTTGGTCACATTCCAATATGATGGGAATTGATCCGACTGTCATGTGTCATGCTCTTAATGTCAATCCAGGAGCGACCTCCACAAGGCAGAAAAGGAGACAATTGGACAAAGTATGATCCGATGCTTTAAAAGAAGAAGTTGATAGACTCCTTATGAATGGATTAATCCGGGAGATATATTATCCCAAATGATTAGCTTTTGGTCAAGAAGTAAAATGAGAAATGGAGAACATGCATTGATTACACGGATCTAAAACATGCCCAAAAGATTGCTTCCTGCTACAACGGATAGGTCAGTTAGTGGATGCAACAAGCGAACACAAATTGTTATCCCTCATGAATGCTTATTCAGGGTACAACCAGGTACCAATGTTCAAGCCAGATGAGGATCATACCAGCTTCATAACTGAATGGGGAATTTATTGCTACAGGGCAATGCCATTTGGGCTAAAGAATTCAGAGGCCACCTAACAAAGATTGGTTAATCCAATGTTTAAGGAACAAATTGGCAGAAACATGGAAGTTTATGTTGATGATATGCTGGTAAGTCTAGCGAGCCTGAGAATCATCTTAAGGATCTTGAGGAAAGGTTCAAATATTATGAAAATATCAAATGAAATTTAACCCACAAAAGTGCTCTTTTGGAGTCCACTTTGGAAAGTTCTTAGCATACTTGGTAAGTGCTCAAGGAATCAATGCGAGTGCTGACCAAATTCAAGCCATAAAGGACATAGTCGAACCTAAAACCAGTAAGGAAGTAATGAGCTTAAATGGAAGGGTAGCTGCCCTAAGCAGGTTTTTCTTAAAAGCTAATGATAAGTGCACACCATTCTTCGATGTGATTAAGAAAAAGAAGAATTTCTAATAGGGAGAGGATTGCAGAAAAGCTTTCTTAGAAAGCCATTTGGAAAAACAACCGATACTCTCAATTCCTGAGAGAGGGGAAATATTGTATCTGTACATGGCAGTATCAGAACATGCAGTCGGCTCGGTACTCGTTAGAGAAGGAAAAGGGGCACAACTTCCAATATGCTACGTAAGCAAGCGATTAAAAGATGCAGAGGTTCGATACCAAGTTATAGAAAAACTAGCATATTGCTTGATTCTTACAGTTCGAAAGCTCAGAGCGTACTTTCAAGCACACTCGATCAGGGTTTTGACCAACTTTCCTTTTAACCAAGTTTTTAGTAAGCTAGAAACTTCGGGAAGATTGGTGAAATGGGGTATTGAGCTAAGTCTATACGACATAGAATTTCAATCATGAGCTACAATCAGAGGGCAGGCACCGATAGACTTTGTCAATGCGTGCACTAGCTTTCTTGAGGGACAATTGGAAAAGGATCAGAAGCCTATGTGGAAACTATTTGTGGATGGAGCATCAATGAATAAGAGGCTGGAGCAGGATATATAATCATAACCCCAGATGGACATCATTTGCATTATGCCATGAAACTGAGATTCCCTGCAACTAATAATGTGGTAGAGTATGAGTCAATGGTAGCAGGATTAACCTTGGGCAAGAACTGAAAATCCCACTAATATAGATCTTTGGTGACTCTAAACTGATGGTGAATCAAGTGAAGCAGATATACCAAACAAAGGATCCCATGTTATCCTTATATCTGAAGAAGATATTACAAATGCTTACTTTGTTTAAGGATTTTTCAGTAAATCAAGTTCCAAGGGCAGAAAATGTGTAGATAGATTCTTTGGCAAAATTAACCAGCTCAAGGGAAGCCCAAGAAACATGAATTTTACCAGTCGGATATCAGGAAAAGCCAAGCATTGAAGATGAAGCATCCAAACAGAGGAAAGAATTGATAGTTATGACAAGATCTCAAGCCAAGTCTCAAGGGGGAGAGGAAAAGGAAAACGGTAAAGAATTAACAGATGGAAAAGTAGACCAATCAAGGTCAAGTATCACATATGATGATACCTGGATGTTACCGATTGTTGAATACCTAAGGAATACTCCCATCCAATAAAGGAGAAGCAAGAAAGATAAGGAGCCAAGCTTTTACCTTCACAATAATGGACGGAATCCTCTATGAAAAGGCATATGCTCTTCCCTACCTAAAATATATGAACATGAATGATGGAATAAGGTAAATGACTGAAGCACACAAAGGGTTATGTAGAGACCATTCAAACGAGACAAAACTGGAAAAGAAAATAATGAGGCAAGGATTTATTGGACACATATGGTAAGCCAAGCTATAGAATTTGTGTGCAGATGTGAAAAGTGTCGAAGGTTTTAAAGGTACCCAGATTGCCCCCGAGTCAGTTAACTCCAATTACAAATCCATGGCCTTTTGATGTATGAGGAATAGACCTCTACCAATCTCAAAGAGAGGGGTGAAGTAGTGGTTGCCATCAAATATTACACTAAATGGGTTGAAGCGGAGCCACTTCCTAAAATTACTTCTGGAAAGGTACTTAGATTTGTTATCAAGAACATTATAACCAGGTTTGGAATTCCCCAGAAGATAATCTCTGACAATGGGACATAATTCGAAAGCGACGAATTCTCTCGCTTCCGCCACAAGAATGGGATTATAAAAAAAAATTCATCTGTCGCACATCCAAATACTAGTGGAGCGGTTGTGGCTGCTAATAAAACCGTAAAGACAATTCTGAAAAAGCGATTAAATAGGGCAAAAGGAAATTGTGTAGAAGAACTGCCACTTGTGCTACGGGCTTACCGAACGTCTTTTACGGCAGCAACGGGACATATCCCTTACTCTTTAACCTATGGGTGTAAGGCGATGCTACCAGTCGAGACTGAGATTCCCTCATACTGAAGGATTGCCTACGCATTCGATAAAAATCAAGAGCTGAGAAAAGAATCATTGGACTTGATACATGAATTAAGAGATGAAGCAGTGGTAAGAACCGCCGAATATTAGAGAAAAATCTCAAAGTATTATAATTCAAGGGTAAGAACTCGATCATTTCAAGAAGGGGATTTGGTACTCCGTAGAGTAATGGCCAATACAAAGAATCCAGTAGATGGACCCCTAGGACCAAACTGAGAGGGACCATAAGTTGTCTGCAAAGTAATCCCTCTGGGAGCCTACAAATTGTGCCGCTCGGACGGCAATATGGTGCCTAGAACAAGGAATGGTGAACATTTAAGGCCGTATTTTTCAAAGATAAATCAATAAAGAGCTACTTTTTATAAAGAGAATACCTACATGGTTGGGAGTGAAATGCTCCTTATATTTGGATATTACCTAAGATGATAGCCTACATAAGATGGTAGAAAAGCTTCTGTCCACGCCGAGATGGCTAGGGCAGAGCACTCCTGGAGGGAGGACGAGTAATCCTTTAGCCATGCCATGAGACGACCAGGTTAAAGCACCGGACAAGCCCTTGGCCGTGCCTCTGGTCAGGTCAAGGCATCTCTTGGAGGGTAGGTGGAGTAAGCCTTTATACGCGGCATAAGATGGCCAGGGTAAAGCACCGAACAAGCCCTTATCCACGCCGTGAAAGGGCCAGGATAAGAAACCTCCTAGTGGGAGGACCAAGTAAGCCTTTATCTGCGCCATATGATGACCAGGGTAAAACATCGAACAAGCCCATGTCCGCACCGCAAAAGGGCCAGGACGCCTCCTAGAGGGAGGTCGGGTAAGTCCTTGGTTCCATTCTCTAAGATGAGCTAACTAAGAACACCATATAACAATGGACTAAGACGTCCAAGCCCAAGGAGAGGCTCATTCAGCAATGGACTAAGACGTACAAGCCCAAGAAGAGGCTTATTCAACAATGGAATAAGATGTCCAAGCCTAAACAGAGGCTTGTTCAACAACGGACTGAGATGACCAAGCTCAAGAGAAGCTTATCAAATATGGACTATGATGTCCAAAACCCAGAGGAGGATAATCAAGTGTAACAAATCATTCGATCCTGGACTAAGACGTCCAAACTTAAGAGGCATCTTATCAAATTATTTCTTTATATTCAAAACCTGAAGGTTCGTATATGTCAACGAAGACAGAAACAAAGGAGTGAAATAGACTCCGTTTATCATTACTCGAATCTACGTTTCAGGACTTTCATTTCTAAACAGCATCTATAAATACATGAATCTGGGTCTCGGGTCTCTCATACTGAAATTTCATCTATTAGTACCCGAATATGGGTTTCGGGACTTTCATATCTACAAGTCATCAATCAATACCCGAATCTGGGTTTCGGGATATTCATTTCAGAATTCCATTTATTAATAGCCAAATCTGGGTTTTGGGTCTCTATCGATCACTGAGTATTTTAATATACCTGAATCTGGGTATCGACACTATTACTTATTTGAGCCATAATCTGGGTGTAAAATTTCAATAATGAATTTCTATTTATCTATCACAAATACCCGAGTCTGGGTATTGGGACATTATTAAGCACCTACAGTCTATACACTCGAATCTGGACTTCGAGACTATTATTCGAATTTGCTTTAAATTCCCAAATCTTGGATGTGGTCCTATCATAAGGATAATTCATATGGGTTCCTAGTTGTTTAACATATGCCCCAATCTGGGTGAAGGATTTCTATCTTAACAAGGACTACAATGGACGTCTACTTACACAATATATGTCCCGATCTGAGCTAAAGATTCCTGTCTAATATATGCCCTGATCTGGGCTCAAAACTTGATATGAAGGCAACATTTACTAATTCCAATTTAATTTACCATGAAAACCCAATCTGGGTCTAGAAGTGACACACAAAGGATTGTTTTTGGATATTTTTGTCTAAATTCTCGATGCCACATTATCCAGTTCCAAGCTTCACAAATTAATACCTTAATATGGGATAGATTTTTTTTGTTTTCCAACCTTTATTGAATTCTAAACTGGGGGTATGATGCAATAAGAATTAGGATTATCGCAGACAATCAAAAGTTTCAAGCTAGTCTTCTTAATGCCAAAGTCAAAGCTGACATTTATTAAATCTAAATGATGCTCACCAGAATACAAATGAAGGCTTCAGTATCATTTAAAGTTTCTGAGAAAGTTTCTGAATAATAACTCATATCCCCTATTTGTCGCTATTGGCTATTTCTCACAAGAAGCACGAAAACCATATCTACTATGTGCATTGGTAGCTATTAACTACACATCACATATCTGATAAGTCAGAATTATAATCGATTAAATGTCCAAATATGAGGGCATAAATACACCGACCTGTCACTAAACACGTGTGTAAGTATGATGATGGACTAACAACAGCAAATGCCACTAGCTTTGAATTTTGCAGGAAAAATAAAGTCATGGAGAGTTAGAAAGTTATGAAATCTTTGTCCTAAAGAACAAAAGCTTCTTTCGTCGGGGGGGGGGGGGGGGTTTGGGATGTGAGCCATAAAATCTATTTAAGAGCAAAAGTATGAAAGAAGGTTAGAACGATTGAGGTTTCAATGAAGAAATAGGTCTAGACTTCATAAAGGTCATAAGAGGATGTTTCGAAGGCATTAAGCATGCATCGAAGAGGTTGAAAGCACCAACCAACCACTCATACAGTGCAAAGGCTTTCGACCCAGATAGAAACAAATATTCCCCTCCGCTGCTTTCAACATTTCAACATAAATAAACAAGCATGGACAGCTTCTGAACCCCTTTTAAAGGCAATCAATGAAGTTCTCTCTCTTACATGCCAAACCTTTTGAATTCAAAGGTTTCTCCCCTAACACAACCTTTTCGAAAGCATATACAAGCCTTTCGAACCGGTCGAGGCCCATAATTTTAAGAGAAGGTTCCGCCCCAGTCCTTAGGCATGCTTTAAAGGCTACACAACCTCATCGAAACCATTCACATTTGAATATCCTCAAAACCCTATCGAAAGTGTCGAAAGGTGATGTGGAGTGAACAACATTCGGAGATCAACAAAGGCAAAAGGGTGGTAAAGGCCCCTTCGAATCAATTGAAAGGATAAAGGAGTCAAAAGAGTAAACCAAGAAGAACAAAAGGATGCCTTTCAACAACATCGAAAGAGGTCAAGGCTTTTCGACCAAGTCGAAAGGCTTGAGGCGGTATATATAAATTTGGACTTCCGACCCAGTCGAAAGTAGAGGTGCCGAAAGAGGCCGACCTGCATCTAAAAATAAGACCCAAGGGGATCAGTTTGGGGACCAAATTCCAGAATCCTGAATTCAATTTCTTTACTCTACTTTCTTAGCGATAATTGTATTCAGAAGGAACCCTAAATCAAATTAGGGAAAAAGCTTTATATCTTGTAACTTATTTTGGTTTATGAATAAAAATGGAAAATGGCTTAATCATCAAGGAGATTGGCGACGAGGAAGATCATTTAGATTATCAGCTAAACTAATGATCAAATGCACATGAGTTTAACCTTTTCTCATGATTTCATGCTATGTATAAATCGACTTGGGTGTTTCTAATCGATACATATCATCATTGGAGCCTGTATTTAACACTTAAGGTAAAAGAGATGATGGGTTGTCGACATGTTTAGCTTACGAAATTTGGAAATGCCTAGATCGATCTTATAAAAGGCAAACTAAGTGGATTGTAGACAATAATAAGCTAGGACTGTTCCGAGAGGGAAAAACCCTTCTTGACCCGATCAATTGGGGTATTTTTGAAAGGAATCTTAGCTTATGATTAGCTACAATCAAAGTGGAACTCATTCATAGGGGATCAACCCCAAAACATACCTGTGACCCTTTCGAAGAGTATATATAGCAAGAATAACGGGACCAGGAAGTTGAAAGCAGTTAGGTCATACTAAGGAAGTAAACACCCTTTTGACATAATTGGAAGGAACTGAATGATACCATTTGACATGATCGAAAGGTCTTTCGAGTATGAATAATCAGCTGCATTCGACCCACTTGGAGGATAAGACTTTCAGATGTAGTTCTCAAAACTATATCCCAAAGCTAACTCCTTGAGGCCTTTCGATTAAACCAACCTGGCTGAAGGGCTGGAATAGCTTTATTAACCCTTTCGACTAAGTCAAGTCGATCGAAAAGTTGAAATAGGTTTATCAATCCTTTTGATTGAGTCAATTTGATCGAGGGGTTGAGTATACACGTTAAACCCCTTCGACTATGTTAATCTCGTTGAAAGGCAAGCTTCTGAAGGAGTAAATCTTCTCAATAACTTGGTCTCGTTTAAATTGAATCACCTTGGGGATGTTCATAAGATTTCTTGTTAACGTATGCCAAATCCAACCACTTCGTTCTGGAGCCTCCTCCGTATACACAGTTGTTACAGTGGTCCCAATATTGACAAAGAGTATGCCAATAAGAGGCCATGGTCTCTTTAATAACCAAACGTCATTTTACGCACCGGTTCGTACTTTACATTTCGAAAACAATTCATATTTGATATCAAAATATCATATTCGCTTCAAAAATCCCTTCATTTCAAAATATCATATTTACTTCAAAATATATCAATTCAGTTCGATATGTCATTTTCACTTCAAAATTCAATTCGAATTTCAATTTAGGTTATAATTTCATTTTAACCCAATTCGCAGTTAGATCCATGATTTAAATATAACATTTCCCACTTTGACCAGTTTGAATTTTTAGAAAATAGTTAGAAAATTAAAATAGTTTAAATAGTTAAAATGGTTTGATAAAAAAGGTTTGATAAAAAAGGTTTAAGTATTGAAAATGGTTTATATAGTGAAATAGTTTGAAAAATCAAAATAATTTGAATATTTAAAAAAAATGATTTTAAACAGTTTATATTAAAATAATTTATCTTGAAAATAATTTCAAATCAAACTGTCTCTTTCCATTTTAACAAATCCAGACCGGAGTCCAGATTCTAATCAAACTGATTCAAATTCAATTATTGCGATTCAAATTATTTCCAATCTCAATTCAATTCAAATCGACTCGATTTCGATTTCAATTCAAATTAACTTCGATTACAATTTCGATTCGAATTGATTTGGATTTCAGTTTCAAATTAATTTAATTTCGATTTCAAATTAATTAATTTCATTTCAAATTAGATTTGAATCAATTCAATTCTCAATTTTAAACTATTTCAATTTATATCAATTTCAAGTTCAATTTCAAAATATTAATTTAAATTATTTAAATCAAATTTAATTTCGATGTTTAATTCAATGTTCAAATCTTTAAAAATAATTCAATCATGACCCAAATTTTGAAATATCAACTTATATCTCTTTTACTTAATTAACTTCGAAGTTCAAGTAAAAGTTCAAATCTTTTAAAACGGTTTAATTTCTGTAATTCAAATCATATTTCAATTCGAACTTTAAATTTCAAATCGTATTCTTTAAACAATTTCTTTCAACCAATTCCAATTTCACATTTCAAGCTCGAGTATGAAAATAATTCAGTTCCCATATTTCGATTTTTTTTATCTCTTTAAATCAAAATCATTTAAATAGTGTCAAACCTATAATTTTAAAACTATTTAATTTAACCAATCCGACGTCCGTATATAATTTTCTATCCTATGGCCAAGTGATTGGTTATTCCAATTTAATTTCAGGGATGGATATATATCATTTCAATCCAATTAAATGTCATAAATATATATCATTTCAACCTATTTCTTAATTTATTCGAAATAATTCAATTAACAGTTTTATATACGTTCAAATAATATTACAGGGTGGTAACAGGATATATATAAACTAAATAAACATCCAATCATCCAAAATATCAACCAATAACATCCATCACAATCAACATTCAAATAAGTTAAATATCATAACAATTTACTAATTATCAATAATCAGCAATTTTATTATCAGTTTAGTTCCAATTTTAATTTAACTGTTAGTTCAAAATTTCTAACATATAAATTTCCATGTCAGTTACATTTACCAAACAACAGTCAATAAAATTAATCACTTTATGATTTCATATTTAACTAACATAAAAATATTTAGTACTTCGTGAACATTATAAAACACTCAGCTTTTATTTGAAACCGAAAATATTTGAGCTTCAAATAAATTCCAATTTGATCCCCTGTCGTAGAGGACATCAATACGATTCCAATGCAATTTGTTTCGTTCAAAATAGACCTCGCATGCAAAAGTTACGCAATAATTAACATTAACGATATAATCAAAATTTTAATTAACAAAATAAATAAACAAAACAAACCCTTCCTCTCATATGCGACTTCCCCAGGCCCATGCTCCTCCTTCTCAGGTTGCGACCTGCTTCGTTCTTATTTTTTTTCCTAATGAACGATCGTCGATCGCCAACTCCCCCACTGCCTCCGCCGCAACCCCCTACTCCGCCTCCAGGCCATCGCACGCCATCACAGCACACGAATCGAAATACCAAAAAACCCAAAATCCTAAAATGATATTTCACACTCGAACGCCACCGTTGCAACCAACGGCCACCGCCTCCCTTATCCACGTCGTCCGCGCACGCCGCGTCCCTGGCGCTTTTAATTTTTTCTGTCTTCCATCTGGGAAATGTAAGTTAGAGGGAGAGGTACGGGGAAAAAATGGTAGGAGGGTGTACGAAATATTGGAGGGGAAAAGTATATATATTATAATAAGAAAATATCCAACTCGATTGGTCCGCGAAATTCGAACTCCAAACGAAACTTGCCGTCTGGCATTTATATGTTTTACCCCTATTTCGGATATAATGGAATAGGTATCGAGAGCCAATTCCTTCATATTCAGAAGATAGCATTTCAAAAATCAAATTATTTTAATTAAATCCATTTAATTGATTTCTGCGTGTTTCAAGCTCGCACGGTCAAACGATAAGTCTGATCGCTACAAAAATTGAAATCCTATAGTAATTCACTATTACCGATCCGATGAATCTAGTTTTGTCGAAATCCTAGACAGTAGCCAAAATGGGTATATTTACTCGTTAATTAAAATATAAAATTCCCAATTTCTATTTATTCACTTTTAAAGTCAATTTCAACGGTTAACAATTTTCATTCCTGTTTAAATAAAATTTAAATCAACTTTCAACATCATTTTCATTCATATTAAATTCAGTATAAAATTATTTACATAATTTCCAATATTAAATTTAAAACAATAAATTGCGTCAATAATCATTAAATTTCAAATAAGTTCTAGTTGTCAACAATTATTTTATTTTTATCCAAATAATTCAATATTTATTATTCAATCTCAGTTATTGATTATAAACACATTCAATATACAGGATACCATTTCAATATTTGTTATTGCCAAAATCTTCAAAATTGTTTATTTCAAAACTTTATTGAAGTTCATATTTAATAAACTACATTAATAAATCATTAAATTTTATTCCTAACCAATTTTTATTCAATAGTCGCATTAATTTAATAGTTAAAATAGTTAAAAATACGGGTTGTTACACGCTGTCCAATCTTTTGTTTGTTGTTGTTTTAGAAATGAAAATTTAATGAAAAAAATTCAGATCTAAATCAAATTTTATTTAGTTGAAAATTTTTGGTATATATTTTATATACATTGTAAGCGAAACACATACATAATCTATTTGAAATTATCTAATGAAATCGAATGAAAGTTTCATGCATATATACGTTATTTTGAATATCAAATACTTTTGGTTGTTATATACATATTCTTATTTTTATATTTGTTGTTTTAATTCAAAATTTAGGAATTTTGTGCAAAATTACAGACGATGTCTCCAAAAATTCAAAACAAAGATCATTACTGCCAATTCTAAGTCATAAGTTGGATATCGAACTTCAATCAGCCTTAACTGCCTTGATGGATAAGCCATCAATTTCCCTTTCTGCATCAATACCGCGTCAAAGTGAGCTCCACATGCAACAATGTACACTACCAAATATTGATTCCCTTAAGGATATGATCAAGACAGGATCATTCGATAATAACTTCTTCAACTCCTGTAATGACCCTTCATATCTATCTATCCATATGAACTTCTTTTCCTTTCCAATTAACTTAGTCAAGGGTGTCGTCTTTGCTCCCTTCCAATCATTGATAGCCTCTATTTTCGATGGATCCACTACTAATCAAAAAAAATTAGTTTCAATATTTCAAAACTTTAAACTTCCAAATTTTAGTATTCGAACTATCAAATTTTCAAATTTAGAATTCGAATTATCAAATTTAGAATTCGAATTATCAAATTTTCAAATTTCCAAATTTGAATTTTGAAATATGTAAGGAGAGTTTCTTCCTACCAGAACGAGCTGCGTAGCAGACAAGCAAAGAAGCTAGCAACAAGAGCTACATTAGCAACAACAGCCCTTGACTCATCGGCAACAATAAGGCGCCCGAAGGAATGCTAGTATATTAATTGGGTGGCATCAGGTCCCTTTTTCCCTACTTCTCTCTATCTCTCCATTGCAAATGTTCAAATTCAAAATTTTAAAATTTCGAATTTTTAGATTTAAAGTTGAAATTCCAGATTTTAAATTTACAAAATTTGAATTTTCAAAACTTAGAACTTTGAATTTTCAATTTAAAAAATAATAGAGATTTATTTGGACTTCTTTTTAATGTTTATAACAGTAATGACAAACTTTTTTTAATATTGCATAATACTAGAAATATTGACTTATTGGCATGTAATATATATATATATCTGTGTGTGTGTGTGTGTGTGTGTGTGTGTGTGTAAATATGTATATTAGGACATAAGGTGATGACATAATTGGTGATATAATGAATCTCAACCATTCAATTGCCCAATGATTTCAAATCCATATGCGAACAAAATGAGATCCAATAGTCTAGATCTATTGTTTCACCAATTTATGTTTACATTTTGTGTCAATATAGTCGACTATATATGTATCTATGTATGTATAAGGAAAGGATTGGCTACAGCTCATTTTTGCTACACCTATGTTCCTTCCGATTTCAATCACACATTCTGATTTAGATAATATAATGAGGTAACAAGAGAGGTTGAAATCAAAAGGAATAAAGGAACGTGTGTGTGTATGTGTGTGTACACACACACACACACACACACACACACACATATATATATATATATATATATATATATATATATGAAGCTGGCTATTTTGACACAAATGTCTGGATTGTTGAACCTTTTCGTCCTTATATGGAAGGTGAAAATCAAGAGACAATCTAATGGTGGAGATCCATTATGTCAACAATTCTGTTATAAATTTTATGTCCAAGTAGATTCCCCCCACACACACATATGTATGTAGAGACACTTAGGTACTTATTGCAGTGCATTTTTTAATCCATCGAACATTTGTTTCTTTTGTAAGTTTCCCTAATTTTTTACAAAAATCCCTAATAAATTTAATCAGCAACAACTTTGAGCTTTCATCCAGTTTTGGAGTATAAACTCTCCCAATTTCGAGGTGTGAAGTTATTTTTATACGGATCCGAGTTGATTTCTGCATATTTTGTTCTATAATTATGTTTTGGATTTCGGATCTGTTGAATCTTACCTAAGCTAAATGTGATTTTGGTTTAGATTTCTGCCTTGTTACTGCACTTTTACACTTTACAATCTATTGGTTCTCATAGTTTAAATTTGTTGAATATGTAAGCTAATCCATATCAGATTTCTGTAGGCTATATCTGTTGAATTTCAGGTTCATTAATCTACAAATATCATACATTGAATGTGAAATATTTTCAAGAGATAACTGTTGAACAACCCAATTCTAGATAATAATGTCATATATTCTAGACAGCAAGAACAATTACATAAGTTAATGAACAAACAATATGCCTGATGTATTATATATGAGTTTTTTTGGCATGTGTGAGCAGTCCATGTATGTTTAAAGATATCCCCGTTTGTGTGTGTGTGTGTGTGTGAAATCATTAAAATTTATCTCGTATGTAGTCTTAACAAATCTAAATTAGAAACAAGGAAAAAAAATATGGACTTTCTCTTTGGATGAGATTTGGACCAGTCATCTCCTATATATATCATTTTCCATTAAAATTAAATGTTCGGTTATGATAGAGATTCAAATTCTCGATTATCATTCCAACTTATGATCTCGTTTATATATCCTAACATAAATCTATATGGTCAAACAAAAAACTTGTGAACGTGTTACGGTTATCATTGACGATGGAAAGATATAACTTATCAGATTAGAATGAATATCCTACCTCTTTATAGTGCATAGCCGATAAAACCTACATGTAAGAAATCTTGGACCAAGCAAAATTGTAGTAATATAATCCCATTCAACATTTCCATGTTAAATATGGCATCGACCTAATCATATGATGAATCATTCATAAGATTCTGGCACCATGCATGTAAATGCAACATATTATATATAAAATCATTTTCATAAATCATGCAACAAAAACATATATAAGGGCGTTGTAGACTACCTTTAAGCCATCAATAAGACTAGAAGTATGGTCAGGTATAAAAGCTGTTACAGAAACCAGTTTTCCAGTTTATTAGGAAACTTATGGGCTACCAAAGCTATGCCCTCCGAAAATAACCTTCTCGTTTGGTAAAAGTGAGAACATTATATTTCGTAATAACCACGAATATTCTGAAAATGTCCTTACTTCCTCAATGCTTCTTGAATCGATCACCGATGCTACGATATCAGAACGGTTAAAAGCACTGCAACAAAAAGGGGTTTACATAGCGTTTAGAAAATGATGTTATAACCTACCATAGCATTTCAGAGAATGCCATAGAACGACATGCTATGGTAGACCTTTAGCATTACATAGCAGAAACTAAAACAGTAAGAAAATTTATTTTCTAAGCGTTTTTCTTTTGTTATTAAACCAAAACACTATAGGAATTATTATCCAGTAGTTGATTTCTATAGCGTTTTATATGTTTATAGCATTTTATCATACTATTTTATATTATTATGGTTATATTTCAATAACGTTTTTTATCATACTCGTATAACGTTTCGTTTCTATTTCCATAGCGTTTTTTAGCATATCTGTATAACGTTTCATTTCTATTTCAATAGCACTTCTTATCATACTTGTATAGCGTTATTCATGTTTCTGTAGCATTTATGAAGATATATTATAATGATTTTTTATGCATAATTCTTAAATCTCATACACGGTTTCTATAGCGTTTGTTAATTAATAGTGTTTATGTAATGCTATTCCATTTAATATTAATTTATAACATTTACTGATCTCAGTTTCATCTTTTTATTATATTATAATATATATATATATATATATATATATATATTATACATTTTCTCATTTCTTATCACAGACAGCAAATACGTTAAATTGCAGCAAAATATTTCATACAGATCACTCAAATAACTTCACATATTCAGACTAAGCATTTCATACATATCATTCAAACAACTTTTCGCATATTCAAACTTAGTATTTGATACATATCGATTTACCATCTGTTTCGTGTCCATACATAATATTTCATACATATCAACTAGTCACTTCCCTAAACATAGATAATGAAACAATTACCGTCTCAGCTAAAATATTATGAAAGATGATGCACGACTTCAAATATTGCTAGTGTCCTTTAGCTTCATGAAAGAAGGTACTCAATCTGAACTATGATAATAACAAAGCATACACATCTTTACTACTAATAATGAAACATCCATAAACTATCTTCAACCATGTCTTTATGAAATGCCAAAAATACCCCTGGCTGAAATCCCTCATCGTTGCTTCCCACCGAACCCTAAATCATTCTCAGATCCAACCTCTTCCGTCCTTTCTTCCCTATCTCCCCCATGCATTCATTCTACGTCGAATCCTCTCATCATCCATAACTCCTCGATTGCCGAGCTCGAGACGAAATCTCACATCCACAACTCCTCCACCGACGAGCTCGAGCCGAAATCTCACATCCACAACTACTTCACCGCCGAGCTCAAGTTGAAATCTCACATCCACAACTCCTCCATTGCCGAACTTCGACCGTGATACTGACTAACCACTTCCTATCCTATCAGAAGCGGTATAAACTCCAGATCTTAAACAACCAAGCATAACCACAATTTAAAAAATCACCGACAACGTCGAGCAAACCAGATTCACAGCATCACGGCTCCAAATTTGAGGAAGTCGACATTTATTGTGACAACTATTCTTTTTCTCTGCAGAGGAATTTCGACCTGACGAGATTTCAGGTAGTATTACTATCTTTTATTTCAATTTACCCATTGATTCTTGATTTGAATTTAAGTGTTGCATTCAATGGATTTCTAGTGGCAATTGCAATAAAGAATGATTTGTTTACCTTTTGAATAGTATTTATCATATGTTCAACCCTCTTATTATTCAATATGTATGCATGAAAGATTAGGCGACGAATGAAAATTATTATTTAAATTGTAAACTAAACCTGACCGTAATCCTAACCACCAAGTGTTAATCGATTGGGCAGTTGTTGCTTCAATATTGAAATTCAACCATGACCTGATTTCTAAACCCGTGGCACGATTTCTAAATACGATCTGCATTTTTCTTTCTCAATGGTGCATCCTCACACCGAACAAGTTTTCATACAGTATTCTATTTTTTAAGTATCCATGCTTTCAATATACATATTTATTCTTGATTTTGATATAAGTGTTGAATCAAGTCTAACTAACAATTTAGTTGTGTAGCGGAGATTGAATAATGTACATATATATATTGTTTGTTATTAACTCAACCTATTAGGATATGTCTTTAAATATCAAATTTGTGATATCGTTGCAAAAAAATAGCCAACCAAATTATAGATATGAACTTTGATAGACTTTTAATAAGCTTTTGATTGTTTTCTATGAAAGTACAAAACAAATTTTGTTTTAAAGACTTTTCTCAGTTCCTCATAGGCTTTCACATAACCGCTGCATCTGCTATTAATAAGCCATGTTGCTAAAAAGAATTTAATCAAAATGCTATCCTAATATTCATTTACTTAATGAAAATGCTTGAAAGAAAAACTGCCCACCCATGTTGGATTGCCTTAGAACTCCACTCAAAGAGTACAAAAATAACTTTGAGAAAATACTAACGGTTCTTCATCTAAATCTATATCAACCATTTATTCATTCTCTAACACTTTTTTTTTGCATGATTTATCTTTAATAATAGTTGTAATACCTTTGGTGTCACATTTTTGTGGTATCAACGTGAACTATCAAAAATGTCCCTCTTCAAATATTATTAAATATTACTATTGCTTAAAAGTAGGATCCAACGGTTAATTTTTTTAACAATTCAAAACGTACTTATCTTATTATCACTTAGAAATATGATCTTACGAATAAACTTTTTTCAAAGTCATTTTTTACCAATTAATAACAAATATAAAAATTTAAACCAATATAAAATTAAATCCATTCTTTAGTAATTAATAATAGAAATAAAAATTCAAACGCCCCTAAAAGTAGGATCTAATAATTAAACATACTTTACAAATTCAAAACGCTTCCAAAATTAGGATATAAAATTAAACTTTCTTTAAAATTCAAAATACTTCTCTACAAATATACAAATCTTAGTATCACTTGAAATAAAAAATTATTTTTTTGGCTGATTTAAATATATACAATTTATAAGAAAAATAATTCACGCGCAAAACGCATGTCATTACTTGAACTCTATGCATATTACCATAGAAGAATTAATGATAAATATATATTGTGTTGAATTTCTACATAGCCTAAGTTGGCTATGAAATATGTGACTACTTTCTAATAGAGCTAGAGATAATTCATTTAACTATATTTTATATCATTGATTTTGTTCATGGAGATTCCCCACCAAAAGTAATGATTCCAATAGATCATTAGCATAATGTGCGTTTGGCTATAAATACCTTTTTGTTATATTCAACCAATTACGCAGTCCTAAATATGTTTACTATATAAGTGCCTTATAATGCCTTATTTCTTTACCACTTATAAAGTTGTGGTAGTGATATATTATGACTTATTTCTTTGCTACTTATAAAGTTGTAATATATTATACATCGAATTTTCTTTTACAAGAATATGGTTTAATTTTAGTTTAGGGTAAGTATTATTCGAACTGTTCAGTTGCTTACATACTCAACTTATTTTTGCATGTGATTTTGAAGAAGTTAATGTCATGATTTTTAGATTAAAAACAAATTATTTTATTTCTCTTTCCACTGATTGTTAAGGTCGAATTACATCAGTTCTTTGGCTACATGCCCTTTTAAAGAGAAATCGATCAAAGAAAATCATATATGATTAGCTTTTTATTTTCCTTCTATTTCTTTAGTTTCTTTAATTTTGATGTGCTTAATTTAATTAAAATTTATCTTTATTTATTTTAATAATTCAATTCTATTAATTTTTTCCATTCTCTAACTGATTTTGATATCCACTTTTTTTTTTTAAATTTCAATTGAAAATTGGAACCAATTATGCCTGTAAAATTAAATTGGACAGTTCATCTTTCCTATTTATTTTTATATCCATCTGTATATGATATAAACAAATATGGATTCCTGTAGTATCCAATTCCTTAGAATTTGCTTCAAATTTATGTCGTGGAAGATTATGTTAAGAATGCATTAATTGCTTTACATGTATCTTGCTTGAATCTAAACTTAATTTTCACTTTATTACAACTTTTGGTCATGCCTCATCAACATCTTTTGTATAAAATCAGTTTTCCCTTATGTTCAACTAATTTCATCAACTCCTCTAGATTTTCAGTAATATATGGGTTCCTTACAATTACATTCAGCTTATTTTTGTTCCCTAATATACTGATATTTATTGATGACTTTGAGATTTTTAATTTCGTTTGATTTTATCTTGATGTATGACTTATGTTCCTTTATTTTTTTAATGGATCTTTATTTGTTCATCTCAACTTACAATGTATATGTATATTCAGGAAATCTTCCTCAAGGACAATTTTTAGGGCTTTTTTTAGATTTAGGACAGCCCGCTAATTATTTTCTTAGAAGGACACACACGTATTTTCCTTCCAACCACTTTCACGCGCTTCTTCTTCTTCTTCTTCTTTGTTTCGATCAAATTTTTCTGTCGCGATCCAATTTACTCTCGCAATCAAAATATCGATCAATCTTGTTTGATCATTTCAATTTCATTCTTCTGAAAATTATAGTTCATCTATTATATTTTTCTCATGCGCGTTTGTCGACCTCGTTCTTTTCATATTTCTACCGTGATCTCGTTTTTTTTCAAAGTTTTGATATAAAGTTGTTTGGGTTGTATATAAAGTTGTGATAGAGTTGAAAAATATCAAATTTTATGTTCAATTTTTGGGTTTCATTTTTATTTTTTTCTTATTATCATTTTTTTATCATCAGTAACTAGGTATCAGTTTTGTATACGATAGGTATCAGTTTTGTGAAATTGAATAATTAATGTTCTACATTGAACATATTTTTACTAATGTTTATTTTTATTTTTTTTGGCAGTGGGGATAACAGTCTTCTTTGTCTGTTTGTGTTGAATTATAACACTTTTAGCAGTCGATTGTCTATTGATTGCTCTTTATATGATTTGAAGAATGAGATATAAGCTTGTTATGATTGGAAAAGTATTATTGATTGGGTTGTATATAAGCTTGTGATAGAGTGGAAAAATATCATATCTTAGGATCAGTTTTCTGGTATCATTTTTATTTTTCTTAGTATAAATTTTTTTGATTATCAGTAACTAGGTATCAGTTTTGTATACCTTAGCTATCAGCTTTCTGAAATGGAAAAACTAATGTTCTAAACTGAACATGTTTTTACTAATGTTTTTTTTTTTTGCAGTGGTGATAATGTGGCACAGGTAGACCATCAGCCAAGTCTGAAGGAGGATTTTCATATTTTCAGAATAAGCATAACAGATGTGGCGAGTGCAAAGCAGCTTGATCATAATAAATGGAATTGTTAAGCTTCGAAGAGGATATGATTTGATTTTTCATTTTGAATTTGTTCAGATTAATAAGTGGATGTGTGACTTGTTTTGGTGGTTTATTGTAATTGAATCTTTTGTTATTACTTTGTATTCAGTATATCATGGAATTTGTTATAAATGGAATTTGTTGTTAATTTGTGTTCAGTTTATTGTAAGTGGATGTATTCAGTTTTAGTATCAGTTAAATATTTTTACAGTATTAGTTCTAGTGTGTGTTTTTACAAGTAAGAGCAGCTTTGTTTTAAAAACATAACATCATTACTTCACAAGTACACATTTCAATAAAATTACATTACTTTACAACTATCAAATTTAATTCTGAAACATCAAATTTAATGGTCCAAGCATATAGTATGCTTTGAATTAAAATATTTAATATTTGTACTAGCACACTTAGTATCGATTTGTGTATGAATTTTTGCGTTTGTAGCTATTACTTTAAGACATATTTGCTAAATATTTTGTTTTATTTGTTATTATGTAGTTATCTTTTTTGTTTTCGTAGGTGTCAGTTTTGTTTCTGTAGGTATCAGTTTCTTTTATGTAGGTATCAGTTTCTCTTATGTGGGTATCAGTTTTGTTTCTGTAGGTATCAGTTTCTTTTATGTAGGTATCAATTTTCTTCCTGTAGTAACTGTTTATTTTTGAACTAACTGTTTTTGAAATAGAGATAATATTTTTCAATATTTTGTTATGAATCATTTTTTTTTCAAGTACGTTGCTCCACCTTTCTGCATATACAACAAATTGTTTCTCTGACTTCAATGCCCAAAAACCCAACTCATCTGCCATGGCCAGACTCCAATCCACCTTCCTCGACTAACACAATCATCGCCAACAACTTGCGACCTCAACCTCGACCAAACCGCGACCTAATCAAAATTTTCTCCTCAACGCCTCCTGCAAAACACCAACCACAACCGCATCAAACACGGACTCAAAAAAATTGAAAATTGTAATTTTGATTTTGTGAAAGTGATTTTGGTTTTGGGGAGACTGTGGAAATTGATTTTGCTTCTAAGCAATTGAACGAGAAATCGATTTGTTTTGATTTAATTTTATTTTTAAAAGAAAGTTCGTCGATTTCTGAGCGAAAGCGAGAAGGAGGAGACGAACATAATTCTTTGTCTTTGTTTTAATTCGTATGGCTTGGGCTTTGTCCTTATGGTAAAAGTTTTTTGTGCGTGTCCTGCTGAGCAATTGTTTACTTTACTTTGTCCTTTAAAATTATTTCCCCATGTATATTTATCATAAACTTAAGTAACTATTCGTTAATTTTTGTGAACTCCTTTAGATTTTTAGTAGTATTTGGGTTCCTTAAAGATTTATCTACTACAATTGAATTAGGGTTATATTTTTCCTAATATGTGATATTGATTATAACTTTGGGATTTTTTTTATTTTGTTCGGATTTTTCTTGATGTATAGTTTCTATGACTTTATTTTGCAATGAATCTTGCTCTGTTCATCAACTTATACCATATATATATTTGAAATGAAATGACAGAGTTCAGAGGTTTATGAGAATGACTTTGATAAATTTAAGTTGTCCTCTTGCGTATTGTTCAGTATAAACATTCAAGGTTTATTAATAGTAGTATGTTCAACTGATGATTATGAGTGTAATGAATGAGTTTGTATTATATCCAAAAATTGAACACTTTTACTCTGTACTAAGAGAACAATGGTGATGAAATCATTAATTTTAATACTTCACTTATGAAAATCACTATAATCTAACTCAAGTACCAGTAATATACAAATCTTAATGGCGCTTGATTTGTAGATTGTGTAGATAGAATTAGGAAGAGAATAATTGAATGATAATCTACCAGGCCAACACATTTAGATGCCATGAGAAAATGATGTCGGGCCTATATATATATGTGATAATACTCTTTTTCGTATCTGTTCAACTGATACTTTTTAGTGTTTCGACCATTCACATGTTATCATGGTGTACTAAATTGTAGAAAGATAGCATTGGCTATTTTATTTCACTTTTACTTTTTTCTTGCACTAACACAAATTTTTTTGATTCTGTACAGCGGTAAAGGATGAAGAGGGTTTCCCTAATTTTTCACTTATCAACAAAGCTACAGGCTTAGCTGTGAAACTCGCTGTGGGAAAAGTGCATCCTGTAAGCACACCTCAACTTTCATTTTGTTTGATAAAAACTTTTGTTCGCACCATGTTTTTAAATGAATTGCACGTAAACTGTATTGGAATTGGCAGAGCAGAAAGTAGTTACTGTAATTTTGAAATAGAAAACAGTTCACTATATCAAGAAAGTAGTTACTGTAATTTTGTTTTTATTTTGTTGTGATAACAAAGAGTTACAAATAGGATGTAATCCTACCATTTGAAATATTCACAAAATGTTTTTTTATACTCTTTTTTTATTTCATTGACATTAATTGTATACTAATTTAAATCACTATAGTCCCAATATTCACATATGTGTGAGTTTTCTTTTCACATCTGTAAACCACATTAGCTTCACATTTGGTTAGCCTAAACAAAAATAGTTTTTTAAAAATATGTAAAAATAATATTATTTTCAAATAATTAAAAAGAGAACAGTAATACAACACTTTTGGATTCAGAAACAGAAAATAAATATATTAGATATGTTCGCCCTCCGCCTCTTGGATTCCACTACAAATAAGAATTTTATATGTGTTAGCACCTGTTTAGTTTAATCATCTATACATGAAAAATATTATTGACAAATTATTTTGTATATCATGCAGGCAAGGCTAAAAGGTGAGATAGAAATAACTTTTAAATTCTGGATGGTCAGTGCCCTATTTAAACATCAATAAAAAAAATTCCACCTGCAAAGATCAAAGAGATTATGGGTGGAAAAGGGCATTCTCGATATGCATAAGGATGCAACACTTCTATAATAACAAGTACAGTACAACTGCATATAAAACAAATCAATTAGACCTCTTACATCACATCTTACTACTTATAATTATTTCTGAAAATTTTGTTCATATACCCAACAATTAATTAAGTATAGTTTAACTTCATATGTTTCATTCTCCTAAATTATGATTTGTTAAGGTACTTCTTCATCATTGATGGTTACCTTGAGTTAAGTTGTAGGAGAGTATGTTAATAAACTGTATTTTATATCAGTATCTACAACAAATTATGGATATTATTAAAAAAAAAGAGTTTTAATTGGAGTAAGTAATTGTTTAATCCTATCAAACTCTTTCCTTGGAATAGCTAAAAGAGACCTCCACTATAGCAACTCAGGTGATCATCCAAAATTAATACATGAATTATTAAACGAGGCCTTGGAATAGATAAAATTTTCGTATGAATTTTGCCGTGTGCAGCAGAAGAAATATAAAATGATTTTGTTGTGAATTTTTAGATGCTATGCATGCAATAAAAGAAATATGAAACAAACAGTACATGTGCAATCGCTGTGTGATGTACATCGGGTCATGTGATCCAAAGTTAATATGTATATACTAAAATGGACAATAATCTACGTCTTTTGGTCAATTTGTTAAAGTTTTCGTTCATATGGAAAAGTGACGAAACTTTATAGTTATACTTGGGAGAAGATACCACCAGTAACATGAGCTGAAAACTGAAGCATGGCTTAAGTTAGTTTATGTGTGTCTTAGTCTTAAAGAACTTTTGTTCATAATACTGAAAGTGTATTGAACCATTTTCCTACTCATATCTCTACTATTAATAATAAGAATTGATTGAACTATAATCAATTGTGTCTTTTGGAACTTCCTAAAATACCCTTTTCACTTCGCATTTCTTTTCATTTCATTTCCCAATGGCCTAAAAATGCCTAATCGCCTCAAATTAACCGTCATTATCATTATCATCTCACAGCCTAAAATTCCCTAATCGCCCTTAAATTAACCCTTAATTTCGTTATCATCTCAGATCTCCACTTTTGACTCTCAAATCTCTACTATCGACTTTTACCGCATCTACCTACACTGACACTGCCGATTATCCTGCAATGATGCTGAAGTTATACGAATTGATTACATATGGCTACACTTATTACGTGAGTTAAATAGTTTATCAAATTAGTTTTTCAATTTGTAGTTGATGTTTGGTTTAGGATAGATCCGTTTGTTTAAGTGGATCAATTTTTTAATTATTAATATTGTTGGAAGCTTACTATATATTATGTGAGTTAAAAAACTGCGGCATGTCTGACTACTATAGATCGAAAAGTTGTGTCAAATTGCCATCAGGTTAATATTTTGTGTGAATTTGTGAATAAAGTGACTCATGGTTCACATAGGTGTGAAACATCTTAACCGAGCATGTACGAACGCTTTTATTTGAGTCATGTTCATAGTACTGTCTCGCTTTAGAGGAGCACTTGGTGCTCAGTACAAGTTTTTTGTGATAAATAAATCTTAAAATTATAACAGGTTATGCTCTGTGAACTCCTTTATAAGCAATGTATAGGACTATACATTCAGATTCCTCACTTTGTAACCAAGAACCAAGGTGTGTCTTTAGTCTACTTATCCTTTCTTGGTGAAACTAATATAACTTACTGAACATTCAATGTCGCACAGATTTATCTATCTTCGCACTATTGATATAATAGAAAATTAGTATGGTTTTAGATTTTTGAATTAATACCAGAGGTCAATGGATTTCAGTCATTTAATATTTTTTATAAATGTTGTAGTTCGATCATGCTTCATATTGAAATTTATATAACCAACAGTACCTCAATAACAGTAAAACATATGGATCCCTCGCTCAGTATTATACATTTCCATGTTGTGACTTAATATTTATAAACCTACAATCTATTTGCATAGCTATAGCTATAAAAGAAGAAAAGAATATACAATCAACCAATATTTAGTATAAGTATACCTTTGGAGAACCTCATTTCAACCGTATTCTCTATGTTTTAAGTCTCATTTCATAACTTAGAAATATACGAGCATATGGTGGTGGTGATAGAAAAACAACTAAGTTACAAATTTCCTTTTGACTTTGAGAGAAACATGGAAAGAAGGAAAATTCCTTTAGAAAAATAAGTCATAATTACTCCAGTAATAAAAAGTAAGAATTTAAAAGAAATTTCGTTATTATATTATTTATTGGCATGAAAAAAATCGGAAACAAGTAGGAAATTTGTTTAAACCGGAGAAACACGTAAGAATTTCAATTTGGAAAAAGTTATCTTTTGGGAAGCAATCGTAAGTATAGTAAGTAAATTTTGATAAGTGATCAATTCACATTGGAAACCAACGTCCTAAGGTCAAGAATGTTAATAAACAGATGAATTGAGTAGATTATACTGTGAAATTGCATCTTGATGTTGTTTTTACCTTTCCACTAAAATCTCAAAGCTCTGCTTTCTCAACCTTGATCAATATTTGTTGTCCTTATTTTAAGCGAATAATAAGATGTATAAATACAACCAATTATTTTATCAGTGAAATCATCGTCTATATAAACCTTGATGATATAATAACTTCGATATTCATAATGCAAAATAATTCATGGACAATAATTCATAAAACAGTGAAATGATTCGATCACTAGAAGGATAAAACTCATAAAACTCAAAATTTATTCAATTTGACTAGAATCAAAAGTTAAATCATGAGTTAATTCAAACTCAAAGTTTATTGAACTCACTTAAGGCTTCAAACTTTAGATTAGTTCAATTTATGTAAATTTAATTATAGAATTCAATTAAACTCGGCGTAGCCTTCAGGTAAGTTAATTCAGATGACCTGTGTTAAATACGGAAGTAAACTTATAAATCATTCCTTTTCCATTGCAATGAGTTTATTACGTATTAAGTAATATTGAAATCTAACCTAAATTCTCTGTAGTTACAGCTTTGGAGGAAGCAAATGGTAAACTTTAATTGGGTCCTGTGAGGAATCAAATGAGCCTATTGTAGTATTCTCTACAATCACCAAATTCGGATTTGCTATTGCAGTATTGTTTTTTTCTGCTGACTACTCCTACATGAGGTTGAATTTCTTCTCTTTTCAAATTAGCAGTTAACAAATTTGTTTCTACAGGCTTATGAAAGTGTACGTGTAGTACTAAGGATCGTGTAATATGATATATAAATGCGGAAACTGATAATAGCAGTAAAATAAAAATTAAAGTAAGCACACCAGGAATTTTTATACTGGTTCGAACTTCCCGTTCTACGTCCAGTCCCAGACTATCCTTTGGATTTAAACTAAAAACCCCTCACTTAACCCGGAGGAATAGGTATACGACACCTGAGCAGCCGAACAGGAATTTTCCGCCTCAATAGCCGAAGAGGACTTCAACTCTAATACAAATAGTTTGACGAATGTGTTCTGAGTAACACGGATTGTCTTTTGATAGTACAACTTCCTATAATCAAATCCTCAAGAGTATGTGTGTGTGTGAAGATTTAGAAGGAAGATAATCACGTAGAATCGGAGTATATGAATTGAACACAAGGATTCTAGTGACATTAAATGAGTGTGAATGCTTTGAATTGCAGAGAATAGTTAGAGAATAGATTTCAGAATTATAAACAAGTATCGATGGTTGTAGAAGTGATTTGAAGATGTTTATATAGTTGTAGAAGAGTTACAATCTTTCATGAAGAGTTTCAATCAAAAGTTGTGTCTGTATCTCTTGAAATAGAGGACATTACTCTTCATGAAATGATCGCATCTCTTCAGAAAGTAACCGTTATTGTCAGGTCGTTCGACCGTAAAACCTGGGCCGGTCAGCTGAGTTTGAAAACGTATATAAAACAGAGTGTATCTGTGCATATAACACAGGGTCGGTCAACCGAGGGTACAGGTCGGTCGGCCGACCTGATGTTATTTGCACAGTGAATTCTTTTATGTGTATAATTTTAAAAGTACAACATTTGTGTGTGTGTGTGACTACTTGAGGAATGATTTTAACAATATTCTAAGTCTCAATATAGAAAATATACATACTAAACTCTTAATTGTAGTCTTGTCTCCTTTGTAGTGTGGTATTCTCTTTTTGTCGCCTTAGTTGTCGTACATTCTTTGAAGCTTGTGTCATGAATCAAAACTTATGAATCAACAGCTTCTACAGGCTCCAAAATAGCAGTTAACAAAGTCGTAGTTAACAAATTTGAATTTTTACAGGCTCCAAAATATCCAGTAAGAATATACTTCCTCAAACTTTTGTACACTTTTATCACCTAGCTTCTATTTGCTAGCTTTTGTAAGGTTATTTCTGCTGGTTACCCTAAGTTTGTGTTGTAGGCCTAATGTATCTTTGGGAAAGATTTCACACATATTAAAGAAAAAAATCAACAGAACTGTGCTGCCCAAGGTAATATTACATGTAAAAGAAACATTTAAAGTTGTCTGTTGATAGCATACTTTTCTGTTTATTATTATTTTGTTAGTTTTTTTCCTAATTTTGGTAGTAACTTTTTATTCTCTTTTCAACTACTAATAATTATCTTTCATTATATAGTTTAAAATTGTTTAAAGCTTGAAAAGACTAATAACATAAGCAACCATGTAACTAACTGACAAAAAATGGTGAGGCTATTGATCTGTCATGGTATTAAATGACATTTAATGAAGAAAAATTGAATATATATTTTTTCATATCAATTGTTTTAGAGAAAGGACATGTTTATAATCTTAATGTATGAGTATCTCTATTTGTTGTACTTCAGTAGTTGTGTGCATTACTTTTGTATTTGTGCACCTCATTCTTCACTTTTGAAGATTCATTAGGATCTACTAAGTTACATTATAACATGCAAGTTAATGGGCAGCTATAACCTAATAAATTTTAGTCAAACATACTTCATTTCCTTTCCTTAAATCAAAGTAGCTATAAACCAGAGAAATTTACAATAGCTTTAAGCCTAATAAATTTTGTTGCTGGATCATGTGCATTCTATTTTTTATAATGGGTCCAAAAAGGAAATTTACAACCTTTAAAATTTTATTTTATGTTAATGGATTTTTGTTACAAGTTAATGTTTCAATATCAAAATATGTATCTATTATGTATTTCTTGCTGCTGAGGGGGGCAAAGGCTAAGAAGGAGAAGCTCAACAAGAAGAGGAGCAAGCTC
The DNA here is from genome assembly GCA_030765085.1 of Allium cepa. Taxonomy (NCBI): domain Eukaryota; kingdom Viridiplantae; phylum Streptophyta; class Magnoliopsida; order Asparagales; family Amaryllidaceae; genus Allium; species Allium cepa. Next base: position 764,524,425 of record CM060941.1, on the reverse strand, counting down.
ACCAAGGAGGAAGCTAAAGCTATTAAGGCCACAGGAAAGGTGTTTTACAAGGCTATAATCGTCGATAGTGATCAAAGAATTTGAAAGCTTAGCCAAGTGGTTTAGAAACAAAGAGGAGTCTGCAGCTGAAGCTGAAGTTGAAGCTCAATAATTCAGTAATGTTGGTTATTTTCATGTTTTTTTTAGTATCATCAAGCTCTCTTATATTTTGAATTTTTACCTAGACAACTTTTATTGTTGGCTTCTGAATTTTTCTACTTTGCTCAATTCACTTTTATGTAATTCTGTCATTATTATTGTTGGAAAAAAAAAGATTATTACTGATAATTTTCAGTATGATATTTTTCATGCTCTTACTACTTCTGTCATATGCTGCCTGAGGATACTCGGCTACTCTTTGCTGTTGTTTTAGTAGAGCTGCTTCTTTGGATTATTGTATATGCTCATATAAACTTAATGTAATAATTATCATTCATAAATATTTGTTATGATACATGAATTTGTGGTGACTTTTTGAACTGTGACTGTGCACAGAATAACAAAAAGCAGAGTATGTCTAATGGTTTTCTATTCATATATGAAGTTTGCTGTGTTTTATTGGGACATAACCAAATTAACGATATATAATTACTATGTAAATTCAAAATGTTAGTTGTTAGAGTTGGTGGTGATGCAAACTTTGTTTATGAAGAGTTTAATATTTTAAGACAAGCTTGGATGTTCCTTATTTGGTATTGTATAGGAGTTCGTGGACTATATATTTTGGTTGATGTTGTTTATCAAAGGAAAATCGAATCCTATGGTCTAGACCATGCACATTTCTGCCGAACAAGAATTATGCATAAAGCAGAAACCCTGTCAAAAAATGTTATAAACTTATACGTACCGTGAGAAGTGAATTTTGATTTAAATTCATTATGAACACTATCTGGATAATTCTAAAATTATAATAACAACTTATGAAAAAGGTTAATTTTGGGTTTAAATTCATCAAAAACAATAAAAATCCTAAATCAGCAATCACAAGTATGCATAACATTATGTTAAAAAAAAACATTATGTTACAAACAAAAAGAAAAAAAAGATCCACCAATCGAATACACGTTCATCTGGACGTGCATATATACTCGTAGATAATAAAAGCGTTAATAATATCAGTGGCATCACAAAATCAACCTTGATTGTTATATGTCCGTTTAGATCTCATATGATGTACATATAGATATATTTGTATCAACACAGATTAAATTAATTGTATCTGAATTGAGCTAGTACTTTACGCAAGAAGCATGTGATACATGAAGCCAACTTAAATTGGCATAATATTATTGCTCATTAACCCTCTAAAAATCATGAAAAGATTGCAAGTAATCTCAGAATATTTGAATTCACTGCTCTCCTCAGCATTAATCAGAGAGGATATCCAAGCATTAAAAATATCAAAGTGAATATCCACCCCTTTTGTCTTTTGGTGACAATGAATTGCTGAACATATCATTGGAGTTCAAATAGAGAACTACCAACGTAGATAGTGTTCAGACGCACACAAATTTAAACGAGGATGCATAGTTGAATATTTTCATCTACAAAGGGATATGATTTTTAAATAAACGATATGTTGTATTGGTATGTATAAGAAATTTAAAGAACAAAATAAGAATCACATTTGTGAAATGTTGAATTAAAATGGAACATATATTATATTCTAGTATTGACTTGTTTATTTATGACCGTAAAATCAAAAACATTAATTTTCTACCACTTCAATTCATTTGAAGATGTTAAAAAAAAGGAGAAGAAATATGAGACTGTAAGACCTTATTATTAGACTTACATCTGAAAACAAAGACACGAACAAAATCATACTTAAGAATTGTGTAAAGTACCTGCACCAGGGTGAGCGCAGTTTCATGGATAATTAGTCTAACATAGGAATGATGAAATTAAATGTCAGTAAATCATAAGTGGTCACACCCAATTAGAGCACTGTAGACAATTCAATTTCTGCAAAAGGAAAACTCAAGAATGAAGGAAAAAGAAAAACCGAGTACAAATTAGTGAACTACTACTGTAATGGTATCTAAAGGTAAAGAGCAACATAAGAGAACGTCCCTTGTTTGGTCAGATGTGATTCAGCTAAAATGAACCATTATTATTAAATACAATAGCATGTTTACATGTTAATATGAATTTTTACAACACTTTATGTATGTTCAGTAGTGCAGTTTGCATCAATTTGCATAAAGGCCGAAAAAAATAATTTGGACTTCCTGATAAAAGTTTACTGACAGATTTAAATGATGACGACATCATTCAGACCGTATCAAATATTATAGAAGAAGAGCTTCCACTAGAAACATTATGCAAGGTATCTGATTTTGGAAAATATTTCTCAGTTAATTAAAACTGTATGTCCAAAGCAAACAATATAAAATTTACTGGTAAAAGTCCCACTCCTTCTAAAAGACAATCGAGATGCAACACTAAATTAAAATGAGTATTATCTCTTGGAATGTTGGAAGGAATGAATATAATCAAACGTATAACTGATGTACTCATGCTCCTAACAAAATAAAACTAACATTTGTTGGTTTATTAGAAAATAAGTTAAATGAAGCCAATTTAACTCTTTCTACTAAAGCTACCACCTTATTAGAACGGTACTACTAATAATTCTCACCAATGCAACAGGAGAAGTCTATTAATTGGGAATGACGATATATGGCAAACTACTACTCTATCACTATTCGATCAACATATGGCACTACAAGCAAGAAATTATGGTGGTCTACGAATAATAATTTCTATGGTGTATGCTAGTAATCCACAAAATAAAAGAGAAATTCTATGGCAGCACTTTATAAATGAAGCAACAAATTGATATCGAATGGTTACTTATGAAAGATTTCAATAATTCATTATCACTAATGGACAAAAGGATTGGATGAAACACACCTTACTGTACCCAGAAGCATACACTAAAAGGTGTGGTGCGTTGTAGCTATAACCAATGCTAGCAGAGACTAATATTCACAAAACAAAAATAGATAAAAACATAGAAAATAATTAAAATAATAACTTATTTAGAACAAAACTTCATAATTACTTTAAAAACCAAATAAGTCACCAAATACCAAATACATCATATGTCAAAATACCCATACATGTCTTGCGAAATTAAAAAAACAGTCTCAATAAAACCAGAGTACAAAACATCCCTCAAATAGTGTCATTACAATAAAAGAACTAAAAACTGGAAATGAAGAAAAAAAATACATGCTAGAATCTTTGCCAAAGGAGTCTCCAAGAATCTACAATCTACCGCCCTTGCCCCTAATTGCCTATAGGGGAAAAAAGGGAAATAGTGGAGTTGGTGAGACAAAAAGTCTAATGAATGATAGTAATTGCTAGCATATTTAAGCAAAGTAAAGATAATAGACATTGCAACAGTTCTAATTATAAAAGGAAATAAAGGAAAAAGAAAGAAAGATAACTGAAAATAAATACGATTTAACTATTGCTAAATTAATACGATTGGATAACTTTGATTGTTTGCACTTGTCTTTCTTAGCTGCTTTGATTAGGCAGAATTCATAATCCTATAATTAGGCTGAAATTCTGCCCTTTGATCGGCCTGCTACTCTATAGACCTTACTGTGGACTAGAAGCTATATAACTCTCTACACATAAGGTAATGGCATCTACGAAAGACGCACAATGTACAATGGCGTCTATGAAAGACGCACAAAACATTTATTTTAGACTAGACGTTATATAGCTCCCTATACAGAAGGCAATGGTGCCTACGAAAGGCATGCATACTAAGCGCTTGGAACTCATAACGATTTATCAGCCATCATTGGAAGTCACACGCGTGACCACTACTAAGCTCGCGTTACTTGTTGTTCCACCTATTAGGTCTTCTTATTACCTCAAGCTACAGCATAAGCGTGCCCCTCGTCTCACTTCAAGATTATGTGAAACACCGTGTCCATAAAAATAATAGATGAAATGCTGTTGGTACCGGCCCGTCATCTAAACAATATCTAGTTGTGTCCATTGGTCCAAATCACCATAATTTGGACTTCTGCTTATTGACTAATTACTACCATTATTAGCATAGGCATGCCCCTCGTCTCACTTTAGCGTTACGTGAAACACCGTATCTATAGAAATAATAGGAGAATGCTATTTGATACAGGTCCTACTTTATTTCTTTGCTTATTAACTTAGCTAAATTATTCAAATTAGCATTTATTATTGTTCTTACTATCTGTGCTTATTAATTTATCCTAAGTCTTAAAATAAGCCGCATTCTATTCTGTTTTCTTATTATAACCTAACTAGGCCAACTATCTTTAATTAGTCTAATTCTAACATTAATATCATAATTATGCTCAATTTCAGTCTTCATTCCATTTTTATTACAGTCTTTACAGTTTACATCTTATCTTTCGTTATTTCACTATTATTATAATTTTAATCCATATTCGTGTTTAATCTATTCTAATCCATATGCGAAGAAGGAGAAATAAAAGAAAAATAAAAGAAAATCCAAAGCGTAGGAAAAAGATGTAAATAACGCATAAATAACAGTAAATAAATTAAAATACTGTAAATAAACCGCAAACAAATAGAAAAGCTATAATTAACAGAAATAAACTAAAATTAACTGAAAAGAATGGCTAAAAAAAATAGACTGAAAATAAGTGATAAAGAGGTATTTCCAAAATCGTAGAAAAACTACAAATGTTGAAAACCTATTATTTTAAATTGCTTAAAATCTAAAGTAATTCCAACCACTTACATGTGGTCCTAAGTTCTTCCCTTTAGGTCTTCCCGGATCCACTTGGGGTTGTTAAATATTTTAATTTCAAGTGATTTTCTCCTTGGAAAATTATTCCGCTTAGGGTCCTTCCTGTAAAGGTGAACTCAATTGAAGAAAATCTTAGACTAAAAAAAGTGTTAGGTCTAAGGTTCTATTTATAGATGCAGAAGTGGATCTCCAACCGTTGGATTTGAAGATCGAACAGGATGCAACCACGTCATAGGCTGAATAGGAGCCATCGGATGTAAAAACGGAATGACTAGATGAGCTGAAAGAATGAAAATAACGTATAAAATTGGCCACGAACGTTACAGGAACGAAGGAAAAATTCCTTCGTTCATTACCCAAGGCGGGACGATCGCCCTTTCCTAGGTCGACCGGCCGGTCGACCTAGGGCGTGGTTAGGTCGACCTAGTCCATTTTTTTTTTTTTATTTCTTGTTCGTCTCGTTTCTTGCTCATATTAGCTCGGATTCTGACGTTCTATGTAGAAAATTGACTAGAAAATTACCACGAACACAATGATACAATTCCCATGGCTCAATTCTGATAATTTCACAAAGTTATTTTATCATTTCATTAATTAACGAATTAATTATTATATGTTAAATTTTGATTTGTTACATTCTCCCCTCCTTAAGGAATTTCGTCCTCGAAATCTCTAAGGACAAGAGAATGAACTAAGTGTTTTCACCAATATCTACGACCAACTACTCAATCATCAACCATTCATCCATTGTCCTTAAGTTTTTCTAATGTTATTTATAAAACTTATGCAATTAATGTAGTGTAAATGTCTCTAACTAATGTAAAAGATTAGACGGTCCACTGATTCAGTTAACCTCCTTTTATGCAATTATGTCCGTATCATGTATCCAAATGAATGCAAAAATTCCAAATGATAACTGATAGTTCTATATGCGTGCTTCAATTATCATCTAAATGCAACAATCATGTTATAAACATCCATTTATAGTAACCATGGATAAAATGAAAATGTGCATACATCCATATGCATATGCTCTAGTGTCCTAGTTAGGCCGATCCCTAAGAGATAATAGTGCCCAATGTAAGTATATGCGTCCATTAGCATCTACTAGCAAACACTTGCAAGCACTTGCATCCATCGTTCATAATACTTTCTAGTAACATGTTTACATCAAATCCTACGATCCATAGGTTAAATCTTAAGCTCTACCCTCCCAGAGGATAATAAAGGAAAGAACCTATTCAAAACTAAAGATGGGAATAGGAAATTCGAAAACTTATTATCAAAGAAAATGTGGATATGAGATACGAATTTTCTCCTAATCAAAACCAATCTTCTCCGAAGTCTCCTTAATTATGTCAGAACCATGGCAACCCCTTTGTAGATCCTACCAAACACGAAGCCGACTTGCACGGTCTTTCATAAAGAGCTTTGAAAGATTCTATTTCTAATGTTATTATCATATGAGAATCTCATTAAAGGAGGATACTTTTCCCAAGTTTCTTCAAAATCAAAAATACGCGTCATCAACCATGTGTGTCTTACAATCTTACTAATTTCACTTTACTTTTCTTCTTTAGCCTGTTCACATTAATCAGCATTCCTAGTTTTTCACTAGTGCCCTATATGCTTTACGGGAAACTCTATTATTACCTCCAAAAGTAATTATTGTTGTCTCATTTATAGCCTTACACATTTTCCGTCACTTCTTAGGGAATGATTCATATCTATTCCACTTTTAAGAGTTTGGTTTGGTATTTATTTTCTCATTTCAAAAACTAAGGCTTCTAAATTTTCAAATCCCAAAATCTTTGCCTCTTAAAGTGTTATCTTTAAGTTCTTAAACTCAAAAATACTCGGTTGCTTAACATTTTATATTTCTAGATTTGCATCCTTACATCTTTTTGAATTTACATTATTTTTCAAACCTAGAGAGAAAAACTTTCAAATTCTAAGTCCAAAACTTATTCCTCGTTTTCTTTTAAAGACCTTTACAGCTTTCCATAAAATTTGAATTTTTTTTAAAAATTTAACTGCTATTAAGTTCTTCGCTTTCAAAAACTTATTTACTTTTTCATCAAACCATTTTTCTTTCAGATGCTTTTAAAATGTCCTTACATGTTTTCAAGCCATCTTCTTATTATACCTCACGGTCTCATACTTTAATGTATTGGAACTACTTTCTCTAATGAAAATTATTAATGCTAAAATCTTCTATGAACCTTTTAAAAGAGGATTTCGTATTTATGTGAAATTACAATTAAATTATTTTATATTTTTCGAAATAGGTTATACAAAATATGTGCTTCACATACCTTGTATATCTCTTTCATATATTCCTTAGAACTTCACGGAACATTTTTATTAGTTCCATAGATACCATTATCATTTTCACTCCAACGGATTAAAGTATGCTTAGTTTATATTCTCTTATGATAGACATTTTCTAATATCTAACTTACACACATTTTTTTCAGAACAACTCATCTTTAAAACTGTTTTAATATATCCATAACTAGAAAACATTTTCCTGTACTTATTAAAATAATAAGTGTACTTTACAAATTACTTTATGTCTATCTTAAAAATTATCTTTTAAAAATACATTTTTATTTGGGTTCAAAACAGATGTTGTGTAAAACACCGTTACTACAACCCAAAGATCCTAGTGTATTGATTTAATTAAAAATAAACACTAATAACCCTTACCTACTATGTTAAACATTTCACTTGTGAGTCACTTACTATAATGGTAGCGTTATGGTTTATGGTCCCTTCCTTTTTCATGAAAACATCTATTACAACAATAAATATTGTAATCTATGTTTTCGATACTTAATACGCTCTAGATTTTCATATTTTAAATCTTTGTTTACTTTCAAAGAAACTAGAGAGCTATATATGCTCTATAATTCTTCAAAAAGAATTTCATCTTTTCAACAAAATTTTCATCATATGAAAACCAATTTATATTTCTTACTACATTCCCAAAAACCTAGTATTTACTTTTTTTAAAATATTGACAATTCTTCTTTTCAGTTCTAATAATTTCATTTTATTGGATTAGGGATAAAGTGGATTTTTCTTCTTACCACCCCAGGAGTATCCTTTCTAAACTTTGAAAATCTCATTTTCTTACTTAAAGTATTTTGTTCTTATACTCATATTTATTCTAAGGTGCTACCGTTAAATCCACTTATATGAAACAATTATAATTTCTGCAATTATCTACACATGGGCTTACTTCTTTCCTTATCAACTGTATCTATTGTACATCTCCAATTTTTGCCCACCTCTCTTTGGATTTCACAATCCAAACCTAAATGTACAAAATTGTTTTTTTTAAACTTTCCATGTGTAGACCTTGTATATGCCTTAAGAAACACGCTTCCTTATGCCAAAAGTGATACTTCAAGAACTTTGCTTTTAACTGAAGAATGCGAGGTCTACGAAGAACCTCCTCTATACTCATGGAAAACACCAAAATGTCGTCCACGAATTCCACCATGAATTTATTTAGGACATTTCTAAAAACACAGCTCATCAAATCTACAAAATAGGCTAGAGCGTTGGTTAGCCCAAAAGGCATGACTAACCACTCAAAGAATCCATCGAGTGTCCTAAATATGGTCTTATCAATGCTAGCATCAGTACCCTAAGCTGATGAAATCCAGTGGCTAAATCAAGTTGAGAGAATACCGAAGAGCCAACCAATTGGTCAAAAAGATCATCTATCCTAAGAAGTGGAAAGCGGTTCTTCTTCGCGAGCTTATTTAATTCTCTATAGTCTGTGCAAGGTCGAAGGGAGCCATCCACCTTAGTAGCGAAGACGACTGGCGCTCCCCACTCCGATATGCTCCTTCTTATGAAACCTTTCTCCAAAAGCTCATGAACTTGCTTGCTCAATTCCTTCCTCTCCCTAGGTGTTATGTGCCTCGGGGAAAATGCTACCGGCTTATCATTATCAGTCAAATAAATCCTGAAGTCAATCTCTCTCTTAGGGGGTAGTCCATTAACCTCCTCAAAGACGTCTGAAAAATCTCTGACGACAGGAACCGAATCCAACTCTGATGATGATGAGTCGAGGGAATAAAGGAAGCTCAACATATATGATCCTTGCGGGTCGCAAGAAACCTCAAGAGTCCTACCACTACATGTCTTGGGCACTTGCCGGTGGACTAATGGAATTTTCACCTACCGGTGTTGTATTGGGCACTTGCCCTTGCACCTCTAGTAAGCTTTACAGAACCAGTCAGCCATACTATGCGAAGAAAAGAAAACTTAGGCTTTTGAAAGGATCAAAAGAAGGTTGAACTGGATTTTGAGAAGATTTTTATAAACTCTTTTATACTTGAAAATTATTTGTTAGAGTTTCTTTTCTAAAACTACTTTTTAAAACAAGTTATTTTGGAAAATACTTTATTTTTTTAAATTCTTTTTTTAGAAATCCTGTAACCTTAGGCTTTGATGCAAAATAAACACCCCACACCCTTTAGTATACCCAAAAAGACACTAAAAGGTATGGTGCATTGTAGGTATAACTAAAGCTAGTAGAGACTAAGATTCACAAGACAAAAATAGATAAAACCAGCGGAAACAATTAAAATAATAACTTATTTAGAACAAAACTTCATAATTACTTTGAAAACCAAATAAGTCACCAAATACCAAATACATCATATGTCAAAATACCCATACATGTCTTGCGAAATTAAAAAAAACATAGTCTCAATAAAATCAGAGTACAAAACATCCCTCAACTAGTGCCAGTACAACAAAAGAACTAAAAACGAGAAATGAAGGAAAGAAATACATGCTAGAATCTCAGCCAAATGAGTCTCTAAGAATCTACAGTCTACCGCTCTTGCCCCTAATTGCCTATGGGGGAAAGGGGGAACATAGAGGAGTGCGTCGAACTAAAAGTCTGGTGTATGATAATAATTACTAGCATATTCAAGCAACGTAAAGATAATAGACTTTGCAACTGTTCTAGTTATAAAAAAAAATAAAGAAAAAAGAAAGAAAGAGCTGGAATTGTTAAATTAATACGATTGGATAACTTTGATTATTTGCACTTGTCTTTGTTAGCTGGTTTGATTAGTTGCACTTGTCTTTGTTAGCTGGTTTGATTAGGTTGAATTCCTAATCCTATAATGATGCTGAAATCGTAATTCTACCCTTTGATCGGCCTGCTACTTCATATACCATACTGCGGACTAGACATTATATAACTCCCTACACATAAGGTAATGGCATCTACGAAAGACGCACAAAGTATTTATTATGGACTAGACGTTATATATACGAAAGACACACATACTAAGCGCTTGAAACTTTTACGGTTTATGAGCCATCACTGGAAGTCGCACGCGTGACCACCACTAAGCTCGTGTTACATGTTGTTCCACCTATTGGGTCTTCTTATTACCTTAAGCTCCAGCATAAGCGTGCCCCTCGCATCACTGCAGGATTATGTAAAAAAAACCGTGTCCATAGAAATAATAGGGAAAATGTTGTTGGTACTGGCCCGTCATCCAAACAATATTTAGTTGCGCCACTTTGCCCAAATCTCCATGATTTGATCTTCTACTTATTGACTAATTACTACCATTATTAGCATAGGCATGCCCCTTGTCTCAATTCAGGATTACGTGAAACAATGTGTCTACCAAAAATAATAGAGGAATTGTAAAGGCCCGCAAATCCGTACCCCTTTGAGCTGACAAAATCCCACAACACAACAGCCCAAAGTGGCACAAAAGTACGAGTCTTCGGGTTAAAGCAGAAAAAGTTAGAAGAAGAAGAAAAGAAAACAACATCAGAATCTCACATCGCAGCGGAATAAAATATAATATATAGAATACAGCTTTAAATACAAAGAAATCTATATTGTATACATATACATACATACCATCATCAGAGTACATCAATCAGTCATACAAAGACAACTACTATATGATCATACACAGCGGAAATAATAGACAAATACGGAAATACGCTCTGTCACCAGCTCGTCTCCTGAGCTCCAGCATATAATCTGAACCTGTTTAACTCGGTCTGATCCGAGCATCATATAAAACAACACTCGAGTCAGTCTGGAAAACCAGCGTGAGAAAATCGCACTCAATTGGATTATTAAAGTTTCGAAAATCTTTTGAAAGCAAAAGCATCTCGTAAGACCACGCCACAAATAAACATGTCGGGTTTTTACCTTACGATAGCTAAAACAATTTTTATAGAAATTCTCTGATATTATAATAGGGTCTATATACAAATACTTATAAAATAGCCAAAATTGTTACATGATTAAATTCCAGCTACTAGCCACAGAGTGGGTAATACAAACAAAAATCGTACAAGGCTCGTAGGAAGAATGAATTTCCATCAATGGCTGGGCTACTGGGGTACCGCCTGTCACAGTACCTGGCCTAGATCAGAGTACCGAGGAGTACGCCCGCTCCCCTGCAACACAAGGCTGAAACAATTCCTTATTGAACAGTCCCGAACAAGATAACCCCGTGGTTGGCGCGACCAACCACCCACTAAGCCGAATAAAAAGGGACATCTAGACGGGGAAAATATTGTCCTGCTTGGGCATGACCCACCTAACCTTGCTGCACCTCCCATGTTTTAGCCATTCCCGGTTGATGAGGCTTGAGGCTAAACGTTACCTTTCAAGAATGCATCTCACTTAGAATGCTCATCGTCCGCCTGACGATGTTCTGAAAGCATTCAATCCATACAAGTTGCCTGGGTCTGGACAAACCGAATCACCGTCTTCAACTCTTCACGGTCTTCATTCGTAATCGTACAAACCGGATCGAAGTGGTTTTCGGATAATTAAATCCGATCCCGGACTCTTCGAAACGATCAGCGTATTGTTCAATATTGATAGTCGGTTATTTAACTATCAAATAATCATACACAAGCAACCATCAAATAATTTCAACAAATTATTTATCTCAAATTCATTCAGATATTATTTCCAAACCCATTTGAAATAAATTTCAAAGCCCTTTTATTCCACGAAATCATTCAAGTGAGTTCTTATGCTCACTCATATTGTTAATATATCCTTTGAAAATATTCCTTATTTTCTCATTTCTTTCTTAAAAATCAATTTACACTTTTCTTATAAATTCTCAAACTCAATTCCTTCACTTAATGAGATTTCTCCTAAATCTTATCTCATTTAATAACTCACTTATCATCACAAGAGGATTATTAATTGGATTTTTAAAAGCATATGAAAACATTCAGATTTATAAAAGAAGTAATATTAAATATTAAAATTTATATCTAGTTATTTATAAGCTTCAAAGCTGGTTTTAGAAAAATTAGAGTTTATTACAAATAATTGCTAAGCATTCAAAAATAACTAATTTGAAATATTTTAAATTCAAAAATGATTTATAAAACCTACATAGTATAGTAATTTAAAAAAAATCCTTTTAAAATAACTTTATAATTCAGGAAATCCAATATCCATCTATAAATGTCTCTTGTCCAAATTCACACTTCTTACTTTCGGAAATATTCTACTATTTCCGTTTCAAACAAATTTATAACTCGATATAAGTTCATGACTTATTCCTTTTCGTATCCACTGATATCTTCTTTTCCCATTTATAAACTCCGTTTATAAATTTATAACACTCTGAGTTTTCTTTTTCATTTATTTATGAAAACAATTTATTCAAAAATCCTATTTTTATAATTTTATTCCTCAATTCAATTCCATATTGTACCTTAATAAAATTCCATTTCATTTCTTAATAAAGTTCTCTTAAATTTATTTTCTTAATTTAGTTTTACTTTACTTCAAATCCATTTGTCGATTACTTTACTTCAAATCCATTTTCTTAATAAAGATTCACATTCAAAGACGTGAATAAAATCCAAAGAAATCGATACCGAATCCATCAAAATGGATATTCCCATAAATCACGAAGAAAATGTCATCAAAGTCGATAATAAGTGATAATAACAAAAGGGAATCAACACGAATCGATTGAAGTTGAAATTCTCAAGCAAATAGGCAAATAGGCAAAACTTGCAAATAGGAGCAGGTCGGTCAACCAGACTCCCTGAGTCGGTTGACCGAACCAGAGGCAGGAAGTGCTCGGGCACCACGTCGGTCGACCGGCCCAGGGGCTCGGTCGGCCGAAGCCTGTAACCAGCACTTCCTAAACAGAGGCAGGAAGTGCCCGGGCTACAGGTCGGTCGGCCGGCCCAGGGGATCGGTCGGCCGAATCCTGTATTCTGCACTTCCTACCCTATTTCAAATGAGGTGCAAATCTCGACCAAATTGCAATCGCACGAGCAACGGCGCTAAGGGATTATGCCAATCGACTACCCGACCCTATATGCTCCTCGATGCATCACCAAAAATATGTTCAAACGTCAAAGTTATGATTTTTAAAGAATTGAACTCAAAACACTAAAAATTGGAATATTCACAAAAGCAATCCAAATCAAAATCAAATGCACATGAATAAGTGTTAGGAATTCATACCTGACAATCGAAGATAAATATAAACTAAGATGTGAGATAAAAATCTCACCTTTGAACCCAAATCAATGAAGAAGAAGCTTGAAAGCAAAGAAGAATCAACCACTCTTCAATCCCAACTCAAGAAGCTTGATTCTAAGCTTAAAAGAGAAACATTTTCTAAATTAGGTTTAGGAAATTTCTGAAATCAAATAGAGAATGAGTTGGCGAAGAAGGAGGAGGTGCTTACTAATGGGTTCTCTTTGAATTTGGAGCAAGAACTTGAGCTAGCAAGAGGAACTAGGGCTTGAAGTTTCTAATTCTCATTCTCTTCCACCATTGTTGCTTAAAGCTTAAAGTGTTAGGAATATGAAATGAAGTAATGAAGAGGAGAGGGTTGGAACTGAGTTAAGTGGGGTTATGGGCTCAGCCCAAACCAAAGCCCTAAGTGAAAAAGTAGCAAAATTCCACTAACTCCAAACATATTGAAGTTTATACTCAAAAAGATCGCAAACGTCATTTTGAACTCAATGGGGGTGGTCTCGAGTCCCAATTCGACTGTTTGCAAAAAGTAGCTTTTCGGACCAAAATCCGACGAACGATAAAATATTTAAATATAAAATCGATAAATACGCGGGTTGTTACAGACTCCTCTCTTTAAAGAAATTGCGTCCTCGCAATACTTAAGAAGAAAATAAGAAGTAACAACCATAGAAGCATATCAACACAAAAGAAAATTTGAAATAGGAAGTTCACCATAAGGAGCATGAAAGAGTAAGCCTGAACGGGATCGCTCGATGAATTCTCTGGATTCCCAAGAGCAATCCTTAGGATTTGAGAACCATTAAACTATCACAAGAAGAACATCTTTATTCCGAAGGCGCTCAACCTCCGAAGTAATGATGCGAATGGAATGTTGCTCATAAGTCAAAACTGGTGAGACTTCAATTTCATCAATAACACCAGCTCGAGAATAAAAATAGGAAACCTAAAAGCATTTGCATAGTTACAAGACGCAGAAAACGTCAAGAATAGCAGAAAATTGAGCCAGTGCAACGGCGTAGTACAGAAACGGTACGCCCGAGAAATTAGAAACTCAAATAATTTGGAATATCAGCGTAGTACAAAAACGGTACGCCCAATGAACCAAAGCCCAAATAATTTTGGAACACCGACGTAGTACAAAAACGGTACATCCAATGAACCGATAAACTGGAACGACGATGTAGTATAATAATGGTACATCCATTGATCCAGATAAGACGGAACATCGATGTAGTATAATAACAGTACATCCGATGAACCGAACACCATAAAAGAACATCGGACGCTAGTCCATAAAAAAATGAGATAAAGCTCGATAAAACGAAGTATATCAAAACGTTCGATGAACTTGATAAAAAGATAATTCCATTCAGACGACATCAAAGAATCAACAACTTGTTGCCTACGACAAAGCGCGTTGGCAACACGATTTCCAGAATATCAAGATCATAAGATGTCAGGAACTCGAGTTGACATGAAGTTCCTTATGAGAAAATAAATATTCCAAAGATCTATGATCGAGGTAGAGAACATATTTCTCATCCAAATAGGATGATGCCAAATTCCAAAAGTAAAAACAATAGCCGCGAGCACTAGATCATGAGTGACATATCTAGTCTCGATAAGCTATAATGATTTAGAAGCACAAGTGATAGCACGTTCTTCTTTGCAAGAGAATGGCATCCAAACCAATACGACTAGTATCGGTACAAATAGCAAAGTCTTGGTTCCCCTTCAGGAATCACAAGAATAAGAGTATCGAAAGGAAGGGTTCTTTTAAATAATCCTCTTTCCTGAAAAGTTAAAACTTTCAAAATTACATTTATCTTTATGTAATAATCTTTCTAGAAAATTTTACATTTTTTTACAAGTCAATTTATTGTGTCTGACTGTCTTATCAAAGCGTTTAGGAAATTCCTATCGATAACGTTGATCAAGCGCATCGACCGGAATTCTTAAAGCACTCAATGGGCAATACAATCACAAAATCATCTTCCATATAATAAACATGTTTCTTAAAAACTTTTAGGAATATTCTTTGCTCGTGTAAGAACAAAATCCAACTATACTTACAAATAAATCTTATGGAAAAGATTTGCAAAAATTTTAAATTTCTATTTTCACCCAAAATCAATAAATACAAGAATGGTCTCATCGAAATATTCATAGAATATTTGATTTATAAAATGGATGAAATAAGCTGGACAAACTGAATGACATAATAATTCATTCATAGGAATCATAACAAGTGCGGAATGCGGTAAGTGGAATGCCAACTTCCGCAACTCGTAGCAAATGAAAACCGGTAGTAAGGTCAAACTGAAAAGACTTTAGCACCACACAAAAAATTACTTAGGTGATAATCCTAAGACAAGCTCAAAGATTCTGGAAAATTCACAACTACCCAAATGAGAGAAATAACGCTCTACTCAACATGTGAGCTTAAAGAATAAAATGATGCCATCAATTTTTAATTCAAAATCACAAAGGAAAAATAGAAATCTGCTTAACAGGTTGAAAATGTCAAAGATGAATAGTCCACTCGAGAAAATAGGATATAGGCTTCATTAATGATTAAGCCAATCCTATCGCACAAATCAATTCCGGAGCCTAAGTAAAAATATCGGCCCGGAAAGAAAAATCATATAAAATAATTTTCGACATCAAATAAAAGCAAATTGAGTGTTGCGGATCTACCTTCCGGATTCGCAATTCTCAACGAAGACATCAAGCCCAAAATATCTTTAAAGAAAAAGAATCACAAGTTCTTTTGATATAAAATAGTGAGATGAAACCCATATAAAAAAGAACTCGAATAAGAAGATCACGAAATAAAACAATGCCATCAAGGATTGAATGTAAAATACCTTGACCGAGAGAAGAGTTTCTAGGGGCTTGCACAATATTTAGCTTTCTCATGTTCTTGTTCAAAAGTTTGGGACACGCAGATAAAAGATGACCTGGTTTCTTGCAATAGCGACAAGAATGGGGTTTTGGACACATATTCGCATAGTGTTCCTTAGAATTACAATTGTAGCATCCTCCACGATTAGGGATTGGAGTCTTTGCTATAAAAGTAGTTTGCTTCACTCTCTTATTGGGATTAAGGCTCTTGAACTTAATATGCCTCTTCTTGAAAGTCCCAATATCACAAACACTTCCTTTACCAACATCTCCATGAAGAAGGGTAACATCCACAAGCTGATTGAAAGAAACTTCAAGTTTCAAAGGTAGAACCATTTCGGGGTTCTTACTCAAAGCATAGATAAACTCTTGATTCTTTACAAGATCCAAAAGTTGTTGAGCAGACATGCATACTCCATCCAGGGGAGTAGCACTAGATTGACCGGCGCTGGGACGGCCAGGTCTAACCATTTCTCTTCTTTAAGAAAGAAAGAAAGAAGAGGAAAAAGTTATTCTCAAAATAAATTTCAATCAAACTTAATTGATAAAACAAGGAATCATAAAAAGATATGGTGAATCGGTACGAAGACCCGAATTAAATCCTAAAGTACGACTCCTAAGATGGACATAGGACGATGATCCTTGTTAAATTATTCTACATTGTTCCGAAGTTTGGCTCTAATACCAAGCTGTGACGCCCCACCTCTATACCCATGCTAGCCAAGGACACTATGGAGTAATGCTGACGACTAGCACGGAGAATAAGGCTGTTGAGGAGCGACCATCCGTGTAATTGCTTTGTGCGAGCATCGATATGTCAGATAGTATAACATGCATCTCTTTATCAAGAGGAAATCCGACATACCGACACAAACTCAAAGCTACTACACAGTGGCTAAAATATCTTCGGAAACAAATATAGAAATAAACATAACATAAATCAGTCACAGACAATTCATATCACAAAGGCGGAAATAGATACGTATATTACACATAAAAGTGTATATCAGAGTAGTGGTCAAATAAGATCCACAACATCACAAAGGAATAGATACAAGTGCTAGACAAAAATATGTATCCATCAAGGAGTCTATATCTTAAATGTATACAAAAAAACTACCAAACTAGAGTAGTTAGCCAAAAGATCAGATGTAGACCGATAAGGAGACAAGCAGAAGCACCTGTAAAATCTCGGTCTGACCCGAGTATTATTTAATAAGAAAATAATAAATGGATCAGTCTAGCTATAAATATCAGATAAAATGATATAGAATAAGAATTATGACTAAACGTATAATAATCACAATGCCAAGCTGTGATAAATAAGTAATTGAAAAATCAATAAGAGATTAATCAATATCGCAAAGATCTTTTCAAAGATAAAAAGGAATGTCATACTCCTAATTTCATTCACCAAGCCACAATAAATGACATATATATCAATGTCAATCGTAAAAGTTGGTGAAACATAAATTCCAAAAATCATCAAATAGAAATCCAGAAATCACAATAAAAGGATGGCCAATCCCATAAACTGGACATCGACGCACCTAGAAAGACACGCCCCATGCACAGTCGAACATCGATGCACCTAGAAAGATATGCCCCATGCTTTAGCATCGACGCACCTAGAAAGATACGCCCCATGCACAAATAAACATCGATGCACCTAGAAAGATACATCCTATGCATAAATAAACATCGATGCACCTAGAAAGATACACCCCATGTAATGTCTAACATCGATGCACCTAGAAAGATACACCCCAAGCAAAGTCGAACATCGACCACCTAGAAAGATACGCCTCATGCATAGACGAACATCGACGCACCTAGAAAGATACGCCCAATGTCCCGACTTATTGAGCCGATTGCTCCACGAAGTAAATAAACATCGATGCACCTAGAAAGGTACACCCCATGCATAAATAAACATTGACGCACTTAGAAAGGTACGACCCATGTGTAAACAAACATCGACGCACCTAGATAGGTACGACCCATGAAAGAAATGAGACGAAGCTCAATAAAATGAGGAACAGTCCTCCACATAGACAACGAGACATCGCACATTGCTAGTCTAAACCATAAAATGATCGTCATGATCAAAGAGAAGTGTCAATTACACTAAACTAGTAAATATATGAGTTTAGCTTCATGTCTCATAACCACTTGCTTAACTTAAATATTTACGAACAAACTGTAGATCTCCACAAGAAAATTGTCACAAGAGATTCAATCGAATAAGTCTAAGAATTAACCAACGAAGTAAACGCAAGCGTTTCATACCACTTGTTTTACTAAGTCGTTTAACTAGATTTCTCATCCGAGTGAGGTAAAGGTTTGTATATACTAATAGATTGGAAATCGGTTTGAGAAAATGAGCTTTGTAATAAAATAGTGTTGAAATCTTTTGAAGAAAGAGTTTTGATATTTACTATTAGTATAGACCTTTATATTTTTAAGTGACAAATCATAGAAGTGATTGTAGAAACAATCAATTCATAAAGATTCACATTCAAAGACGTGAATAAAATCCAAAGAAATCGATACCGAATCCATCAAAATGGATATTTCCATAAATCACGAAGAAAATATCATCAAAGTCGATAATAAGTGATAATAACAAAAGGGAATCAACACGAATCGATTGAAGTTGGAATTCTCAAGCAAATAGGCAAATAGGCAAAACTTGCAAATAGGAGCAGGTCGGTCAACCAGACTCCCTGAGTCGGTTGACCGAACCAAAGGCAGGAAGTGCTCGGGCACCACGTCGGTCGACCGGCCCAGGGGCTCGGTCGGCCGAAGCCTGTAACCAGCACTTCCTAAACAGAGGCAGGAAGTGCCCGGGCTACAGGTCGGTCGGCCGGCCCAGGGGATCGGTCGGCCGAATCCTGTATTCTGCACTTCCTACCCTATTTCAAATGAGGTGCAAATCTCGACCAAATTGCAATCGCACGAGCAACGGCGCTAAGGGTTTATGCCAATCGACTACCCGACCCTATATGCTCCTCGATGCATCACCAAAAATATGTTCAAACGTCAAAGTTATGATTTTTAAAGAATTGAACTCAAAACACTAAAAATTGGAATATTCACAAAAGCAATCCAAATCAAAATCAAATGCACATGAATAAGTGTTAGGAATTCATACCTAACAATCGAAGATAAATATAGACTAAGATGTGAGATAAAAATCTCACCTTTGAACTCAAATCAATGAAGAAGAAGCTTGAAAGCAAAGGAGAATCAACCACTCTTCAATCCCAACTCAAGAAGCTTGATTCTAAGCTTAAAAGAGAAACATTTCCTAAATTAGGTTTAGGAAATTTCTGAAATCAAATAGAGAATGAGTTGGAGAAGAAGGAGGAGATGCTTACTAATGGGTTCTCTTTGAATTTGGAGCAAGAACTTGAGCTAGCAAGAGGAACTAGGGCTTGGAGTTTCTAATTTTCATTCTCTTCCACCATTATTGCTTAAAGCTTAAAGTGTTAGGAATATGAAATGAAGTAATGAAGAGGAAAGGGTTGGAACTGAGTTAAATGGGGTTAATGGGCTCAGCCCAAACCAAAGCTCTAAGTGAAAAAGTAGCAAAATTCCACTAACTCCAAACATATCGAAGTTTATATTCAAAAAGGTCGCAAACGTCATTTTAAACTCAATGGGGGTGGTCTCGAGTTCCAATTCGACTGTTTGCAAAAAGTAGCTTTTCGGACCAAAATCCGAAGAACGATAAAATATTTAAATATAAAATCGATAAATACGCGGGTTGTTACAGCCATTGTATGGTATTCTATAAAATAAACCGATCGCTTCGTTCATTTAGGTTACTTTGTTTCCATTTTTGTTTATTGGTTTTTTTTCTTATTAGGTTGTCTCTATATATATTGGCTAAGTAATTTTATATGTCGATCAAACATGTACAGGTTGGATACTATGTTGCACAGTGCTGCTTAAAGCACTTTTTGCTTTAGGAAAATAATGTAAGTTTTAAGTTAAAATTGACTTTGAAACAATCTATATACATCTTTTTCCCCTATAATTCACAAATTACATACAAAAAGTTTGAAATAAATTTGTGGATCGGTTGTCCAGTAATTGGTTACTTCAAACTAAAATTTATCACAACCTATACGTTCAAAAAGTTGAATTTAAATATTTTCCTTATTTCCAAAAAAAAAATATGGTTTGGGTGGTTCTTTAGTAGAATGTGCGAGGCATTTGAAATTGTTCTTTCTATGTCAAAGGCTATTCAGTCTCTTAGTTGATAAATTTTGTTTGGAAATAGCTTTATTTACATTGGTCTTATGGTAGTGGAGCTAACTGTCCAAAGGTTTTCATGAACATGGTAATAACGTACTATAGCAGTTTACAAACAAGTGAGTGCATGTTTAACTGTGAATAAAAAAATATCAAGCTTTTTGAATGTACAATAAAATGGAAATGACTCCTTGCCTTAATTTTTGTATGCTCATGCACATAAGATTCTTATGGTTAGACAATCTTTTATGCCCATGTTAGCTGATTTTGCAATTTTATATTTAAAATTTTCAACTGTAAGATTTTTTTTCTTCAAACGTTAGATTTAAAATATTTTATCTTAATATTTTAAAATATTCTGTGACATGTGTGTATCATGGTTTCATGCTTAGTACAATCCTAAATCTTTGTGCGTTTTGGCTACAAGGAGTAGTCGGTTAAATTCACTTCAGTAGTGATGTGATAAAACATGGATTTATGAGAAACCGAACTACTGAGACTTTGGCTTATGTTACGCAAGTACTAGATGCTATACAGATCTTAACCATATGGCACACATTTTTTTTATCACTCTAAAAAATTAGGATTTAATGTTATCCATGCCAAATTTGCTTTTAAATTGACAATTGATTAATCTAAGAGGTAAATATGTATAATGTTTTACCTTCCATATTCCTATATGCCATTTTCTATAAAAGCTTTATTGCTTTCCTAACAATTTGTATAATTTCAATCCATATCTAAATAGGGACTTGAGTTTTACACGATGGTCTAATCCAGGTATCTGGAAATTGCTAGTTATGAAGTATTTTTGGAATCTTTTATGATTGAACTGCTTAATTATATATAGTTTGCTACTTTTTATTTTTAATTGTTGTTTGCTATATTCACTAAAGTAGTTTCACATGTTTATTAATATGTGAATAGGCTGGGTCTTATGTTGCTGCTTAAAGCGACTTTGGCTTTAGGTGAATACTGCAGGTTTTACTTTACAATTTGGCTTTGGAACAATCCATATACATTTTGTTACTGTAATTCACAAATTGCCTACAATTTTTAAGTATAAAATAAATTTGTGCATAAGTGTGTCTAATATTGGTTACTTCATCTTAAAATTTAGCCCAACCTCTACATTCAAAAAAATAAATTTGACCATCTTTTTAAAAATATGCTTTGGGTGGTACTGTTCTGTTTTTATTTTTTTATTGACCAACTGAGTTTAAGAATATTTACAGTTATAAAATAGTTGTTCAAACAGTTGTTAAATTTGATTTTACAAATTTTTACTAGATCATTACTGAATTTAATATTTAGTGAACATAACTAAACATGTCATGTGTGAAATTTCACTCGACTAATTGTGGCAAAGTATCAGATAGCAGGTAAAAAAACTATCATTTAAGGATAACATAAAATCATGTTTTCATTTAAGCATAGGTTACTCAACTTGCTTACAAACATATATTTTTCTTGTTCCAAATAATTTAATATGATATAACTAATATTAATTCAGACTATTAGCATTAATCTAAAAAACAACTTTTGTATGATGTACATATATATTTCTGAAAAAGTTATGATAAGTTAGATTCATGAACATATTGTTTATGAAAATACCAGATATTAATTATCATTAATTTTGGATATCAATTAGAGAGTATACCAACTCCAAAATTATAAAATATGAACTGAATTTCATATGAACAAGTTACAGCAGCATAGCACACATCAAGATGCTTACTTTTATCCTAGATCAAAATTAAAGTATTTCAGTTTGATTATATGCAGATAGCCAATGGTGATTGTTCTTAAACTGCATACTGACAACATACATAGCCAATGGTGATTTCTTAAACTACATAAAAATATACTTTGTATTTGCAAGTTATCAAATTTCAGCATATATACTCATGTTATCAAATTTTAGCATATTAATCATGTTATATTCTTAAGCATTTGCAAAGAAAACATTAAATTAATACCAAACCAAAATAATGGCAGTGAAATTAAGAGGAATAAATGAAAATAAAAATTGGTGGAAGGAATATCTTAATCATTACCTTACTAGTATTCACAGTCAAAACGACTCTGTTTTTAAGCCATGGTCTTCATTAGAACTCACCAAATTGTAATCGTTAACATTAAAATGGAGATGAGCAATAAACCTGTAAAAGGAAGAAATCCATTTCAGAAATTCATTTTCTTCTTTCTTTTTGCATTTGTTGGGACAATGCATATTATAAAAAGCAGTTGATTTTCAGGTAGATATGAAAAAAATGAGCACTTATTTTGATGAATAGAAACTAAATCATATGTTTTGAAAACTAAATTTTCAATTATTAATAATAGGGTTGGTACAAATTAATCGGCACGGACTTTATACACACATATTAACATATGTGCCCAAATCAATCAGCACGGACTTGATACAAATCAATCATATGTGTCCAAATCAAAATTAACATAAAGAAAACTAAAGAATGCGGATACTACGTGTAAAGATAAAAAATTCGGCCAAAAGAGAGTATGCTCTATCAAATTAAATTAATTGATGGTTTGTTTCTGATGGTAGTAAGTTTAAGTCCCAAGCATGGAATTCTAGAATTTTTACAAACGAAGGCTAATTCCTAAGAAATATTCATAAGCCAAGATTGCTAGTGAGAAGTCTTAAGCACCGGAATATGTAGGTTTTTTATTGCATGATAAAATTTCAAGGCCTAAGTGGATATCAGTATAACTAATGATATTATTCTCCATGTTCAGAGAAACACAACCAAAACATTACAGACCTAGTATTGGAGAAAGTTAATATGTAAACAGCCACTGTAGACTAGACAGGTTGAGTACTAAATACCAGCAGCTCAACTGACTATTGCCTACTTTGAAGCATAAAGCCTGCATCCAAGGCTGAATTATACTATTGCCGTATATCATTTATCTCTAAACAAAAATTTGTGTAAAGAGCACCAAAAATCCAACATAAAATTAGGTAAACCTTACGCTATTAAGTATATCCTGAGAACCTTAAATCAAAATTATTTAACTATTAATCAGAAATTCTCCCATGATCTAGTCAGAATAAATAATGTGAAATATAATTCCTTCACCATATTCATTCCTCTCATTTTTTCCCCTTTCGGAGCTTGTGAACCGTTTCTTTTTCATTAACAGACAACATGATTCAAACATGTTATCAAATTTCAGCATACGTACTCATGTTATCAAATTTCAGCATGTTGATTTCATGTTCACACACTAATGATAGTTCCAATTATATGAAAAATATATAATAATAACTCTTACCGAAGTTCAAATCGGAGACGCTTGTCTAGGTTTAGGGATCGGGATTGACTGTGTAGAAGACATTACAACATCGATCGAATGTTAGGGTTACGCGATTGGGATTTTGGAGGTTACGATGATGGCGATTAATGTTTTTTGGAGGTGATAAAGTGAAAGGAAGAGCATTTTCTAGAGGAGAGGAAGTGACAAAGCAGTTTACGCTTTTTTAGTTCCCGCATAAAATTTGTTTCCCACCTGCCATTTTATTGAATAGTGTTGTACACTGAATTCACAAAGTCAAATAACGTTGGGGACCCTAGCCTGTACAGCGTACCAAAGGTGATATGCGAAAATGCTATACACTGATGTTATCAAAAGTCCATTTTGTTGTAGTGGTGATGACCTAAAGGTTTGAGGAGATGGACCACTTTGTACCATGACCATGCATCATAGCAAGATCCGTGTACAAGGATATTATGTTGCCTTTTGTTTAGTTTACCTGCTGCTTCCATTGTTATTGGTTTTCATATCTCTAATCATGGTCACCTTATTGTTTTTTATTAGTAGTTGTTAATTTGTTTGGGTTCCATACTGTTACGTACAACACATATTTGATTTGCTTGAGTTACATACTAATGTAGTTTATCACTAGTAGTCTGTTTGTTTGTCATAGCTCTACGCAAACATATTGTCATTTTTGGAGATTACATGTTATCCCAGACTAACTTGTGCTATGGTACATTAGCATATTTTGTTATAGCTTCATTGCAAATGCTAATTAATCATGTCATCACCGTTCAATCTCCATATCTAGTGCATAATATGAATATGCATTTCTCTATACACTCATGATTCCCCCACAAAGTGGTTTTGTATGCATAAGTTTGTCAGGAAACGACTGTTTTTTATAACCTGGGACACCACTGTTATTATTAATGATACTACTAACTTCTAATTTTTCTCAATCTAATGCTGTCAGAAATATGTAACCCAGTTATTGTATAAGTCTGATGCCATTTAGCCAGGCTTCAAACGAGAAACTGGTTGCATTACCATCAAAATTCTCTATCTATGTGTGTATTGCATTATTCCTTACTTTTACTATGTTTTTCCATATTCCCGATTAATAGAGTATGAAACGGTAGAAAAGCATAAAACTCGTTCATATAATATTATCTCTACAGTTCAGGTGCAAGGAATTAATGAAGCCCAAGGCCCACCATCAGTATATAATTATCGTAACTGCTGTAAACATTATATAATAGAGTGATGGCAATGTATAACTGAATATATATTCTTTCATAATAAAACAACAACATATTAATTCTCAAACTATTATGTGTTAAGAGATCCTTCTCTTTATTTGTATTTGGGCCGGCCTGTTGTATTTGGGCTGTGCTCCTTTCATTTCTTTTTATCTTTTGTATCTTTATATAAGGAATTAGATCTGCAGTAATACCGTATGTAAAAAAAATTGCTGAGAATAATATTAGCAACAAAAACTTCATCTTCTATTTTTTGTCAAAATCTCATTTTGGTATCAGAGCAATTGCCGAAAGGCATTCAAATTGAAGATTAAAAAAGTTAAATTTTGTTACTCCTCAGCAAAATATCATCATCGGAGATTTCATACCATTCTTGATCTAGAGCACTCATTCTTATCACAACTCTTGTGCTTCCAAGGCTTGGATCAGAGAAATCTCATCATCTCCAACCGGTGACAACAAGAGTTTTCACTTTTTCTTTGATTGTTTTCGATCTGCAGTGAAAGTGCATTACACCAATTCAATTGATATAATACACTTTCATCACTTTCTTGATCTCAACCAGTTTCTTGGCAGCAAACTATTGTCCACCACTCCAAGAAACCCAGTTTTCTTTGTTCTTTTTGATTATTCCTCTTTGTCAAGACAATCAAAACTTCAAGAATCTGGCCAAATATGGCAGATAATGCCGAAGAATCTGAATCTGTGACCTCGAGAAGGGAAGACAGTGGAATCACAAGTATCCCTGCTCTCATTAAACCAAAGAGTCATGTTATCACCATCCCTCTTGATGAAGACAACTTTATCTTGTGGAAATATCAAGTTGAGACAGCATTAAAGGGTTATGGCCTTCAAGAATTTGTGCAATGAACGAAAACTGTACCACCTGCAGTCATTTTTGACAGAGACAAGAACCCAGTCAGTAATCCAGATTACATTCAACATCAGAAGCAAGACAACTTACTTGCATCATGGCTAATATCATCTATAAGTGCCAATCTTTTATCTCAAATTGTTGGATGCAACACATCATATGAGATCTGGTCTACAATAGGCCAGATCTTTAATTTTCAGTCATCTGCACGTATCATGCATTACAAAAGAGAACTTCAAAATGCTAAAAAAGGGGACATGCCTATGAGAGATTACATTGCCAAGATCAAGAATTTGTGTGATAGACTTAGTGCTGTGGGTCATAAAGTTGCAGAATCTGATCAAATACTCACTCTTACTAGTGGTTTAGATGAAGAATATGAATCACTTGTCACATTCATAGCCACACAACCTGTCCTACCAAATCTGCAGTATGTACATGCTGCTCTACTTGCTCATGAGGGAAGAATAGAGCAAAGAAAGGCCATACAGGGAGATGTCAACATTAATTTTGCAGTTCATACAAGAAACAAAGATCAACCAAAGGCACCTAATAATTCCAATAGCACTAGTCATCAAGTTTCAAGAGGAGGTCAGTACCAAAGAGGCAGGGGTAGAGGAAGATCTAACAGTTACAACAGAGTGAAGTGTCAAATTTGTGAGAAAACAGGGCACATGGCTAATAAGTGCTATTTCAGATTTAATTCTGAGTACAACACAGGTCAATCAAGCCAAAAGACACACAATGCAAACATGGCTCAGGTAAACCAGCAAAGCAGAGCAAACACACAAGAATCAAATGAAGATGCAGTCAAAATTGATGATACAAGCATAGATGACTGGTTTCCAGATTCAGGTGCAACAAACCATATCACTAATAATCTTCAAAATCTCAACCTGGGGAACAAGAAATACACAGGTATGAATTCTGTTCTTATGGGTGATGGTGAAGCCATAAAAATATCACATGTTGGAACTGGCAGTATCAAAGGTGGAAGGACTCTATTTTTGAATAACTTGTTAAGAGTTCCTAGGATTAAAAAGAATTTAATAAGTGTTTCTCAATTTGCCAAGGACAACAATGTGTACTTTGAGTTTCACCCAAAATTTTGTCTTGTTAGAGACTTACTAAATAAAAATGTACTGCTGCAGGGTGAATTGGACAAGGGTCTTTATAGATTCAGCAACATGGACACAAGAAAACCCACTAATGGGACATTTTATTCTAATCCAGTCAGCTTCAATGTTGAAAAGGAGAATAACACTCTTAGTTTGTGGCATTGTAAACTTGGTCACCCCAAGATTGATATTGTAAAACAAGTTCTGAATGAAAATAAAATTGCTTTTAAAAACTTTTCTGCTCCTTTTATATGCTCACACTATCAAGAAGGAAAGAGTCACAAATTGGCTTTTAGTAAATCAGAAACTATATATAATGAGCCATTTAAATTAGTGGCAGCAGATCTTTGGGGTCCAGCCCCCCTATCATCAACACAAGGAGACAGGTACTATCTCTCACTTGTAGATGCTCACACTAGATTCACATGGATATACTTTCTTAGGAACAAGTCAGACACATGTGCTGTTATTAAACAGTTCATTGCTTATGCTGAGAATCAACACAATAGTAAAATTAAAGTCATTCAAACTGATGGTGGTGGTGAGTTTAAATCTCTAAAAGCATTTTTTGACAGTAAAGGGATAATACATAGGTGCACTTGCCCACACACATCAGAACAAAATGGACTGGTTGAGAGGAAGCACAGACATATAGTAGAAACAGGGATAACACTTTTATCTCAGGGATCTCTACCTATGAGATTTTGGAAAGAAGCATTTGCTACTGCAGTATATCTCATAAATAGAGTACCCATAAGATTACTAAATAAGCAATCTCCCTATGAGATATTAAACAAGGTTAAACTTGATTACAATCACATGAAAATGTTTGGCTGTCTGTGCTTCCCCTATCTTAGACCATATAATAAGCATAAATTGTGCTTGAGATCCAGTGCTTGTACTTTTCTTGGTTATGCATATAATCAGAAGGGATACAAGTGCTTGGACAAAAATGGAAGACTTTATATTTCTAGGCATGTGGTTTTTAATGAAAATGTTTTTCCTTTTGCAGATAAAGTAAGGGAAAAACAACAAACAAGTAGCAAAGCTATCAACCTACCAATGGTTCCAGAATTAACTGAATTTCCAGATGAATTTCAAGATGGTGGTAATAAACATCAATATGAAGGAACATCCATCACTAGCACAAAAACTGATTATAGTTCAGACAAATCAAACTCAAATAACACACATCACAGCCCAGACATCAACTGGGAACATCAGACAGGGCATGAACATAATGGAAATAACAACTCAGTAACTAGTGATCATACTGGACATTCAGCAACAGAGAGTACTGACAATCATAGTGGAAATGTGAGTCAACCTCAACCAAGAGCTGAACACCCTATGATCACAAGGTCCAAGAGTGGGATTTTTAAGCCCAAGATTTATACAAATACACTCAATGAAGTCGAACCAACCAATTATGATCAAGCAGTAAAAGATGAAAAATGGAGAAAAGCCATGGATGAAGAGTACGAGGCCCTAATTAAAAATAAAACATGGAGCTTGGTCACACCACCAAGGCACAAAAACATTGTGGGAAGCAAGTGGACATATAAAATCAAGAGGAACACTGATGGTAGTGTAGCTAAATACAAGGCCAGATTAGTTGCAAAGGGGTTCACACAACAATTTGGTTTTGATTTCAAAGAAACTTTTTCACCTGTCATCAAACCAGCAACTATAAGAATAATCATGACTATTGCATTACACAAGCATTGGAGAATTAAGCAACTGGATGTACATAATGCCTTTTTAAATGGTGAACTTCAGGAGGATGTGTACATGCAGCAGCCAATGGGATACAATTCTAAAACACACAGCACACATGTATGCAAGCTGCACAAAGCTATCTATGGTTTAAAGCAAGCATCAAGAGCATGGTATGAGAAACTGAAAATTACTTTTGGCAATATGGGATTTAATGCAACCAGATCAGACAATTCTCTATACATCAGAAAAAGAAATCAAAATGTCATCTACATATTAGTCTATGTAGATGATATACTAATTACTGGTGATGACATAACAGAGATAAATCAAGTCATTATTCTACTGGATAAACACTTTGCAATCAAAGACTTAGGAGAAATCAACCAGTTCCTGGGGATACATGTTCAAAGAAGACCAGATTCAAGCTTATTTTTATCTCAAAAGCAATACATATCTGAAATTTTAATCAGGGCAAACATGGATAAGGCAAAACCACTTGGTACCCCCATGACTAGTAATCTACATCTATCCAAACACATAGGTGAACCAATAGACAATGTCAAGCAGTATAGAAGCATTGTAGGTGCACTGCAATATGTCACTATCACTCGACCTGAAATATGTTACAGTGTGAATCAAGTATGCCAACACATGCAAAAACCTTTGGATACTCACTGGAAAGCAGTCAAACGCATATTAAGATACTTAAAAGGCACAATTAATTATGGTTTGCTATTAAAGTCAAGTAAGGAGATTACGATACAGGCTTACAGTGATGCGGACTGGGCAAGCGATTTGGATGATCGCAAATCCATCACAGGGCACTGTGTGTATCTTGGATCCAACCCAGTTTCCTGGTGTACTAAAAAGCAACCCACCATTTCTAGATCAAGTACGGAAGCGGAATACCGGGCCTTGGCAAGCGTCACAGCAGAAATTATGTGGACTGAAGCCCTAATTTCGGAATTAGGTCTCCATTCAACCAAAATTCCCACAGTATGGTGCGACAATATGAGCACAATATCTCTCTCGGTAAATCCAGTACAACACTCGAGAACTAAGCACATGGAAGTGGATCTACACTTTGTTCGTGATAGAACAGAAGCTGGTAAACTTCAAGTCAATCATGTGCCATCCCTCTTTCAGAAGGCAGACGTCTTGACCAAAGCCCTGTCTAACAAGAACTTCACGAGATTCAGAGAGTTTTTGTGTATTATTAATGGGGATAATGTAAATAATAAGACGGATGAAGGAATGAAGACGGCTGGGTAAACCTAGTTTCGTTTGAGGGGGAATGTTAAGAGATCCTTCTCTTTATTTGTATTTGGGCCGGCCTGTTGTATTTGGGCTGTGCTCCTTTCATTTCTTTTTATCTTTTGTATCTTTATATAAGGAATTAGATCTGCAGTAATGTCGTATGTAAAAAAAATTGCTGAGAATAATATTAGCAACAAAAACTTCATCTTCTATTTTTTGTCAAAATCTCATTTTTATGTGGTATCAGAGCCATAGCTAAACGGCATCATAAGCCTGAAAGTAACCACCACTGCAATAACTTCATCAGAAAAGCTTCATCACGTGGAGTTCTTGACAGTTTATTCTCCTCAAAGCTTATCTAATCATGAAAGAATATTGACACTCACAGTTCATCTACTGTTGTTGTTCAAGAAATCGGTTCTTGATCACTTCTTTCAAAGTGTGCCTTGCTAAGTATGCAGTCAGAAATCTTTCATCATTTTGAATCTTGGCTACTCACTGTAGCAACTTCAGAAAAGAGTTCTTGAATCTCTTTTCATCATTTTGCTCCTCAATCTCACCACCGTCTGGCAACAACCTAAAACCTAGTTCATCACTGAATTTCAACTTGTCTCGCCAAGAATCATTATTCAGTTTTTCAACTTAATAGATTCATCATGTCAAAAGAAGATGAGGCTTCTTCCACCACATCTCCCACTGAAGCCACTACCATCTCTATTATAAAACCCAAAAATTAGATTGTCTCTATAAAACTTGATGAGAACAATTTTCTATTGTGGAAATATCAAGTTGAAACTGCCATCAGAGAATATGGCCTTGAAGATTTCATCAATGGAACTACTACAGTTCCACCCAAGATGACTGCAAATAAAGAAAGAAAATTGATAAGCAATCAAGAATACATAATGTATCAGAGGCAAGATAGTCTACTATCTTCTTGGCTACTCTCGTCAATTAGTGTAAATCTTTTATCTCAAATTGTTGGATGCAATTCATCACTTGAAATATGGAATACCGTGGAGCAGATTTCCAACTTACAATCAGATGTAAGAATAATGCATTATAAGAGGCAACCACAAAATCTTAGAAAGGAAAATATGTCTATATGAGAATACCTAATCAAAATTAAAACATATTGTGACATGTTAGAAATTCAGGCCATAAAGTCTCTGAAACATAGCAAATTTTGATGATAATGAATGGGCTAGATAAGGAGTATGAGTCAATAATTATTGTAATCTCCTCAAAAGAAACTTTACCAAACATGTAGTATATTCATTCAACCCTTTTTGCTCATGAAGGAAGGATTGATCAGAGAAAAACCACATCAACTGACAACTCAATCAACTATGCATCCAGTTCAAGAACCAAGAATCAAGAAAGGAACTCGTATAATAAAAATGATCAAGGCAGTAGACAAGACTATCAAAATCAAAGGAGTGATTCAACTCAAAAAGAAAGTGGCAGAGGGGGAAGATGGAACAACAATAGGGTAAAGTGTCATATTTGTGAAAAAAATGGGCATATTGCAAGCAACTGCTACTTCAGGTTTAATCAAGAATTCAATAAAGGCAGGCAAATCAAAACACATAAAGGAATTAAAACCCAAATGTCAATGTTGCTCAATTGAATAGGCAAGCAAAGCATCAATTAAATGTTCAAGAAATCAGCAATCAATTTCAGATAATCTCACCAGATCAGAGGATTTACTCAGTGAAGACTGGTACCTAGACTCCGATGCAATCATCTTACAAATAATATTCAGAATCTAAATCTTGGCAACAGAGATTAACTAGATATGCAAAATACACATATGGGTAATGATGAAGCCGTAAGTATAACACATGTTAGAAGAGGCAATATTAAAGGTAAAAGACAACTATATCCCAATAATCTTTTCAGAGTACATCAAATTAAAAAGAATCTTTTAAGTGTATCACAATTTACTAATGACAACAATGTATATTTTGAGTTTCATTCAAAATTTTATGCAGTTAGAGATCTACTAAGCCAAGGTATGCTATTACAGGGTAGATTGCATAAGGGATTATACAAATTCGGCTCTGGAAACTCAAATTTTTTTGCTGATAAAGACAAATAGTGTAACAATGTTGATTGCTGTATTAACAATAGAAGTGTACTTGATTCATGGCATTGTAAACTGGGACATCCCAGTATTAAAATTGTGAAACAAGTGTTAAGAAATAATAATATCTCTTTTACTAATGTTTCTACTCCCTAGATCTGCACATGCTATCAGTTAGGTAATGTCACAAATTGCCATTTATAGATTCATCAACAATTTATAGTCAACTACTTGAACTTATAGCTACATATCTTTGGGGACCATCTCCAGTAAGTTCAGATTGTGGATTCAGGTATTATATTTCATTTATAGATGCTTTTTCAAGATTTACATGGATATCTTATCTAAAAACAAAATCTGAAGCATATAGAGTTGCAATACAGTTCATCACTCAAGTTGAAAGGCAATGTAACCATGATGTTAAAACTATACAGATTGATGGGGGAGCAGAATTTAAGCCACTAAAGGAATGTCTCCAAAACAAAGGAACTATTCATAGGGTCACGTCTTCACACGCCTCAGAACAAAATGGTCTACTAGAAAGAAACGTAGACATATAGTAGAAATCAGACTAACTCTTTTAGCTCAAGGAACTCTACCAATGAAATTTTGGCTTGATGCATTTCATACGTCAGATTACTTAATAAATAAACTACCTACTAAAGTGCTAAAAGATAAAAGTCAACAGAGGTTCTGTTTAACATAAAACCAGACTACTCAAGTCTAAAAACCTTGTGTTGTCTATGTTTTTCTTATCTTAGACCATACAATTCACATAAGCTAAGTCTTAGATCTGCCCCTTGCACATTTTTAGGTTATGCTAATAACCAGAATTATTACAAATGTCTTTTCAGTGATGGAAGAATTTATATTTCTAGACATGTAATGTTTAATGAAATTATCTTTCCTTCTGTAGAAAAGGAATCAAGACAACTCACAAAATGTATAATGCTAAAGCATCCATACCACCAATACCTATTCATTCAGATTGGAATACTGGCAGAAGTATGAAGATGTTAAAGAAGATCCAAGATCACAACACACTCTATCTGAAGGTAGATCAGGCCATAATTCAACTGGCTCCCTTGATCACTTCAATCAACCACCACAAAATAATTCCAATCCAGATGGTAATTCAGAACATACAGAGAGTAGCTCATCATGTTCACAACAGTTAAGTGAAACCACTAGTAGTTATGAACCAGCTCCTACTGATGATAAGAGGCAAAAGTGGGATTTTTAAACCCAAATTATGTGCAACATAGTTGAATAATAAAGAGCCTACCACATATTAAGAAGCAGTTAAAGAGAATCATTGGAAAATGGCAATGGATTAAGAATACTGTAACGACCCACTATTTTGGGCCATTCAAAACGACAATAAAACCACACATGTCGGACTTGAATAATTCAAAACAGTATATTGTAATACAATTTGGAGCAAATAAAACCAATCACAGACACGGAAATATTAGAATAACTCACAGCGGAAATAAAAATAACCATAATAGTTCATGAAGCTACTACAGCATAGTCTCAAAACAAGTACAAAATACCGTAGTCTGAAACAAATACAATAGAAACCCCAATACATATATATCCACTAATACATAAGCTGAATAGAAATAGATGACAACTAGATAGATAGATAATCTCCAGCAAATTCTCTAGCTCCAGAAGATGAAATCCAAAGCTGATACCCAGGCTGACCCGAGCATAAAGCAAAACACAAAACACTCTAGTCAGGACATACATACTTATACAATGTGAATTAACTCAAGTGAAATGTGGCGCCCCACCTCTATACCCACGCTAGCCAAGGACACTACAAGGTAATGCCGTCAACTAATACGGAGAACTGGATAGGA
The DNA here is from genome assembly GCA_030765085.1 of Allium cepa. Taxonomy (NCBI): domain Eukaryota; kingdom Viridiplantae; phylum Streptophyta; class Magnoliopsida; order Asparagales; family Amaryllidaceae; genus Allium; species Allium cepa. Next base: position 764,490,440 of record CM060941.1, on the reverse strand, counting down.
GCGACCATCGATAGCCTTGCTTTAACTATCTATTGAATACATCGACAATTGCCATACTAAGCAGATCGACCTATCCAATGAATACTTAACACAAAACCATAGGTGGTTGGAGGATCTATCAGAACAGAATATAACAACTCAAATGTAATATACACCACAGAACAGTAGATCATCATATGCACATATACAGATACATAACAGAGTATACAAACTGATACATGTCAAGTGGTATAGCAAACCACAATATACAGACGAGTCAAAAGAATACATATCAGAGTTACAACAAAAAGGACTGCACAAAAGCTATAACAAAAAGGAGCAAGCTGAATAGTCCATGCGGAAGCAAAAGAGGCTAAGTCCAAAAGTACCTAATCTGAAACATCTCGGTTTGACCCGAGTATAGAATACACGGGTCAGTCTAACTAAACAAATCAGTTAGATAAACTGAACAACAATAAACCTGCAAGGTTATAAAGTATAACAAATATCTCTAAAAGAGACACACAATCATCTAACAAAAGATGAATCATAGCAAGACAAGCCTCATATCAATGGCAACTCAAATAAACAAAGGATAGGAATATCCCAAAACAAGCCGAAAAGGCAAATATCAAATACCAATGAAGGTAATACAAGTTCCACGAGGTAACCGCTATATATATTGTGCGGCTCGAAAAGATCAACACCGAAGGGCGATACCTAGGGAATATACATATCAATGAAACATCAGAAAATTGCACGTGCTCAGTACTGTATAAACAAGGATCCATGAGCCCGAAGACTCCAAACCCATTATCACTCGAGCGGTGACGAATGACCAACTCCAAAAGTGATACAATAGGGCAACAAACCCGAAGGCACAAAGCCGAAGGTACAAATCCGAAGGCACAAACCCGAAGACAACATATCCGAAGGCAACATACCCGAAGGCAACAAAGCTGAAGGAGACGGTCCGAAGACACTATCCCAAAGGCAACAAACCGTAGCGGTGAAGGTCCAGAGGCCCAGTACTGGACACCACTAACTGGCAGAATGTGTCGCAACTCTCGAAAAGGAACCCGAAAAGTATTAACGATAGTCCCATAATCACCCGTTCGTACTAAACGGTTTACTATCCGATAGTCAATTTCACACTCAAAGCAGTACAAAGTTTACCTCATCTCATTGGTGAACTAGACCAAAAGGTCAAAACAGTCAATCGAATAGGTGGGAGATTAATCGAAAAGATAAACGTACGGATACATGGTCCGTGTTTTACTTAACCATTTAGTCTCCTTTCCACTCCGCTCGAAGTGAGAAATTGCATGTGTGTTTTAAATAGAATTTATAAATTAGAGAAGTGAGCTTTTAATACAATTTGAAGAGATCATTTTATAAAAACCCGTGTATGAAATCAAAAGGGAATCATCAAAGTCAAATATGCATAAATAGCTAATAAGAATCAACACACGTCGATTAAATTTGGAAAACCAAGAAAAATAGGGAAATTGGCAAAAGACAGCAGATTCAGACGTCTGAAATAGGTGGTTCAGACGTCTGAATCTGGAAAATTAGAAGTTCTCCAGAACGTAATTCAGACGTATGAACCAAATGTTTCAGACGTCTGAAATAGGCGTTTTTAGCCTATTTCCTTTCTATTTGAAATTGAGCCAATTCAGACGTCTGGAAATTTGATTCAGACGTATGAATACTGGGGAATAAAATTTCCCAGTATAATATTCAGACGTCTGAAAATGAGGTTCAGACGTCTGAATCCTGTTGTTCAGGCATTTCCTGAACCTAGGCCAAAAATGGCCAAATGAATATCGGAAGCGATCAGACGAGCAAATGACGACTAAGGATTTACGCCACGCGACAACTCAGCCTTAACGGCTCTTCGATATGCCTCAAATATCAATGTCTAAATATCCATAATAGGATTTTCATAGATTTTGATTTTAAAACACCAAAAATTGGAATATACACCAAATCAATCCAAACCAAAATCAATTGCACAAGAATAAGTGTTAGGAATTCATACCTAACAATCGAGGATAATTATAGACTTAGATGTGAGATAAAAATCTCACCTTTTAACTCAAAAACAAGGATGAGAAGCCCAATTGCAAAGAAAAGACCAACCACTCTCCACTTCAACTCTACAAGCTTCAATCTAAGACCAAAACAAGTATTTCCTAAGTTAGGTTTAGGAAACTTTCTAAAATTGAAGAGGAAAAGAGTTGGAGAAGATTAAGAGAAGGCTTACCAATAGCTTCACTTTGATTTTGGAGCAAGAATTTGAGTTTGCAAGAAGAAACTAGGGCTTGGAATTTCTAATTCTTCTTCCTTTCCCCCATTTTCAGTTGAGCTAGAGTTAAAGAATTGAAAATGAGTGAATGGAGAAGAGAGGGGACCGAGTTAAGGGTATTAAGCTAGCAAGTGGGCTGAACCCAAACCCAAAACCCAATAGAAAAAGTAGCAAAATTCGACTTACTCCAAACATATCAAAGTTTATACTTAAAAAGATCGCAAACGCCATTTTGAACTCAATGGAAGTGGTTTAGAGTCCTAATTCGTCCGTTTGCAAAAAGTAACATTTCGGACCTAAATCCGACTAACGACGCTACATTTAAATAAAATATTTAAATATATAATCGTTAAATATGCGGGTTGTTACAGAGTGAACCGTAATAGAAATGCACAAGTAACTTAAAGGATGCCTAGGACCGCCCATCCTTTTAGGATCCGTTAAACTATCTACTATGTAGTAATATACGCTATTATAATAATGTCTAAAGTAAAGTATAATATATTTTAAAAATAGTGTTAAAGCGATACCCATATCTCCCTTAACACATTTTATAGTGTCAATAGTCTATACAGTATCATGGTCCCTCCTGATCGGGAAGCCACCAGAGGATACTCCATAGGTACGACACAAATCAAACTCGTAGTAAAGCACGCTAGGTAGGTGACACGGCACAATTAGGCAATGCCAGGGTAGATCTACTAATTACACTTCCAGACCGGTGGTAATGCGTAGCTGCAGCTACCGCCTACCTTGATCCACACTCCCAAAAATCAAAGGTGCGCACCATATCAATCACAAAGTAATAAATGGCATATGAAGGAGTGTGTACGATCAGAGGAGCTACCTCATTAACCCGTCAGTTGCTCTTGTTTTAGCCACCTTATGCCAATTCACGAGAGTCGGGTCCACGTATATACCTCAATAGAACGTCGCCACCATCCTACTTCATTCTGGAATCTCCACCGCGTACACAGTTGTTAAAGTGGTTTTCGGAGTTGGCAGAGAGTATGACAACTTCCGATCCCGGTCTCTTTAACAACCAAACGTTATTATAACTCATGGTTATTTATTTCAAATGGTTTACATTTCAAATCAAAACATATATATTCCAAAACCCTTTTAAACCAAATGTTATTACTCTTCCAAATAATATCCATTTCAAAAATGGTAATATTTCCAAATCCATATATACATAGTTATAGCACTTAAAAATGTAATAGTTTAGAAATCATAACACTTTCAAAACTATACACTTATTAAAGCACTTTAAAAAATGTAATAAGTTAGAAACTATAACACTTTGAAAATGTTATTCCTATAATAATAGCATTTTGGAAAACATTACAATTTAGAAATAGTAGCATTTTCAATACATAACCTAAAGTAGTATAACACCTTTAACAATATAATTTAAATAGCACAGCATTTTGGAAATGCTACCAATTCTATATAACATTTTAAACATCATATCTTCAATTTAAATCATAGTTATTTATTATACAAAACATATCCATTTTATAAAATAAAATCTATCACTGTTACTAGGTTAGATTTAAAACACCATATTAAATCAAATTTAATTATTAAGTTATTTATCATAGCAAAATCTTTAAATTAAATTTTTAAAACCAATTATTTGCTTATAAAATTTTAACTTATTAGAACCAATATATATATTATTTAAAATCATCAAACATTAAGTTAAAATTTCATATTTTCAAATATTCAAAATACTTAATAATTTTTGCAAAACTATTATTTTAAAATTAACCATGGGTCTGTATAATATTTTCTAGCCAAGGTCAAGTGATACGGATATGTATCATTTCAATCCGTAATATATAAAATCTGGGGTTCGATCATTTCGAACCCGCAATCCCAAGTCAAATAAAATAAAAATCGCTTGAGCCTATCATTTCAGCTCACTATTTTTTCCTATTCTAAAGTCCGTTTAGGTATGTATCATTTCAACCCATAGTGATTCTATACTAACATGGAACTTGTAGTGTGAGAGGCAGAAAATAAAATAATTAGTATATCATAGCATATCATATCAGGTGATGTAACAGGTATAGCATCAGGTTATAACATCATGGAATATCATATCATAGGCATATATGAATTACTATCAACATAGCATATCATCTATACAATTCACATGTCATTATTTCACAATTATATAAGTACGAATGTCAAGAGTGATAACTCACCTTCTAAAGCTAGAGATGACAATTCGAGACACACAACCAAACTCCGAAAAGAACGACAAAGCACGAACTAGATTCGAGTAGATGGAGAGCCAAGATTCAAATCTTGTAAACAAATAAATACAAACATACATAAGTATATAATTCAACACATAACTACGAATCAAAACAATGTACAAATATAAATCAAAATGAATTAAAATGGCTTAACAAATGTATATGGGCTCGACCACTACACAAATGGGCTAGATCATCATCAAATAATGTTCGGCCATGACCAGAAACATACATGGCTATGGGCTGAAATGAAGTGATGGTATGCTAAAAGTCATGTGGAAGGCAAAGAGGCAAGGAGACGGAAGGTCAAGTGGGTCAAGTGGTTCGGCCTTATGCTAAAGTGGCTCGGCCTGGGTGCTTGGCTTGGATCAGGTCAGGTCAGGTCTGGTCTGGTCACGGCTTGGAGGTGGAAGAATTGGTCACGGCAAGGCATTAGGATGGAGGAACTAGTGGTGGCCGAGGCAAGCAAAGAGGGATTGGACCTTGTGGTGCTCGGCTAGGGTTTGTGAAGCATTTAGGTGATGGGTTTTGGATCTATGGTTCACGGCATGGCATGGGGATAGTGATGAGACGGTGGTGACCGATCATAGGTGCTGGATGGTGGAGAGATGGTCGGCTAAAGGAAGAGCATGGTGATGGCCGAGCATAGCATGAAACAAAAGAGAAAGAAAAAGGAAAAGAGGAAGAAGAAAAGAAACTTACTGTAAAAAAATTTGTTCAGTGAACGCAATTAGAAAGAGAGATGAGAAGTTTTTGTACAGCTAAGGCAAATAGAAAGGCACCTCTTTATATTAAAGAAAAAGACTCATGCCTCTTGAAATTTCCTAAGCCCATTAGCCAATACCAAATCAAAGTAAGCTCAACAACTCAAGAAAAATATCAAAGTCCAAACCAAAATAAAAATAGAAATGAAATAGAAAATGTAGAATAAAAAAGAAACAATAAAATACTGAAAATAATTGCGTGTAAAACGCTGAAATTTATCAGATTTAAAAGTACGAAATAGAATTTAACGAAACGAAAAGCAGAACGAATATCAGAATCAAATTCAGCTTCAAAGAAAAAGAGTGGAAATTTAAAATTCAAAATTAAAAATTTCAACTGAAAGTCAAAGTTTGACCAAAGTTGACCAGAATATAAAATTTGCAGAAAATCTTTGTTTTATTATATTTGGAACAATAATTATAAATAAAATCCAAAAATACATTGGAAAATTCCAAAATTCCAATTTATTTAAATGATTTAAAACCCAAATTTCAAATAAGTTGAATTAAAATATTTACAAAATTATGGGTTGTTACACTCTTCTCACTCAAAACTTTTCATCCTCGAAAAGGAACGAGACACGAAAACAAGGAAAGGTAAGATAGAAAAACAAATATTACATGAAACAAACAATTCCGGATTCGAAGCACGCTTGCTCTCCTCTGTCTCCCAGGTACAATCCCGATCATCAGTACTCCACTGCACTTTGACCAGGTTAACAGATTTCCTTCTTAGCTGCTTCGTACCTCTATCAACAATACGAAGTGGCTTCCTCTCAACAGTAAGATTAGGCTCAATATCCATACTCTCGAGAGCAGAAGCCTGGACAATCAAAGATGGATCATGCAGATATCGATGAAAATGCGAAACATAGAATATATTATGCACTCCAGTAAACTTCTCAGGCAAATCCAGACGATAAGCTAAGAACCAATCCTTTTTAAGATACAAAAAGGACCAACAAACCTAGGAGCAAGCTTCCCTCTCCGACCAAACCGAATCACGTTCCTTAAGGAAGATACCTTAAGGAAAACCTGATCACCAACAGAGAACTCCAAGCTCCTCCTACGTCGATCAGCATACTTCTTCTGCCTATTCTAAGAGCTCCTTAACTTCCTCTTAATCTCCTCAACCTTCTCAGAAGCGTCCAAAGTCGTATGAGGACCAAGAACCAAACGATTATCGGATTCAATCCAGCAAGATGGAGATCTACAAGGTCGTCCGTAAAGAGCGGCAAACAGAGACATTGCAATACTAGCCTGAATTCAAAGATGAAATGAGACAGATAAAAGATTAAGATAAGATTAAAATAGAAGAGTGAAATATACCTGATAACTGTTGTTATAGGTGAATTCAACAAGATGGAGATGATCTTCCCAAGATCCTCCATAACGAAGAACACAAGCACGAAGAATATCCTTGAGAATCTGATTCACTCTTTTCGTTTGACCGTCGGTTTGTGGATGGTAAGCAGTGCTCAGATTCAGATGAGTACCCAAAGATTCCTGAAAAGATTTCCAAAACTGACTGGTAGAGATAGGATCTCTATCACAAACAATACTGGTAGGAACACCATGAAGATGAACAATCTTTCTCATATAGATCTCATACAAACTAGAAGCAGAACGGGTAGAATTGACCGGAATGAAATGAGCTGACTTGGTCAAACTATCCACAATAACCCAAATACTCTCATTACCCCTCCTAGTCCTCGGTAATCCATCAATAAAATCCATAAAAACCTGTTCCCGTTTCCAATTGGGAACCTCAAGGGGCTGCAATAAACCAGGGGTCTTCTGATGATCGGCCTTGACTTGCTGACAAGTCGCACACCTACTAACAAAGATAGAGATATCTCGCCTCATACCTCTCCACCAATAAAGCTTCTTCATATCCTAATACATCTTCGTCACACCAGGATGAACAGATTGTCTGGATCGATGATTTTCTCGAAGTAACTCTTGCCTCAATCCATCAACATTCGAGACACAAATCCGATTATTAATCCTCAAAATCGCTCTACCATTAATTTGAGCTCCACTACCATCCAGATTACTACCACCAACTCTGCTGCGAACACTCTCCTTCATAAGCCTAAGCATCTCATCCTCATCCTGCTTAGCTATGTACGATCTAAAAGAGAAGAAGAAGAAACAACAAGTTGACACAACATAGCCTTCTTCCGACTCAAAGCATCGGTCACAACGTTAGCCTTCCCAGGGGTATAGCTGATGTCGAGGTCGTAAGAAGCAAGGAACTCAAGCCACCTAACGTGACGCTGATTCAAATCCTTCTGGATGAGGATATACCTCAAAGACCGATGATCAGTAAAGAGCTCAAACTTAGCACCCAAAAAATGATGCCTCCACAGCTTTAAAGCAAAAACCACAGCAAGCAATTCCAAATCATGAGCTGCATAATTGGCTTCATGGGTCTTCAACTGACGACTGGCATAAGCAATGACCTTCCTATCTTGCATCAAAATAGCTCTCAAACCCTCACGACTAGCATCAGTGTATACCGTTAATCCCTTATTTCCATTTGGTATGGTAAGCACTAGTTCGAAAGTAAGCTTACTCTTCAACTCATTGAATGCAGCTTTACACTTATCATTCCATATAAACTTAGCTTTCTTATAAGTCAAAGAGGTGAGCGGTGAGCGGTGAATGGTGAGCGGTGCAGCAATCCAAGCAAAATTCTCAATGAATCTCCGATAATAACCGGCAAGGCCTAGAAAATTACGGATATCATATGGAGTCCTAGTAGTTTCCCAATCATTGATCGCAGCGATCTTGACTAGATCAACAGAAACTCCATTACTAGAAATAATATGCCGGAGAAATCAGAATTCAACCTTCTAGAAATGGCATTTAAAGAATTTAGTCTTCAACTAATGATTTCTAAGAGTCTCCAAAACAAATTTCAAATGCGACTCATGCTCATCCCTTGACTTGGAGAAGACAAGGATATCATCAACAAAGACTAGAACAAACTTGTTAAGCACATCACGAAAAACACGATTCATCAAATCAACAAAGAAAGCTGGGGCATTAGTCAAACCGAAAGGCATGACTAACCATTGATAGAAACCATTCTCAGTACGGAAAGCAGTCTTGGGAATACTTTCCTCAGCAACTCTGAGCTGGTGAAAACCTATGGCAAGATCAAGTTGAGAGAAAACAGTAGCTCCATGGAGCTGATCAAACATATCATTAATGTGAGGCATAGGATATCTATTTCTCATAGTGAGCTTGTTCAACTCCCTATAATCAACACACGTCCTCAAAGAACCATCGGACTTAGTGACGAAAACTACTGCTACTCCCCATTCGGAATGGCTAGGTCTGATCAAACCCTTGGAGAACAAGTCCTCAATTTGCTTTCTCAACTCAACCTTCTCATGGGGTGCCATTCTTTTGGGAGGAAGAACTACAGGTCGACCTCCAAGAATAAGATCAATGCGAAAGTCAATTTCCCTCTTAGGAGGCAAAGAAGTGACTTCACCAAATACATTAGAATAGAGTTTGACCACAGGAGTCGAATGAATATCACTAGGAGAAGAATCAAGAGAACAAATAAAACTGTCAGAAAAATCTTGAGGCAAACCGCACTGAATCACCAAAAAATTACCAAAATCATCCATAAGAGAAACAGTTCGGGTTTACAAGAGATAACGGCTTCATGCCTCTTCAGCCAATCACCTCCGAGCAACATATCAAAAGCATCAAAACCCAGAACATAGAAATCACCAGAAAACCGATAGATAGAATAGAAGAGTTTCACCCTTCTACAAATCCTACTAAGGTTCGCAGGACCACCAATAGGATTTTTAACACACAAAGATTCAGGAGCAAACTCAAGAGGAAGAAGATGCTCAAACTTATTACAAAGATCCACAAAAATAAAGCTATGGGAAGCTCTAGTATCAAATAGAACACGAATAGGAAAATTAAACAGAGAAAAAGTGCCCTGAAGAGTACCTTGGGTATCACTAGGGACAGAAGCAGGAGCAGGTGCAGGTGGAGTAGGAGAAGATGCAGAGGTAACAGTTGTTGAGTGGGACAATTATTCTTGAAATGGCCAGGCTGAAAATAAACATGGCAGAGATCACGCCTAGTAAACTGAGCTGGAGAAACAGCAGCACCAACTAAAGTAGGGCTACTATTGGCATAGTGTCCCTTCTGATCACACCTGAAGCAAGTAATGGAATATGGGTCGATAGGTTATCTTTGAGAAGAAGAAGATCCCAAACCTGGAGTCTTGTTCCAATTCTTCTTCTGCTGATGAAAGTTAGGCTTTCTCTTCTTTGGGTTACCGAAGAAAGACTGAGATGAAATGGCACGAGCAACAGGAGGATCTTTAAAAAGTAGGATTCTCATATCTAATGGCCATATCCATCAGACTAGTGAAAGGGCTATGCACATAAGAGATGAGACGATCATAATACTTCGAGAGCACCAGCTATGAACTTCTCATTCTTCTTGAGAGGAGTATCAATCAGGTTAGGGCCAAACTTAGAAAGTTCATTGAACTTCCTCTCATACTCAGCAAATGGCATATCACCCTTCTTAAGATCCATGAACTCCCGATAAAGCTGAGACTTCCCTGCCTCGGGCATCCACTTTACCACAAAAGCATCCTTAAAGCACGATAACGAAAGATAAGAAAGATTTCAAAAGAGAAAACTGAACCAAATTCAAAACTAACACAAAATGATACCTAAACTGCTCCCAAGAAATGTCGGCCTCAATAGTGTGAGCTATAACAGACTCCCACCAATCCAAGGCTGCTCCCTTCAACTGTCATGCTGCCAACTGACGCTTATGAGCATCAGTGATCTCAAGACCAAAGAAAATCCTCTCCAATCCCTTCAATCACTGCTGAGCCTCGATGATGCTCTCTGATCCGGTAAACTTGGTGCCACCAAGCTCAGTATATTCCTTACAGAGAGTAGTGAACCTAACGAGTGCAACAGGCTCAGGAACTGGGGCAACACCACGACCCCTACCTCTGGCATTCCTTTGATTCATCCTGAAAAAATCAAGAATGAATTTTAGGACAAAGGTAATTGAGAAACAAAGACAAAATTAGATAGGATAAGATAAGATTCAACTAGAATGAATATCCTAAACAAAGAAATTACTAATAAGGTGGATAAGGAAAAGGAAGAAGTTAAGAAAATTTGATTTCAAAATAAGAAAAATTTATATCAAAATAATCTTTAAAAATCCTTTAAAATCATATGAAAATCATTTTATACTTTAAAATACATTCTCTCATAAAGAAATGATTCTAAGATTGATTTCACTCATTCTAGGTTATTTCTACCCTATCTCTAATGAGTTTTTGCTCCGTAGGCTAAGGTTTGCCAAAAACCAAAGCTCTGATACCAAATGTAACGACCCACTATTTTGAACCATTCAAATCAACAATAAAACCACACATATCGGACTTGAATAATTCAAAACAGTAGATTGTAATATAATTTGGAGCAAATAAAACCAATCGCAGACACGAAAATATTAGAATAACTCGCAGCGGAAATAAAAATAACCATAGTAGTTCATGAAGCTACTACAACATAGTCTCAAAACAAGTACAAAATACCCTAGTCTAAAACAAATACAATAGAAACCCCAATACATATATATCCACTAATACATAAGCTGAATAGAAATAGATGACAACTAGATAGATAGATAATCTCCAGCAAATTCTCTAGCTCCAGAAGATGAAATCCAAAGCTGATACTCAGGATGACACGAGCGTAGAGAAAAACAAAAAACACTCGAGTCAGAACATACATACTTATACAATGTAAACCAACTCAAGTGAACCGTAATAGAAATGCACAAGTAACTTAAAGGATGCCTGGGACTGCCCATCCTTTAAGGATCCGTTAAACCATCTCTTATGTAGTAATATATGCTATTATAATAATGTCTAAAGTAAAGTATAATATATTTTAAAAATAACCTTAAGGCGTTACTCATAACCCCCTTAACACATTTTATAGTGTCAATAGTCTATACAGTATCATAGTCCCTCCTAATCGAGAAGCCACCAGAGGATACTCCATAGGTACGACACAAATCAAACTCGTAGTAAAGCACGCTGGGGTAGGTGACACGGCACAACTAGGCAATGCTAGGGTAGATATACTAATTACACTTCTGGACCAGTGGTAACACGTAGCCGCAGCTACCGCCCACCTCGAGCCACACTCCCAAAAATCAAAGGTGTGCACCATATCAATCACAAAGTAATAGAATGGCATATGAAGGAGTGTGTCCGATCAGAGGAGCTACCTCATTAACCCGTCAGTTGCTCTTGTTTTAGCCACCTTATGCCAATTCACGAGAGTCGGGTCCACGTATATGCCTCAATAGAATGTCGCCACCATCCTACTTCATTCTGGAATCTCCACTGCGTACACGTTGTTAAAGTGATTTTTAGAGTTGGCAGAGAGTATGACAACTTCCGATCCCGGTCTCTTTAACAACCAAACATTATTATAACCCATGGTTATTTATTTCAAATGGTTTACATTTCAAATCAAAACATATATGTATATATATATGTATGTATGTATATATATATTCCAAAACCCTTTTAAACCAAATGCTATTACTCTTCCAAATAATATCCATTTCAAAAATGGTAATATTTCCAAATCCATATATACATAGTTATAACACTTAAAAATGTAATAGTTAGAAATCATAACACTTTCAAAATTATGCACTTATTAAAGCACTTTAAAAACTGTAATAAGTTAGAAACTATAACACTTTGAAAATGTCATTCCTATAATAATAACATTTTGGAAAACATTACAATTTAGAAATAGTAGCATTTTCAATACATAACCTAAAGTAGTATAACACCTTTAACAATATAATTTAAATAACATAGCATTTTGAAAATGCTACCAATTCTACTATAACATTTTAAACATCATATCTTCAATTTAAATCATAGTTATTTATTATACAAAACATATCCATTTCATAAAATAAAATATATCACTATTACTAGGTTAGATTTAAAACTCCATATTAAATCAAATTTAATTATTAAGTTATTTATCATAGAAAAAATCTTTAAATTAAATTTTTTAAACCAATTATTTGCTTGTAAAATTTTAACTTATTAGAATCGATATATATAGTATTTAAAACCGTCAAACTTTAAGTTAAAAATTTCATATTTTTAAATATTCAAAATACTAAATATTTTTTGCAAAACTATTATTTTAAAATTAGCCATGGGTCTGTATAATTTTTTCTAACCTAGGCCAAGTGACACGGATATGTATCATTTCAATCCGTAGTATATAAAATCCCAGGTTCGATCATTTCGAACCCGCAATCCCAAGTCAAATAAAATAAAAATCGCTTGAGCCTATCATTTCAACTCATAATGATTTTTTCCTATTCTAAAGTCCGTTTGGGTATGTATCATTTCAACCCATAGTGATTCTATACTAACAGGGAACTTGCAGTGTGAGAAGCAGAAAATAAAATAAACTGTATATCATAGCATAACATATCAGGTGATGTAACAGGTATAGCATTTGGTTATAACATCATGGAACATCATATCATAGGCATGTATGAATTACTATCAACATAGCATATCGTCTATACAATTCTCATGTCATTATTTCACAATTATTTAAGTACGAATGTCGAGAGTGATAACTCACCTTCTAAAGCTAGAGATGACAATTCGAGACACCCAACCAAACTCCAAAACGCACGACAAAGCATGAACTAGATTCGAGTAGATGGAGAGCCAAGATTCAAATCTTGTAAACAAATAAATACAAACATACATAAGTATATAATTCAACACATAACTATGAATCAAAACAATGTACAAATATAAATCAAAATGAATTAAAATGGCTTAACCAATGTATATGGCTCGGCCATTACACAAATGGGCTAGATCATCATCAAATAATGCTCGGCCATCATGGTTTAGGAGCACATATGCTCGGCCGTGACCAAAAACGTACACGGCTATGGGCTGAAATGAAGTGATGGTATGCCAAAAGTCATGTGGAAGGCAAAGAGGCAAGGAGATAGAAGGTTAAGTGGGTCAAGTGGTTCGGCCCTATGCTAAATTGGCTTAGCCTGGGTGCTTGGCTTGGATCAGGTCAGGTCTGGTCACGGCTTGGAGGTGGAAGAATTGGTCACGGCAAGGCATTGGGATGGAGGAACTAGTGGTGGCCAAGGCAAGCAAAGAGGGATTGGACCTTGTGGTGCTCGGCTAGGGTTTATGAAGCATTTAGGTGATAGGTTTTGGATCTATGGTTCATGGCATGGCATGGGGATGGTGACGAGATGGTGGTAGCCGATCGTAGGTGGTTGATGGTGGAGAGATGGTCGGCTAAAGGAAGAGCATGGTAATGGCCGAGCATAACATGAAACAAATGAGAACGAAAAAGGAAAAGAGGAAGAAGAAAAGAAACTTACTGTAAAAAAATTTGTTCAGTGAACGCAATGAGAAAGAGAGATGAGACGAGAAGTTTTTGTACGGCTAAGGCAAATAGAAAGGCACCTCTTCATATTAAAGAAAAAGAAACTCATGCCTCTTGAAATTTCCTAAGCCCATTAGCCAAGCCTAAATCAAAATAAGCTCAACAACTCAAGAAAAATATCAAAGTCCAAACCAAAGTAAAAATAGAAATGAAATAGAAAATATAGAATAGAAAATAAACAATAAAATACTGAAAATAATCGCGTATAAGACGCTGAAATTTATCAGTAAAAAGTATGAAATAGAATTTGACGAAACGAAAACAGAACGAATATCAAAATCAAATTCAGTTTCAAAGAAAAAGAGTGGAAATTAAAAATTAAAAATTTCAACTGAAAGTCAAAGTTGACCAAATTTGACCAGAATATAAAAATTTTAGAAAATCTTTATTTTATTATATTTGAAAAATAATTATAAAAAAAATCCTAAAATAAATTGGTAAATTCCAAAAATCCAATTTTTTTAATGATTTAAAACCCAAACTTTCAAATAAATTGAATTAAAATATTTACAAAAATTATGGTTGTTTCAAATACAATGCTCCCATGAAAAATAAAACTTAGGGCTTAGTTATCCTCCTAGTAATAAGAATATCATTGGTAGCAAATGGACTTACAAGATTAAAAGAAATTCTGATGGTAGCATATCTAAATAAAAGGCAAGACTTGTTGCAAAGGGTTACACACAGAAATATAGGTTTGATTTTAAAGAAACCTTCTCACCAGTCGTGTATATTGATGATATTATAATTACTGGAAGTAATGAAGAGGAAATTAGCAACACTATCCAACATCTAAATCATTCATTTTCAATCAAGGACTTGGGTGAAATAAATTATTTTCTGGGTGTAGAAGTCATCTGAGACAATACGTTAGAAATAGTTTTACATCAGAAAAAATACATTGAAGAGATACTTATTAGAGCAAAAATGGATTCAGCCAAACCACTTCCTACTTAAACGACAAGTAATCTGCATCTTTTAAAAAATAAGGGAGAAAATATTATCAATAATAAACAATATTGAAGTATAGTTGGAGCATTACAATGTGTCTCAATCACCAGGCCAGAAATAAGCTACAGTGTCAATAAAGTTTGCCAATTCATGCAAAATCCCTTAAGTGAACATTAGAAAGCGGTCAAAATTATATTACGATACCTAAGAGGTATAATTAACCATGAATAACTGTTGAATTCATGCAAAGATTTGAATTTACAAGATTACGCTGATGCCGATTGGGCTATCGATCCAAACGATAGGAGATCCACTTCTAGTTACTGCATCTATCTTGGCAATAATCCTATTTCATGTTGCTTAAAGAAGCAAGCCACTGTCTCCAGATCCAGCACTAAAGCGGAGTATCAATGCGTTGCAAGCACGATTGCAGAACTCATATGGATTGAATCATTATTTTGTGAAATTGGGATAAATTCGATCAGAAGACCCATCATTTGGTGTGATAATCTCAACACCATCGCTCTTTTAGTGAATCTTATTCTTCACTCATGAACAAAACATATCGAAATTGGCTATATATTGTTCGTGAGCAAAATAATAGAGGGAAACTTGAAGTTAGACATGTTCCAACAACATGTCAAAGAGTAGATATACTAACTAAAGCACTCTCTACAAAGAATTTTTCTAAGATTGAAGAAGGAATTAGGAACCTTTGACGGTGGCGGTTAGAAAGAGAGAAAAGAAACGCTGGATATGTTCAAAAGGAGGTAATAGAGTATGAAATGGTAGCAAAGTAGGAAACCCATTCATATAATATTTTGTCTATAGTTCGGGTATAAGGAAATAATGAAGCCCAAGGCCCATCATCAGTATATAATTATTGTATCTGCTGTAAACACTATATAAAGAGAGTGAAGGCAATGTATAACTCAATATATATTCTTTTGCAATAAAACAGCAGCATATTGATTCTCAAACTCCTATACTGAATAGTTAATATGCAATCCCATATTCCATAGTGACTGTGCACCAATGTATTTATTTTTCATCAACATGACGATATGTGCTAAAATTAGGAAGATTCCATATTCTCTTAATTCCAGTTGTGCATTAACTAATTCATGTAAAATTTTCAAACCCATTCCTCATCCTAATTTTGAACTGCAAACAGATCACTATGGAAATTTTGGACTCTTGCCATTCCAATGATCTTCTTTTTTTCATAGTTGAATGATGTCGATGATAGTTTGATGTGGTAGTTCAAAGCATTATAGCCAGAATAAAATATTCAGATAAATAGTACATTTAATCATTCTAGTCCGCCAACTATTAACACCAAAAATGGATCAACACCTATAAGACATAGATCTAGCAGATAGTAGCAATAATAAAAAAAATACACATAAATAAGAAACTAGATTTTGTGGTGGTTTGGCAATATTTGACCTACGTCCACTATATAGCTTGTTGCTTATAGAGTTGATTGAGATTACAAAAAAATTGAGAGAGAATTAGTCACAAGTATAGGGGTTAGATTGATGCTAATTCCTATAATTGCCTAGAGAAGCTGCCTTGGTGACAATGGTGTAGAGGAATGAGTTGAAGAAGTGATAGTGCTTCCGCGTAGTGATGGCAGAAACCAGATCCTTTCTTAGTTGCTTGATGGTTTGTATTTATAAAGATAGTAGTCGTATTAGGCCAAGAGAAAAGTTAGAGCATAGTCCAGATAGAGCCTCGAGATAGTGCATGAAGTCATGAACCCATATGGGTTTAATAACACCGCATGTCGGCACTGACCTCTAAAGTTAGTTCTGACATTTGTGGTTAAACCCAGGTAGGTTGATTCCTCTTGCATTCCCCATCCTACTTAATTTCAAGGTGTCCCATATTGATTTTGTGGGTAGGTCGTTGATGTTGATGGTAGTTCCTTCATCACTTAGTCGTTTCGCTGTTTTGTCTGCTAACTCTTCTCTTCTAGTATCTAGTTATTCAGAATCCTTTAGTATCTTTTGGGCACACATGAAATAGGCAAAGAAGGGCTCATGCAAAGTTTGAGTGAAAAATATGATGACAAAGAAGTCACCACCGACCTCTTGAAGTCGGCATAGACATCCCATGCATGCTCCATTTATGTTGAAATTTTCCCAAGGTGTTTCACTAGCCTATCTAGGTGTGCTTTCAAGATTTCAAGTCATTTTTGTCTTCGTCTCGATGTTCTAACTTTCTTTAATTTCTACCTGGTCAAAAACCTAGCTTACATTTTCCCTTCGGAATATGCCTTGGTCAAAAACAAAGTGTGCACTGAAACAAGATAAGTCCTGGACTATTATTCTGCAAATTTCAGTTGACTATTTAAGTGTTGTTTCGTGACATTGCTTTTATTTTGTTTTCACTGATCCATTTCTGTTCGTCCTTCGCTTTTAGTTAAAATTGGAATTCTCTTCTCGATGTTGGCTGTATAATTTGGATACCGGAATTGGCATGCCGCTGCATATAGTCAAGTGGGTTCATTGTACGAGATTTGAGTAAAAAAACATAGGAAATATGACATGTTGGTGCCAACATCTCTAATGCCGGTATCGATGTGGATACTTGAAAAGTATTATAGAATTTTTCGTTTATAAACCTTCATACCCATCACTCCTTCCCGCTTATTCATTCTATTGCCGAATTGCTCAAGCCTTTGCACGAAGTTTCCTAGTGTCCATCTGACTTGCTTCCCTAATCGCCACCAACTTTGACCTGTTACCGCCTCACCATCAGTCGTTGTCACATCCTCCTGCATCTCATAGCTATCTAGTACCGCCTCACATTCCAAATCCACTGCCAAAGACACTCGATCCTGAATTCACATGAAACCCTAGGTCTTAACTAATTTGTTTAGTTGATTTAGAGGTAGGTGATGGCGTATTTAAGCATGGCGATGGTAGTCATGGAGATGATTGAGGCCCGGTTAATTTTAAACATTATGGAGAACAATCAAGATCATATGGGTGTGGTTAGTGTTAAAGTCGGGAACTTGGGCTTTGTCTCGATCAAATACATGCGACCTTAGAAAAAGCTTGATTTTTCAGTTTTGATTGTTCCCTATTGCGAGATTGACTAAGTTCAAGTTTCGGATAGACTCAAATATGATGTTTGATCTTGAATTTGGGTGTATGGAATGATTCCACCACTTAGCCTTTTTGTAATTGCACTTAAGTGATCCAGAAAAGAAAGATTTTCCGTGTTGCTTCAGACGATAGATCCATTATCGATCATTGATCGATAACGGGTAAGTGTAGAAAGATAATTTCAAAGGACGATATAGATCGTTTTTCAAGTGTGATTTATTTATCAAAATCGGATGGTTTGTTCGTGGTGTTTGGGACATTGGACTCATTCCACATGGATAACGTGCTGCATTTGCTTCAGTGAATGCTTAGAATTCAATTGGTTAACACATGTTAGCTTTATTTGAATTCCAAGCTATGGTCACGCGGGTATTTCTATTTCAAGTTAAATTATATCTGACTGTGTTGAATGCCAAGTTCTGTTGTCTTGGAATGTCTCAACTATCAACCCACTACAAGTATGGCTAGGGATCATTTACTCTTTCTGAGGATGCATCCACTACTACTCAGGTTTCACCATCTATCTCGGTTCAAACCAACCAACCTATAACCTCCGGATTTGAGAAACGGATAGTGCCGATTAATTCCATTTTTCCTCCATTGTCTCCAAGGTTAATCATAACCGACCTGGAAGATCAGATACTACTGTTTTAATCGAGAAGATGCTCGGTAACATTCTTTTACAACATGGCATTCCTGCAGAAGATGTTTGCATATCAACAAGAAATGAATTCACACATCATTCCTACCAGGTTTCACTACTTGTAGCCGATATATGTGTCTCAATGGCACTATCCCGCCTTTTAATTCCTTCTTGAGGAGTTTCCTTAGTGAAATCAAGCTTGAACTATTTCAGATTCACACAAATGGACTTGACTTATTGAGTTCATTGTATGTTATGTTCATGCGAAGGTTTGAATGCCCTCTCCAATTACATGAGCTTACATATCTACTCAAGTCCAGAAGGAGACAATATTGCCCATCCTTTGTAATCATCGAGGCCTGGACTAGATGTAAGGTCATCGAGAAACTCCATAATGAGCATTCCATGATCAAGAGAAAATACTTCTTTGTACGCTGTCTAGAAGGATTCAATTGATTTTGGCTAAAAGGAAGTGAGTTCCTCTTTGTCAATTCCTCTCCTTTTGGAATCTCTACATTTCAAATTTACTGTTTGTCTCTCACAAGTAATCCAAAGCGGGACAAAAGGTCGAAGCATAAGAAGATGCTCAAAGACTTAAAAGCTATTAGAACTAGCCACCATTCTGTCAAGTTCCTCTTAACGAATGAGAACTTATAAGAATATGGACTGCTTGCACAGCGAAGAATAGCTAATACCAAGGCTTCGACATTGAGCGGTTCTAGGTCCCGTACTCTCTCTAATGTCCCTTCTCCTAGTTCTAACAAGGATTCACAAGAGGGGGGAGAGGAACATGCTCTCAATGAGGAATATGGGGAAGGAACTACTGATATAGAAGCCGATGAGCCAATAAGGAGTAATGAGGAAGAAACTATTGGGATATGGGGTGATGTGCCCATGAAATATGATGCCCATCTTCCCTCCTCTAGGGCAACAACTGTTGAAACTCCATAATCTATTAGAAATCAAGCTACTACAACTCCCATCGGAGATACGTTGACTAATGACTTTCCGAGAGATGTTTTCGTTCATGTGAATGAATTCGTGGGTATCTCAATTAGTGAGATATTGGACGAGATCGGCTCGCAAATCGACATCTCTTCTACGCTTTTTGAGAAAAGATGGAAAGACTTCAACCTTTAAACCATGCCGATATGGTTGGTACAGTGCATCGGGGGTCATTGGCACAACACATTTCACTTTAGGGACACGAACACAGATTTCTGCATCGAGACAACTTTTCTATCCAAAGTGTTAAACCACTTTCCCTTTTGTTTCAGGTTCCATGGATCGTGGAATGTACCACCAACTTCATCAAAAATCTGGCTTATACAAGGACCAAACTTTGGATCCTTCCCATCGCTTTTATCACGAAACAGACAAGGATATGAGGAAGAGAAAGAAGGAGAAGGCTCGACACTTGGAGAGAGAGTGCAAGAGGGAAGATAAAAGAAAAAGGGACGATGAGAGTAGTGCTCTCAGCGATGTATACAAGCGCTAAAGAGACTCTCACGAATTCCACGAGGCTCCATTATCTATCGCTTCCCTTGGCACTGAAGCTCAGACAGAAGAAGTACAGGAAGTCCCTTTATCCTGAGCTATAACTACTATAGTTTCCTCTGATTCTTCTATCCAAAGGGATAAGTTTGTACTACCGCCTGGTCCACCCATGCTCCTGGAAGCCTACCTATATTTAAAGGGTGTTGAGTTCGACAAGAACATCAAGCCTACCAACAAAACCACTTCCTTGCACAATCTTGAGACAGTCCACAAGGATTTAGAAGTTAGTTTTGATCGGCAGCATCTCATGAAGACCATTTCGGATGTGAATCATATCAATTATCAAGAAATTCTCTCATTCGAGGCTGAAAGGGAAGACCATGATAAAGCGATCAAGGATCGCAATACTAAAATAGCCAAGTTGGAGGTTAAGAGGGATGCAGCCTTAAAAGGAAAGGCTGCCAGCGACAAGTTATTGACCGAGGCAAGCTGGGCTCACAATAAAGCACTTATTGCGATTAAAGATCAGCTTAAGGACACTCATAAAGAATTAGACAAACTGATAGAGCAGATCACTATCGTAGAGAACACTATTAAATCCCAGGATCACCATTGCTGGTCAAGCTACTAATATCGCTGAACAAGCCATCGAACTCACTCGACTTTATGAGGAGAACACATTGTTGATCAAGGAGAAAGAAGCAGCCGTAGGTGACAAACAAGCGGAAAAGACCGACCATCTGGTCACACGGTCGAAGCTTTTGGAAATTCGAACAGTGTATGATGAGACGATAGGCTAGATGAATGCTAGCATGCTTCACCTCTACACTTGTAACGTGATGAATTGGACAGTCTGAAATGGCTTGGCGATGATTGTCCTCGGACTCTCTTTATGGTCTGGGAGGAAGTGCTGGTAAGATTGGAGAAGGCTAGGGATATGTGCTATAAGGAATTAATGGCTGCATACCTTAGCTTTGAAGACATAGACTTTCTGGCGTCTATGGACAGATTCTTCGAGAAGAGATGGAGAGAAGGATGCCACTGCCAAGGCTCTTGCTGGCCCCAGCTCTTTGGGTCAGCATGAAACACTTGTTCCTACTTCCCAAGAGTAAATGGTAGTCATTTATCCGCGACTACTGTTTCCGAAGCTGCTCGTGTTCATCTATCTTTTGAAGCCTTAGGTGAGCCACACCTTTCTCCAACTATTGTGCAACCCTTCAAGATAGGGACTGGTGAAGGAAACTTCAAAGTTATAGTTCATTAACAAACTCAAACTCCTAGATTAGGTATTTCCTTCGTCTCTCCGGTGTTCCGAGCCCTTCGATTCATTCCAAAATCTTTTACTAAAATAAACAATTATGTTTCCTAAATTGTAAATCGACCAAATCTTCCTTCATGGCACCCAGCTACTCAGAGCTTAGGAACCACTACTCTCTTCACTGCCTCCACTACCGTCTCCGTATCTGTGGATGAAGAGGTAGTAGTCACTGGTGAGTCAGAGCCAATGGACAAGATAACTATTGCGGAGAGACTGGAAGAGGAAAAGAAATGGCTTCAATTGAAAAAGGAAAAGGAGGAGGCGAAGCGCAAATCTCCAACCACTATTAAGCTACGAATGTCAAAGGAGGGAAGTGTGGCTATAAGAGGTTCTAAGGGGTCTGGCCTCACTACAGAAGAAGGGACTAATAAGGATAGTAGGAAGAAGATCCCAATCCACCTGGACAAAGGCGGGAAAAAGTTATGGTGCACTTGAGCACTGGCGGAGTGGAGCACCTGTGGTCTATTTGGTATGTGTCTTTTGTGTTATTTGCGTCTATACAAATGAGTCTATTCTTAGTATTTCTTTCTTTAATGCGTTAATGGAGTCTGTATTTTGCTTTTTTATGTCCAAATAGGCCGTTGTTATGTGGGTACGATCCTTGCTGGTTGAATTGTACAAAGAATGATACCCGTAATGAAAAGATTGGCGTTTCTAATGTAATCTTTCCTGTGTACTTTCCTTATACTTTATGTAATGTGTGATGTGTGTAACTAACGCAACTATGTGCATGTAAATAGTTATATTTTTTGTGATTTTTGTATACTAAATCGCTTAGTTCTAACGTGGATGCCAAAATTCTTTGTTCGGCGTAACAGAACCAAGGTGCAATTTGTTTTATTTTTTTCCAAGTGTTAGTGTATACACCCCCACTCCAAAGGGCTAGTTACTCTGAACGCTTGACCTGAAAAACACTTGATAAGAGATTGGGTACTTTGGGCGACTCACTGGTTGCCCCCTGTCCGAGTTGTATAGTAGCTCCTATCTTCGGGCTTGTGGTTTTGATCTTGATTCCGAGTATTTTACAGTTCGATCGTGGTTTAGTTTTTCCAAGTTTGGTATTAAGGTCCCGTCTGCATGTCGGTTTCTATCTTCGAAAACCCATGAATAACTCATTACCTTAGGTTTTCCTACAATGTCACCTATCTCCAAACGATATTGAGGTTTGGAAGGTGTGTGCTGATTTCCCAACTAGCTTGGTGATTTGCGATTTACTAGCACTACCGGAGCGATGCCAATACTTGAAGATAGAGATCGGATTTTATGATCGGTCCCATGGTTTGGAATCTTCGTAGCATTACCATGGCAGCACCGATCTGTTGGAAAGCAGGGATTGATTCTACTAATCTTTTAAGTGGTAAATTTCCCGATGTTGCTGAAATAGTGTCGGTACTTAGGAGATTCTAGCAAAATGTCGATGTTACTGAAGACGTCAATAACCTGGTTACTATGGGGTTTCCCAGCATTAAAGCAGCAATGCTGGTACTTAGAAATTTGGAATCGGTTTTACATCGATCTGACGGTTCTGTAGTCAATACCTCTTATCCGAAGAGTAAGAAGCACTTTTCCTGTTATGTACGCATATCGCTTTCGTGAACACAATTCCACCGGTTCAAGGAGTGATACATAACCTATTGAATGGTGTATTAGTGTGTTGCATACTTGAACGTGGTTCCATTGGCTCAAGCAGCTTTGTGTGGCTTATAGTCTGGTGCAAAGGAGGAGTGCTTACTTAGACGTGGTTCCATTGGTCCAAGAAGCGACGCGTGGCATATGGGATGCACGCAAGGAGTTATTTCATACTTGAACACAATTCCACCGGTTCAAGAAGCGACGTGTGGCTTATGGGATGCGCAAAGAAATATTGCGTACTTGAACGTGGTTCCATCGATTCAAGCAGCGACATGCAGCTTATAGGATGTGCACAAGGAGAATGATAAGTTCCTCGATGCCATCGGAGTGACAACGAGTCTTCTTGACAAAATATGGGCCTTCCCGATGCTACCGGAGCAACATCTGTTCTTAGAAGGCAAAGAACAATTTTCCCATCAATCCGACGGTTTTAGCCAACTTTCCTTGTCAACTCGATGGTTTGCTTACAAGAATGTGGTTTCATTGATTCAAGAAGCGAGATATATTATTAATAAAAGGATAGGCAGGCCTCGCCTATTTACAATGCCCCCAATATCCTTTGTGACGACCCGCCTTTCTAACCACAGAAAGACATATCATCAATAAGAAAAGAAAGAGATAGAAATAGAAAAGACAGAAAGAAAGAATAACAACATCAGAATCTCACAGCAGAAATGGAACAAAATATAATAATCACATAACTATTACATAGTTTTACATATATCAGAGTTACACAACATCATACAACAGGACAGTCATATATATATATATATATATATATATATATATATATATATGTCATTACATACATCCAAAATACAACATACATCAACTACACAGCGGAACTAGATAGATAGATACATACGTCTGAACTCCTGCTCCAAACTCCTCCAGATCCCAACAATCCAAAACCTATCACTTGGCCACTCATAAAAATTTGAGTACCCAAAAGTTTATGAAAAACAGAAATAAACTCCGGGTTAGACATGGGTCTGGTGTGAGTAAACGGGTTAAAGTTGTTTAACTTTGAAAACCATTTGAAAATAAAGGGATCACGTAAGACTTCCCACACATAAACACGGGTAAGTTTTTACCTTACGCTAACCAAAACGTTTATAGGAAATCCAGAGATATTATAATAGTGTCTAGGGTTTTCAAGTAAATACAAAATAGCCGAAACTGTTACATTCATTAAATTCCCGCTACTAGCCACAAAAGTGGGTAATACAAATCAAAACCGTAGGGTCTTGTAGAGAAAATGGGTTTCCATCAATGACAGGGCTACTGGGGTACCGCCCGTCACAGTACGGTCCTAGATCACCGTACCAAGGATCACTCCCGACCCCCAACAACACAAGGCTGGAACCATTCCTTACTGAACAGTCCCGAACAAGATAACGCCGCAGTTGTGGCCAACAACTGCCCACACAGCCGAAATAAAGGGACATCTAGACAGGGGTATATCTCGTCCTGCTTGGGTGCTACCCACCTAACCTTTCTGCATCTCCCCTGTTTTAGCCATTCCCGGTTGATGAGGCTTGAGGCTGCGATTACCTTTATAGAATACATCTCTTAGAATGCTCATCGTCCGTCTGACGATGTGCTGAAAGCATTCAATCTATACAAGTTCGTTCCAGGTTCGAACGAAACCGAATGCATTATCTCGTTACACTCATTTTGGAATCACCCTCAGAGTTAACGACGATAACCCTTGCACTCTGAACACCATCTCGATCTTTACTTGAGATGCCATGACCTAACGTTTAATTTGGATCGATGTGGTTTTCGGATAATCATAACTGACACCCGATCCCGGTCTCATCGAAATCCAAACGCCATTTTAAAGGTCAAGTTGTTTAATAGTTTAAACAATTTAATTCAATACTTTGAATTCACATAACATTTATCACAGATAAATCATACACCAACATCACAGATATATCCAGAATATATCACAGGATATCACAGAATATCACCAAATAGATATCATAATCATCAAAAAAGAATTATAAATTCATATCAAAATTAGTTCAATAAACTTAAACTTAATTAATTACTTAAGAATAAACCATTTTATCCTGCTTAATTAATCACTAATTAATCAGCCCATTAAATTTATTAATTACTTCTTAATTACTCACTTAATTAATTATTTCTTAATTATTAATTAATAACCTTAATTATTAATTAATAGAATTTAATTACAATTGAATTAAACACCTAATTATTAATATCAATCTTTATTACAATTTATTTAATCTCAAATTACTTAGTTAATTACAATTATAAATTAAATTCACATTCTTAATTAACTTCAATATAAATTTATTATCAATCTTACATTTGAAAACTTCCCTTAATAACTTTTAAATCAAATCTTACTTAAAATTTGCCAACATTATTAACTTTATTAATACTAAACTTTGTCTAACAAAATAACTTAAAAGTGATTAGGCTTAACCCCTAGAAAATGAAACCCGAGAAAACTATGCGTTTACTCGAGTTAAAGCCCGAGTTTCCCCTCCTATTTCCCGAGTCCCTTCTTCTCCTCGTACGCTTCTTCTTCTACTCTTCTCTTTTTTTTATTAGCTAAGTATTAATTAAAAATTGCAGTAATACGCGAACATGCTCACGCACCCAGGGTTTCACTCGTGCAACGCATCATCTTTCTCGAGTAACAACTCGAGACGTTCACAACAAAACTCCCTGACACTTATACGCTGCTGTGCACGTGCACGACACTTCGCCATCGCTTTGGTGAACCACGTCCTCTCCGGCAAGTCACAAAAACCCCTTGCACTTGAAAACAAAACTCAATTCGAATCCAAAATCTCGAAATCAAAATTTACCCCTTCCGTTCGAAACTGTAATTCAACCACACCGAACAAAAACGCCTCGACCCACTCACGCCGACCATCAGTGGCGACGCAACTCCTGCATCACCTTGTCGATACCCACTCTACCATCCCCTAAAAGCTTGTGCAACTCGATCAACCCGTGGTGATGAAATCACCACGTTTACAGACCACTGCAAAACTCGAACAAAAACCCTAAATTCGCCTCGTTCCCTTAATTCTTGCAATAGATAATTTTTTTTAACATTTTTCCTGAAATCAACAAGGATCAAGCAAGCTTCTAAAAATTCTTCAGTTAACAGAAATTGATTAAAACATGGTTTTGGTTCATTTACGAACTGCTCTTTGTACACTCAACTAAAAATCCCCATTTTTGTTTTAAAAATCTTACTTTTGTATGTAAATTCAAGTTATATAATCAAATCAACATATTAAAATATTCGAATTCATCATAAAATTTCTTTTTACTGTAAAATTAAATGTACAGAGTCCATATTCCCCTATCAAGCTTCAAAACAAAATTCAAGGCTATGATTTAAGTTGAAACAACTTATTTTGTTTAAAATCCTAAGCTTATAATATTCTGTATGAAGAAGTACAAATTTTTTTCCTACTTTTCTTTGCTGTATAACCAAAAATATAGAAGAACATGCCATATAAAAATTCCTAGTGCAACAGAAAATATACAGAACTACTTGTTTAAACTATACAGCAAAGCAAATAACATTCGTAAGTCAAATACACAAATTTAAATTTGAAAAACAGTATGTTTACTCACCTGGATTATTTTGAACAGAGAACAATTCTTGTTTTTGGAAAACAGCAGTTTGATTGTCCCTGTAAATCCTTTCTGCCTTGTTGTTGAATGAAGTTGAGTTTGTAAAAAAAAATGAAGATATTTACATTTTCCTCAGGTTTGCTAAGTTGTGAACGAGCTAAAAGAAGAAGATACATATATAGGAACAGTTTTGTACGGTGTAGGCTACAACTGGTACAAGCTTTTACTCTGTTTGATCAGATTTTTGCGTTTTATTTTCTGCAATTTGAAATGATATTTGTATATTTCGACTGACCTTATTTTTGTGTTGAGATGATAGCATTAAATGTCTATGCTTCCCGTTTTGTTTACAGCCTATCCTATTTTTTTGTTTGTACTTAGATTGGTTTGAAGATATTTTTGTTTCTTTTGCCTTGCTTATGTAAAATTCACAGCAAACATAGTTATTATTATTTTTGGTCAAAGATTTTGTTTTGTCTTGCATACCATATGAATCTCCATAAGTATTTATACTAGAAATATCTTATGTTTCTATTTAAGTTTAACCATCCAAACATTTAATTTATATTCACATGTTTTATAATTATATTTTATACTTATATTTTGTATTGATAAGATTTATTCCATTTTGAACATTATTATTTATATTACATTCATTTGCATATATTATATCAAATGTCAATAATGTAGAGCCTTTAATTTAATTGAATAAGATAAATTTTATTCTAAATATTTTTAAAAGATTCTATTTTGAATTTTCAAATCAAAATTTCCTTCACAATACATATATAACTGGTAGATGTCCAAAAATCTTATTTATTTATAAAATGAAAAGCTTGTATTTTTATTTAATTAGATTAAATTCTTATTAAAATAATATGGCCAAAATCCCGTGTCGTTACATTCCTTCCCCTTTAAAAGAATTTCGTCCCCGAAATTAAAAGAAAAGTTAATTCAAAAGCTTTTATATAAACAATCCAAACATACATATCATCCATACAATAACAATCAAACAGTCTATCCTAACAAACATCACTTGTTATCTGGACACAAATCCGGATAGGCTTTCCTAAAGCTATCCAGAGTTTCCCAGGTACAATCTTTGGGATCCTCGCTCCACTGCACTTTGACTAGCTTCACTACTTTGCTCTTGAGTTGCTTCTCGTCTTGATCAACAATTCGAACAGGATTCCTGACTATAGTCAAGTTTGGCTCAACTTCCAAATCTTCTTGGACTACAGGTTTTACAACCAATGATGGATCATGGACAAATTTCCTTAGATGGGATACATGAAATACATTATGAATTTCAGACATCCATTTTGGCAATTCAATTCGGTAAGCTACAACACCAATTCTTTCCAGTACCCGGAATGGTCCTACATATCTTGGGGCAAGTTTTCGCGTCTTTCCGAATCTAATAGCTCTTTTGATCGGGGAAACTTTGACAAAAACAAAATCACCAATCTCAAATTCCAATTGCCTCCTTCTCTTATCTGCGTATTTCTTCTGACGGTCCTGAGCAGCTTTCATTCTCTTTTTGATAAGCTCAACTTTCACATAAGCTTCACGAATCAAATCTGGCCCAAGCACAAGATAATCTTTCGACTCTATCTAACAGGATGGGGATCTACACGGTCTTCCATATAAAGCTTCATAAGGAGCCATCTTAATACTTGCCTGGTAACTATTATTATAAGAGAATTCCACTAGATGAAGATGGTCTTCCCACGATCCACCAAAATCCAAAACAAAAGCTCGCAGCATATCTTCTAGAATACGATTAAGCCTCTCCGTCTGTCCGTCTGTCTGAGGATGATAGGCTGTACTAAATCTCAAACTCGTTCCCATAGCTGATTGCAGAGCCTCCCAGAATTTGCTGGTGAAGATAGGATCTCGATCACTTACTATGCTAACAGGAACACCATGCAATCTGACTATCTCCCTCGAGAAAATATCTGCCAGAGAAGCTGCAGTACGAGTTGCCTTAGCCGATATAAAATGGGCGCTCTTAGTTAAACGATCCACAATAACCCATATTCCTTCATTTCCTTTCTTGGTTCTAGGCAAACCGTCAATAAAATCCATCGAGATCATCTCCCATTTCCACATCAGAATTTCCAAAGGTTGCAATAATCCGGTTGACTTCTTCTGACCTCCTTTAACTTGTTGGCAGATGGCACAACCATTCACGAACTTAGCAACATCTTCCTTCATGCCCTTCTAACAAAAGACTCTCTTCATATCCTTATACGTCTTTGATATTCCCGGATGAATATTCAATCTGGAGCGATGACTCTCTGACAACACCTCCTGTCTCAGATACCTATCATTCGGAACACAAATCCTCCCATTAATCCTCAACGTTCCTTGGTCATCAATTTCAAAACTGGGACATTGACCTTTCCTAACTCTTTTGATGATTCCTTTCAACATTTTACCAGATTCTTGCTTGCTCTAAATCCTTTCAATAAGAGATGGAACAACTTTCAGAAGAGACAGAACTGCATTCCTGCTAAGAGCATCAGCTACAACATTCGCCTTTCCCGGGGTATGCAGAATATCCAAAACATAGGATGCTAGAAACTCAACCCATCGTTGCTGCCTCAGATTAAGATCATTTTGAGAGAAAATATATTTCAACGGTTTATGATCCGTGAATAACTCGAAATTCTCTCCCAAAAGTTAAAGTCTCCAGATTTTCAAAGAAAAAACAATGGCTAACAACTCAAGATCGTGCGTAGCGTAGTTCCTTTCATGCAGCTTCAATTGCTGACTCGCATACGCAATAACTCTTCCATTCTGCATCAGAACTGCTCCCAGTCCAACTATACAGGCATCGGTATAAACCTCAAATTTTCTCTTTTGATCCGGAATAGCTAGCACTGGCGCACTGGTTAGCCTCGTCTTCAATTCTTGGAAAGCTTCTTCATACTGGGGTGTCAATTTGAATTTAGCTCCTTTCCTTGTCAACTTAGTCAGATGCGAAGAAATCTTAGAATAATCCTTGATAAACTTTCTGTAGTAGCCAGCCAAACCCAGAAAACTGCTAACTTCAGTCGGTGTCTCCTACTGCTTCCACTCCAGAATAGTCTCAACCTTTGCTAGGTCTATAGAGATACCTTCACCAGAAACAATGTGCCCCAAAAATTTGACTTCCGATTACTAGAAATGGCACTTAGAAATTTTTTCCTTCAAAACTTGTCTCCTCAGAGTCTCCAACACAATTCCCAAATGCTGTTTGTGCTTTTCTTCAGACTTAGAGTAGACCAGAATATCATCAATGAACACCATAACAAACTTATTCAATACATCCCGAAAGACTCGGTTCATCAGGTCAACAAAGTAAGCAGGAGCGTTGGTCAACCCGAAAGGCATAACCAACCACTCATAGAAACAATTTGGTCCCCTAAATGCAGTCAAGGGAATACTGTCCTCAGCTACCCTTAACTAATGGAAACCTGAAGCTAAATCCAGTTGAGAAAAGACAGAAGCTCCATGCAACTAGTCGAAGAGATCATCAATACGAGGAAGAGGATATTTATTTCGAATGGTCACTTTGTTCAATTCTCTATAGTCAACACAGAACCTTAGCGATCCATCCGATTTAGTGACAAACACCGCAGCAGAGCCCCAACAAGAAAAACTGGGCCTAATCAACCCCTTCTCCAAAAGATCTTGAGTCTGCTTAACTAACTCCTCTCTCTCCCTAGGGACCATCCTCCTACTAGGCTGAATCACCGGTACTGCTCCTACAATCAAATCAATGCGAAACTTTATCTCTCGATGCGGAGGCAAACATTTGACTTCCTGGAATACATCAGGAAAATCTTGGACCACATCGATATCTTCAACCTTCTCCTGAGAAATCTCAACTCCATGCAAAATACTACTCAAGTGAATTCCAGAATTATCACAGGCCACCCTAGAAATTCTACCCAAATCGGTTTCCAGCGAAACTGTTCTTTCTTCACAATTTAGGACTGCTCTACACTTATCGAGCCAATCCATCCCCAATATTAGGCCAAATCCCTTAAAATTCAACACATAAGGGTCAGAAGAAAAACTATGGGATATATAGTAAATCTTCAAGTCCTTACAGATCGTATCTAATTTGGTCACCCCTCCTATAGGATTAGATACAAAGATGGGACAGTCTACAGTACTAGGGGTGAGAAAGAACTTCTCTACAGATTCTAGAGAAATAAAACTCAAAGAAGCACCCGAATCAAATAATACTCTAATATACTTGCCATCTAAAAGTCATGTACCTTCCAATACTCCCTGGCCTTTAGATGAAGTAGATGGTGCACCTTCCAAAGCAAATACCTTATTCTGCTGAGCTTTATGAAGTAGCGGGCAATCCTTGATCATATGACCTGGTTAGTGGCAATTGAAGCATAGAGATCTCTGAACCAAAGCCGAACCCGGTCCACTATGATGCGGTTGCTGCTGCTGCTGTTGAAATCCTTTCCTGGGACACTTATTCGCCAAGTGACCTTCTTGTTGACATATATAGCATTTGCGAGGTCCGTTGTTACTTCCAGTCTTCTTCTTATTCTGCCTCCTCCAACTGGGATTGAACTTCCTCTTATTCGGATTAGCAAAATTCTCTCCCGATGCTGCTACTGGTGCTACTGGTTTCTTATTCATCAAATTCTCATATCTCAGAGCCATATCAATTAAATCAACAAAAGATCCTTTCAAGTGCGCCGTCATCTTTTCATGAAATTCCGGCCTCAATCCTTACACAAACATTTCGTTATTTTTAAGGGTAGTATCAATATGCCCTGGTCCATAGCAAGAAAGTTCATTGAATTTGGTCTCATACTCAGATATAGACATGCTTCCCTGCTTCAAATTCAGAAAATCTTGGTACAGACGAGTTTTCTCTGCCGTTGGTATAAATTTCTCCTCAAATAACTCTTTAAATCTTTCCCAAAAAATGTCGTCCTCGGAGATATTTTCTACTGCTGCTCCCACCAGGCTGCTGCTCCTTCCTGTAATTGCCATGAAGCCATTTCCCTTTTCCGTTCCTCAGACAACTTCATACTCTTAAAGATGCGCTCACAAGAGCGTAGCCAAGCTTGAAGCTCAATTATCGATTCCGACCCTTAAAATGATTTGCCTCCAAGGTTGATGAAGTCTTTGCATAAAGCGGTAAAACTAACCTGAGGCGGTACTGGATCTACAGCCTCACTAGCAGTTTGACTTCATCCATTATCAGTCGAGATACTGCCCCTACCTCTGCCTCTCCTTCCAGAACTCATGTTGGCCACCTGGACAGGTAACTCAACAAATTTAGATAGATATATAATTATATAAAAATACAAATACGCACTCTCAAGATAAATATTACTCCATAACCTAGGTATTATCTCAATTTATGCTCTGATACCAACTGTGGTGACCCGCCTTTATAACTACAGAAAGACGTATCATCAATAAGAAAAGAAAGAGATAGAAATAGAAAAGACAGAAAGAAAGAATAACAACATCAGAATCTCACAGCGGAAACGAAACAAAATATAATACATCACATAACTATTACATAATTTTACATATATCAGAGTTACACAACATCATACAACAGGACAGTCATATATTTATATATATAAAAATATATCTGTCATTACATACATCCAAAATACAACATACATCAACTACACAGCGGAACTAGATAGATAGATACATACGTCTGAACTCCTGCTCCAAGCTCCTCCAGATCCCAACAATCTAAAACCTATTACTTGGCTACTCATAAAAATTTGAGTACCCAAGAGTTGATGAAAAACAGAAATATACTCCGGGTCAGACATGGGTCTGGTGTGAGTAAACGGGTTAAAGTTGTTTAACTTTGAAAACCATTTGAAAATAAAGGTATCACGTAAGACTTCCCATACATAAACACGGGTAAGTTTTTACCTTACGCTAACCAAAACATTTATAGGAAATCCAGAGATATTATAATAGTGTCTAGGGTTTTCAAGTAAATAGAAAATAGCCAAAACTGTTACATTCATTAAATTCCCGCTACTAGCCACAAAAGTGGGTAATACAAATCAAAACCGTAGGGTCTTGTAGAGAAAATGGGTTTCCATCAATGACAGGGCTACTGGGGTACCGCCCGTCACAGTACGGTCCTAGATCACCGTACCAAGGATCACTCCCGACCCCCAACAACACAAGGCTGGAACCATTCCTTACTGAACAGTCCCGAACAAGATAACGCCGCAGTTATGGC
Organism: Allium cepa; assembly: GCA_030765085.1. Lineage (NCBI taxonomy): Eukaryota > Viridiplantae > Streptophyta > Magnoliopsida > Asparagales > Amaryllidaceae > Allium > Allium cepa. Next base: position 764,457,539 of record CM060941.1, on the reverse strand, counting down.
CAACAACTGCCCACACAGCCGAAATAAAGGGACATCTAGACAGGGGTATATCTCGTCCTGCTTGGGTGCTACCCACCTAACCTTTCTGCATCTCCCCTGTTTTAGCCATTCCCGGTTGATGAGGCTTGAGGCTGCGATTACCTTTATAGAATACATCTCTTAGAATGCTCATCGTCCGTCTGACGATGTGCTGAAAGCATTCAATCTATACAAGTTCGTTCCAAGTTCGAACGAAACCGAATGCATTATCTCGTTACACTCATTTTGGAATCACCCTCAGAGTTAACGACGATAACCCTTGCACTCTGAACACCATCTCGATCTTTACTTGAGATGCCATGACCTAACGTTTAATTTGGATCGATGTGGTTTTCGGATAATCATAACTGACACCCGATCCCGGTCTCATCGAAATCCAAACGCCATTTTAAAGGTCAAGTTGTTTAATAGTTTAAACAATTTAATTCAATACTTTGAATTCACATAACATTTATCACAGATAAATCATACACCAACATCACAGATATATCCAGAATATATCACAGGGTATCACAGAATCACCAAATAGATATCACAATCAATCAAACAAGAATTATCAATTCATATCAAAATTAGTTTAATTAACTTAAACTTAATTAATTACTTAAAAATAAACCATTTTATCGTGCTTAATTAATCACTAATTAATCAGCCCATTAAATTTATTAATTACTTCTTAATTACTCACTTAATTAATTATTTCTTAATTATTAATTAATAACCTTAATTATTAATTAATAGAATTTAATTACAATTGAATTAAACACCTAATTATTAATATCAATCTTTATTACAATTTATTTAATCTCAAATTACTTAGTTAATTACAATTATAATTAAATTCACATTCTTAATTAACTTCAATATAAATTTATTATTAATCTTACATTTGAAAACTTCCCTTAATAACTTTTAAATCAAATCTTACTTAAAATTTTCCAACATTATTAACTTTATTAATACTAAACTTTGTTTAACAAAATAACTTAAAAGTGATTAGGCTTAACCCCTAGAAAATGAAACCCAAGAAAACGATGCGTTTACTCGAGTTAAAGCCCGAGTTTCCCCTCCTATTTCCCGAGTCCCTTCTTCTCCTCGTACGCTTCTTCTTCTACTCTTCTCCTTTTTTTATTAGCTAAGTTTTAATTAAAAACTACAGTAATACACGAACATGCTCATGCACCCAGGGTTTCACTTGTGCAACGCATCATCTTTCTCGAGTAACAACTCGAGACGTTCACAACAAAACTCCCTGACACCTATACGCTGCCGTGCATGTGCACGACACTTTACCGTCGTTATGGCGAACCACGTCCTCTCCGGCAAGTCACAAAAACCCCTTACACTTGAAAACAAAACTCAATTCGAATCCAAAATCTGGAAAACGAAATTTATCCTTTTCGTTCGAAACTGTAACTCAACCACACCGAACGAAAACGCCCCGACCCACTCACTCCCACCATCAGTGGCGACGCAACTCCTACATCACCTTGCCGATACCCACTTTACCATCCCCTATAAGCTCGTGCAACTCGATCAACCCGTGGTGACGAAATCACCACGTTTACAGACTACTGCAAAACTCGAACAAAAATCCTAAATTCGCCTCGTTCCCTTAATTCATGCAATAGATAATTTTTTTAACATTTTTCCTGAAATCAACAAGGATCAAGCAAGCTTCTAAAAATTCTTCAGTTAACAGAAATTGATTAAAACATGGTTTCGGTTCATTTACGAACTGCTCTTTGTACACTCAACTAAAAATCCCCATTTTTGTTTTAAAAATCTTACTTTTGTATGTAAATTCAAGTTATATAATCAAATCAACAAATTAAAATATTCGAATTAATCATAAATTTTTTTTACCGTAAAATTCAATGTACAGAGTCCATATTCCCCTGTCAAGCTTGAAAACAAAATTCGAGGCTATGATTTAAGTTTAAACAACTTATTTTGTTTAATATCCTAAGCTTATAATATTTTGTATGAAGATGTATAATTTTTTTTCCAACTTTTCTTTGCTCTGTAACCAAAAATATAGAAGAACATGCCATATAAAAATTCCTAGTGCAACAGAAAATATACAGAACTACTTGTTCAAACTATACAGCAAAGCACATACCATTCATAAATCAAATACACAAAATTAAATTTGGAAAACAGTATGTTTACTCACCTGGATTATTTTGAACAGAGAACAATTCTTGTTTTTGGAAAACTGCAATTTGATTGTCCCTGTAAATCCTTTCTGCTTGTTGTTGAATGAAGTTGAGTTTGTAAAAAAATAAAGATATTTACTTTTTCCTCGGGTTTGCTAAGTTGTGAACGAACTAAAATAAGAAGATACATATATAGGAACAGTTTTGTACAGTGTAGGCTACAACTGGTACAAGCTTTTATCTGTTTGTCAGATTTTTGTGTTTTATTTTCTACAATTTGAAATGATATTTGTATATTTTGACTGACCTTATTTTTTGTGCTGAGATGATAGCATTAAACGTCTATGCTTCCCATTTTGTTTACAGCCTATCCTATTTTTTTGTATGTACTTAGATTGGTTTGAAGATATTTTTGTTTCTTTTTTTTCCTTTTGCCTTGCTTATGTAAAATTCACAACAAACATACTTATTATTATTTTTGGTCAAAGATTTTGTTTTGTCTTGCATACCATATGAATCTCCATAAGTATTTATACTAGAATTATCTTATGTTTCTATTTAAGTTTAACCATCCAAACATTTAATTTATATTCACATGTTTTATAATTATATTTTATACATATATTTTGTATTGATAAGATTTATTCCATTTTAAACATTTTTATTTATATTACATTCATTTGCATATATTATATCAAATGTCAATAATGTAGAGCCTTTAATTTAATTGAATAAGATAAATTTTATTTTAAATATTTTTGAAAGATTCTACTTTAAATTTCAAATCAAAATTTCCTTCACAATACATATATAAATGGTAAATGTCCAAAAATCTTATTTATTTATAAAATGAAAAGCTTGTATTTTTATTTAATTAGATTAAATTCTTATTAAAATAATATGGCCAAAATCCCAGGTCGTTACATCCTTGGATGGCTTATTTTTGAAAATAGAAAATACATATATAAGTATTAACTATAGTAGTGCCGCAGCGAGTTGTTGTTCCAAGAAAAGGGAATTAGAATTCCATCGATCATGGTCAGCTTGAATGTTCTATCTCCAAGTTTCTGGCCGATTATGTAAGGTCCTTTCTAATTTTGGCCAAGTGTTCCCATACTCAGGAAGATTCATTTTAGGGTGAGGTTACCCACTTTGAAGGTGCGGTTTTGAACCTTGGTGTTATAGTATCATGCTACTTTTTTTTGGTGAGTAGCAATCCTTAGTTTAGCTTCCTCTTGCTTCTCATCAATCTGGTTAAGCAACTCAAGCAGGAGCTGCCCGTTTTCTCTTTGATTTAAGTGTCGCCTCTGATGAGAAGGGAATTTCAGCTCCATTGGGATCATCGCTTCTGAACCATGTGCCAAGACAAATGGTGAGTGCCTGATCACAGGTTTATGTGTTGTTCTGTAAGCCCATTATGCAAGTGGAAGCTCATCAACCCAGTTTCCCCTAGCTTTCGTTAGCCATTTTGTAGTGGTGGATTTGATGATTTTGTTCACTGCTTCCACTTCCTCATTTGTTTGCGGGTGTGCTATGGTTGAAAAGCTCTTCTCGATCCGATAAAATTTGCAGCGGTCCTTGAATTCAACACTCTTGAGTTGAGTTCCATTGTACATGATGCTTTTTTATGGTACTCCAAACCTGCAAATAATATTTTTTGTTACAAATTTAATCACTTTTTAGTGGAACGGCCACAAGCAGTTCCGCTTCAGCCCATTTGGTAAAGTAATCAACTGCAACGATAACATATTTGGCTATTGGAAATACATCAATTAAATCGATTCTCTAGATTGCAAATGGCCAAAGGCTGACTATTTACCTAAGTTTCAAGGATAGGGTTCCAAGGATCTTTGAAAATATCTGACATCGATCATAATGCTTGGCGTAGTCTGCTGCATCTCGTTTGATTACGGGCCAGAAATATCCATAATGTCGAACCTTCTTTTCCACTGTCTACCCTCCAGTGTGGTCACCGCAGCTACCTTCGTGGACTTCCATCAGAATCCTCTTGATTTCATTTTTAGTTGCACACCTAAGGGGAGGAGAAGCCTCTCTTATATAGCACTCTATCTTGTAACATGAATCGCGGTGCCAATATTTGGTCTATAGTCGGAGCTGCCAACATTTCCACTGGAACCAAATCCTATAGCCAACACATCTCTAGAGCTGGCTAATTTGGCAAAGTAGTCATCCTTCATATTTTGTCTATAGGAATATGGGATATGGTGTAGTGTTCGATGCCATTGAGAAGTTCCCATACTTTTGACAAGTAGGTTGTGAGATTTGTCCCTTTAGCTTGATATTCCTTCTTTACCAGACAAATGACTAGCTGAGAGTTACTGTGGATATGCATAGATTTTATTCCCAATTCCTTCACAATTTTCAATGTTGCTATCAATGCCTCGTACTCTATCACGTTGTTAGTAGCAGGGAAATCCAATCTTAAGACATACCAGAGCAATCGTCATTCGGGAGTCTCAAGTATAACTCCCACTCTTGAGCAGAACCCATTTGATGCGCCATCGACAAATAGCTTCCATTATAATACCACTTTCGTCATCTCCTTCTCTTCGTCATCTTGAATGGTGAATTCCACGATGAAATCTGCCAATGCTTGTCCGCTAATTTCCATCTGAGGATGATAAGTCACGTCATACTGGCTCAATACAATATTCTGCTTCAGAGGTTGCTTTGAAGTCTCAGGTCGATAGAGTACCTGTTTCAAAGGTTAATTCGTCAACACTTTAATTGGATGAGGTTGAAAGTACGGCCACAACTTTCTTGACGCTATTAGTAAGCAATATGCCAATTTTTCTAATTTCAGATAGTTTCCTTCAGCTCTAGTGAAACGTATGCTGATGTAGTAAATGGGCTATTGAATTATGGCTTCCTCACATATAAGCGCTGCACTTAGAGCACGGGGGACACTACCAAGTTAACAAACAAGTCTTCTCCCTCTACTGGCTTGGATAGGACCGGTGGATTCTTCATGTGTCATATTAGTTCTTCGAAAGCCGTCTACCAACCGTGATTCCACTCGAAGTTCTTACCCTTCTTCAATGCATCAAAGAATGGTATACACTTATCTATCACTTTAGAAATGAATTGACTTAACGCTGTGATTTACCCATTTAAGCTCTATAATTATTTCTTTGTTGAGGGGGCTATGTCATTCCGTAAGGCAACTGTCTGCTCTAGATTGGCTTTGATACCCTTCGTGTTTTCTGTGAACCCAAGAAATTTTCCTGACGAAACACAAAATGAGCACTTCAAAGGGTTTAAATTCATCCCATATTTTTGAAGGATTTCAAATGTTTCCAAGGGATTATCAAGATAGTTTCCAGATACTTATGATTTCACAAGCATGTCGTCCATATATACCTCTATCATCCGTCCATCTGATTCTTGAACATTGCATTCACTAATCTTTGGTAGGTAGCACCATCATTCATTAAGCCGAACGTCATCATGCGATAACAATACAATTCCAAGTCGGTAATCAAGCCGGTGTTGTCCTGATCGGGCTCATCGATCATAATTTGATTGTGTCCTAAGTAGACATCTATGAATGAGAGTAGCTCATGTCTCGTGGTTCCGTCAACTAGCCGGTTGATTCTAGGTAATGGAATGCTATCCTTAGGGTAAGCTTTGTTTAAATCCAAGTAGTTGACACAAGTCCACCACTTATCATTCAATTTATTGACTGGTATAGGGTACGACACCCATACAGGATATGTTGCGTCATGGATTGGCCAATAGCTTATCCACTTCTTCCTTCAGTGCAGCGGATCGCTACGAACCCAGAATGCATCTGTTTTTCCTTACTGGTGTGAATTTAGGGTCCATATTAAGTGCATGATAAGCTATCTCCAACGATGTCACACACACATCGGAATGCGTCCAAACGAACACATCCAGATAGGCATGAAGATATTTTACTAGCTTGTTTTGCATCTTGGCCCCAAGCTACGAACCTATCTTCAAGACCCGAGTTGGGTCGTCCATGTCTATAGGGACTATGGCCATAAACTCCGCCGTTGCTGCTTGTTCATCCCCTGCATTCTTCTTCCTAGGGTCCATAGTCGTGTCGAAGCGACTATGGTCCCCGAGCTAGGGGTTGTTCTTAATTGCTATGCTTGAGGGTCATGAATGTGGAGAGTCTTCCCCACATTCTTCCACTTCTCACGTCGTTTGGCTTTGCATAATTCAGCTATGTAACATTTTTTTACCGTGCTTTGGTTTCCTCTTCCACTCCAACCTCGTTTCTGTCAAAAACTTCATTGTAAGGCATGATGAAGCCAAAGCTATTCTGAAATCAAAAAAGGCCGGTTGGCCCAACAAAGCGTTGTAAGCTGAGAATCCATCGATTAACACTAAGGTTTGAATAAGAACCACCCTTCATTCTCCTTCTTCAAGTTCTACAAGTAAGTCAATCGTCCCAACTGGCTATTTTGGCTCGCCTATAAATCTTGAATCTTCGTCCTACATGCGATCACTCCTTTAATGCCGATCTTCTTTTGATCGTACATTTGCCGAAAAAGGATGTTAATCGAGCTTCCACTGTCAACTAACACCCTACGCACAGCTGCCGACCCAATTTTGATTGTTACCACCAATGGAACAAGAGTTGATGCTTCTATTCATTTAGTTCCTGATTTTGAAATATGATATCATTAGTCAATAACTTCTGCTTTTTGGCCGAGGCTTCATCTTCAATGGCATAATAGATTTTATTAGAAGTATGCTTCAAAGAACTAGTGTATCGCTCCATCTCACCCCAACTCTTCTGGGCTGGGAGAGATCCTCCAGTGATGGTACTTATGACGAGTCTCTAATCAGTCCTCCAGTGATAGGTTGACATGGATAGGGAATGTTGGACACGTGAGATGGAGAAAATAGAGATGCTAGAGTTAAATAGTTTATTTCACCTTATTAGCTGCCTACTATTTCTGTATTATTTTTTATGTTGGACCACATTTTGAAGTGTTACTTTAAACTGATGTAATAATGCCTGTGTTTAATTTTTGTTTTACTTTATCTATTTATGTTATGTGTATAATTGCATTTTTCTTTGAGTCCAAGAAGTGCAGCTAAAGCAGATAGCTCTATGTAACTTTTATATCTTATTTAGCCTCAATGATCTATCGTTCATGGTATTCATATTTAGCTTCAATTAAATCGTAGAATCAGAAGGACGAAAATGTCAGGTTGTTACATTGGCTATCAGAGATTAGTTTACCCTGATCTCAATAGGTTAGGAGCATATTAAGAGTGTACTTATAGGTTATATATGTGTATGTACGCATGTGTGTGCGTGCACGTGCATGTGTGTAGGCAAGTAAATTGCATATGCACATTTTATTTCTAGTTATATCTATAATCTTGGTGAGCTGCAAATGAATCTAATTTCAGATAGTTAAGATGGATAACAATACTGGAGCGGGTACATGAGATGTAGCCTCAAAGGTTCCTAGTGTAAACGTTTCACTTTAATTTTGCAAGTACCTATAGGACAAAGCAAAGATCAATACTAACTCAGACACATCTACGCAACGGACACAAATAGGAGCTCCTATGAATCCACCTATAGTGGACTTTTTGAAATTATGTAAGGATTTTCTAAGCATGGGTGGGAAGCATTATATGAAAACTAAATTTTTTTGTGGACATTAAAGCATGGCTATGCACATGTGATAAGATTTTTGGATTGATGGGTCTAGTAGATGGTTGTAGGAGACAACTTTCTTCTAAGCATTTGCAATGGAAAGCTTTGAACTGGTGGGATATCGTACTGGTTGTAACCAACGAAGGAGAGATAACATGGGGAGGTTTCAAAAGGTATTTTGAAGCTAAGTACCTGTCTATGGCTAAAGAAGGAGTTTGTAAACCAGTTAAATGATCTTGCTAAGTTTGGCTTTTTTATTTAGTGAACATTATGGAAAAGAAGGCATTAAAGTTTGTAAAAGAAGACAACCACTTTAAGATTTGGCCCTTAGTCATATTCTATGCTACATGCGAGACTTTGATAAAGATAGTGTTGCAAAATATTGTTCTAAGAATGTTACTAAGGGTAAACCAAAGAAGGATGATGACAGTGAGAATTAGTTGGAAAAGTGCAAAAAATTGGGGTTAAATGAGGAGAAGGAAAATTTAAAAATAAAATGCTGGCATTGTAACATCCCGCCTTTTCGCACACTTTAAACCGACACTCGTGCCAATTCAAAGCATACGCAAGGGCGGATTGTTATGGGGTAAATAAGAAAAATAGAGAAGAAATAAAACGAAAATAGAATCTCACAGCGGAAGGATAAAATATAATAACAAATATACAGTTCATAAACAGTTTACAAAAGCTTGATTCTTCTTTTACAATAAATATCAGAGTTACACATACCAATACAAGCAATGCAGCGGAATAGAAAGAGTGTGGTGCAATACTATAGATAAAATATATACTGATTCTTCGTCTTCGTCCTCCAAAGCTAAAATCTGCTATCCTGAAACGCTCGGACTGACCCGAGCGAATTTGAAAAGACAAAAACACTCGAGTCAGACTAGAAAATCTTGTGTGAGTTAAATAAACAGAAATAAATATGAGTACAGTAACTCAAGAGATGTTCGGGATTTACATCTCCTAAGGATCCGTTAAACTATTTACTATGTAGTATATTGCGCTATTATAATAGTGTCTATTTATAAAATAAACTTACTTTTAAATAGCGTTAAGGGGTTACCCATATAGCCCTTAACACGTAATAGTCCCAGTAGTCCGTCCAATATCATAGTCCCTCCTGATCGGGAAGCCGCTAGAGGATACCACACGGGCTACGGGAGAAATCCAAACTCGTACAAGGCTCGGTATGGTAGGTGACACGGCACAACTAGGCAATGCCAGGGTAGATATACCAATTACGCGTCCGGGCCGATGGTAACGCGAAGCCGCAGCAACCGCCCACCTCGAAACAACTCCCCAAATCAAAAAAATAGAAGTGGCCACTGAATCAATCCAAAGTCATAGTATAATATCGAAGAGGAGTGTCCGATCAGAGGAATGACCTCATTAACCCGTCAAGCGCTCCTGTTTTAGCCACCTTATGCCAACTCACGGGAGTTGGGTCCACGTATTTACCTTACAGGAAACGTCACCACCACCTACTTCATTCTGGAATCTCCACCGCGTACACGGTTAGTCAAAGTGGTTTTCGGTATCGACAGAGAGTATGTCCATATCTGATCCCGGTCTCTTTGCCAACCAATCGTTATTATAACACCGCGGTCATTTAAAACAGTTTATACTTTTAAAACCAGAATAAAATTCATTTCAAACCATAATATTACGATATCATTTCTTCTTTAAAACACAAACCATTTATTTTCATATTATTTTATAAAAGCCCAAATCAATGATATCGTTTCCCAAATAAAATTTTCCTTTCCAAAAATTATGTCACTTTTTATTATTTAATATCCCATGTAACCAATATTTTGTTTGTAACTTTCAACATAATTCTTCGAAAATCCATAGTATTTTAAAACCATTATTTTCAAAACTAAATGGTTTGGATATTCAATGGTATGCGAATTAAAAAGGTTTAACTTTACTGTTGTTTTATAAAGAATAAATTACATGGCTTTCCAAATATTTCTTGTTTTAAAGTTAAACCAAAATCCAAAATATTACTTCAAGTTCCAAAACCATTTCAATTTTATATATATTTATATCCATTTTTGAGCATTAACATTTCAACTAAAGTTGGATTTTTTATCCTTTCGAAATCAATATTCTATTAATTAATCTTGACCATTCACATAAAATCCATAATTAATAAGACTTCAATTTCTAGTAAAATATATATATATATATATATATATATATATTTCCAAATTCAATTTTTACTAGAATATTCATTTCAAAATATTTGGGAAAAATCCAATTATAAATATCATATCTTTAAAATTTCCAACTTAATATTTAAATATAGGATATAAATCATCAAACTCCATTTTCTTAATTTTCTTCCATTTTTAATAAAGAAATTTATTCACCTTTTTATTTCAAAATTTCAACTTCATATGCATATAAATATGGAAGAAAACATTTATTCAGTATAAAAATTTAAGATTTTTATAAACCGTATTCCATCCAAACCATAGAAATCACATTAAAAATAGTTATATATATACCGCGGTGCCTGTATATAATTTTCTATCCTATGGTCAAGTGATACGGATATTTATCATTTCAATCCGCAATTTAAAAATAAAAATTTGCGGTTATATATCATTTCAAACCACAATCCCGAATGAAATGTAAAATGTATGCTAACTTGCAGTTTAATGATATCAAATAAACATCCATTCAACAACACGTCCAAAATCCAATCACAAACATCCATCATCCAATCACAAACATCCATCCATATCAATCAATAACAATATATGTTTGATAATATATAACAGGTAATAACTGGCAATTTTATTCAAATTAAATTTAACAACTATTACTCTAACAGTTTATATTCAGTAATAATTTATATAACTGTTAACTAGCAGTTCATACGCAACAATAATTTCTAACAGCCAATTAATACGCAATCAATCAATTTAATTAACAGCTAAATTCAATAAAATGCAATTCAACAGATATGGATGAAATAACATGCCAAAAGCTCATAAATAAATTTCTATTCATTTCTAAAATTTATTTAACAAACATAAAAGCTTCTAGTAATTGTGAGTGGGTTAAAACACTCACCTTTTGAATTTAAATCGAATTTAAACCCGATTTAAACCCAAAAATTCGCCCGTCTCAGAATTCATCCAAACCAGCGTCATCAAGTCCGGAATTAAATTACAATCCTAACAAAAAAAGTTTCGCATAAATCGGAGTCTGTATGTGAAAGTTATACGAATAAACGTTCAAAATTTCATAATTAAATTAAATAAAAACAAAACAACATCACCTAATCAAATCCACCTTTGAATTCTTATATTAAATGGAATTTAATATTTACTGATTCAACATTTATATGTTTCTAAAAATTAGCTCCAACCAAATGTGACAATTTACATTTCATTTCTATGCAATATATACTCATCTTATTCCATTTATTTGGTTACTGCATTGAAATCTATTTATTAACCAATACTAACGTTATTATCATAAAAAATTGCTTCCCAATTTTATTCAATACTTAGAACAAAAATTTTCACATTAAATCAAATCCTTCTATTCAAACCAAGTATCATGCTATGATAATATTTTACGTTGGTTACACTGAAAAATCAACTTTTTATCGTTATCAATTAACATATATTAATTGCACAAATTAAAGGAATTAATTGCCATTTATCCAATTAAATTTCATACATCAATCTATTTCATCTAAATCCTTACCTATGAATATTGCAACCTTTAATTCCATTAAATACCAATTAACCCAAATTATTTCATTTATTCTAAGTCATATCACTAAAATAATTCATCATAATAAACTTAAAATCTATACGTTTATTGATTTATTTCTATTTGTCTTATGTTAAATTCTAAATTTAGTAAGACAACCTAAAGTACTCCATTCAATCGACAGTCCCTTTCAATTGTTAATACGTACTTAAATTTCTACAGTTGCCTTCCATCTGCACTTCCGTTACTATGATAAAATTTAGTAACGTTTATGCCATCAATCCATCATAATTGCTTACCCTTAATTGAGTTTGATTTCCAAATAAATTTGCTGACCCTTAATTAGCCAATTTATAAAAGTTTGTCATCATACCTATAGTTCTACGCTTATGCTATGTCTTAAATTTCAATAAATTTATAAATTTTGAGATGTTCATTAGGGTTTACAAATTTATTGACTTGCAATAACAGGGTTTCTTAATCTATTCAATTTATCGTTCACAATCTTTTATTGCATTAAATTGGTTTAATATTCCCATATTAAATTTTATGTCCAGGTAAGAATTTTTCTTTCTTTCTCTACTTAATTCATTTGAATTTTATTCAAATGTCTTTAAATAGGTTTCTAAGTCACTTCTATATAATTTATTCTAGCCTTCATTTTAATATTTATCTACCACCTTTATTCTTTCAACTAAAATAAATTACAAAAATCCTATTAAACAAACAATTTTAAATGGTCGAACTTAACGGGTCGTTACATTCTCCCCCACTCAAAACTTTTCGTCCCCGAAAAGGAAAAGGAAGGGAGAAAGAAGAATAAAACAGTACATTTTATTTCAAATATTAATTTATAAACAGTATTTTACTGGATTAATTTCCTTTAATGAAATATACTTGTTTTATAATCATTCTATTCTTTAATACTTGAATTATTAAAGTTGGAAAAATATCTTTAACAAAATTCTAAGTCCAAAATTTACGAAAATTTTTGGCAGAGTCTCCTTTGTACGGAGGGACTCTGGAGAAAATATAATATCCAAATATACAAATATATTACACATATATCCAAAATAAAATATCCCAACTCGGGAAAATATATAAAATAGCGCTTTAAACGAAATCCGGAAACGTACCTATTTGTCGGGCAATATACGCTTATTATTTTGGAACCAAAAGCAGTAGCAGTTGCTTCCAACACCTGTATTCACTTATATAATCTAAAAGGTTAAATATTTATTTTACAGTGAATGTTTAGGTGGATTCAATCATTCATATCCAATCAAATGCAACAACCATAGATTTTAACAAACAGCACACACCACAAATAAACAATCATTCACTCAACAAACAATCAGTTGTTCGGGTTCAAATTCTGAAGTTGTACGAATGAAGAATAACTATCAAGTACATCTGTTGCTCAACAGCCTTAGATGGAACAAAGATAGATTATTTGTTCATCCAACAACTCCACAATTCCTTACCCAACAAACATACATCAACCAAACAATTCAAATCAACACCAAAATAGCTTATTATACATTTATTTCATAATTCAGTGTTTTGATTTTCATTCCTTCATATATGGAAGAATTTCTTTATTTCTTACAAGTTTTATTTCCCAATTATCCCAAAATTCATTACAATTGTATTTCCTTTTTATTACTTAAGTTTCCTTTTATTACTTAAGTCTATAAAATAAATTCTCATTAATAACAACAAATATTTTGAATATCTTTACTTGTAAGATTTCCCTTAATTTCTAAATCGGCTAACATTCATTCTTATAAGTGGATGTTTTTATTTATCCATTAACTATGGATTACAGTCATTTCAATTCTTCCTACTTTCTATTATAATAGAATAGGGGAGACTTAAGACATACTTAGACTAATAATCCTACAATCAATTCTTATTTAGAATTTTATTTCATATACTTAGGTTCATATCATCTATTAATAATTCTTAACTTTATTTCAATAAATTTCAATTATAACCTAAGTTTATACCATTAAATTCTTATTATAACAGTAATCTATTGAATACTTCATTATTTCCTAAATTCCTACTAGTAAAATATTCAATTCTAGTTTCTTATTTAACATTTCAACTTTTATATATGGGTAAGTTATTTATGTTAAAGAAAATGCAATTGAACTTATACAAGTTAAATCTCCATTCTTTAATTAAATTTAATGTTTATCCATATTACTCTTTTATCTCGTATTTATGCAAATTCTTCTTATAGCTTTGCAATTATTCTCTTATTTATTAGAGGTTTCAATTCATTTATTACTCAACTTTTTATTTCACTAAATTTTAACAATTAATTAATGGAAAAATTTAGAATTAAATACCGGGTTAAATTTCAATTTATTTCAAAATAATAGATAAATAAGTTCTTACAACTCAATATCTCTAATTATAGTTAGAACAATAAAAGAAAATTTTAGGAATTTCAAAATAAATCTGCAGTAGAATTTTCTACAGTGGCCTTTCCCCTTCGAAACTCGAAAATGAAAGTCGATGATGCGGCCGTCATCACCGAATTTATTTTCCAGCGACAGAGAGGGAAGTACAGAATTTAATTCTTTTCCAAAATCTTCTTTAAAACAATTCTTCCAATTTATACGAAATATTTATATAAGAAAATACTTATAAACCGAACCATTATTTTTCATAAATTCTTTGAAAACATATTTGAAAAAATCCCGGACTTAAGTTCTAAAATCTCCAATTTGATTTATCATAATTTCAACTTAGCTTCAGTTATTATAGATATTTTTATTTTCTAACACCCAATCTATAGCAACCAAATATATATATATATATATATATCTTAAAAAACCTATTTTTTATATATAGAAAATATAATAGGCAAAATTATTTCATTTACCTATATTAAAAACAAATATTATGTCGGTCTGTCCTATTAAGTGTTTAGAAATCCCTATTGATGACATAGCGTCCCATGCATCAACCAGAAATTATAAATACAAAGCGGAACAGATTAACACAATATCAAAATCTTTTATTAATACTAACAAGTATGCTCTCTCATATATATACTCTCAGCGACTCCCATAGGATATTTCTACCCTATTAACAAAGAGTCAAACCCCACAAAGCCAAGGTTTATCGCTAAACCAAAGCTCTGATACCAGCTGTAACATCCCGCCTTTTCGCATACTTTAAACCGACACTCGTGCCAATTCAAAGCATACGCAAGGGCGGATTGTTATGGGGTAAATAAGAAAAATAGAGAAGAAATAAAACGAAAATAGAATCTCACAGCGGAAGGATAAAATATAATAACAAATATACAGTTCATAAACAGTTTACAAAAGCTTGATTCTTCTTTTACAATAAATATCAGAGTTACACATACCAATACAAGCAATGCAGCGGAATAGAAAGAGTGTGGTGCAATACTATAGATAAAATATATACTGATTCTTCGTCTTCGTCCTCCAAAGCTAAAATCTGCTATCCTGAAACGCTCGGACTGACCCGAGCGAATTTGAAAAGACAAAAACACTCGAGTCAGACTAGAAAATCTTGTGTGAGTTAAATAAACAGAAATAAATATGAGTACAGTAACTCAAGAGATGTTCGGGATTTACATCTCCTAAGGATCCGTTAAACTATTTACTATGTAGTATATTGCGCTATTATAATAGTGTCTATTTATAAAATAAACTTACTTTTAAATAGCGTTAAGGGGTTACCCATATAGCCCTTAACACGTAATAGTCCCAGTAGTCCGTCCAATATCATAGTCCCTCCTGATCGGGAAGCCGCTAGAGGATACCACACGGGCTACGGGAGAAATCCAAACTCGTACAAGGCTCGGTATGGTAGGTGACACGGCACAACTAGGCAATGCCAGGGTAGATATACCAATTACGCGTCCGGGCCGATGGTAACGCGAAGCCGCAGCAACCGCCCACCTCGAAACAACTCCCCAAATCAAAAAAATAGAAGTGGCCACTGAATCAATCCAAAGTCATAGTATAATATCGAAGAGGAGTGTCCGATCAGAGAAATGACCTCATTAACCCGTCAAGCGCTCCTGTTTTAGCCACCTTATGCCAACTCACGGGAGTTGGGTCCACGTATTTACCTTACAGGAAACGTCACCACCACCTACTTCATTCTGGAATCTCCACCGCGTACACGGTTAGTCAAAGTGGTTTTCGGTATCGACAGAGAGTATGTCCATATCCGATCCCGGTCTCTTTGCCAACCAATCGTTATTATAACACCGCGGTCATTTAAAACAGTTTATACTTTTAAAACCAGAATAAAATTCATTTCAAACCATAATATTACGATATCATTTCTTCTTTAAAACACAAACCATTTATTTTCATATTATTTTATAAAAGCCCAAATCAATGATATCGTTTCCCAAATAAAATTTTCCTTTCCAAAAATTATGTCACTTTTTATTATTTAATATCCCATGTAACCAATATTTTGTTTGTAACTTTCAACATAATTCTTCGAAAATCCATAGTATTTTAAAACCATTATTTTCAAAACTAAATGGTTTGGATATTCAACGGTATGCGAATTAAAAAGGTTTAACTTTACTGTTGTTTTATAAAGAATAAATTACATGGCTTTCCAAATATTTCTTGTTTTAAAGTTAAACCAAAATCCAAAATATTACTTCAAGTTCCAAAACCATTTCAATTTTATATATATTTATATCCATTTTTGAGCATTAACATTTCAACTAAAGTTGGATTTTTTATCCTTTCGAAATCAATATTCTATTAATTAATCTTGACCATTCACATAAAATCCATAATTAATAAGACTTCAATTTCTAGTAAAATATATATATATATATATTTCCAAATTCAATTTTTACTAGAATATTCATTTCAAAATATTTGGGAAAAATCCAATTATAAATATCATATCTTTAAAAATTCCAACTTAATATTTAAATATGGGATATAAATCATCAAACTCCATTTTCTTAATTTTCTTCCATTTTTAATAAAGAAATTTATTCACCTTTTTATTTCAAAATTTCAACTTCATATGCATATAAATATGGAAGAAAACATTTATTCAGTATAAAAATTTAAGATTTTTATAAACCGTATTCCATCCAAACCATAGAAATCACATTAAAAATAGTTATATATATACCGCGGTGCCTGTATATAATTTTCTATCCTATGGTCAAGTGATACGGATATTTATCATTTCAATCCGCAATTTAAAAATAAAAATTTGCGGTTATATATCATTTCAAACCACAATCCCGAATGAAATGTAAAATGTATGCTAACTTGCAGTTTAATGATATCAAATAAACATCCATTCAACAACACGTCCAAAATCCAATCACAAACATCCATCATCCAATCACAAACATCCATCCATATCAATCAATAACAATATATGTTTGATAATATATAACAGGTAATAACTGGCAATTTTATTCAAATTAAATTTAACAACTATTACTCTAACAGTTTATATTCAGTAATAATTTATATAACTGTTAACTAGCAGTTCATACGCAACAATAATTTCTAACAGCCAATTAATACGCAATCAATCAATTTAATTAACAGCTAAATTCAATAAAATGCAATTCAACAGATATGGATGAAATAACATGCCAAAAGCTCATAAATAAATTTCTATTCATTTCTAAAATTTATTTAACAAACATAAAAGCTTCTAGTAATTGTGAGTGGGTTAAAACACTCACCTTTTGAATTTAAATCGAATTTAAACCCGATTTAAACCCAAAAATTCGCCCGTCTCAGAATTCATCCAAACCAGCGTCATCAAGTCCGGAATTAAATTACGATCCTAACAAAAAAAGTTTCGCGTAAATCGGAGTCTGTATGTGAAAGTTATACGAATAAACGTTCAAAATTTCATAATTAAATTAAATAAAAACAAAACAACATCACCTAATCAAATCCACCTTTGAATTCTTATATTAAATGGAATTTAATATTTACTGATTCAACATTTATATGTTTCTAAAAATTAGCTCCAACCAAATGTGACAATTTACATTTCATTTCTATGCAATATATACTCATCTTATTCCATTTATTTGGTTACTGCATTGAAATCTATTTATTAACCAATACTAACGTTATTATCATAAAAAATTGCTTCCCAATTTTATTCAATACTTAGAACAAAAATTTTCACATTAAATCAAATCCTTCTATTCAAACCAAGTATCATGCTATGATAATATTTTACGTTGGTTACACTGAAAAATCAACTTTTTATCGTTATCAATTAACATATATTAATTGCACAAATTAAAGGAATTAATTGCCATTTATCCAATTAAATTTCATACATCAATCTATTTCATCTAAATCCTTACCTATGAATATTGCAACCTTTAATTCCATTAAATACCAATTAACCCAAATTATTTCATTTATTCTAAGTCATATCACTAAAATAATTCATCATAATAAACTTAAAATCTATACGTTTATTGATTTATTTCTATTTGTCTTATGTTAAATTCTAAATTTAGTAAGACAACCTAAAGTACTCCATTCAATCGACAGTCCCTTTCAATTGTTAATACGTACTTAAATTTCTACAGTTGCCTTCCATCTGCACTTCCGTTACTATGATAAAATTTAGTAACGTTTATGCCATCAATCCATCATAATTGCTTACCCTTAATTGAGTTTGATTTCCAAATAAATTTGCTGACCCTTAATTAGCCAATTTATAAAAGTTTGTCATCATACCTATAGTTCTACGCTTATGCTATGTCTTAAATTTCAATAAATTTATAAATTTTGAGATGTTCATTAGGGTTTACAAATTTATTGACTTGCAATAACAGGGTTTCTTAATCTATTCAATTTATCGTTCACAATCTTTTATTGCATTAAATTGGTTTAATATTCCCATATTAAATTTTATGTCCAGGTAAGAATTTTTCTTTCTTTCTCTACTTAATTCATTTGAATTTTATTCAAATGTCTTTAAATAGGTTTCTAAGTCACTTCTATATAATTTATTCTAGCCTTCATTTTAATATTTATCTACCACCTTTATTCTTTCAACTAAAATAAATTACAAAAATCCTATTAAACAAACAATTTTAAATGGTCGAACTTAACGGGTCGTTACAGGCATGTAGGAAGAAAATGCTGGCATGTAGGAAATGCCACATGAATGGTCACATAGCAAAGAACCGATGGATGAATATGGGAAATATAAAGCTTTCTACTGCAATCAGTTTGGACACATGAAAGATTTGTTTCGAGCCTTAGGTAAAAGTGGGCAAGTAGTGCAAGCTCATAGAGCCAGTTCCAAGTGCTAGTAGTCCACCCTAATGGCTGATAATGGGAAGATGGTCATTATCAAAGGCACGTTATTTATTTAAGATTTTACCGTTTGTACTTTATTTGATGCTGTAGCATCCCATACTTTTATATTTAGTAGTTTAGTTGATGACCAAGAGTTAGAGACTCACATTGTGCATGGTTCCACAGTATTTTCAAATCCTGTCAGGGTCATGTAACACTCCATAAAAATTATTAAAAATTAAGTAATTAATAATAACACAAAAATGGAAAATTTTAAATTTTGGAATTTGGCAACCAAAGTTAAACCATTGCATTCATGACGATTTTCTAATCAACTTTCGTATATAAGTGATGTGAATGTAAAGTGTATACCTTTACTCCCATATCACTACACCAAAACAGGCAAATTCTAACATTTATAAGTGTTACAAATAATTTCAGTAACACTTTTTAAGTGTTACTAATAGACTGTTAGGAATGGAGCGGCCAAATTTGTAACACTTACAAGTGTTACAAACATACGTATTACTAACACTTATAAGTGTTGGTACAGAAATATACGGTAACGCTTATAAGTGTTGGTACAAAAATATACGGTAACACTTATAAGTGTTGGTACAGAAATATACGGTAACACTTATAAATGTTGGTACAGAAATATACGGTAACACTTATAAGTGTTGGTAACGAAATATACGATAACACTTATAAGTGTTGGTACAGAAATATACGGTAACGCTTATAAGTGTTGGAAAATGATTATTTAGTAGTATATATATATATATATATATAACTTAAACGCAATGTTTAAATATAAACACTCTACAAATAATGATTTCCGTATCACAAATAATTCATCATACATATTCAATGCAAAGTTTAAATGCTCTGCAAATGTAGTATAATATATCATAAACAATTCTTTACATATCTAAAATACCACAATGTCATATATTCAGATATTATTACAATATAAGCTTCATTTTTTTTTTCAAAATACATGTTAATCACAGTGCTAAACAGCCAGAACTTCAACATCGTATACTCGCACATTTGCAAACCATTCCCATACTTCGACTGCAGTCACCCAACCACCTCCATAAAACTATGCACATCAACATCTGCTCCACTCCCTGCTGTCTAGCTACAACTATCTGCACATACAAGCACCTGATCAACAAACATCAACTGTATCCCCTATCATTACATAATTGCAACAGAACTACTGCCTTGTCATCAACAATTTGACATCTCCTACATTCCTCAGCCATCCTCCAGACCAACAATACCATACAACCATCCACTTCATTTTCACTGGTACCATCCCTGTTTCGCAGTTGTCTCACCTCTGCTTTCATTACTCTCACACATCCCACTTGCACCATTTTTACAAACTCATAGTTGCACACAGTCATTACCATCATCTTACTTCTTCCCACTACCACTCCTTATACCACCATCAACACTACAACTTCAATTCCCTGCCACTTCAACCACAAACCACAAATTCTCAACTGTCCCATTCAACATCACAAGAATAGCATTCCTCCTCCAATCTCTGACAACACCATATCCTTCCTCCTCAAAACTTCAAGCCAACCATCACTGCAAAACTTTCAGGCACCCTATTGCCTCGATACATACAAAAAAAAACATCACCATACTTCACAGTTCAATACCACCACTCCAAACAGTACCATTCCTCCTTACATCTGCCACCTCAAACAGTACTTCAGCCACCAGCAAACCATCCAGACGATTGCCTTCCATCCACTTCCATTCCCAATTTGTTAATGAAACTAAAGTATGCCACCACAACCATTAGATAATGCAAGAATCTTTAAATAATGACTTGATTGTGACTCGGGTCACTCCAAAGCATCTTTAAATAAATTATGAAAGATGGGTCATTTAGGATTCAAACTTCTATCAATTGTTTGTTATTATGACTGAAAGTTCAATGTCTCATCGAATTAATATATTAAATTTAAAGTAACAATATATTAAGGAGGTACAGGAGATGGATAGGGAAACGTATCGATAACTTTTTGGTAAAATGAGCTAACTAAACTTTATAATAAATAAAAATCGAAACTGTGAGATACATACATGATATGTACAAAATTTAAACTCTAGTTGTAAACAGGATGATTTTTTTTACATGTTTCACCTTCAAATTTTATATATTATAATAATAACCAGGCATGTCATTTTACAATAGTTAATTACAGGAAAAATTAACAAGAAAAAAAACATCAAGTTCGTGGGCTGATGAGCAGAGTCACCACTTACCACCATTGCAACAATATATCAAATAATGAAGTCTGAATCGAATAAATCAGGTTAAGAATGATTTTTTTAAAGCAAATTGTTTGGAGGGAGAAGAGTGAATTGAGGACTAATGCAATGTTGGTTTATACACGTGAACAATAAAACCAAACACACATTGCATATGAATATACATTCTAACAAAAGGTACCTTTTATGAAGTCGCATGATATTCTTCATCATCAGCAGGACTATCTTCGTCCATGTACTGCATTGAAAGATTGAGTTTAGAATTTTTATAATTGAGTTCATAAAGAAGCAACAAATGGTTAGAAAGGATGGTCATGTAGATGAAGTTTTGTCATCACAGTCCACATTGATTTCTTTTTGCATTAGCAAGTCTTCCAATGCTTTGAACAAATTTTGACATTAAGCAAAATTTAATCTGAATTAGATTCAGTTGTTTAATAGTAACAAAATTATATGTTTCACCTGCAAAACGGTATATAATGGATATAGATAATATTGAATATGTTATTACTGTAAATTATGAGATATTAATAAAATTGTACATGTTATTACTGTACGTTGTGCAAACAATAGAAACAACATGATGGTTCTTTAATGGTTCTGCAGTACATAAGGACATATCTTCAAGACTTCAACCAGTTAAGTTAAAAAGGGTAAATTCAATGGAACTAAATAAACAAGAGCAAAGTTGGTAAAGGACAGGCTACCATATGAAAATGTGCTCCGAACGATTGAAACTTCAATTGAATCATATCTTATAGTCCGTGAAAGCAAATGTTAGTAAGATAATCCTTAATATTGTTAGCTTGAACAATCATCATCCAAACTACTAACAAAAGAATAAAGCAGAATAAGAGAATATAATTAAATATATCCTAGGATTCATAAAGAAACTGAGTCCATCTAACCATACATTTAACAGCAAATATAGGGCAAGTTCAATTTGGAACTCAAATAGCTGCAAATCTACAACGGTGTTGATTCCCCTTGCATCAAATATAGGGCAATATCCATGATTAGTATGTAAAATTTCAAACTATAATTTTTGTTCTGTTAGTTTTTCTTCATTTTTATTTTTTATCTTTTGAAATTCTCTGCTTTTTTAGTATGTTAACATAAATGATACCTTCATCTGAGTGCGTTTGTTTTGGAACCAGAATTTAACTTAACGAGGTTTAAGTCCCAACTCTTGGCTCAGCTTTAATCGCAGCTTGTCGTCTGGGTGAGGGCATTCCTTAAACACCCTACATATATTTGAGTTAATGTTAATGAATTATGGTCAAAGGATTGTTGAATTAGTTGAATTTAAATAATACCTCGATTGGAACGAAGAGAGCTGCACTGTCATAGGTACGATCTTCTTCACTCTTAGATTCTCTAATGAAGATTGTAAATACATTAGCATATAAGTTGCAAATAGAGAAACTCTTATCATCAATAAAAAATTAATTTTAAAAAATAGAGTTATTATATCAACAAAAAATATTGCATGGAAGCAAAAGTTCAAATCAGTTAAAGCAGGTGGAAGTGACATGTGAATATGAATTCCCAAAGTATGGAATGAGGTTAGGCACACTTGTAGATCCTAACTATAAAAATGAATCATAAAATGGTAAAAAAAGGGTTTATAAGAAAATAAGATACAACATCCAGTCTGAGATTTAAAACTAAAAATAAACAATACCTGTACTTAGCTCTGTGTGTACATAACCATTTCTGAAAGCAAGTACATAAAACCATCATCCAAGGTTTATGTACAAACTATATATATGGACAAAGCTAGTGACAGTGTCACTCGGTAAGGGTTAGAAATAAATTTGTTTTGTTCACAGCAATATATAATTCCTAACGTATGGCAATCAATAAGTGAGCTTTGGAGCATGATGTTTTAAGCTTATCAAATTCTTCAGATCTTCTAAGTTTCAAGCCTATTATTGTTCTCTTAAGGCCTATTTGAATCAACATAAATAATTCACTTTTTTTGCTTTTTGAATTCCAAAATCAATCGGTAAAACTAACTTATTTAATTTGGTCCAAACAGACCTTTAATACTTCTAAATTGAGATCATGTTGGTCATAAAGAGCTGTATCTGCTGTAAATCATCTAGAAAACAATGAGTTTATAACTATCACACCATATAGAACAGGAAAAAAAGATGAACAACTATTTATCCACTGAAACATGTTAAGAATAACTGAAATCCAACAAAAAGATGGATCATAGGAGGTGACCATCATCATTTGAAATGATTTATAGCTAAAAATGGAATTAGTCATGTTCATCCCTCAAAAATTGATAAAGGGGTCCATAATAAAATATTTCTTATGTAGGTGCAAGATATGCAAAAGCATGGTGGAATACAATTTGACAAATAAAGAGTTGGTTAAAGCAGCACCGCAGAATGACACAACTGCAAATCCACTGTATCAATTTTTGCAAAAGCTCAACAGTGCGAAAAAATCTTTAAAAGAGTGGAACAATGGGAGGCAAGTTTGAAATAGATGCTTTAGCTATAAGGAGAATGCAACATCCTTTACTTAAAGATGATAGATAATCCTACTGATTCAAACATTGCTGAAGTATACAAAAACAACATTTCTGCCTTGAAAGAATAATTCACAGCCATGTAAAAATCAACAAAAATCAAAGGTGAGGAGGTTAAATGATGGAAACCAATGCATGTCAACCAACAAAGGCAACAACAACATTAGAAAATTTGGATGCATCTAGTACCCTTATCACTAATACCTCGGAATTACAAAACACTGCTATTCCTTTTTTTCATATTTATATAATTATGATAGAATTACAACTGCCTTTCCTAATGTTTTCTTTGAAAGAAAGTGCTATCTGAATAGGAAAAAAACAAATTTGATGTTATAGTCACAATAGAAGAGATTAAAAAAATCACATTTCAAACAAAGGATGGCAGCAGCCAAGGACTATATTGTTTTGGTTTAAATTTTGTTAAATATCTTGGGGATTTATACAAAATTGATCCTACAACAGCAATAAAAGGGTCTTCTCAAGTGGATAAACCATATGTGAAATCAATCGTACTTTCATCACATAAGTGGATAAACCATATGTGAAACCATATTTTATATTTTACTATTTGTTGTAACATCGACCGACAATATTTGAAATTTAATTTACAACTATTGCAATAAAGAACATAAAAAATATAAATCTAAAATTAGCAGGAAGCCCATGCTTGAACAAAGTAGCATTATGAAATTAAACTCTGGTTTGGGATTTGCTTTTTGTGGGACAATTAGTATGCTTATATCATAATACGATGCAGTGGAAATCGGTAGTTTAACTTCCAGGTGATTAAGAACTTTTGCCATAGTAAACATAAAGTACTAAATGAACCAAGTAATAAAACCCAAACCTCGAGCCTTGAATTAGTTCATAGAAGAGAGGACGAAGACGGAAGTTGCGTGGATGTCGAGCCTGCAACTGCTTCCCAAATCACCACACATCCGTACCAGTCGAGCTCCCAAACCGACTACAAACGTTGCGTCGAATTTCATCGTCCCTAATTCAATCCCGACCTCCCTCAGTTTGAACAACAGATCCAATCGCAACCGCGAATTCAATCGTGAATTCACGCCTCCCTCGCCTGACCACAAATCCTTTGACCTTACCACAATAACTACAAGCATCGACAGCAACTAGACCCAAATTCGAGAAATTTGAACCGCTCTAATTTCCAAACATGGACTTCCAATAAATGAAGTTGAAACTAATTAGGCCTGGATTTAATTTAGTGTGATTGAGGGAGAAGAAGGACGTTGAATTTTCTGCGAGGAAGAGCGAAACGTAAATTAAATTTTAGGCGGCCAAAATCTGTTTAGGAATGGATAAGCGTGGGAAAAGGAATTGTACTTACAAATTACAAAATACTCCTTTTGTTATTAAATTATTTACATTTTTACCGGTTGTTGTAACACTTATATGCGTTGGCAAAATTAACGCAGGAGACTATTTATTTTTAAAAACACTTTTTAGGTATCCTAACACTTTTTTACTATTAGCGGTCTGTGACATTTATAAGTGTTAGCAATTGACAGACATAAAATGTTGCAAAATCACTTATTTGGTGTAGTGCATATTCAATCTTCTTTTATTTAAATGAATGAGCATATTAGGGTATTTTACATGTTTAAACCAAAAATTAAAATGTTTTCAAATCGTCATTCATTCATCTTCATTTGGGGGTAAAATAGTAATTTTGTGCATGATTTAATTTGAGAAAATTTATTTGTACATTTTTATTTGTAGGAAACGAAATGCAAATATGAAGAGGTTTCATGGATGAATGCATGCATATATGCTGAAGTCCAATGAAGAAAGGAAAATAAAAGAATTCATGCAACATGGAGGAGTCCACATATCCATTACCATATGGTCCATAATTAAAAGCACATGCACATGTTAATGGAGGCTTAAAGGCATGTTGGTGGAGATTAATTATTTCCCTAATGATTACTTGGAGGTTACACTTTCTCAAGGGCATTTTAGGCAGTCCCCTAAAATACGAATAAGGGTTTTAAGCATGTATCATACCCCTTATGTATCATGTAATCATCTTCTTCTTTTCGTACAATATTATAGTCACATATCAATGATAAATAAAATGTTTCTTTGATGGCTTCTTAGCCTTGCTCTTTACCATCTTACATTTTTATTTCATTGCTTACTTTTATTGCTCTTTTATTCTATGCTCTCTTGTTTACTTTGTGCTCCTTTTATTTCATATTAGTAGCATAGATTTTATTATTGTAATTAGTTTAGTTTTATTTCATGCAAGTAGTTAGCTCTCGTTCCTTATAATTAGCTCTCATTTTCCTTTTATTTTAGGTTGAAATCATTTTATGTTAACATATTTTTAAATATAAGTAGAAAAACCCCTTCAATTTAGGGGTAATGAAGCTCTTATGAAACATATCAAATTAACATAATGATTTTATTTATGATCTCTCTTTTGTGCTTAATGGAAACTTTGAATGATTGTGGTTTATGTCCCTTTTTAGTGAATTTAATAGTCTATGTTGACATCTCAAATAGGCTATGCTTATTCTATTGTAACATAAACTATTTGATCATTTGCCTATGTGATTTTGATAATGAAAGTCAAAACTAGAATCAAAATTTGGTGATCTATGCTACTAATTCATAGTAACTATATCATACTTAAAATAGATTTTATTTTTAATTTCATGTCATTTTCATAAAGGTTGATAAGTGGGTTTGATGGTGTGTTAGAGTTTGATGATTTAAGTTGTGCTGATTAGTATCACAAATAAATCATACTTATAATAAGCACATCAATCATTTCTACTTAATATTTTAATGAAAGATTATGAATGAATTTTTTGTTGATTTATATGAATGATTGGAAGTGGATTTGCCTCTAAATTGTTACTTAATCTCATAGTTTTATTCACCTCTGCTCTAGTTTATTTTCTACAATTTTTCTTAGTTTAAAACCACTTCAGAACTTTAGGCTAACTTGATTGAGTAATATTGAAAGTTAATTCTTTCCCAGCTGATCAATCTGTACTTGCATATGTTGAACAATTGTAAGCCGTGCGTTTGCCGTTTTTATAACGATTATATTTTCTATCACAGTTTTCTAATCGATAGAAATTTCCATCATTATCAACAAGTTTTTGGCCCATTGCTGGGGAATAGAAATTTAATTTTGATTTTACTATTTAAATTAATTTTCGTATATTTTGTATTTTCTTCTCTTTAAAAAATATTTTTTTTGTAATTATTCTAGTTTTTGTTCTCTGGACATTACATTTTCACCGTGCGTACACTCCTTGCATTTCTGTTCCTAGGAATTTTTTTTGATTGTGTGCATTTATATTGCATTAAGTACTGTTGCTATAAACAGTTGAATGCTACTGACATTTGTTGCTAGCATATGGTTTAATTTTCGGTTGTCTGCTACATTTTAAAAAATATATTTCATTTCACCGTAAATTAAATTGTGGTAAAATTTTACATCATTGCATGCTGCATTCATTCTCTGCCTAAATTTATTTTCATTTTCAATGTTTACAATCACTTTCATTTTTTTACGTACTCCATATTATATTCAATTACATGTGCATTATCTGTCTCAAACTTCCCGTCATCTCAATGTTTCTGCCATTCACTTAACTGCCTACAGCATTTCACGACCATTACTTCACCTTCTACAGCTTCCCAATCCACTTCCCAATCACTCACACTAATGCACATTGCAACATCCACCACTACACAACTCCACCACTGCACATCCACCTTCAACACTTCAATCACCACTAACCACCATCTTATTGCAAACACTCCAAACAACTTCAACATCTCAAGTGCTACCTTGCTCCATACATCACCTCTTCCACCCCTCAACCTCGGCCTTATCCCTCCATACATTACCTAAACTACCCCCACCACAATATTACCATAATATTACTTCCTTATCGACACTACACTACCTTCCTCCCTTTCCACACTTAACCATCACAAACTTCTGCCTCGTCAACCTGAATTCATCAACCATCCACAACCATAATTAGCAATGAAAACTTCCACTCAATACATTGCCATCACTCAACTCCTCCATCTGATTTTTATTCCGCTTGCACCTTCCAATCTCCTTACAAATAGCACTGCAATACTTCCTCTGCCACAACCAAACCATCATAATCTAGCTTTCAACTACAACGCTCCACTTACAAAACTTCACCTCCCTCGACTACAGCAACAGCAAGCAGTAGCGACCACCCTCCTCAATCGCAAATTCCCTTCACTGCATGTCACATTCAACCAAAAATTCAACTCCCCAAATCGCGACTGTCGTAAAATTTTCAAATATTGTTTTGGGGCTTTGTGTTTGATTTGGAAGAGAAGAAGTGAAGAGGGAAGAAGAAATCATAGTCCCACATGCTAGAAAATCAAGGACTATATTTGTATAAATATAGCTTTCTCATGTGGATGTTGGAGCCTTGGGGCTCCCACATGTTTGCTTTGTTGTGATGAGAGAAGTCATGCAACATCACACGCGCGCCACCGCCGTCCGACCGAACCTTACCGGGCCGGGTCGGGTCGGGTACGGGTTTCGGGTTCGGATCCGAACATATTTTTGGATCATATGTGAACAGTAGCGGGCCAAATTTCAGCCCGTTAAGGACCCAGAACCGATATTTCTGAATTTGAATAAAGGACGGGAATTTTGTAACGTTTTTCTGAATGTTGCAAAATATGAATAGACGCGATGTTTAAATATTGAATGGATATAGCCGTTCGTAACAGTTGTGAACCCTTGCAAACGGTTGTGATGCTTCGCGAATAGGCACCTCTCTACCACTATAAATAGTGATGCCCAGAAAACGTTACAAACAATTCTCATTCTTCTTCTTCTTCTTCACAGAGCAGTTTTTGCGACGCCAAAAAGTGTTACAAAACACTACGCCACCATTGCTCTGTTTTGTGACGCCTCCAAAGTGTTGCAAACTCAAAAAAGCCACGGAATTGCTCTCTTCTTCCTCTTCGTTCTATTCTATACAAATTGCATCATCATAAACCGTTACTAAAGTGTTCTTTGTCAGATTAAAGCCGTACAAACTTTGAATCCGATTACACTGTTATAGGGCTTCATTGAATCCTGAAAATCGATAGTTCGATAACCCGTTTGTACCTGGTGAGTTGAACTATTGTCTGAAAGAATCTATTTCATAGATCCTTGAAGTCGGAAAGTACAACATTATCTTTTTAGCAATCGCCATCAAATTTTTCTCGAACCACAAAATCCCCAACAAATTTCAGACAATAGTTCTCCAACCATGGAAGGTTCAGCGCTCTACAAGTTATGAATCAGCATCTAACTCGATTGGAGTGTTTTGATGGCGACAATTTCACTCGTTGGCAAGAGATGATGAAATTTTTCCTGGTCACCGTCAAGTTGTTCTACATTTTGGAAGATGACTTGAAAGAAATCCCAGAGGAAATTGATAAAGATGATGTTGCTCTAAAGGCAAAACGTGCAAAGCGCAAAAAGGACGATTTTCTTTGCAGAGGCCATATTCTGAATGCGCTATCCACCCTAGTATATAATGCTCATAGGACCTTGGAAACAACGAAGGCACTCTGGACTGCACTGGAGAATAAGTACCGCATATCCGAAGCAAGTAATAAAAAGTTTCTTATTTCTAATTTTATGGATTTCAAAATGGTCACCAATAAGTCCATAATTGGACAAGAAAGCGAAATCTTACTGTTGGTGAATCAACTTAAAGATGCTGGAATTGATCTTCTTAAATCTTTTATTGTTGGAGTTATAATTTCTAGACTTCCGCATGAATGATTATAAGAAAAAATGAAGCATGCAGAAACGGATTATAATTTAGACGGTTTACAGCGTCATCTTTGTATTGAAGAAGACTCTCGCAAATGCGATCTAGATGATAATCCGCAAACTTAGTCCCATTCTAAGGCAAATAATGTTGAAATTACCGATAAGTTAAAGCCAAAGAAAGAGACACAGTTTAAGAAGAAAAATCATTTCAAAACCAGTAATAAAAAGAAAGGTGCTTGTTATTTTTGTAACAAGCTCAGCCACTATGCCCGAGACTGCCGTCTGCGGGAGAAACAACAAAAAGTGAATGTGATTGAAGACTCGCTTGTGGTTATAGTGCAAGAGGCGAACTCCGTTAGTGGCCATGATAATGATTAGTGGTTCGATACTGGAGCAACCATTCACATTTGCAGAGACTGTAATCTGTTCAAGAGTTACGAAGGAAATAAAAGAGAAGCCGATGAAGTTACTGGAGCAAATAAGGTTCCAAGCAAAGTTCTGGGAGAAGGCACTATAGAACTTCCTTTCACCTCTGGAAAAGTTCATACACTAGTCAATGTATTTTATGTACCTGATATGTGTAAGAATTTGGTCTCTGGATACCTTCTTAACAAAGGAGGATTCAAGATGGTGTATGAGTCTGATAAGCTAGTGTTGTCTAAGAATGGTAGATTCATTGGACATGGATACTCTTGTAACGGCATGATTAAGTTGAATCTAATAAAGAAATCTTCTGTTTATATTGTTGATTCTACTAATTTATGGCATGGTTGATTAGGACATGTTAATTATAATTCCATTAGAAATATGCATAAATTAGGATTAATTTCTGATTGTGATTTCGATACCATCTCTAAATGTGAAATATGTGTTCAAGCAAAAATACACCGAAAATCCTTTAAATCCATAGAAAGGAAAACTGGTTTGCTTGATTTGGAATATAGTGATGTGGGTGACTTAAAAAAATCATATCACCTATGGTGGTAACCAATACTATATAACATTCATTGATGATTATACTAGATATGCATATGTATATCTAATGAAAACTAAAGATGAGGCTTTCGATAAATTCAAAATTTACAAAGAAGAGGTCGAAACACAATTAGGATTTAAAATTAAAATATTACATTCAAATCATGGTGGTGAATATTTCTCAAATGAATTCACCTTGTTTTGTAAACAACAAGGTATAGTTTACCAGTGTACTGCCCCATATACACCACAACAAAATGGTGTTGCTGAAAGGAAGAATAGAACTTTAGTAGAAATGGTCAATGCCTTATAACCTATGGGTGATGTTATGTTATCTGCATGTTATATTTTAAATACAGTACCACTTAAAAAGAATAATATTTCCCCTTATGAATTATGGTTTAATAGGAAACCTAACCTAACTAGACTTAAAGTATGCGGTTGCTTAGCATATGTTAGAACACCAGACCCTAAATGACCAAAGTTAGGAAATAAAGCATTTAAATGTATT
This sequence comes from Allium cepa, assembly GCA_030765085.1. Taxonomy (NCBI): domain Eukaryota; kingdom Viridiplantae; phylum Streptophyta; class Magnoliopsida; order Asparagales; family Amaryllidaceae; genus Allium; species Allium cepa. The sequence continues at coordinate 764,426,469 of CM060941.1, read as the reverse complement.
TACATAGGATATTCACTTAATAGTATAACTTATAGATTCCTTATTCTTGACACCCTAGAAGTTATAGAATCTGTAGATGCAGAATTTTTCTGAAAATCAAACTGTTGAGATCCCATTGAGATCATCTAGTCTAAAACCTAGTATGACTATTGATATCAATGATGATGATTATGCTCCTACTCAAAACAGCAGGGAAATATCAGTACCAAATAATAGTACTGAACAACGGAGAAGTAAAAGAGCGAAAGAGAGAAGTACTATGGTCCTGACTTCATTGCATATCTAGTAGAAGGCAGTAAGGACGAAGTCCTTAATATGACTAAATATGTAATGAACATCGATGATGATCCCAAAACTTATTCTGAGGCTATGAGTTCCAGAGATTCCAATTTCTGGAAAGAAGCTATCAATGAAGAAATGAGTTCCATAATGTTAAACCAAACTTGGGTTTTAACTGATTTACCTCCTGGTGCTAAACTTATAGGATGTAAATGGATATTCAAGAAAAATTTGAATACAAATGGATCCATTGATAAGTTTAAAGCCAGATTAGTTGCTAAGGGATATAAGCAAAAACATGGAGTAGATTACTTTGATACATATGCTCCATTTGCTCGCATATCTTCCGTACATTGTTTAAAATCACTTACATCAATTCATAAATTAGTCATACATCAAATGGATGTAAAGACTGCTTTTCTAAATGGAGATTTGGAAGAAGAGACATATATGGAACAACCTGAAGGTTTCAAAACCCCAGGCAAAGAAAAGAAAGTTTGCAAATTAGTGAAATTTCTTTATGGCCTAAAGCAAGCTCCCATGCAATGACATGAGAAATTTGATAAAGTTGCACTGTCATATGGATTCATTGTTAATGATACTGATAAATGTATTTATAGCAAATCGGATAACAACGGTAGTGTTATAATATGTTTATACGTTGATGACATGCTAATATTTAGTTCCAATATATCCCGTGTGAACGAAACTAAAAAGTTTCTGTCTTCTAAATTCGATGTAAAAGATCTAGGAGAGGCTGATGTAATTTGGGGAATTAAAGTTGTTAGAAAAGGGGGGGGGGAGTTATAACTAACTCAATCTCATTAGATAGAGAAATTCCTACAAAAGTATGGTCATTACGATGACAAACCAGCACCAACTCCTTTAGATCCTAGTATTAAATTAGAAAAGAACACTGGACGTACTATCTCTCAACTAGAGTATTCCAGTGTTATTGGGAGTCTTATGAATGCTATGCATTGCACTAGACCAGACATCGCACATGCTATAAGTGTATTGTGTCGATTTACGAGTAATTTAGGTTTCGAACATTGGAAAGCTATTTCCAGAGTTTTAGCTTATTTGAAAGGAACTATTGAATATGGTTTATTTTATAAAGGATATCCTGCTGTGATAGAAGGATATAGTGATGCAACCTTGGACAATGTAGAATCCAAATCCAAGTCTACGACTGGATGGATCTTTACATTAGGAGGCGCTGCAGTGTCTTGGGCTTCCAAGAAGCAGACCTGTATTTCTGACTCAACAATGTTGTCAGAATTGATTGCATTAGCAGATTCATGTAAAGAAGCGGAATGGCTTAGGAATTTATTAATGAAATCCCTTTATGGAAGAAGCCATCTCCAGCAGTCTTGATTAACCGTGATAATCAAGCAATGATATACAATGTGTCTAATAAGACATATAATGGAAAGTCTAGACATGTGAGTCTAAGACATCAAATGGTGATACAATTACTCAAAAGAGGAGTTATAACTGTTGACTACATAGAAATGAAGAAAAACTTGGCTGACCCACTTACAAAGAGTCTTCCAAAGGCAATGGTTTCTATAAAGTCACAAGAAATGAGACTAAGGTCTGTGAATGAAGGTTGATCATCCTTTACAGAAACCCAACTTATGTCTTGAAAAGGATAGACAAAGTTCAATGGGTACCAACAAGTTAAGAGAATGATTATGGAACACTAAATCGATAAACCCATAATATTTAGTGTTGGATTCTGCAAGAACAAAGGATGGATATATATCCTTAATACGTCTAGAAACCTTAAAAGGTGTATCGTAGAAACACCTTAAGAGACTTACCTATATGAGTATGGAAATCAGGCCGTTTCCAAGGAAAGTAAGACCGCTTTCTAAGTAGACTCATGAACCAGGATTTAAGCACATGGCCATTAACGTGCTGAGCAATATAGAACACTTTACCTAAGGAAATCAACATGTGTGATTGTTCTAGTTTTATCATTATGGATATTTGGTTCAAGATTCATTCACCATAGAATCTCGATAAGGCATTGAATGGTTTACACTAAGTAAAGGTTCAAATCCAAAAGATACCTTTTATTTATGTGTTGGTTTTCACGATAATGCAAAACTTGATCTTAGTCTACATAGGCTTGATCCCACTTGGGTATGTAGGAAGTCACTCTGGTGATTCAGCCGTCCTATTTATTTATTTGAAAATTGGGGGAGATTGTCGTAAAAATTTCAAATATTGTTTTCAGGCTTTGGGTTTTGATTTGGAAGAGAAGAAGTAAAGAGGGAAGAAGAAATCATAGTCCCACATGCTAGAAAATCAAGGACTATATTTGTATAAATATAGCTTTCTCATGTGGATGTTGGGGGCCTTGGGGCTCCCACATGTTTGCTTTGCTGTGAGGAGAGAAGTCATGCAACACCACACGCGCGCCACCACCGTCCGTCCGTCCGACCGAACCTTACCGAGCTGGGTCGAGTACGGGTTTCGAGTTCGAATCCGTACATATTTTTGGATCATATGTTAACAGTAGCAGGCCAAATTTTACCCCGTTAAGGACCCAGAACCGAGATTTCTGAATTTGAATAAAGGGCGGGAATTTTGTAATGTTTTTCCGAACGTTGGAAAATATGAATAGATGCGACGTTTAAATATTGAATGGATATAGCCGTTCATAACAGTTGTGAACCATTGCAAACGGTTGTGACGCTTCGCGAGGCACCTCTCTACCACTATAAATAGTGACGCCCAGAAAACATTACAAACAATTCTCATTCTTCTTCTTCTCCACAGAGCAGTTTTGCGACGCCAGAAAGTGTTATAAAACACTGCGCCACCATTGCTCTGTTTTGTGACGCCTCCAAAGTGTTGCTAACTCAGAAAACGTCGCAGAATTGCTCTCTTCTTCCTCTTCGTTCTATTATATACAAATTGCATCATCAGAAACCGTTACTATTTCTTGGTCGGGTCAAAACCGCACAAACTTTGAATTCGATTACGCTGTTATAGGGCTTCATTGAATTCTGAAAGTCGATAGTTCGGTAACCCGTTTGTACCTGGTGGGTTGAACTATTCTCTGAAAGAATCTATTCCATAGACCCTTGAAGTCGGAAAGTACAACATTATTTTTTCGCAATCGCCATCAAATTTGTCTTGAACCACAAAATCCCCATCAGCGACTTCCATTTTAACCACCATTATTCATCTGCTACTTTTCAGCTACACTTCAACTTCCATCCACTTTCAATTTCCACTTCTACGGAGCCGCGACCATCTTGCACTGAAACTCACTAACTATTCGCTAATTGCAACTAATTGCCGACTAGCCTAATAGCCTGAATCACAACCGCGACCTTGTCCCTCATCACTATGTGACCACAATCTCCCTCTCAGAACATCGAATCGCCTGAATCGAGCGAGCTTTCAACCAAGATTTTTTTTTAAAAGCAACTAAACGATTTTTCTTCTTCTTATTTTTATTTTTATCCGTGTTTAACTTTGTAACAAGAGAGAAGGGATTACGATCATTTGAGTTGCGTGCTGGGTTTGGCCTATTTACAAGTGTTGAGTTAATTTTATTTCTTCTTATATTTTCATTCTTCACTTTTTTTAAAAAATCTTACAATAAAAAGACTTTACATAAATCATTTTTGTTCTATGAAAAATATATATACGTATATATCGTTTTCAACTCTCTTTCAAGTTGTAGGAAATATAAAGGAATTTCTCTATAAACCGCACTGCTCTGCTTGTTACAAAAATTGCGCTAAAGAAAAAAGTTTTGCTGTCTAAAATAAATTTGCCAATAGTTCTACACGCTTTGGTATAGTGCTCTTATCTCTTGTTTTATTTTTCCTGCATTATTGGTTGCTTGCATTTTAAAAAATAATTTCAAAAACAAAATAACATTTCATTCGTAGTTGCATCGTTAACTTATGTTTAATTTTTGTTTTGCATTCATATCATCTTTCCTTTTTTTCTAAGGGCAACACTTAGGGCTTAATTGTGTCTTGACAAGTTGTCTTATTTTGATAATCTAATTTTTGGTGTATAGGCTACGATAGAGCAATAATCATATATAAATATTACGGTGATTCGTAAAATATTATAGGGATTGTTTCTCTGAAGGTACTTAAACCTTCGGCCGCATTGCAATGGTGATTCGTGGTCTACCGATAACTCCCGTCCATTACTTGGCTAAGAACTATCTTGTTAAATTAAGACAAAGGTGATTACACAATTTTGGGTTAGGAGCTACTAAAGGAAGAAAATTTATAATTAAGCCCTTGTTTTCATTTAGCTGCATTAGTTCATGCATGTATAAAAAATCGAAAAAAATCAAAAAAATCAAAATCCCAAAAACAAGCATTTTACTTAAGTTAGTTTAAAAAAAACAAAAATCTAAAAAAATTAATCTTTTCTAAAACAAAAACATTTAAAAAAAAATCCAAAATCCTAAAATAACAAAATTCAAATCTCCCTTTTGAAAAATGAATTCTTTTTGGTAAATATTTTTCCTTAATATGTATATATATAAGACAACAATTTTTCATTTCATTTTCTAAACCTTGTTCCATTCTCTTAACTTGACTTTCTTTTCTTGACCTTTTCACTTGCACATGAATACCTAGACTCATGACAAACAAGGAATCATTTAACTCGAAAAAACGATCCTCCAACAATGGAAAACTAAAATGCTCGGCGAACTCTCATGGATAGAATCTTTCCTGATAGAGTTCCTATTCCTTCTCGAATCACATTAACCTCCCCAAGGGACAACCATTTCAAAATTCATTCCAATTATATTGCCACGCTCCAAAAATTTGACAATTTTGAACATGATGATCAATACATTTTCTTAACGAAGTTTAAACAAGTTTGTGCAACCATTAAACTCCAACAATTATATGATGATGGAATCATACTTCGATTAATTCCATTCATCCTTACCGATTATGTTGAAAAAGGGTTTTACAGCTTATCTTCGATCTCCGTGAAAAATTAAGAAGAATTTGTTAAAGTCTTCTTAAGAAAGTTCTACTCCATAGAAAAAACAACTAAAATCCAAAACGAAATTGTCAATGTTCATCAATTTAGGGGTGAACCTTTCGGAAAATATTTTAAAAGATTTAGAGAACTTTTGATGAAATGTTCACACCATAATTTTAAAAAATGGACTCTTTGATAAATCTTATACAATGGACTTGAAAATAGTTTACGAACTATGCTTGAATCGATGTACCAAGGCAATTTTCTCTCCCAACATCACGACAATGCTTTGCAATTCCTTGAAGACTTGGCCAAAAAGTCATCCCAATGGGAATGTTCTAACGAAAAGTCCATTTACTCACGATCGAGCGCACATTCACTAAGATCATCTTTGGCTTTGGAAGCTAAAATCGATGCAATGATTAATAAATTCGACAATGTTTTCTCGTCCGACCAAATGAAACAAGCTTCCCAACCAATGTGTTATAAATGCGACAACCCAAATCACATAACCAATCAGTGTCCTAATTTGATAGAACAACTCAATGCTTTTAATAAGGTTAAGAATGATTTGTTTTCTCCAACGTACAATCTTGGTCGAAGAAATCATCCTAATTTTGCATGGAACCAAAATAATTCCAACACGAGTTTAGTTCACTCCAATTTTCAAGCATTTCCGAACAATGCTTCGAATCCTCCCTTTTAGTCCAACCACTTTCAATAAAATTTTGTAGGTTCGTCTCAAAATCAATTGCAATAATCTTTTGTTCCCTAAGACAATAAACGATTAACTTCACTTGAGAAAAGTCTTAAAACTTTGGCTAAAGAAACCACTCAAAGCCTCCAATCAAACAACAATTTGCAAAATTTGTTAACCTCGTACATGCAGAATATGAGTCAATCGATTGCTAAACTTAAAATACAAATGAGTTAATTAGCCACTTCTGTGAGTGAACCTGAATGAGGCACTTTCCCAAGTCTGCAGGTTCCAAATCCCAGAAATCAAAACACGAATTCGAATCAAGCCTATGTCATTCAAGATAGCAACATAAATCAAATAAATGCTATCACAACTTTGCGTTCCAATAAACAAATTGATAACCAATTTGGTAATCCAAACAGTTTACCGAAAGCTCCTCTCAACACTTCGAAAACAACAAGGGATTCTAAACAAAACATTGAGCCAAATAATGAACCAAATGCCAATCCAAATCCTTCTTCTACTCAAGTAGACCGATCTATTAAGAATCATGTTCCATTTCCACATCGCCTTTGAACCAAGAAACATTCTGATCAAATGGAAAAGATATCACAAAAATTTCAAATAAGTGAAGTGAAAATTCCTTTTCTTGACATCATTCAATAAGTCCTGACTTATACTAAGTTTCTTTAGTACTTGTGTACTCAAAAATGACACACTCATGTACCTAACAAAGTTGTCTTAGCTGCCGGTTTTAGCGAAGCCTTATCCCAATCAATTCCTATCAAATACAGAAATCCTGCATGTCCGACGATCTCATGCATGATAGGGGACAAAACGATTAATACGTGCTTACTAGACTTGGGGCAAGTGATAATTTGATTCCTTATTCAGTTTACTAGCAACTTGGCTTAGGTGAACTAAAACCGATGAAAGTAACTTTTCAATTCATCGACCGCACGATAAAGAAACCCGTGGGAGAAATCGAGGATGTACTCATCAAAGTTGGTCAATTTATATTCCATGTTGAATTCATCGTTTTAGTGACACAACCCGTGAACAATCCGATGAGTCAAATTTCATTGATTTTAGGCCGACCTTTCTTGGCTACTTCAAATGCTCTAATCAATTGTTGAAATGGTTTGATGAAAATTTCTCTTGGAAACATGACTTTGGATCTTAATATTTTCTATCTTGGAAATCAGTTGAACATACTACGTGACCAAATGCTAGAAGTTAGCACCATTCAAGAAAATTTTGATAATGAAACAATTGACCTAAACCATGAACGTGATATTAAATATGAACAACTGTTTCACGATGAGCCTAACGAAATTGAAAATGTGTAACTCCCTTAATTTTTCTTTAACATTATTCGGGATATTTAATTAGATTAATTAAAAAGAATAATGAGTGACGTGAAAAGAAGTTGATATTTGATAATTAATTGGGTTAGGATTTAACTAATAAATGTATAAGATTGTTTTAACTTGAACATAAGTAGGAGGATTTATGAGAGGGGCAAATTAGGAATAAGCTTCATTGCCTAAACATAAACCCTTCCACCCTCATACTCTCGTTCATTTTTTCATCAATACAAAATATAAATAAAGTAGAGGCCATTGCTAAAGCTTATAAAGGAAGAAAAGTTAGAGAATCAAGCTAAAGCTAAGGGGAATCAGATCAAAAACTCAAATCTCGACACTTTTTCTCAAATTAAGGTGAATAATAGTATCCATCTAATTTAAATGTGTTAAATTTATGATTATTGTTGTAGAAATAGGGTTGAGTTTACCATTGTTTGCATGAATGACAATTTATTAGAATTTTTATGAAATTATTGTGATATGTTTCAAGAGAAAACCTTAGTGAATTACCTCCAAATGACTTAATTTTTGGATATTTGTGTAATACATAATTTTGAAGATGGTTTTTTGGTTTCATAATTTTTGGAATTAAAAGGAATATTTTATGAATTTCCTAACTTTAAAAAGGCATTTTTTCGAATTTTAGTTATCAAAAAGAATTAAATAATAAATTTTGCTCTGAAATTGTTTTTAGTGGTAAATAAAATGTCATATCAGATTTTTAGTGAATTTTTTGGATTTTTCCCAAGTGTTTTTGATTTATTATGAATTGTCTAAGATAGAAAAGCTTAATAATTATATTAAAATAATAATAAATATTGAAGGGTTGCAAATAATTTAAAATTATCCAAATCAAAACTATGTCAGTTTTTTTTTTAAAAAATGTGGACAAAGAAGTCACCCCTTAATAGAAATTTGAAAAAGAGTAGGAGTTGGTGAAAAGAATATACTATATTTAACAAAATAGCAATTTTACATTAATTACAAATCTGCCATTGGAATCCCTTTCTCCAATATAGGTGGAACCCCTTTCTCCAATGTAGGTAGAACCTCCTTTCTCCAATGTTGGTGGAACCCTCTTTCTCTAATGTCGGTGGAACCCCTTTCTCCAATGTTGGAAGAACCCCTTTCTCCAATGTCGAAGGAACCCTCCTTCTCCAATGCCAGAGGAACCCCCTTCTCCAATGTCGGAGGAACCCCCACAATGTCGAAGGAACCCCCTTTCTCCAATGTCGGTGGAACCCCCTTTTTCCAATGACGAAGGAACCCTCTTCTCCAATGACGGTGGAACCCCCCTCTCCAATGTCGAAGTAACCCCCTTACCCCAATGTCGGTGGAACCCCTTTCTCCAGTATCGGTCGAACTCCCTTTCTCCCTTGTCGGTGGAACCCCTTTCTCCAATGTCGGAGGAACCCCTTTTTGCTACTGTTTCTTTAGTACCCTTTTACCGGCTATGTTTTCAAAACTTAAAACATGCATAACCTTTTAACCGTAAGTTCATTTCTCTATTATGACCACTCTACGAAAAGGGAAACCATCATTCAGATGCAACAAAATAGGTTAGTAACCCCAATTGTACACCTATAAAAAGTTATAGCCCAAACAAAGTTTTTATTTTCTTATTACCTTATTTTTAATAGACAAACGAAGGGGTGGATTGCAATAGAATTTATAAAAGTTGCTTTTGGACCTTAAGGACACCAAGGCATATATTAATAAAGTCGATACCAAAATTAGGGACATTAACAATTGTAAAACTTTGTCATTTACATTAGGGGACACCAAATGTATGTCTTATAAAGGAGGTATGTACGCTTGGGTAATCATATTCACTTCATTTATAACCCATAACTACATTTGGGGTGCTAAAAGAAGGATAACTAGCTAGGTTTACCTAGAAGTGAATATACATTTATTTAACCCCTGTGTGAGTAGAATTGCATCGAGGAGGTCAAATAGACCAGAATATAGGATGCCCAAAACTGATTAAAAGATTATTGATTGAAACAGATTCTTAGTTAGCCTATGAAAACTATACCTCGAGAAATGTTATTAGTAGGGGCCAATAGGTTCTTATTGAACCCACGAAAACTATGTCCGGAATAAGTTATTGATAAAGATCAATAGGTAAATAGTCGGTCCATGGAAACTATGGCCCGAGAGATGTTATTGGAGAATCTAATAGGTTCGTAGTCTGTGCATGAAAACTATGTTTGGATGATGTTGTTGGTAGACACCAATAGGTTCTCAGTAGTTCCATGAAAAACTATGAAACCGAGCAGATTGTCCGTAAGCTTGGAAAAGGTTATTAATTAGTCCATGAAAACTAGTAGGTTATTAGTGACCTTAGAAACTATAACTTGAGACAGATAGTCAAATGAATGGGGATGGGATATCCAGGATATACTGTATAATTGCATATCATCATATTATGTTATGTTTTAACCATTATGGATATAAGGGCATAGTATATGGTTAATTAGTTTTTGGTTAAGGTACCAGCGAGGGAAAAACCTATTTCGCTCAGCGGCCTGGTCTCGCTAAATATCTATTTGGTTCGATATGGTATATTATTATTCATACTAGACTTTTTGTCTGACTTGAAGTTTATATTTTCCCCCCTTAACTCTCGGGTGCTCAAAATTAATTTGAATAGGCCGAGGGTAAGGGTTTTCAGGTTATTAGTTGACGAATAAGCTTCCGGAGATGAGAGGGAGCAAGCTAGCTATTTAGGAGATTCTATTTATTATTCGTTGTGTTATTTGAATGTAAGGGAAAATTTGTTCAGTTACCTATATTTAGATTTTAATAAACCAAAGGGGCATCTTCTTATATTGCTCTTGGCGTATTTTTTAATAAATTGTAATTTCTCTGAACGTAACTTACATATGGGATTATGTAATGAACCTAAAATGCTATTTTTAATGAAATGAGAAACTTGTTTTAAATTGATTTTTTTTTTCATATTTATGGGTTTCGGTATACAATTTATCTAACATTACCGTATTTGGTCACCGAAAATTAATAACTATGGATAACTACAGCTTCCGTAGCAGTTAGTTTTGGATCTCCAAATGGAGGATGTTACAAGTTGATATCAGAGCATAGGTTTATGTAAATTTAGAAGAAATTTGAACCTAAAAGAGTTTCAAAACATAACCTAATGAATCAGAGAATGAGACTGGGATTTGGATTAACGCTACAGTAATGTACTTGTTTTTGTTGTATATATATAAGTACGTATTCCCCTCTCTACTAGACCATTTTTCTTTTTTCTACTGAGGCTCATATGAAGATATCGAGAAAGTAAGGTGTGGAAGCAGGAAAACGGAAGAGTGAATCTAGGTGGATGAATCGCCACAACTAAAGGAAATGCTCGACCCACTACCAGGAGAAACTTGGGTCAACTGGAAAATGATAACCAAAATGCAAATGCCAACATCGATGCTGGAATCCTGTCAGTAGATATAGGGAAGTTGTGTCAGCCCTTTGTGAATATGGTGCGAGCTAGAGTGGCAGCTGGTTTGGTTGGAGGAAATGCTTCGACATTTGGACGTGAAAAACCTATAGAGACTCAAGGTTATTAAAGCAAGAAAATAAAATTCTTTAAGAAGAAGGGTCCTCAAAAGGGAGGAGTAGCAAAGAAAGGGAAAGCAAATATAGTTTTCTACAAGTATGACAAGAAGTGGCACTATGCTAGTGAGTGTCTTTCAGGTGATGAAAAGGTGGTAGTGAGGAAGCAAAATGTGAAATACTATAATTGTGACCAGATTGGGCATCATAAGAACAAATATTCAAAAGCTTCCAAGGCAGGAAAGGGAAAGGTGTTTTCTTTGGAACCATCGTCCTCTAAACCAACTGTTGCAGAGAAGGGTGTGATGGCAGGTATGCTTTTGATTCATAGCATACCTGTTAGGGTACTATTTGATATTGGTGCATCGCATTCATTTATATCTCAGTATCTGGTAGATAGATTATGTTTAGAACCATCATACCTACTTACTTCCCTAAGGGTTGCAAATACAATAGGAGGGTATGCAACTCTGGGACTGAGATGTGATCAGTTAGAACTTGACTTGTTAGGTCATAAGTTTGCATGCACTCTGGATGTTTTTGATTTTCTAGATTTCGGAGTCATATTGGGTATGGATTGGTTAGATAGATATGATGCAAGAATACTTGCCGAGATGGCGAAATATCATTGAGACACCCCAACAACAGTAATGAAATTATATACTCGGTGGAGGAGTCAAACACAAGTGCTTGTGCTTTGTTGAATGCAATGGAAGCGAAAGAAGAATTAGATTGGGTATTGGTAGAAAAAAGGGTTTGTAGATGTTTTTGAGCCGATGTCAGGGCTACCACCAAAGCAAACTATCAAATTTTGGACAGATCTTGTGATAGGAGCAAAACCTGTAAGCAGACTACCTAGCCGGATGACATCTACTGAGATAAAAGAGTTAAAGGTGCAGTTAGTGGACCTAGAAGAAAATAATTTTATCAGACCAAGCAGTTCGCTTGGGGAACGGTTGTGCTGTTCATGAAAAAACCAGATGGGTCATTAAGAATGTGTATCGACTATCATAAGTTGTATGAAAGGACGATCAAGAATATGTATCCTTCGTCGGAAATCGATGACTTATGTGATCAGTTGAGTGGAGCCAGAGTGTTTTTCTAATTGGATTTGGCAACAAGTTTCCATCAGCTAAGGGTGGCAGAGGACAGTATTTTGTTGATGGCATTTTGAATCAGATATAGATCATATGAATGGTTAGTGATGCCATTCGGGATAACGAATGCACCAACTTTCTTCGTGGATTTGATGAATCGAGTTTTCCGAGAGCGTTTGGATAGGTTTGTATGGGTATTCATAGAAGACATTTTGGCATATTCTAAGAATAAAAGAGACCATGAAGTTCATCTTAGAATCGTACTTGAGACGCTGAGATAGCATAAGCTTAAGACAAAGTTTTCGAAGTGTCATTTTTAGAAGAAAAAAGAAAAGTTTCTTGGTCAAGTGGTTTCAGAGAAGGGTTTATCAGTTGATCCACATAAGATCGAAGCTATTAACAGCGGAAGAAACCAGAGACGGTGATTGAGATCAGAAGTTTTCTTGGACTAGTCGGCTATTATCAGAGGTTCATTAAGGATTCCTTGCGGATAGAGCGTCTTTGACTAAGCTAACCGAAAGGGTCTAGAGGCTATGATTACTTGTAGTGTGCAGTTCTGATCAACTGCTATTTCTAATCGAGGTACTGCCATGCATGAAGTCTGACTAGTTCTTATCAATAGGACTGCATTTATGCAGAAAGATTAGAATGCTTAAGGCTTGAATCAAGATTGATGATCTAAAGGATTTTAGTCTGGACCAGAAAGGGTGGTTGAGAAAGAAGGAATGATTATGTGTCCTGAATGTAGAAAACCTAAGGAGGGAAGTTCTTAGGGAATGTCATCGATCAAAATTTACAAATCATCCTGGAGGGACCAAGATGTATCAGAATATGAAGAAGAGTTTCTACTTGGAAGGTATGAAGGAGGATGTTGGCTTGTGGTTAAAGCAATGTGTGAACTGTCAATAAGTGAAGGATGAACATTAAAAGTCGAGTGGGTTGCTTCAACCTTTGGAGATACCAGTTTGGAAATGGGATTCGATATCCATGGAATTTATAGACGGGTTGCCAATGTCGAATCGAGGAAATGAAAGTATATGGGTCATAGTGGACAGGTTGACCAAGTGTGCCCATTTCATTCCAGTCAAACCAACCACGACGGCACCTATCCTAGCAAAATTGTTTACGAAGAACATAGTTAGACTATGTTGGATTCCCAACAGCATAGTTAGTGGCAGAGATGCCATGTTCACTAGTGAATTCTAGAAGAGCCTACAAGGAATGTTGGAAACCGAGCTTAAGATGAGTATCGCTTATCACCCACAGACGGATGCGTAGACAGAGAGAGTCAACAAGGTGCTCGAGAATCTATTAAGAGCTTGTGTATTAGATTTTTGTAGGTCCTGAGAGAGCACTTGATTGAGTTTACCTATAATAATAGCTACCAGACTAGTATAGGGATGGCACCTTTCGAAGCTTTATATGGAAGATCATGCAAATAAACATCGTATTGGTTAGAGACCGAAGATAGATTGGTCCTTGGTCCAGATATGGTGAGAGAAGCGAAAGAGAAGATGGAGTTGATCCGAGATAGGATGAAGGAAACTCATTCTAAACAAAAGAGTTACGCATATAAGAGGCATAATCTAACATCCATTATTTTGATAACATTATTTAAGAAATTTAATTAGAATTAAATAGAATAATGACGATAAGGGGAAAGAGATTTGAATAAATTATATAAAGAATCGTGCTTAATAATAAAATAAGTAGGCTTTAAATTGGTTTAAAGGTTAATTAGTTTACACATGGGCATATTAGTAAATAGCCATTTTATCATATACGACTATACTTCTTTGTAATTTTCCATTCACGTTCCATTTCTCACTTTCACAAACGAAAATCATAAACCTAAATTAGAGCCGGCCATTAACAAGGAGGAAAAGAGGAAAATTAAATCTAAAGCTAAGGATCGAAGCTAGGAAGGATTAACCAACAAAAAATCTCAAATTCCTTGTCATATCTAAGGCAAATAATAATTATTATAACATCTCTATTTTATTTAATGATTAAATGTTTTTGGATTATGATTAAATTATTTTTTATGATGCTATGTATGATGATATGCTTGAGTTATGTTTGGGTTGATTTATTTTAATTCATTTATACACGAATTAACAATGTTTTAGGGTAAAACCAGGAGTTTATAATTTTAGAATGCCATGGAAAAAATTTGTGTTAAGTAAAACATGATTTTTGAGATGGGTTTTTATTTTTAGAATTTTCTAAGCTGTAGAGAATTTATTATGAATTTCTGAAGGAAAATATGATAACATTGGGTTTAAAATTCGTTTCGAGTATTTCAGGAAGAAATTAGGTCTGAAATTAAATATGTTTGATTACATGATAAAATTAAATTTCTATGATTTTTAAGGATTTTTCTCAATTAATTTACTAGGGAAAATAAATTATTTCGAGAGAGGAACTTATTTGCAAACACTGGTTTTGTTAATGGAAAAGCTTAAACGTTATAATTTATTTGATTTAGATCTGGTTAAATGCAGCGGTTATAATTGTAAAATGTTTGAAAAGTTATACAATAACCAATGAAAGGTTTGAAAATAAGCAAGCAGTTATAAAGTAATTATTAAAAGTTGCTACATTTCATCCTTTAATCTAGAAAAGTAGGTTTCGCCTCAAATAGTAGTACCTTTCGACTCCTTTACCTCCGTACCATCTCAGTCGAAACCCACCTAGTCGGAACAAATGCACATGGTATCAATGGTATTGGTACGAAGTGAATTGGTGGGTAGCGGAAGGTAGGGTGTCGAAAGCAATGCTTTCATTAGGGTCGAAACCATATTCTGTTTCAAAAGCTAAGTTCTTGCTTTGTTTCACTTAAAGCTTTCGACACAGTCAAAACATATGATTTCAAAAAGCTTTATACAAACAGATTTTGGGGAAGGTTGCTTTATTATTTTGAAGTCTTAGCTTTCGAAGGGGTATCTTTCTCCTTAAATAAGAGCTTTCGAAAGGATGGGTTTCGATCAAGTCGAAACCCAACCACAAATTTTCTCCTTTCGACAGTACCAAAGCAGTCTATGCTATTGAAGGATTCTCTTTATTTTAACTTAAACTAAGCCTTTTTTCTAAATGCTTTCGAAGGGTTGGGGGTTTCGGAGGCAATGGAGTCAAAATGGGATTTCGACTCTATCCTTTCATGTTTTAGTTAAAAGATGGTTGCTTTAGACTAAATGGTTCTGACACCATTAACTTTTTCCCCAAAACAATTTTATAATTGGTTTCGAAAGAGGTACTTCTATACATAATCATTTTGACCCAATTTTTTTTTTAAAGAGTAAACCTAATGCTTTCGGAATGGTGCTTTTATTATTTTTGAAGCTATGTTTTAAAGAATATTTTGATACCATCAAAAGGTACAATTGGTTTCAAAAGTAAATATTTAACAAGGACTTCGAAAGGTATGTTTATTATGTTTTGAAAAGAAGCTTATGCTTTCAAAGGAGGTCATCCAGAGGTTTTGAAGGTGATGTTTTAGAGTTTCAAAACAAATAACCCACTCTCACTTTTAAAAAGGAAATACCATGACATAACTAATGATTTTAGAAGTATTACTTCTTTATGTACTTATTCATATTGTAATTAACCCATAACAGTACTTTGGAAGGGCAAAATAACTAGTTAGGTTGACCTAATAGTGAATATAACTTAAGAAATGTTAAAATCTTAATTAAAGATATTGGCGGGGTCAATAGATTCGTAGTAAGCCCATGAAAACTGTGTACAGCAAAAGATATTGGCAGGGGTCAATAGGTTCATAGTTAGCCTATAAATACTATGGTTTGATATTGGTAGGGGCCAGTAAGTTTGTAGTTAGCCGATGAAAACTATATCCGGATTAGGATATTGACAATTAGTCAATAGGCTTCTAGTTAGCCCATGAAAACTAGGATAAGAGATATGATATTGGAGTTACCAATAGGTTCTTAGTGATCCTATGAAAACTATGATATTGGATAAATAGTCCATAACCATTTAACAAGTTAATAGTAATCCTAAAAACAATAATTAAGACAGATAGTTAATCTAGATTTGATTTACTTATTTTGCATATCATCATAATGTTTTTTTAAAATACTATGTTTTAACCATTGTGGATGCAGGAGCATAGGTTTTATGAATGTTTTAGGATACTAGCTTTGTTTGCATTATTAATATGTTCGTTTATAGTCCTTAATGAATTTCGAGGACGAGATTCTTTAGCAGGGGCCTGTAACACCCCTAATTTTTCTTTAACATTATTCAGAAGATCTAATTAGATTAATTAAATAGAATAATGCATGACATGAAAATGAGATGACATGAATAGGAATAAGCTTCATTTCCTAAACATAAATCCTTCCACCCTTGTATCCTCATTCATTTTTTACTTCCATACAAAACATAATTAAAGTAGAGGCCATTGCTAAAGCTTTTGAAGGAAGAAAATTTAGAGAATCAAGCTAAAGCAAGGGGAATTTAATGAAAAACTCAAATCTCAACACTTTTCCTCAAATCTAGATGAATGATAGTATCCATCTAATTTATATGTGTTAAATTTTGGATTTTTGATGTATTCAACGTTGTTTGATGATGATAGGGTTGATTCTACCACTGTTTACGTGAATAGTGATTTATTGGAATTTTTATGAAATTATAATGATAGTCTTCAAGGGAAAAACCTTAGAGAATGACCTCCAAATTACTTAATTTTCGGATATGTTATGTAATACGTAATTTTGAAGATGGTTTTTAATTTCATAATTTTCGGAATTAATAGGAATATTTTATGAATTTTCTAAGGTGAAAAAGGCATTTATTTTAGATTCCAATTATTAAAAAGAATAAAATAATGAATTTTGCTTCGAAATTTTTGTATGGTAAGTAAATGTTTTTTTAGATTTTTAGCGAACTTTTGGGATTTTTCCCATGTGTTTTTGATTTATTATGAATTTTCTAAGCCAGAAAAGCTTAATGATTATAATAATAATAATAATAATAAATATTGAAGGGTTGCAAATAATTTAAAATTATCAAAATCCAAACTATGTCAGTTTTTCTAAAAAGAAAGTGGATAAAGAAGTCACCATCGAATAGAAATTTGACAAAGAATAGGAATTGGTAAAAAGAATATACTTTATTTAGCAAAATAGCAGTTTTTACGTTAATTATGAATCTATCACTAGATGTCATTTTTCTAATGTCGGAGGAACCCTTTTCTCCAATGTCGAAGGAACTCCCTTCTCCTTGGTAGAACCCCCTTATCCAATGTCGGTGGAACCCTCTTCTCCAATGTTAGTGGAACCCCCTCAATGTCGGAGAAACTCTCTTTCTCCAATGTCGGTGGAACCCTGTTCTCTAATGTCGGTGGAGCCCCCTTTTTCCAATGACAGTGCGAACCTCCTTCTCCAATGTCGGAGGAACCCCCCTTTCCAATGTCGGAGGAACCCCCTTTCTCCAATGTCGGTGGAACCCCCTTTCTCCAATGCAGAGGAGCCCCCTTTTGCTACTGTTGCTTTAGTACCCTTTCACCAGCTATGTTTTCAAAACTTAAAACTTGCATAACTTTTTAACTGTAAGTCTATTTCTCTATTATGACCACTCTACGAAAAGGAAAACCGTCATTTGGTTGCAATGGAACATGTTAGAGACCTTAATTCTACACTATAAAAAGTTATAGCCCAAACAAAGTTTTTATTTTCTTATCACCTTGTTTTTTATAGACAAACGAAGGGGTGAATAGCCCTTAAATTTATAAAAGTTTCTTTTGGAGCTTAGGGACACTAAGACTTATTTTAATAAAGTCGATACTTTAATTGGGGACACTAATAATTGTAAAACTTTGTCATTTACATTATGGGACACCAATGTATGTCTTATAAAGGAGGTATGTATGCTTGGGTAATCATATTCACTTCATTTATAACCTATAACTACATTGGGGTGCTAAGAGAAGGATAACCAACTAGGTCTACCTAGTGTTGAATTTACATTTATTTAACTCCTATGTGAGTAGAATTGCATTCAGTAGGTCAAATAGACCAGAATATTGGATGCCTAAATCTGGTTAAAAGATTATTGATTTGAACAGGTTCTTAGTCATCCCATGAAAACTATGCCTTTAGAAATGTTATTGTTAAGGGCCAATAGGTTCTTAGTGGTTCCATGAAAACTATGTCCAGAATAAGTTATTGATAAAGTTCCATATTCATTGTTAGCCCATGGAAACTATGACCCAAGAGATGTTATTGGAGAATCCAATAGGTTCATAGTTAGCCCATGAAAACTATGTTTGGACGATGCTATTGGTAGACACCAATAGGTTCTTAGTAATCCCATGAAAACTATGAAATCGGGCAGGTAGTCTGTAAGCTTGGTACTGATTATTAGCTAGCTCATGAAAGCTAATAAGTTAATAGTGATCCTAGAAATTATAACTTGAGACAATAGTCAGATGAATGGGGATGGAATATCCATAATATATTGTATAATTGCATATCATCATATTATGTTATGTTTTAACCATTATGGATATAGGTGCACAGTATATGGTTAATTAGTTTTTGGTTAAGTACTAGCGAGGGGAAAACCCGTTGCATTCAACGGCGTGGTCTCGCTAGATATTTATTTGGTTTGAGATAGTATATTATTGTCCATACCATACTTTTTGTCCAACTTGAAGTTTATGTTATTCCCCATAAACTCTCGAGTGCTCGAAATTAATTTGAGTAGGCTGAGGGTAAGGGTTTTCAGGTTATTAGTTGATGAATAAGCTTTCAGAGACGTGCAGGTGCAAGCTAGCTATTTAGGAGATTCTATCTACTGTCCATTGTGTTATTTGGATGTAAGGGAAAATTCATTTAAATGCCTATATTTAGACTTTGATCAACCAAGGGGAATCTTCATATGTCACCCTTGACATATTTTGTAATAAGTTTTAATTTCTTTGGATGTGGCTTACGTATGGGATTATGTAATGAATCTAAAATGCTATTTGTAATGAACTGAGAAATTTATTTTAAACTGAGTTTAATTTTTTCCACTTTCATGGGTTTTTGGTATATCAATGTATCTAACATTACCGTATTTGGTCACCGAAAATTAATAACTATGGATGACTGCAACATCCGTAGCACTTAGTTTTGGACCTCCAAATGAGGGATGTTACAAAATGAGCTTCCTTTTGAATCCCATACCGTTGAGTCAGAACTTCAACTAAATTCCTTGATTGCGCAATCATTGAGGTTGGACCTCAAACCTCTTCCCGATCACCTTAAGTACGCATACTTAGGTGACAACGAAACTTTTCCCGTCATACTCACTTTAACTCTCTCTCTCTCTCTCTTGATCAAAAAGCTTCCCTTCATTCAGTTCCTTCGAAAAACAAAGAGGCAATTGGATAGTAATACCGATATAAAGGGAATTAGTCCCGCTCACGTTTAACATCGTATCCATTTCGTTGACGATGCCAAGCTTGTTCGTGACGCATAACGAAGAGTTAACCCAAAATGACAGATGCAGTTTGTGAAGAAATTCCTCGATAACGGAATCATATGTCTTATTTCTGATAGCTCATGGGTTAGCCCAATTTATGTGGTTCCTAAAAAGTCTAGACTTACCTTTATCAAGAACGACTTTAACGAACTCATTCCAACTCATACTGGCGTGTTTGCACTGATTGTCGAAAATTAATTGCTGCAACATGTAAAGTTCACTGTCCTCTTCCTTTCATCGACCAAATGCTTGAACGTTTAGCCCGACCATGAATTCTATTGCCTTCTTAATGGTTATTCCAGTTATAACCAAATTCTAAACGCTCCCCAAGATCAAGAGAAAATGACTTTCACGTCTCCCTTTGGCACCCTTGCATATCGACGTATGCCATTTATCCTTTCCAGTGCTCCTACTACTTTCCAAAGATGCATGGTCGACATCTTTTCTGACATGATCGAATGCTTTCTTGAAGTGTTTATGGACGATTGTTCCATCTTTGGAAACTCTTTTTCCAAGTGCCTACACCATCTCGAGTTGGTTCTGAATTGATGCAAGGACAAACACTTGATGTTAAATTGGAAAAAATGTCATTTTATGGTAAAACATAGCATTGTCCTTGGGTACGTCAATTCAAACAAAGGCATTGAGGTAGATAAAGCTAAATTTGATGTAAGTGTGAATCTACCCATTCCAAAATCTATCAAGGACATTCGTTCATTTCTTGGACATGTAGGTTTTTATTGACGTTCTGTGAAGGACTTTAGTAAAATCGCTCGACCGCTGACGACTATTCTTGGAAAAGACGTTCCATTTGATTTTAATTCTGACCATGTTTCTGCTTTCTAATGTCTCAAAATGAACTCATATCCGCTTCCATCATTTGTTCACCCAATTGGGATCTTCCTTTTGAAATAATGCGTGATGCTTTTAAATTTACAGTTGGCGCTGTCTTAGGACAACGAATCGAAAAAATTCTTCATGTCATCTACTATGCTAATATGACTCTAAACAATGCCTGACTCAATCACACAACCATTGAAAAGGAGCTTTTAGCGGTAGTGTTTGCGCTCGAAAAAATCTGACCTTATTTGATTAGCTCACACATTACTTTTTACATGACCATTCCACTCTTAGATACTTTTTCGCTAAAAAGGATGCTAAGTCTCGTTTGATACATTGGATCCTTTTACTCTAAGAATTTGATCTTACGATCGAAGATAAAAAAGGATCCGACAATGTCATTGCTGATCATCTGTCACGTCTTCCAAATGCCCCCATCTTCTTTACCGATCAACTAAAAATTTCCTAATGAACAACTCCTTTTCTTTTCTGTCGATCCACGGTATGGAGACATAGTGAACTATTTAGTTACTAAGGAAACTCTTCCATTTTGGTCGAAACAGGATAAATATAAATTTCTTTTCCAAGTCAAGTACTTATATTGGGGTGATCCATACTTGTTTAAGTACCGTTCTGACCAAATCATTCGACGTTGCATTCCAAATTATGAATTAAAGAGTGTTCATTTTTTTGTCATGACTAAGCATGCGGTGGTCACTTCGGTCAGAAGAAAAGAGCGAAAAGTACTTCAATGTAGTATTTATACGCTTACGCTTTTCAAAGATGCATTTGAAATCTGTAAAACTTGCGATCTCTGCCAAATGTTAAGAAGAATCTCTCGACGAAATACGATGCCTTTGAACCCTATTCTCACAATCGATATCTTTGACGTTTGGGGTATTGATTTTATGTGACCGTTTTCCAACTCTTTCAGAAATCTGTACATCCTTCTTGCTGTTGATTACGTCACTAAATGGATTAAAGCCATTCCTTGTAAAAAAATGATCACAAATTTTTTTGAAGTTCATAAAAGAAAACATCTTTTCGTGTTTTGGAACAGCTCGCACAATAATAAGCGATAAAGGAACCCATTTCTGTAATCGTTCATTTGAAAATCTAATGAAGAAATACTCGATAACCCACAAGTTAACCACTCCTTATCATCCTTAAACTTGTGGCCAAGTTGAAGTTTCAAATTGTCAATTCAAACAAATTTTAGAGAAAATTATGAATAAAAATCGAAAAGATTGGTCATAAAAATTAACAGATGTGCTTTGGGCTTATAGAACTGCATATAAAACCAATCTTGGATTCCTCCATTTAGGCTTGTATATGGTAAAGCATGCCATTTACCCATCGAACTCGAACATAAAGCATTATGGGCGATTAAGAACATAAATATTGGTCTTGAAAAAGTTGGTGAAAATAGAAAATTGGAAATTAATGAATTAGAGGAGATTAGGAACGATGCGTATGAAAAACGAGAAAATTTACAAAGAAGAACAAAAGTTTTCATGACAAGTTAATCCTAAGAAAAGCATTTTCGCCAAATAAAAAATTTCTTTTGTATGACTCCCGACTTCATTTCTTTCCTGGGAAATTAAAATCAAGGTGGACATGTCTATATGTACGTACGTACCGTTTTTCCACATGGTGCCATAGAAATAGTAAACTCTAGGGATGGATCCTTTTTTAAAGTCAATTTCATCATTTAAAACCTTACTTGGAGTTGGCGAGTGATCGAGAGGAGGGGCTCATGATTCTTCATGAGCCATACTATGTTTAGTAAGAAATTCTAACCCTCTCTTGTAAATATGTACATATGTTTTCCCATTATACTCATTATATCATGCGTTGATTGAGGGAACGCACTAAGTGTGTGTGGGGGGGGGGGAGTTTCATGTTCATTTTGATTTTCCATGATTTATTTTTTTGCATTTTCTTTCCAAAACAAAAAAAAATCCTAAAACAAATTTTCTTTTTAGCAAATTGACTTACTTTTGAAGAAACACTATAGGATAAGTATATGTCTTTTGTTATTAAATTGAAATTTTTGAAAATTTACTTGTCTCAACAAAAACAAAAACATAAATTTGGTCCAAGTAACTATGGCTTAACTAGTATATAAGAAGGTTCATAGGTGATAATTATGAAGTATATCCTAATTGTAATCTTTGTTTTAAAAAGTGGTTGATTTAAAGTAAGGGCGATAACATTTTTGATCTTCTTCTAAGTTAAGTGGTGCTAAGATGATTTTTGAATAACTATCTTTAAAAAATAAAAAAAAGCTTTTATAAAAATAAGAAACACCTAGAGTCAGGTGTTCTCACATAAGTGTGTACACTCGCTATGCTCTGTACCCTTCTTACGTAAGCCCGAAAGACAGTGCATCATTGGTATATCTGGCCTTAGTTTATCTAAGTTAGGTGTATGTAAATAAATTTTAAAATAATAATAATAAACACCTAGAGTCATGTGTTCATACACAAGTGTACACTTGCCATGCTCCGTACTCTTCTCACGTAAGCCCAAAAGACATACATGATTGGTATATCCAACCTCAGTTTATCCGAGTTAGGTGTGTATACAATAATAGTGTTAATATTTTTAAAGTTAGAGAGAGCAAGCAATTGAAATCCAAAAACTATTTTTACTTATTTGATTCGACTTGTTATTCAAAAGAAATAAAAATACCACTTTGCAAAAAATTGATAATCAACTAAAGCTTCTATTTCATAGTTGCACTATGCTATCAACCGAAAGAACTAGCCAAACTAGAGTCTAATTGTGATGATAAATTAGTTTTTTTTTTGGAAATTTTGATGAGTAAAGGACTAATATTTATCGATAATGATCAAAACTTATATTTAACTCACTCACTATTCGCGAGTCAGAGGTAGCATGTGCCAGTTTATAAGTAACTTCTTCATCTGTAAACATTTTTGGAACTTTCATCATGTAGTCACATTAGAATCTGCATATAACATTTGGATTTTGTGGGTAGTCTGCTGAAAACCCTCACAAGACAACATTCTTCCTACTAGAGACACCTAGAGGTTTAACGGCTTGTTGCATACACTCAATGCAATCGTGTTTCCTACGAAAACTGATTTATCTTAGTTTTATTTTATTTGAGGATGAATAAAAAGGTAAGTGTGGGGGTATTTGATGTGCTTGTAAAAGTGTATATTTTTACTCCTATATTCAATCTTCTTTTATTCAAATAAAAGAGCATATTGGGGTATTTTACATGTTTAAGCCAAAGTTTAAATTATTTTCAAATCGTCATTCATTCATCTTCATTTGAGGGGTAAAATGATAATTTTGCATATGATTTAATTTGAGAAAATTTATTTGCACATTTTTATTTTTATTTATAGGAAATGAAGTGCAAATATGAAGAGGTTTCATGGATGAATGCATGCACATATGTTGAAGGCTAATGAAGAAAGGAAAATAAAAGAATTCATGCAACATGGAGGATTCCACATACCCACTACCATATGGTCCATAATTAAAACACATGCACATGTTAATAGAGGCTTAAATGCATGTTAGTGGGGATTAATTATTTTCCTAATGATTACTTGGAGGTTACACTTTCTCAAGGGCATTTTAGGTAGTCCCCAAAAAGATTAATTAGGGTTTTAATCATGAATAAATATGCCTTATGTTTCTTGTAATCATCTTCTTACTTTCATGCAATATTGTAGCCACAAATCACTGGTAAGTAAAACGTTTCTTTAATGGCTTCTTAGCCTTGCTCTTTACCTTGTTGCATCTTTATTTCATGCTTACTTTTATTGCTCTTTTATTTTATGCCCTCTTATTTACTTTGTTCTCCTTTTATTTCATGTTGGTAGCATATATTTTATTATTATAATTAGTTTAGTTTTATTTCATCCGCACAGTTAGCTCTCTTCTCTTGTAATTAGCTCTCATTTTCCTTTTATTTTATGTTGAAATCATTTTATGTTAACATGTTTTCAAATATGAGTAGCTAAACCCCTTCAGTTTGGATGTAATGAAGCTCTCATGGAACACATCAAATTAACATAATGATTTCATTCATGATCTCTCTTTTGTTCTTAATGGAAACTTTGAATGATGGTCGTTTATGTCTCTTTTTTGTGAATTTGCTAGTCTGTGTTGACATCTCAAATAGGCTATGCTTACTCCATTGTAATATAAACTATTTGATCATTTACCTAAGTGATTTTAATAATTAAAGTCAAAAATAGAATCAAAATTTGATGATTTATGTTACTAATTCATAGTAAATAGATCATACTCAAAATAGATTTTATTTTTAATTTCATGTCATTTTCATGAATGTTGATAAGTGGGTTTGAATAGTGTAACATCCCACCTTCATACCCATATTATCCAAGACTATTACAGAGTAATACTGTTAGATAATATGGAAAATAAGGCTATATGGGTACACACGTGAATATTCCCTCGAACTAACATTGGTATGTTTTGAAAATATCCGATAAATAACTAATTTATACGTACACAGTATCAGTACAAAGCAATAAACACATCTGCCTCTAGAAAAGAACAATACATAATATATAGTAAAATAACAGAGAACACAGGGTCAATCGCAGTGATAACATATAATATATAAAATACTTAAATGTTATAAGAATACATTACAACTCAATGTCAATTATATATACATTCAATGAATCTGATATCATATATGATCCTAATATTGTACTCCAATTAGCCCAGTAAACACAGTTGGACATGTCATCCCTATACCTGAAATGTCTCGCGCTGACCCGGGTATTATATAAATAATAAACGGGTCAGACTATATCTAAATCCAATGTTTATGAACATACAGTATTCAGTATATACTGGGTAATAACATAATAATGTTATCTCATACAAACTCAAATATCTTATAATGTAAAACATCACAAAACCCAGTATAAAATTTCGCCACCCGTGTAAACAATTCAATTTAAATCAAGAATACTATATACAATGGGTTAATCATCCATACAGTAAAGCATTTAGTAGAAAATGAAATTACCAACTGAATCAGACAAACACATAGCAATGTTCTAATACAGTATCGTATAATCAATGGATAGTGTGAGATAGCACATCGAATCATCCAAACGATACCCAATATCATGCAAATCATAAAGATATGCATTACAATCCCAATCAATAGTAAAGGCTATCTCAATATATCAAATCACCAAACAGTATGGATATGACGGGGGTTGACTATACTTTAGACTCAACCAATCTCTAGTCTAGTCAACTCATTATAGGAAACAGACATAAATGCCAATCCACTACACATGCATATACCATGAATCTAACGAGAGACTAACAGTTGCATACCGCAAGCCTACTCAAGAACACGGGTCTACTCGCCAACCACATAGTAACCAGTTGTTTGCACAAAAATTGGGCAAACACCTCCTAGTCGAATGATTTAGTTGATTATATGTTGATCTGGATGGTTTGGGTGATTTATGCAAATATATGAAATAGATGGACTAAACTGTAAAAGACACACAGATTTATAGTGGTTCGGCCAGAACGTGCCTACGTCCACTTTATATGTTATTCTCCTTTTTCTTTCAGATTACAAGTATAAAGCTTTGTATACAAGTATATGAAAGTTGTTTGAAAGTTCCTTCTGTGCTTGAGCTCTCAAACTTGTCTGCCATTGTTGTACCCCTGCCCCTTTATTTATAGAGTGAGGCTGGGGGCAGGGGTCTTAGATGTATATAGCTGCTGGTGGGCCTGGGCTGAAGCAATCTGGCCTAGCAGAGTTGGTTCGGCAAAGCCTTGGTTCGGTGGAGAGTTGGTGAGGACTTGGTCCGGTTGTAGAGGGTCGAGGTAGTGGTTGGAACGGAGAGGCCTTGGACCGGTGGAGGTTGGTGAGGTTTGGTCCGGTGGAGGTGAGGTTGGTCCGGTGGAGCTTGGTTCGGTGATGGAGGAGAGGGGACTCTGGTTCGATGGCGATGGACCGGTAGTGGATGGGAGGTGGTTGGACCGGCAATGCATGGAGATGGTATGGTTCGGTGATGGTCTATCTTGCTTCTGGTTCGGCAGTGGGAGGAGGTAGCTGGTTCGGTAGCAGTATGGACCGGTAGTGGATGGAGAGGGAGCTTGGACCGGCAATGCTTGGAGATGGTATGGTTCGGCATTGTTTAGAAATGCGCCCAACACTTGCCCCCCAAAGTGGGGCATATGCCACCATATGTCGCGCTTTGTTTTAGCTTAGGTGATTTTCATCTGGTCTTGTGTGCCGAACCATACGGTCCGGTCATCCTGCGTTCGTTTATAAATAGGGGTGTTAGGCCTTCGTTATCCCTTTATCGTTTCGAGATAGCCGAATCAGCCGAATACCGGATCAACCAAGTGCCGAGTCAACCAAGTGCCGAACCAGTCTTGTTTGCCGAACTATTTGAAGTGCCGAATCAATTCTGATTGCCGAACCAGGTGAGACATTCTTTTGCCGGACGATCTTATATACTTGAATCACCGGATGGACTCATGGATTTTGAGTACCGAATGAGCCATGTGGGTTTGAACTGCCGAATGAGAAGGGGAAATGCCGAATGAACTTGCATTTGAGCCACCGGATGAACCCTGAGACTTTGAATACGGAATGAAATTTTACATTTCTTTACCGAATGACACTGGGAGCTTGAGCGTTTTGACTTATGGGTAAAATTCCAGACTACATTGTTTGTATGTTTTAACGATATACTTTTCTTGTGTTGCAGATAAATGTCTCGCAAAGTGGAAACTCGATCAGAAAAGAGAAAATCTGCGGATAGACGAGAGTCCCCCGTTGTGCCCCCAGCCCAGCCAGGACCGGAACGTCGTGGGCCCCTCCCGAGGTCGCTAGTAGACGGGTATGGTCCCCAAGAGCTTTTGAACTCTCCTCCTGACTGCTTTCTGAGCTCTCTCAGAGAGGAGCAGCTTGATGTTATCTCTCGCTCCTTTGGGATTGACAGAGCGAGCATGCTGTTGCCGGGGGATGGAGTGATGCCGTACAATCCCCCTGAAGGATATTTCGCGTATAGCCGATACCATTGCATGTGCGGGGCCATTCCTCCGATCAATGCGTGGATAGTCAGCTTCATTACTGACCTGAAAGTGGCTCAGCTTCAGCCTAACTCCTACGCCATCTTGGTGTGTCTATTCGTTATCTTCCAGAGGAGATATGGGCGCCCCCTTCTAACAGGGAAATCCGATATCTATATAATCTGAGGGGCTACAAGAAGGGGTCTCCGTACATTAGTTTAGAGTCGGCCGTGTCCTTCAAGCCGGTCTTGGACTTATACTCGAAGTTTACCATGTTTAAGAAGGAATGGTTCTTCGTCAAGGACGACTCCGTTTCTTTTCGCCTTTTCACTTCTGGCTGTAAGTTGAATTCCATTCGTAATTTCCTTGTCCTGACTACAATGCTTCTTCTTATGTGCTTTTATTTCTTGCTAGCGACAGGTGGCTTTGCGGTTGTGGAGAACGATCACCTTGTACAGATGGCTACGGAGGTAGAGGCTATCTCAGGAAGGGATAGGTCGGCTTCTTACCTGATCCGGAATGCCACTCTCCTGGAGCACAACTTGATTTTGCCACGTCAATTTGTAGTTAAGCAGAGAGATACAGCCGAGGAGAGGGCTGCTAAAGC
This sequence comes from Allium cepa, assembly GCA_030765085.1. Classification (NCBI taxonomy): domain Eukaryota; kingdom Viridiplantae; phylum Streptophyta; class Magnoliopsida; order Asparagales; family Amaryllidaceae; genus Allium; species Allium cepa. The sequence goes on along the minus strand of CM060941.1, from coordinate 764,398,458 downwards.
TAAAGATGGGGCCACTGCGAAGAGTAGCAAGAGAAGACCTTTCTCGGTACCTCCAGTCGTCGGGGGGAAGAAGCTTAAGAAGTCTGACGGACCCTCCCCTAGCACATGTCCAGATATTCTGAAGGAGGAAGGTGGAGAGGAGGAAAGAGGCGAGGAGGAGAGCGGAGGAGATGGCGAAGGTGAAGGACGAGGTGGTAGTGGTGCCGGGGCTTTGTCTTCTGAGCAGGCAGGGGAGGTCCAGGAGTGGACGGATGATGCCTTTCACCAGGCTTTTGAGGGATTGGAGGAAGGATCAGCCTCGGTGGAGAAGGCGAAGAAGGTTGATAAGGCTGGGATTGGTGCCGATCCATCTTCTAAGGGTATTTCAGCTAAGGCAACTCCGGTGGTTCAAGGTGAATTCCTAACTTTCGCAGACTCCCTTTATGATAAGGACTTAGTAATATTTTATGGCCAACTCCCGTCCTGGAATGAGATTCAGGACTTATTGCGGTATCCCACTCCCCCTCAGGGTTTGTAAAATAAGTGTGTCTTCCTACTTAACATATTTCTTGGATCATAGTTTCACGCATGCTTGTAACACCTGGTTTTTATTCCAAGAACAGGTAAGGTGGCCAAGACATCAGATATTCGGCACCGCCTTGAACAGTACAAGCTACTCAAAGCTTCTGCCAAACCAAATCCGTCAACTAGCCGTCCTGGAGATGTGGTTAGATATCACCCTCTTCTCGGCGTTATTGAAGAAGAAATGCGAAAGAGGAAGAGGGGGCGATCTTCGTTTGAACCTTCACCTGGCCCTTAGCCTCCAGTCCAGCCTATTCATGATATTACCGAGGAAGATACCGAGCTTATGCCTTCCCCACATCCGTCCGAAAATCCAACCGTCACCCCGATAGACCACCCTTGTTTGGTTTGCAACCCAATTGCCGACCACCCGGATCTGGACCCGAGTTTTCAGGACATCTCTTTTGACGAGGCCACGGGTGAGCATCTTCTTCCCCGCAACCCCATGGTACGGGTGCTTGATGAGGCTAAGTCCTTAGATCTCGATTTGCTTACTACTCGGATAGTTACCATGGGGACGAAGCCAAGGTTAATATCGACCGGGTCGCGGAGGAGACCAGGAAGTTGATGGGACATCATGCCCGTGTGGTCAAGGCTGGAGAGGAGATTGGGAGTGCCAACATCCGACTACGGTTATTGGTTTCTGACCAGGCCAAGCAGCTCGCCGATCAAGCCATTCAGATTTCTCAGCATGAGGCAGCCTTCAGGCGGTTGAAGAAGACTATGGAAGAGGCTAGTAAGGCAAAACTACGAAAGATGGAGGCTGCCTGCAAGGAATGGATTGACATGGCCATCACAACGGTGGACGAGGTTCGGAGAGCGGATCTTGAGCAGGTAGAAGAGTTAGCTGGGTGGCTTGAGGCCGCAGAGCTTGCTCAGGCCAAGTTGAGGGAGGAGATGGAAGTGATGCAGAAGTCCCTTCAGGCCGACTGCTCGAGATACCGATTGGAGAGAGATGTTGCTGTCGCACGGCTGTCGGCTTCTGAGGCCCGGATGAAAGAGTTTGAGGAGAACGAGGGGATAATGGATGAGATGCTCCAGGACATGTATTTCCGTACTTGGAGGCAGGGCAACCTGTCCTGGATGGACGATTATCCCCGGGTTATGGCTAGGATATATCTCCGGGCTTTGGAGGAAGCTAAGGCCGATGCGGATAAGGAAGGTGGTGCGGCTTACAGGATGGATGTGGTTACGACCCAATTCACTAAGGAAGAGAAGGTGGCGGTTAAGGAGGGCATGCGGCTGCTTGTTGCGGATGAAGTAGGCGTGCAGCTAGATGATGATGATCAGGGAGCAGACGCTGGTAAGTCTTTCCTTTAGATCTTTTCATGATTTGATTGCTTATCTTTCACGACTATTGATGGATTCTCTTCTGAATTGAGCAGGCGAGGCCTCTGGAGTACATGCGGAGAGTTTTGACCCTATAGTTAAGTAGATCCGGAGGGCTAGAGGGATGGAGGCGAAGCTCCGATTCTTTGACTTGACTTGTACATATTTTGGTTGCTGTCTATGTTAGTTCGAAACATTAATATAACTTGTAATTATATTATTTGTAAAGAATGACTTTCTGTAATTTTATAACATAAGCTGATTCTGTTATGTTTGAATGTGGTTGTTATTTTGATATGTTGCATAAGAAATACAGCTGCGTGTTTATGCATGTGATTTAATCGCATTTGATGCTAAGTTTCTGCTCAAAATATTGTTTCATGTCTTGTAATGCCAATATGACGTGTGAATAAATTAAAGCTACATATTTGTATACAAGAGAAGATAGTATCGCCCTTCGTGTTTTAGTTGTAGAGGGTTGCTTTGAATGTCTTGCGTGACTGAGTATGGAATGTAGCTGAATGTTCCGTCATCCGGATGTGAGTTCATATTTCCACAAGCGAGAGTTCCCCTATTTTGTGACCTGTACTTTAGGGATTGTTATATAGGATAGGAGAAAAGTTTTTGAATGAAATGGAAATATGAGAAACAGTAAAACTTCCAATCACGGAAGGCCGTCGATACGCTTAAGTTCGTGGCAAACGGGTTTTGTAGTCACTTTCCCTAGCTGTGGGTCTTGGAGACATTTGTCACCCATCTTACGCCTCCGCGGGGAGTTTATCTTTTTTACCACAGCCACACTTAAGACATATCGGAGCCGAGATCGCTCACAGTAACTACCCGAGCCATTATGGCCCGTAATCGTGGGTATTATTCGATTTACTGTGGCCGACTAGCGTGGGTGCCGATCGTCAACCGTGAACTACCCCTGGATGGCCACACCTTATGTTGGGGCTTAAAGTAGGTTCACAGTTGCCGGCGAGCCGAACGCCGTAATGAGCTGCCATCGGCTATAGTCGGCCTTCTTGATGGCTTATAATCGGCTCATTACAGTTGGCTTTAAGGGCAGTCGCGAGGAATGAGTTAACCCGCAGCAGAGGGATACTGGAGCAAAAGTGTCTCCTTGGCGAGTGCATAGATTCGCATAGTACCTGTTGGGTCTTGTCCAGGTGAGGTTGCGCCGTGAAGTGTCCAGAATGGAAATGTCGTTATACATGACTTTGTTCAACAGAAAAGGATAAAGCTTAACAAGCAGCCAAGATATAAAGGAAAAAGTTAAAAAGAGACAAAATTTTTAAAGTGGTTCGGCACGAAAATGCCTACATCCACTGATTCTCTTTGTTAATTCACTTCATATGGGCAGTACAAGTTAAGAAAAGTATCGACAGAGGTGTTGGATGTTTCATGCCCTCTGGAACACCTCTCCGTCCACTGTTGACAAAATATAGGCTCCGTTGCGGAGATCTTTATGAATTATATAGGGTCCGTCCCAGATCGGATCTAGCGCTCCGGGGCGCGGGAAGATCCGCTTGAGGACAAGATCTCCTTCTTGTAAGCTGTGGTGCTTGACTTTGGATTTGTATTGTGCTGCCACTTTTCGCTTGTGAGCTGCTGCTTTGAGTGCTGCATCATTTCTTCTCTCCTCAATTAGATCCAAAGACATGTGGAGGAGTTCTTCGTTCTCTTCTGGGTTGTAGTGGATCCTATGGTGGGAAGACACTACAGTTTCAACTGGGAGCATGGCCCCCGATCCGTATGCCAAAGAGAAAGGAGTATGCCCCGTTGATGTTCTGTAAGATGTGCGGTAGGCCCAAAGTGCCGTAGGAAGTTCATCCACCCAAACGCCTTTTGACTTTTCAAGTTTCTTCTTGATTAGGGTTTTGAGGATTTTGTTGACAGCTTCGACTTGTCCGTTTGCCTGCGGGTAAGCCACAGATGAGAAGCTTTTGTGAATTCCGTGCTCTTGGCACCAGTCGGCGAATTCCTCGCCGTCAAATTGAAGTCCATTGTCCGATATGATTTTGAGTGGAACCCCGTACCTGCATAAAACATTTTTGATCAAGAAGTTAATAACTTTTGCCGAAGATATTTTATTTAGAGGCTCCGCTTCCACCCATTTGGTGAAATAGTCAACCGCTACTATGGCATATTTGGCTTCGCCTTGGCCCGCTGGCAGTTCGCCAATCAAGTCAATTCCCCATATTGCAAAGGGCCAAGGGCTGGTCATTTGAGTAATCTTCTTTGTGGGTAGTCGAGGAATCTTAGCAAATTTCTGACATTTGTCGCCTTTTTTGACGAAGTCCAAGGCGTCTTTCTTTAAGGTAGGCCAGTAATACCCCTATCGGAGTGTCTTCTTGGCTAGAGTCTGCCCTCCGGTGTGATCTCCGCAACTTCCTTGATGGATGCTAGACAAGACTTCCCTGGCTTCCCTTCCAGCGATACACCTTAATAAGGGATTAGAGATGCCGTGCCGATAGAGGATACCTTCTTGTAATGTGTAGCGGGAAGCTTTCCTTAATATTTTCTTAGCTTCGTTACGTCCGTCGGGCAGTGTGCCACTTTGTATGTACTTCCGGATGGGAGTCATCCAAGTTTCTTCTTCAACTGCAGCTATCATATTCATTGGCTCGTAGCTTGGGGCCAGTTGTTTTGAGATGGTTATCGTTCGGGAAGCAGTGCCGTTCTTCATGCTAGCTTGCTTTGCCAGTTCGTCGGCCTCCTCATTCTCTTCCCGAGGAATGTGTTTGATTAGATAGTGGTCCAATTGATTGAGCAGCAGCTTGGTCTTCTTTAGATATGCTGTGAGTCGTTCTCTTCGAGCCTGGAATTCTCCCAGTTTTTGGTTTACAATAAGTTGAGAATCACTATGGAGACATAAAGAACCGACTCCAATCTCCAGGGCAAGTTCTAATCCGGCTATCACTGCTTCGTATTCTGCGTCATTGTTGGTGGCAGCGAATTCCAACCTTAGGGCGTAGTGCAACTTCCTTCCCCTGGGGGTGATTATCACAACACCTGCCCCCAAGCTCTGTTCATTTGATGCTCCATCTACGAAGAGATTCCATTTGATATCTTCTGCTATTTCAGATTGCTCCTTACCTTCGTTAGTAGTGAATTCGGCAATGAAATCATCTATGGCTTGCCCCTTGATAGCGGTGCGAGGATGGTAGGTGATATCATATTGACTCAGTTCAATGCACCACTTAAGTAGTCGCCCAGAAGTGTCGGGGCGATGGAGTATCTGCCTTAGCGGTTGATCGGTTAAAACTCTGATGGAATGAGATTGGAAATAGTGTCGCAATTTCCGTGAAGTGATTAGCAAACAGTATGCTAGCTTTTCAAGTTTAGGGTATCTGGCCTCTGCCCCCGTAAATCTATTGCTTACAAAGTATACGGGCCGCTGCGCGCGGTCGTCTTCTCTTACCAAAGCGGCGCTTAAAGCATGGGACGATACAGCAAGGTATAGGTATAGTTCCTCGCCTTCATTTGGAGTTGAGAGTACCGGTGGTCTCTGGAGGTGTTCGATTAAGTTGAGGAAGGCTGTCGAGCATTCGTCAGTCCATTCGAACTTTCCTTTGTCTTTCTTTAGAGTTTCAAAGAAAGGGATGCATTTGTCGGTTGCTTTAGAGATGAACCTGCTTAGGGCAGCCACTTTCCCGTTTAGGCTTTGCATCTCTCTTCGAGTGGATGGTATCTTGATATCTTGCAAAGCCCGAACCTGTTCGGGGTTTTCTTCAATCCCTCTGGCGTGGACGATGAATCCCAAGAACTTTCCCGATGATACTCCAAAGGAGCACTTTAGAGAGTTCAGCTTCATTCCATATTGGCGAAGTACTTGAAACATCTCATCCAGGTGGTTTATATGATCGTTGGCTTTCCTTGATTTTATCAGCATGTCATCCACATAAACCTCCATAGTTCGTCCTATTAGTTCCGCAAACATTTTGTTGACGAGGCGCTGATAAGTAGCTCCGGTGTTTTTAAGTCCAAAAGGCATTACCCTGTAGCAGTACAATCCCCGGTCAGTGATGAAACTAGTGTGGTCTTGATCGGGGGCGTGCATAGGGATCTGGTTGTATCCTGAGTATGCGTCCATAAAAGATAAGAGTTCGTGTCCGGCGGTGCTGTCCACGAGCTGATCGATTCGGGGGAGTGGGAAGCAATCCTTCGGACAAGCGTCGTTTAAGTTGGAGAAGTCGATGCATGTTCACCACTTCCCATTAGCCTTCTTTACCAGCACCGGGTTGGCGATCCATTCTGGGTAGATGGCTTCTCGTATGAAGTTATTGGCAAGTAGGTTCTTCACTTCTTCCTCTAGGGCTGCTGATCGTTCTGCCCCCATACTTCTCTTTTTCTGCTTTACTGGCACCTTGGTGGGATCGATGTTCAGTACGTGGCATGCTACATCTGGGGAGATTCCTGTCATATCAGCGTGCGTCCATGCAAATACATCCATGTTGTGGCGAAGAAAATCGACGAGTTGATCTTTCAACTCCGCTCTTAACTGAGACCCGACTCTCAGCAGTCTACTTGGGTCGTGCTTGTCTACAGATACAAATTCCATAGCCTCTGCAGGCTCGGTGGTGGCCTCCTCCTCTTTATCCCTGGGGTCTAATTCGTTGAAAGGATCGTTGGTATATCGAAGAGGAGGGGCTTTCTTTAATTGCTATGCTTTCAGGTTTTTCTTGCAGAGAGAAGTCTCTGCATCCTTCCCTTTATCCTTCCTGCGGTTTTTGCGAAGCTCAGTTACATAGCAATCTCGAGCGGCGTCTTGATCTCCTTCTATTTCTCCTACTCCGTTATCTGTTGGGAATTTCATTTTTAGGCACCATGGGGCTAGGACAATTTGGAAGTCAGACAAGGATAGTCTTCCCAAAAAGGCATTGTAGGCCGAGTGGTTCTCTATTAGTACAAACGTTTGTTTTCGCACAACAGAGCGGGGATGACTTCCTATTTCAACAAAAAGGTCCAGTTTCCCGAGGGGCATCTTCGCATCTCCAGTGAAGCCATGTAGTGGTTTGTTGCAGGGAGACACATCCTTCATTGACAGCTTCATTTTGTCAAAAGCATGCTTGAATAGGATATTCACCGAGCTTCCAGTGTCTACTAAAATTCAAAAAAATTTGGCTGGACCGATCCAGACAGAGATGACCATAGGATCCATGTGTGGGTACTGTCTTCCTTCTAGATCACGCCTACTGAATGTGATGTCTTCATTCTCTTTCCGTTTCGAGTGGCGTTCTTCCATAACGGAATTAACATAGCCTTCAGCGTTTCTAAGTGACTTACCGTATCTTTCCATCTCTGCCTAGCTTCTGTCGGCGATGTGTGGTCCTCCCGATATGGTATGGACCACTATCTTCTCTTGACTAGAGCCGCTGGTGTTGCGATTTCCTCCGTCTACTTCTGGGAGGGGTAGCCCTGGGTTTTCATTGGCGGGAGCTGGAGTCCTGTTCTGGCTTTTACATAGCGTTCCAGTATCTTCCTTCTGATGTGTTCTTCAATCAAGTCCCGGAGATGGTGGCATTCATTGGTGTCATGTCCATGGGATTCGTGGAAGCGGCAGAACTTTCCAGACTTGAGTGCGTTATCTGACTCCTTCTTGTGCGGGGGGCGCTTGTATCTGACTTCGTCTTGAGTGGCTAGGAAGATGTTTTCGATTGTTTCATTCAAAGGAGTGTAAGAGTCAAATCTTGGTCCTGGTCGATATAAGCGCTTTTCTCCCTTCTTGCCCCCGGCATTGTCTCTAGAGTCATTTCTCTGAACATCCTTTGCTGCAGCGGGAACCCTGTCTGTAGCCGTCTTACCCTGTTGCCCTGACTACCTCTCAGTGGCAGCGTCTTCAAGTCTCATATACTTTCCAGCTTCATGGAAGAAATTAGGTAAAGTAGCTGGTTTTTACTTGGTTAGTCTTCTAGAAAATTTAGTATCCGGATGTACACCACTGCAGAGGGCCATTAGGATAAGTTTCTCGTCGGCATCTTGGACTGCGGCCGCGGCGGCGTTGAATCGGGTTAGATATTGTTGCACTGTCTCTCCGGGTTTTTGTTTGATGTTAGATAAGGAATAAGCGTCCTTGGGTTGTTCCACATGAATGCGGAACTGACTGATGAACTTTTCTTTCAACATTTCCCATAAGCTGATGGACCCTTGGGGTAGGTGGCAGAACCAGGAGGTAGCAAGATCTGCCAAGAATAGTGGGAAGCATTTACACAACACTCCCTCTGTTGCTCCGCTCATGAGCATATGCTGGGTGTATCTTTGTAAGTGTACGATGGGGTGGCATTTTCCATTCCCGGGGGGTGATGGCAGTTTCGATACTGCGGGTGAAGGGGCTGGTTACCCTAGCACCTATCCCCCGGTCCCTTTGCTCCCGTTGGACGCACTCTCTGAACAATCGCGCCATCCTCTCATCAGAACTTGGAGCGGATAAAAATGAGTTTGGTTCTTCCTTGCGGGATTGATTCCGTCCAGATGACCTGTAAGGATGGTATCGTTTATCACTCCTGACATTCTCCAATGGCTGCCTTTGGTCTTCCGGGGGCATGCTGGGGTCAGCCACAGTTGGCCCTTGCCTTGATCTTTCCCTGCTGGTTCTCTTCTCAGCACTTTCTCGGGTCCAACTTCGGGCTGGACTCCAGCTCGGCCCCGTCTACTGGTGTTTCCATGGTTAGGTAGCATGGCAGGCTCAGCTACATCCGCCCCTGCCTGGTACCTCCCCTGTTGTGTTCGGTTCCAAGTGTTTCCTCGGGTTGGAATTCGGGCTGAGTTCGGGCTCGGCTCCTACCATTGCTGTTTCCGTTGTTGACCTCTTCGAAGAAGTAAGACCTTTGTCATCTCCCAGATCCTCCAGATCGGGACTCGCCCCATGATTCAGTGTTGCGGTTGGATTCTTTAGCATCCCTTAAGCGTGACATGAGTTGGTCCACCAAGGATTCTTGTTGAGATGCGAAGCGGTTAGTTACTTCAGCCATAATCCTGTCCAGATCCGCCCTTGTAATTGGTTGTTCCGTAGCAGCGGCTGTCGGATTTGCCTGATTTAAATTTGCTGTTGGAACTGGACGATTGTCTTGGTCTCTGGTCACTAGATCTGGGATACTGCCAGTTGCGATGTCCTTTCCTTTGTTAGCATCTTTCTTCTGTCCGAGAGCCATATTTTCCAAGCAGTGAACGGTGTTGATAGGAAAAGGGTTGAGTGGGAGAAGCTGAAGCTTCGAGCTCCTTGTTCTCAGTGAAAGCACCAAAAATGTTTGTACAAAAATAGGGCAAACACCTCCTAGTCGAATGATTTAGTTGATTATATGTTGATCTGGATGGTTTGGGTGATTTATGCAAATATATGAAATAGATGGACTAAACTGTAAAAGACACACAGATTTATAGTGGTTCGGCCAGAACGTGCCTACGTCCACTTTATATGTTATTCTCCTTTTTCTTTCAGATTACAAGTACAAAGCTTTGTATACAAGTATATGAAAGTTGTTTGAAAGTTCCTTCCGTGCTTGAGCTCTCAAACTTGTCTGCCATTGTTGTACCCCTGCCCCTCTATTTATAGAGTGAGGCTGGGGGCAGAGGTCTTGGATGTATATAGCTGCTGGTGGGCCTGGGCTGAAGCAATCTGGCCTGACAGAGTTGATTCGGAAAAGCCTTGGTTCGATGGAGAGTTGGTAAGGACTTGGTCCAATTGTAGAGGGTCGAGGTAGTGGTTGGAACGGAGAGGCCTTGGACCGGTGGAGTTGGTGAGGTTTGGTCCAGTGGAGGTGAGGTTGGTCCGGTGGAGCTTGGTTCGGTGACGGAGGAGAGGGGACTCTGGTTCGGTGGCGATGGACCGGTAGTGGATGGGAGGTGGCTTGGACTGGCAATGCTTGGAGATGGTATGGTTCGGTGATGGTCTATCTTGCTTCTGGTTCGGCAGTGGGAGGAGGTAGCTGGTTCGGTAGCAGTATGGACCGGTAGTGGATGGAGAGGGAGCTTGGACCGGCAATGCTTGGAGATGGTATGGTTTGGCATTGTTTAGAAATGCGCCAAACACCAGTCTTTAAGTAATATATCAATCAATGTACTCACATGCCCTGAACCAGATAGGGAGAGCGACAGCAACTTACCACAAGCCAGCTCTAGGAACCAAGGTTTACTCGCCTACCATAGAGTATCATCTATTCCTACACTCTTTAGTACCTCGACGGACATCGTGACCCCATCTAACAATGGCTCATCTATGCGTAGCGTCGGCCACGACCGTGCTTTGCACCTAATGGTAACAGATTGATGGCCTAAGTGACATAAGGGTTATGGGCAACAACCCATCTACTAATACTATGATGCGCATCAAAGGGGAAAATAACTATTATGTGATGGACCTGGGGCGCAACCCTACGATTAGGCCGCTGGGGTGGATACTAGCCAATCTGTTTCAGTGCCAAAAAATAAAGGAAGTTGGAAAAAACGTGGATGGTCATATAGTACTCATATCCTATTGCTAAACATATTTCTAATAATAACCAAACATGCGGCTTTCATACCAATATCTATTAATAAGATACTCCTTACCGAGTATTGCGTGGACCAATGAGTATAATCCCCGTTTGAGTGACATGTACTTACAACGAATAATCAAACAAATAACATAACATCATCCCATACCATAACATGTTATTTAAATAATTATTCAAAGCTCATAAACTACACTCGATCCATATTATATATCTCTATATGACAAGTCCAATGAATAACGAAAAAGTGTTATCAAAAGTCTCATACCAGACCTTATCATTAAACTGTTTATTCAAATTTCTCATCACATAGAAATGAAATAGCACAAATTAAATATAAAGATGTCATCACCATATCATCTTAAAAAATATAATTCAGATCAATATCAATGGTGAATCATTCACAATATCGCAATTAATATGAAAAAATCGGGATAATACAGAAAACCAATTAATTAATTAAATATTATAATCAAATCAATATTTGTTAACAAATCATTTATAACAACATAATTGTTGTGGAAGGAAGAAGTTGTCATAAAAATATTATAATATATCATTTTAACAAATATGTACATTAAATTTTTTATACTCTCAATTTTACTTATAATTACTTATAAAATAATTTTTAAATTTACTTAAAATACTAAATAAAGCTATTTCTTATTTTCATAAATTTATGCAATCTTAAAATAGTTATTTAAAAATTAACTATAACTTTCTTTTCAATAGATTAACACACTTAAATCTTTATAATAAGATCTCTTTAGAATAATATTATTTATAAAACACATTTTAAAATTTTCAAAACCCCTAAATAATATTTTCTTTTCAAACATTAATTAAAACAATAAATAAGTCTATATATATAATTATGGAGCAAAATTACTCCACAAACATCTCAACGAATATTACTACAACTATTGTGTGACCCAAGTCGAGTTATGTCGAGCTCCGGTCATCCGTAAAATTCACACATCAACATATACTGAATATTTTATTCAATTCACGAATGGACATAGCTCCATTTGCAAATTGACTTTTCCAATCCACACAATCCTTTAACTATCCATACATCAATCAATCCAAATAGTGAATGAGGCAATTCAATTCAACCAAGAATTTATCACCAACAAGCATCTAAACAAGCAATGGAAAATAAAATGATTTAATGATTGTTTATATAATAGTTGTGAGTTAAGAAGCAACTCACCGATATCCTAACGAAGACTTTCATTTAACCAACCCAAAATAACACAACAATCCTACAACATCTACCAATCCACAATGCTGCCCTACAAACCAGCCTCATGTTTCGTCTCCTTCGACGGCTAACGGACTTATGGTCACTCCACAATCAACCACACCACTTCAACTTCCATGCCCATATTGACCTCCAATAGCCCATTGCCCAGTCCACGAACGCACATGCACTCCACCTTCATCGTGCAAACCGACAGTGCCATCACCAGAATCACAACAATCCCTAGATCAAAGCTTCATCACGACACACTCGCGCCTTCCAACATTGTGTCATTCTCCATCCACTGTCGAGTCCAGGTCATGCCTACCTGCCGTCACAATTGATTGCACCCAAGCTCTCGTCGCACTCCCTCTCCTGTTGACGTCGATCGTTGTTCTATGCTTCAAGCGATTTTCTTTTTTTATAAGATGTGAATTGGTTTTTTTAAGGGTTGGGCGAAGAAAATGATAATAGATACGGGTTCAGGCTCCTTTATGAAGGAATTGGAGAATTCTAGAAATAGGGCTTGGGCTTAAGTTGATTTTAAGGCCTAGTTTAAACTAAGTTATTTCTCTCTCTTTTCTTTTTACGTAAGCTCATTTATAAATAAATTTAAATTTGATTTAAATTAATTTACACTCCGTTGTACTAACTATACTTCAATAACTGGACACTTTTATTCAATATAATGCCCACCTATTTATTTTAAACTCAATTAAAACATTTTGTTCAATATCAAAATGTTTTTTTCGCTTTGAAAATACTATCTGATTTTTTTATAGTTTAGTTTCAATTTATAAAACAAAATCTTTTATTAAATATAAATTTTAAATAAATAATAATTTATTTCTGAAATAATAATTATCAAAACCGAATTCAAACAATTTTTAGTTTTATTAAATTTATTTATTTTTTTACTACGTAGAAAGCAGGGTCATTACAAATGGTGTGTTAGAGTTTGATTATTTAAGTTGTGCTAATTAATAACACAAATAAATCATACTTATAATAAACACATCAATCATTGCTACTTAATATTTTAACGAGAGATTATAAATGAATTTTATGTTTATTGTATGAATGATTGGAAGTGGATTTGCCTCTAAATTGTTCCTTAATCACATAGATCTATTCACCTTTGTTCTATTTTATTTTCTACATTTTTTCTTAGTTTAAAACCACTTCAAAACATTGGGCTAATTTTATTGAGTAATATTGAAATTTAATTCTTTCCCGCAGATTGACTCATACTCGCATACGTACTACAATTGTACGTCGTGCGCTTGCGGTTATTATAATGATTATATTTTTTACGATGGTTTTCTAATCGATAGAAATTTTATGGTTCAACAAGCTTTTGGCGCTGTTGTCGAGGAATAACAATTTGATTTTGGTTTTACTCTTTGAATTAATTTTCGTATATTTTTTATTTTCTTATTTTAAAAAAATAAAAAATATCTTTTTGTGACTATTCTAGTTTTTGTTCTTTAGATATTACATTTTCACTATGCATACACTCCTTGCATTTCTTTTTCCAAGAAGTTGTTTTGATTGTGTGCATTTATATTGCATTAAGTACCATTGCTAAAAATAGTTGAATGCTACAGACATATGTAGTTGGCATATAATCTAATTTTCCTATTGTTTGCTACATTCAAGGAAAAAAATTCATTTCACTATAAATTGAATTGTGGTTAAAATTTTACATCATTGTATGCTACATTCATTCTTTGTCAAAATTCTTAGTTTAAAACCATATGAATGGTCACATCGCAAAGGACCGATGTATGAATATGGGAAAGATAGAATGCTTCTACTGCAATCAGTTTGGAGACATGAAACATCTGTTTTAAGCCTTAGGTAAAAGTGGACAAGTAGTGCAAGCTTATACAGCTAGTTCCAAGTGATAATGGGAAGAAGGTCATTATCAAAGGCACATTATTTATTTAGATTTTCCCATTCGTACTTTATTTGATACTATAACATCCCATGCTTTATATTTAGTAGTTTAGTTGATGACCTAAAGTTTAAGACTCACATTGTGCATAGTTCCACAGTAGTTTCAAATCCAGTTAGGGTCTTGTAACATTCCGTAAAAATTAATAAGAAATTATTTAATTAAAAATAAGATTAAAATGGAAACTTTGTAAATTTTGTAAATTTTTGAATTTGGCCACCAAAGCTACACCATTTTCTTCATGGAAATTTTCTAATCAACTTTCATATATAAAGTTCTATAAATGGAGCTTAAATGTAAAAGATACTGGCACTCAAACTTTTGATTTTAAAATAATTCGAATGAATTCAAAATTTAAATTTAAAAAACACCAACTTAAAAGGAATTAAATAGGGTAATAAGTATTTTTAATGTTAAGGGGTACTTAATGTTTAAGAAAACCTTTACGTTAGTTTTAAAAAAGAATTGAATAAAAAAGAAATGGCAAAAAATAAATTCGCATTCTCAAATAGAGATTAGTCAACCCCTTACCATGGTCGGGATACCGCTAGTGGTCTACCGCTTAAGGTTGAGCGATCGATCGATGTTGTGATGACGGCTAGAGTTTTGCTAGGCACGAATGGCCCAGATTCCATTATTTTATACCAACTTAAATTTGATGGTTCTAGTGCCTTCTAACTAATATAATAAGAAGCTAGCCCCATTATTATTCATTAGTTATTTTGGAATGCTAGTGAAAATCTGTCGATGTTACTACCAAAATCTCCCTTCGACTTAGTCGAAACAAGTTTGAGTAGACGTCAAAGAAGAACGAGAGGAAAATGTTCCAGGTAGACCTTTCGAAGGAGTCGAAGGGATGCTATACCCAAAGTCTGAAAGCTTCAGAACCTTTCGAAGGTTTCGAAAGGATGCTACGATCATGATCCAGAAGGTTCTTGCCTTTCGAAGGAGTCGAAAGCACCCTTCCACTTTCAGTAACTACCATTCGACTAGGTGATTCCGTATGCATGAAGACCTTTCAAATGAGTAAAAGCAACAACTTTCGAAGATAATGTAGAACAGCTCTTTATATATGCGCTAAACCTTTCGAAACAAAAGGTTTTGCCTTCATTCAAATCACTTGAAGCCATGTATCGTCCTGAACAACCCTTTCAAAAGCTATACCAAGCTTTTCAAACCAGTCGAAGCCATTATTGTCCAGGGAGATTACGCACAAGTCGTAAACAAGAGTTCAAAAACAACCAATGCTATCGAAATCACTAAACAAAGCCTATCGACAGAGTCGGAAGCTCTTATAAGGCAACACAAAGAAGAGAGACGCAGCTGTTCCCTCCAACAAAGGCGGAAGCATACTAGAGTTATTTCTACAACCACCTTTCGAACAAGTCGAAAGCCTTAGGGTCGAAAGGTGCTAACCCGCATCTATAAATAAGACCCAAGGGGTCATATTTTGGTGATCTGAATCTAGTCATTCTAAACTTATATTTTCTTAATAAAAAAAGAGTTGTAAACCCTAATTTCTAGAATGATTTGGGGATTCTAAAGAATAAAGTATATTTTAACTAGTGTAAGGGAAGTCTTAAATCTTTCAGATTACTTTACTATTTTCAAAGCTTTTGTCAGGTTTAACCTTGTGTTTCAGGTGTCGCCTATATCGAATACCTTTTCGAAACAATCGAAACATGGCATATTCAAATAACTTCAGTCTTATACTCCAAACTACCTTTCTCTAGGCTTTATCTTTTGACAAGGTCGAAACCTAATCTCCAACTATTCAAGCCTTAGAAAATCTAACCTAATAAAAGGTGTCAAAAAAATCAAACTTTCGACAAGGTCGAAATCCCAACTCCAGATTCCTGGTCCAAGTCTTAACACCTAAACTAGGTGCCAAAAAAATCACGCTTTGGACAAGCCCACAACCCTTACCCTTGTATATTTTCGTTCCTAACATTTTATTCTCATTCACATCATTTTGAAAACTAAACGTAAGAAAGAGGGGCTGACCATTAAGAAAGAAGAGTTCAATTATAGCCTAGAGAATCAAGCTTAGGGAAAATCAATGTCAATCCAATCTCCTTAAATTAATCAAGGTGAATAATAATTCCATCTCTGTTTTGTTTTGAATCATATGTTTTCAAATTTAAGGGTAAATTCATTTTTATGGAATTGGATGATGATATGCTAGAATATTAATTTTTTAATTTAAACAAGATTGCTTAAAGGGGTTATACACAGTTTTAGGGTAAAATCGATTTATATTGATGTTTAAATGCTACTGAAACATTTTATTTGTATAAAACGAGACTTTGGAGCTGGGCTTCAATTTTCATAATTTTTCAAGCCATGGAAAGATTATTATGAATTTTCAAAGGAAAAAATGGTTATTTGGGTTTATAAATTTATTTTGGAAAATATATTAAGAATTTGGGTCTGGAATTTTGATATGTTAGTAAACATGATAAAAGTGATTTTTTGAAATTTTTGGGGATTTTTCCAAAGTGATTTGCTATGCAAACTAAATTATTTTAGAAGAGGGACTTCTTTGCAAATAGTAGTTTTGCCTTATGGAAGGGCTTATTTGATTAATTAAACCATGATTTTGATCTGAAATTAGCGGTAGTTATTTTAGTAAAAAATTTGAAAAAGTTAAGGTAGCCAATCTGGTGTTATCACATGTCCAGTTAGTTAGAAAAAGATTTGCTTTAAGTTGTATTAAACTAGGTTTATTCAGAAAAGATGGTTTTACCTACTTTGGAAGTACCTTTCGACGCATACATTCTGACTTCAACTTAGTCGAACCTACAAAGCCGAAATCAATACACAAGGTATCACAAAGATGGTACGTAGTGGATTGGAGAAAGGCGCAGGGTAGGGTGTCAAAGCATAGCTTTTGAAGAGGTTGAGATCTTTGGTTTATTTTCTAAAGAAAAGCGCCTGTTGTTTACAAAGAGGTTTTGAAGGACTCGAAACCAATGCTTAAGAAAGGGCATCTTAAAACAAGTTTTCAAAGTATATCTGCCACCTTTTTAAAGAAGTAGCTTCCGATGCAGTTACTTAGTTTTTGAAATTTAAGCTTTCGGAAGGGGCAGTTTCGACGAGTCAAAACCCATCTGTAACTTTAAGCCTCTCGATGGGATTGAAGATATCAATGCTATCGAAAGGTGCCTTGTGTTTTATAATTATAAGCCACTTCTAATAGCTTTCGAAAGGGGTTAGGGGTTTCGAAGGCAATGGTTTTGAAAGGGGTTTGAAAGCCAACCTCCAATATTTTACCCAGATGTTTTATGCTTTCGAAAGGATGGTGCTGACACCATCATGTTTTCCCCAATATTATTATATGGTAAAGGATGGTTTCAAAAGTGATGGCTTTACCTATATTCACTTTTACCCAATAATATTCTAAGTATAAACCCAATGCATTCAAAAGGCGACTTTCAATGAGTTTGGAAGGGTTACTTCCAAAGGTTTCGAAAGGGATATTTTCTTTTAGTTTAGAAGCTAAACTTCTAAATTATTAATATTAATACTTTATATAATCGAAAGGTTTCGAAAGAAAGGCTTTAAAGTATTAGAAAGGTAGGAGCCTAATGTTTTGAAGATAGATTTTAAGGCTTTCGAAGGAGGTCATTCTATGAAGTCGTAAGTCAGGTTTCGAAAGGTTTTATAATCCAAACTCTATTTTTAAAAGGAGAAACCTATAGACAAAATTAAAGGAGTTTTTAAAATGAATTCAAGAAGAAGATTTCCTTGATAAAATTGTAGGTTAAAGGGATTAACTATGTTTTATATGAAAAGTATTTCAAGAGTGGTATTATTTTGTAATTATGTATGCTTCTTCAAATATAAATATATTCACATTGTAGTGGGCCCATAATTGTATTTTAGGGATAAAGTGTAGAAGAACTAGCTAGGTTAACGCAGTAGTGAATATAAATTGATTAAACTCTTGGATGAGTAGATTTGTATCCAAGAGGACAGGGAGACCAAAACATTGGATGCCTAAATATGGTAGTTGTCGGGGAGACAAGTTTATAGTGATCGCATGAAAACTACGATTAGGAAGTTATTGGAGTTACCAATAGGTTCATACTGATCTAATGAAAACTATGTTATAAAGAGCGATTGGCAGGGACCAATTGGTTCATAGTGATCCCATAAAAACTATGTTCGGATTAAGTTATTGACGAGTGTCAATAGGTTACTAGTCAACCTATGAAAACTAGGATAAGAAGAAAAGATATTGGCAGCGGCCACTAGGTTCCTAGTCAACCCATGGAAACTAGGGTAAGGGAGAAGTTATTGGAGTAACCAATATGTGACGACCTAGAATTTTCGAGCATTTAAAATCAGAATATTTAATTGGTTTTAAATATTCAATTGAGTAATTTTAACTTGAATTACGAATATCACAATTTATTTGATAATTGAATTATTAAATTAAATAAGTGAAGTTGGGTAAATTGTTGAATCTGGAGTTTTATGCCTATTAAAAATAATTTGAAGGCTTGAAAAATTTATATTAATAGCACTGAGGATAATAGAAGTTGTAAAATTGAAATTAACAGTGGTTTGTTCAGTTTTAAAAATATATCATTTAAACTGAATTTAAAATAGCCTTCCGGGGCACAGTCTCGGAATTCAACAAAACCGGTTCCATTGGATCCGTAATATTGAATTATTATCGGATTTCAAATTTCATATTGATCGGAGTTAGTGTGTGAGTGTATAATATATAAACGCGCTGAAAATTTAAATGATAATTATCGATTCGAATCTGAATTTAAAATAAGTGAACACTGTACTTGATTAGTCAAACTTAATTTATATCAGAACCTTTCCAGTTCTTTCCTTGGCACGCTATCTTGTCTTCCTTTGGAAGCAATTCGACCCTTAAAGATTCATCTCTATCAAACAAATCAGCTCGATCCCTAAACTAAAAAAAAAAATGGCTGAAGCCTTTATTCTTCAAAATCAGGTAGAAACCCATTTTGTCTTCCTCAAAAATTTCAGTTTCCCCAAATCGACTTGGCCGAAGCTTTAAAAAAAAGAAGAAGGATAAGATAATGGCTGCTCGTTTACATCCCAATTCGAAATCGGAAATATTTTCGTTCATCCTCCTTGAATTTGATTTTCATAAAGGAGAGTGGAGGCGCGAGTGAGGGAGCATCGCGTATTGTTCGCGTGATCGAGTTGGACCTCGATCGTTCACGAATCATTCCAGTTGATCGAGATTCGATGGCGCGTTCTCCGATGAGGGTCGCTCATGGCTTCTGGAGGCGAGCAGCGTGAGCTCCTGCTCGGATTCGCGTGGCCGAGGCTTGATTGAGGAGTTGCTGTCGAGGAACGATGCAGATGGGGGGTCGCGATGCTCGAGAGGATGACGAGGATTCGCTAGCCTGACGCGATGCTTAAGGGAGTCACGGTATAGTGATACTCGTGGGTCGCAGTGCGAACGTGAGGGAGGCTCATATCTCAGCAAGGTATATGTTTATATGTTTGATTTAAATTAAATAACACTTAGTTAGAATTTATCAGTGTGGAAAAAAAGGGTAGAGGGAAGGAAATTTTGTATATAACTTATGTTGTTGTTAAAAGTAAGGTTTAGAGAGCGAATTAGTTTAAAACTAAAACTATTAGTGAAAAAAAATGTAGAGATAGGATTTTAGACAGGAATTTTAAACAGTTGATTTGAAAAGTTTATATAAAGATTAGGTTTTAAAAACTATACAGAATATTTTTAAAAAGTACATATTTATTTATATATATGATTTTAAAGAGAGAAAAATAGATATACATCGATACATCTTAAATTTACTTGTTTTAAAATAATAATAATAATAATAATGCATTAGGGAGATTAGTTCGATTAATTATTTTCGTAACGTAAAATTTTATTTATTATGAGGAAAATTAGTTAATAGAATAATTTGGCTAATTAAATTTATCTAACAGTAAAAAGATCATCAGACTAGTTCAAATTAAAAGTGCTAATTAACTAAATCTATTGAAAGGAAATTGATTGTTCGATAAATCATATAAATTGTTTATTCTGGGTCAATAACCGGAAAACCAAGACAATAAAGAGGTGGATTGCAAATAAAAAGCAAAGGTGAGTTAATCTCACTTAGTTGAATTTAAATTTAAATTTAAATGATTAAATTTAAATAATTGTTGCATGGTTGAATTGATTGATGTGATATATTATGATATTTTGGAATTGGTGTATTATGTTGTGCTAACATCTATGGATGCAGGGAAAACGGGTTGGAGGGATCCAACTGGACCCCTCAACATATATTTAAATTATTTAATACCCTCTATTGTGATTATTTGATATTCCATGATGGATTATATTGAAATATTGAATGCTATGGTTTGATTGGATATAATTGGGTATGATGAATTACCAAAAATATATAAATTGGATTTGGAAAGAAAACAAAAGAAGTGAATTTGTAAGTAAAATAATTATAGAAATTTGAATAAATTTAAAAATGAATTGGAAAAGAAATAAAGTAACTTTAAGATTCTACTAAATAAATCTTGAGTATAGAAAGGAAATTAGAATAAACAGAAAGTTATTGAATTTTAAACTTTAGTGTTATTAATTAATAGAACAAAGCTTTTATTTTA
This sequence comes from Allium cepa, assembly GCA_030765085.1. Lineage (NCBI taxonomy): Eukaryota > Viridiplantae > Streptophyta > Magnoliopsida > Asparagales > Amaryllidaceae > Allium > Allium cepa. Next base: position 764,378,243 of record CM060941.1, on the reverse strand, counting down.
AATTTAAGATTTAAATTATTGAAAAGAATAAAGAAGAAATTGGAAAATTTTGAAATTTGTATATTTCAGTTAAAGATTTAAAATCAAACAGAAATAACAATAATAATAATAAAGTCCATAATTAATGAATTTGAAATGAACTGAGTAAGTAAAGAAATTTATTTCAAATGGAATAAATTGGGAATCAATTTGGAAAAAAAATTGATTTAAGTGATTGGAAATTCTCTCTGGATAACCAAGTACGTTTTCAAAGTGAATTTTTAAATATAAGTTAAAAGTTTTAAAGTTGTTTTAAAAAGGAAAGTTTTGGAAAATTTATTATTTCTAATATTTAAATTCTAAAGTAAGTATTTCCTTTTAATCTATTATAGCAATAATTATTTAAAGAGTGACTTAATATTTGTTTTAAAAAGTGAAAACCTAGTTTTATATGTTATAAAGTAACCATATTTTCAAATATTTATATAGTATGTATTTTTAACCAACTATTGAAATAGTTTTAATTTAAATGTTTTAAAAGTATATATTTCAAAGTAAAGTGTTTTAAAATTATTTTTAAAAATCTATTTTTGTGCTTGGTAACTTCAGTGGAGATAGAAAATATTTGGAAAGGTTATTCTGGAAAGAAAGATGGTTTTGAAACTATTTTTAGAGGATTGAAAATAGAAATATATCTTGTGAAGATATTTTAAGGTTAATAAATAATTTGGGAAATTATTTACTGTTGGATGGTTGTTTGTGAATATTAATTGATAGTTAAATAACCAACTATCAATATTGGCCAAATGCATTGATCGTTTCGAAGAGACCGGGATCGAGATTTATTTCTCGAAAACCACTTCGATCCGGTTTGTACGTTTCATGTAAACGAGTTTGGATACAAAGATGGAGCAGTGAAGTGCAAGGGCTAGTCGCTACAAATCCTGAGGATATTTCCAAAATGGATGTAGTAGGAATAGTGCCTTCGGTTCCGTTTGAACCCGGGACGGACTTGTATGGATGAATGCTTGCGAAACATCGTCAGGTGGACGATGGGCATTCTAAGGGATATGTTCTATAAAGGTAACGCTTAGCCTCAAGCCTCATCAAATGGGAATGACTGAAAATCATGGGTTATGCAGCAAGGCTAGGTGAGTAGCACCCAAGCAGGGTGAGGTCATTCCAGTCTAGATGTTCCTTTTTATTTCGGCTTAGTGGGCGGTTACTGATCCTAACCGCGAGGTAATCTCACTCGGGATTATCCAGTAAGGGGTAGTCCCGGCCTTGTGTTGCAGGGGAGCGGGCGTACTCCTCGGTACGGTGATCTAGGCCCCGTACTGTGACAGGTGGTACCCCAGTACCTAGTCATTAGTTGGAAATCCATTCTCCCTACGATCCTTGTACGAGTTTTGTTTGTATTACCCACTCTGTGGCTAGTAGATGGAATTTAATCATGTAACAATTTCGGCTATTTTATAAGTATTTGTATATAGACCCTATTATAATATCAGAGGATTTCTATAAAAATTGTTTTAGCTATCGTAAGGTAAAAACCTGACATGTTTATTTGTGGCATGGTCTTACGAGATGATTTTGTTTTTCAAAGGATTTTGAACTTTAATAATCAATTGAGTGTGATTTTCTTACGCTGGTATTCCAGACTGACTCGGGTGTTATTTAACTATAATGCTCGGGTCAGACCGAGTATTATATGATACAGGATATGATGTTGTGGAGCTCAGGAGACGAGCTGGATGACGATACGTACATTCGTACTTGTTATATATATATATATTCCGCTGTTTGAGTTGTTGTGTATCCATTGTATGATATTGTTGTTGAACTGTGATTGATGTACTCTGATGATGTAATATATAAATAGATATATTTGATTTGAGTAAAGATCATTGATTATCTATTATATTTTATTCCGCTGCGATGGTTAGATTCTGATATTGATTTCTATTTTCTTCTTCTACCTCTTCTTCTTTAACCCAAATGGTTTGTATTTCTGTACAACTTGATTTGATTGTTGTAGAATAGTTTGACTCAAGGTGTACAGATTTGCGGGTCGTTACAGTTGGTATCAGAGCATAGGTTGGTGATAACCTTGGCTCTGGTGGGAATTACTCATTTAAAATAGAGTCTGTAGTACTCTATAATGAGTTTGAGTGTATAAATAGATATGAGTGTGTATTTGTTAGTGAATATAAATTATTTTAATATTGTGTTGATTGGTTTATTGAGTGGCATATGAACCTTCGTCGATACAGTCTGCGCAACTGTATTGAAGGGGTTTCTAAACACTTGAATAGAACAATTGACACGGTATTGTTTTATATGTGGGTGAATGAAATAATTTTACCCAAAAACATATTTTGATATAAAGAAAATTTTTGTAAACTATTTAGCTAATATATGGTTGTGTGGATGTTAGAAATGATAATATTAAATTATTATCATCATTGTGTAAAAATTTAACTAGAAATTGAAAATAAAACTAAAGTTAAAGGGAATAAATTCGTTATAAATGAAATTTATAAATATGGATTATGAATGTAATTTATAAATTGAAATATAATCAAATGAGAATTTGTATAAGCATAAAGTGTACAAATGAGTTATAGTCAGAATTTAATTGAGCAGGCTTTGGAAATTTAAAATCCAGGAGATTTGGAAGTATTTGAAGATAAATGATAGTATTATTGTTTTGGAGATATTTCTGAATGGAAATCTGTTTTAAATGGATTTTGAAAGTGAAATAGCATTGAAATCACTTGGATTATTGGAAAATAATTCTGATGATGACGGCCGCATCATTAGTATTCATTTTCGAATTTCTAAGTGACGGATTGCTGCCAAAAATTGATTTGTTTAGAAAAGCTAGTTATTTTGAAAATCTCAAAAGAAATTTGTTGAGGGTAAAACCATGATTGGTTTAATTTTTGAGAAGTGTGATTTGAAATGTTGGAAATTTCAAAATGATTTGAAACTAAAGCCGGGTATTTAAAAATCCGATGAGGTAAGTTGTAAGCTTATAAATTGAGATGTTTTTTTAGGAAGGAAATATAAGCGTTGAATGTCGAAAATTTGAATTTAAAGTGAAAAGTTAAAAATGAAATTAACTTGGGTTGGGAAATAAAAATTTGACTGGATTGAAATTAATTAATTGAATAGGCTGAAAAATAATATCCAGTTGTTTTTCGAATTAAGTTGAAATCGAATTGAGATCAAATTAGCCCGAGTTAAAATAAAATTGAATTGGAATAAAAATTCAACTGAGTTATTGAATGGAATTAGATTCTTACCTGAACAAATGGAAAATAAGTTGAATACGAATTGGATTGAAATAAATAAATTAGAATGACATGTAAAAGAATTAAAAATCCATAGAATAAAATATGCTTGGGTTATAAATAAGCATAAGGCTTGAATTAAAAATAAAAGAAGGATATATTCAAGCCTATAATAAATAGAATTGTGTAAATAAAAGTGTGACTTATAAAATTTGAAAAATGGGATAGAAAACCCAAAATAAATATTGTTTGATGATTTGGAAAATAAAATAAAATCCAAACTTGAATTATAAAATAAATTTGAACTTAAGAAAATTAAATGAAGAGATTTTGAGATTAAAATCAAGTTCTGGATTATAAGTTGGGGAAGGGGCTATTTAAATAAAAATTTAGATAATGAAATATGTAATGGAAACCTACTGTAGTTAAATAGAAGCTGAATTGTGAGTTTATGATGAAGTTTGGAAATAAAACTCAAGTTATGAATTAAATTCGACTTAAATTGTCGATGAAGTAAATATAATTGAAATGTGAGTTCATGAAATTGGGTGGTAAACTGAAAATGGATGGTAGAATCAGAACTTGAGTTATAAATCAAAATTTAACTTGAAGTGTTAACAAATTAAATATAATTGGAAAGGTATCGAATAAAAATGAAATTGGATTAAAATAGTAATGGTAGGAGTTGCAAATAAAATCCAAATAAGTGGAAATAAATTGGAAATGGCCTTGTAATCAATTGAATGAGCTGAATCTAAAAAGTTAAAATGTATAATAACTAATCAAATAAATTTGTAGTTTGAAATGAGCATGGATTGAAATAGAATCAAGTTAAATTGAAAAAAGGAAATTTAATTGGTAATGAAGATGAACCTAAGTTGTTAATGGTTTTGTATGGAACTTGTTTGAATAATGGAACTAGTTGGTTAATAAAATGAAATGCAAGTGAATGGATTCAAATCTGAAATGCAATGAAAATGAGAATATATGGATTGTGAATAAATTTAGAAATGGAATAGAATTAAGTATAAATTGAGTTGTAATCCATTTAAATTGGTTATAAAACATAAGTACTTATTTATTCACATAGACCTCGTCAAATTGCATAGAATAAATTGACATTGGATGTAAATGGAAGTAATTAAATCCTATGAATTGATAGAAGTAAAATGAATTGATTTTGAGAGCAATTTAATTAAATATGAGTTCAGTTTGCTTAAAAATAAAATAAATGTAAGTGATTGAGTTTTAAACCATCCAAATTGATGATGTTATATACGAATGGATTGAAAACCATTTAAATTGAATGAAAATGGTTTATAAATTAATTGAAACAGTTAGATTAGTATAAAAAATGTATAAGTTGCTTACGGAAAAAAATGTTTGGTGTGAATTTCTTTTAGAATTCATGTGTTTAACTATTGCAAATAAGTGAAATGTTGTTAAACTTCATTTATATGGCACTTACATGTTTAAATTGAGTAAGTATAGGTACCTAGAAGCCGTGTGGCTGGATTTGGTTGTGCTATTTGCTAAAAATAATAAGCCGCTTGCTTAAAATGCTAAATAGGTACGCCTGCACAATAAAAATAGGAAATATGAACTGTTTTTGATTTTTCCGACCGTGTGGGTCGATGTATGTATATTTATATCTATTGTCAAATTGCAAAAGCTCCTCCGCGCAAAGGAGACTCTGCCAAAAAATTTCATAAATTTTGGGAGTTGGAAATTTTTTCAAAATTTTGGAAAATTTCTGTTAACGACAAACGGTTTCAAATTGGAAATTGAAATTAATTAGTAAATAAAACTGATTAAAATAATGACATAAATTAGTTTTAAATGAAAAATAAAATTCAAATATTTAGAGTTAAAGATAAATTGAATTCATATGGAAATGAAAGAATCAGTGTGAATAGAAAAGATATGAACTAAAAGTGGTGAAGTGAAAATAAATAAAGAAACATATTAAATGCTTATACCAAACTTAAGAAAAGAATGGAGAATTTTAAATGGGAAATTGATATTACCAATATATTCTAAGTTAATATTTGGATGAATAGATATTGACATTGGTAGGGAAGTCAATAATATGTGTTGAAAGTTGTGACTGGATATTAGTGCTGAGCAGGATATGCAGGTAATATAAAGGAAAAAGAGAATTGGTTTGACTTCAAAAGGATAAAAATTGAATTGCCCGACCAAAAAGGTATGTGTTTAAATTTCTATATGAAAATTGATTGGGTTTTGGATCGAGCCACTTGGCCTTTTGTTTTCTTTTAGGATTCGAGAGGCCGTAGAGCCATTTTGTAGTTGAATCGAGCTAGCCGTGCAAAGGAGACGCTGGCAAAAAATTTCGGAAATTTAGAGAGTTAGAAATTTTTGGCGAAAATTTTGATAATTCAAAATTGGTTTTAAAATTAAAACTTGAATAGTTAGGCAAATAGGATTGTTTGCAAATTATAGGATAGTTTGGGAAGTTAATAAGAAAGGTGATGCGTCTTTTATTAAAAAGATAGTTGGCAGGATGTTAAATTGTTGGTTTTGAAGAAATAGTGACGGGTATTGGACCATTCTTCCTAACTAGTAATTTCGGGGAACGAAATTCTTTTAAGGGGGGAGGAATGTGACGACCCTGAATTTTCGAGCATTTAAAATCAGAATATTTAATTGGTTTTAAATATTCATAGAGTAATTTTAACTTGAATTACGGATATCACAATTTATTTGATAATTGAATTATTAAATTAAATAAGTGAAGTTGGGTAAATTGTTGAATCTGGAGTTTTAAGCCTATTAAAAATAATTTGAAGGCTTGAAAAATTTATATTAATAGTACTGAGGATAATAGAAGTTGTAAAATTGAAATTAAAAGTGGTTTGTTCAGTTTTAAAAATATATCATTTAAATTGAATTTAAAAATAGCCTTCCGGGGCACAGTCTCGGAATTCGACGAAACCAGTTCCATTGGATCTGTAATATTGAATTATTATCGAATTTCAAATTTCGTATTGCGGAGTTAGTGTGTGAGTGTACGATATATAAACGCGCTGAAAATTTAATTAATAATTATCGATTCGAATTTAAATTTAAAATAAGTGAACACTGTACTTGATTAGTCAAACTTAATTTACATCAGAACCTTTTCAGTTCTTTCCTTGGCACACTATCTTGTCTTCCTTTGGAAGCAATTCGAACCTTAAAGATTCATCTCTATCAAACAAATCAGCTCGATCCCTAAACTAAAATAAAAATAAAAATGGCTGAAGCCTTTATTCTTCAAAATAAGGTAGAAACCCATTTTGTCTTCCTCAAAAATTTCAGTTTCCCCAAATCGAATTGGCCGAAGCTTTAAAAAAAAAAGGATAAGATAATGGCTGCTCGTTTACATCCCAATTCGAAATCGGAAATATTTTCGTTCGTCCTCCTTGAATTCGATTTTGATAAAGGAGAGTGGAGGCGCGAGTGAGGGAGCATCGCGTATTGTTCGCGTGATCGAGTTCGACCTCAATCGTTCGCGAATCATTCCAGTTGATCGAGATTCGATGGCGCGTTCGCCGATGAGGGTCGCGTTGTGGCTTCTGGAGGCGAGCAGCGTGAGCTCCTACTCGGATTCGCGTGGCCGAGGCTTGATTGAGGAGTTGCTGTCGAGGAACGATGCAGATGGGGGGTCGCGATGCTCGAGAGGATGACGAGGATTCGCTGGCCTGGCGCGATGCTTAAGGGAGTCGCGTTATAGTGATACTCGTGGGTCGCAGTGCGAACGTGAGGGAGGCTCATATCTCAGCAAGGTATATGTTTATATGTTTGATTTAAATTAAATAACACTTAGTTAGAATTTATCTGTGTGGAAAAAAAGGGTAGAGGTAAGGAAATTTTGTATATAACTTATGTTGTTGTTAAAAGTAAGGTTTAGAGAGGGAATTAGTTTAAAACTAAAACTATTAGTGAAAAAAAACGTAGAGATAGGATTATAGACAGGAATTTTGAACAGTTGATTTGAAAAGTTTATATAAAGATTAGTTTTTAAAAACTATACAGAATATTTTTAAAAAGTACATATTTATTTATATATATATGATTTCAAAGAGAAAAAAATAGATATACATCGATACATCTTAAATTTACTTGTTTTAAAATAATAATAATAATAGTGCATTAGGGAGATTAGTTTAATTAATTATTTTTGTAACGTACAATTTTATTTATTATGAGGAAAATTAGTTAATAGAATAATTTGGCTAATTAAATTTATCTAACAGTAAAAAGATCATTAGACTAGTTCAAATTAAAAGTGCTAATTAATTAAATCTATTGAAAGGAAATTGATTGTTCGATAAATCATATAAATTGTTTATTCTAGGTCAATAACCGGAAAACCAAGACAATAAAGAGGTGGATTGCAAATAAAAAGCAAAGGTGAGTTAATCTCACCCAGTTGAATTTAAATTTAAATTTAAATGATTAAATTTAAATAATTGTTGGATGGTTGAATTGATTGATGTGATATATTATGATATTTTGGAATTGGTGTATTATGTTGTGCTAACATCTGTGGATGCAGGGAAAACAGGTTGGAGGGATCCAACTGGACCCCTCAACATATATTTAAATTATTTAATACCCTCTGTTGTGATTATTTGATATTCCATGATGGATTATATTGAAATATTGAATGCTATGGTTTGATTGGATATAATTGGGTATGATGAATTACCAAAAATATATAAATTGGATTTGGAAAGAAAACAAAAGAAGTGAATTTGTAAGTAAAATAATTATAGAAATTTGAATAAATTTAAAAATGAATTGGAAAAGAAATAAAGTAACTTTAAGATTCTAATAAATAAATCTTGAGTATAGAAAGGAAATTAGAATAAATAGAAAGTTAATGAATTTTAAACTTCAGTGTTATTAATTAATAGAACAAAGCTTTTATTTAAATTTAAGATTTAAATTATTGAAAAGAATAAAGAAGAAATTGGGAAAATCTGAAATTTGTATATTTTAGTTAAAGATTTAAAATCAAACAGAAATAACAATAATAATAATAAAGTCCATAATTAATGAATTTGAAATGAACTGAGTAAGTAAAGAAATTTATTTCAAATGGAATAAATTGGGAATCAATTTGGAAAAAAAATTGATTTAAGTGATTGGAAATTCTCTCTGGATAACCAAGTACGTTTTCAAAGTGAATTTTTAAATATAAGTTAAAAGTTTTAAAGTTGTTTTAAAAAGGCAAGTTTTGGAAAATTTATTATTTCTAATATTTAAATTCTAAAATAAGTATTTCCTTTTAATCTATTATAGCAATAATTATTTAAAGAGTGACTTAATATTTGTTTTAAAAAGTGAAAACCTAGTTTTATATTTTATAAAGTAACCATATTTTCAAATATTTATATAGTATGTATTTTTAACCAACTATTGAAATAGTTTTAAAAGTATATATTTCAAAGTAAAGTGTTTTAGAATTATTTTTAGAAATCTAGTTTTGTGCTTGGTAACTTCAGCGGAGATAGAAAATATTTGGGAAGGTTATTCTGGAATGGAAGATGGTTTTGAAACTGTTTTCAGAGGATTGAAAATAGAAATATATCTTATGAAGTTATTTTGAGGTTAATAAATAATTTGGAAAATTATTTTCTGTTGGATGGTTGTTTGTGAATATTAATTGATAGTTAAATAACCGACTATCAATATTGGCCAAATGCGTTGATCGTTTTGAAGAGACCGGGATCGAGATTTATTTCTCGAAAACCACTTCGATTCGGTTTGTACGTTTCGTGTAAACGAGTTTGGATGCGAAGATGTAGCAGTGAAGTGCAAGGGCTAGTCGCTACTAATCTTGAGGATATTTCCAAAATGGATGTAATAGGAATAGTGCCTTCGGTTCCGTTTGAACCCGGGACGGACTTGTATGGATGAATGCTTGCGAAACATCATCAGGTGGACGATGGGCATTCTAAGGGATATGTTCTATAAAGGTAACGCTTAGCCTCAAGCCTCATCAAATGGGAATGACTGAAAATCAGGGGTTATGCAGCAAGGCTAGGTGGGTAGCACCCAAGCAGGGTGAGGTCATTCCAGTCTAGATGTGCCTTTTTATTTCGGCTTAGTAGGCGGTTGCTGATCCCAACCGCGGGGTGATCTCACTCGGGATTATCCAGTAAGGGGTAGTCCCGGCCTTGTGTTGCAGGGGAGCAGGCGTACTCCTCGGTACGGTGATCTAGGCCCCGTACCGTGACAGGTGGTACCCCAGTGCCTAGTCATTAGTTGGAAATCCATTCTTCCTACGAGCCTTGTACGAGTTTTGTTTGTATTACCCACTCTGTGGCTAGTAGCTGGAATTTAATCATGTAACAATTTCGCCTATTTTATAAGTATTTGTATATAGACCCTATTATAATATCAGAGGATTTCTATAAAAATTGTTTTAGCTATCGTAAGGTAAAAACCCGACATGTTTATTTGTGGCGTGGTCTTACGAGATGCTTTTGTTTTTCAAAGGATTTTTGAACTTTAATAATCAATTGAGTGTGATTTTCTCACGCTGGTATTCCAGACTGACTCGGGTGTTATTTAACTATAATGCTCGGGTCAGACCGAGTACTATAGGATACAGGATATGATGCTGTGGAGCTCAGGAGACGAGCTGGATGACGATACGTACATTCGTACTTGTTTTATATATATATTCCGCTGTTTGAGTTGTTGTGTACCCATTGTATGATATTGTTGTTGAACTGTGATTGATGTACTCTGATGATGTAATATATAAACAGATATATTTGATTTGAGTAAAGATCATTGATTATCTGTTTATATTTTATTCTGCTGCGATGGTTAGATTCTGATATTGATTTCTATTTTCTTCTTCTACCTCTTCTTCTTTAACCCAAATGGTTCGTATTTCTGTGGAACTTGAGTTGATTGTTGTAGAATAGTTTGACTCAAGGTGTACAGATTTGCGGGTCGTTACACAATAGGTTCATGGGAACCCATGAATCAATTAAACCCACAAGAGTGGTAGTGTTAAGTTAATTGGTAGGGGCTAATAGGTTCATAGTGTAACCAACTATGAGATAGGATAGGGGGTCCATATAATATTAAAAGGTTATTAGTTGGCCCATGGAAACTAGTAGGGTAATAGTGATCCTAGAAACTATAAAATATGCAAGGGAGTCAATTAAACGGAGGATGGAAAATCCAGTATGTTTTAATATGTTTGCATATCATGAAATATTTTGAAATATCTATGTTTTTAACCATTGTGGATGCAGGAGCACAATAAATGGTTTTATAAAGGTTTTAGGATACTAGTGAAGGGAAAACCCATTCTGCTAAGCGACATGGTCTCACTAGATATCTAAATGATTTGAGATGGTAGATTATTATTCATACATGGCTTATGTATGACTCGAAGTTTATGTTTTCCCTTAAACTCTCGGGTACTCAATTGATTTTGAGTAGTTTGAGAGTTGTGGTTTGTTGGTACCTCTTAAGATGAATAAGCTTCCATAGACGTATAGAAGGCATAATAGCTATTTAGAGTTCTCTTTTCTTTTGATTCCGCTGTGTTGTTTGTAATGGCAAAGTTGTTATATTGCCTTTATATACTCTCATAGTCCAAGGAGGCTTCTTCATATGTCGCTCTTGGCGTATGCTGCAATAAACATATTTTTTTGAACGTGATTTGCTATTGTGGAATTACGTAACGTTAGAAATATTTTGAAATGGAATGTGATTTTGTTTGAAGTTTAAATTTTTCCATATTAATGTTTTTTGTGTATCAATGAATCTAACACCGTCGTATTTGATCGTCGAGGATTAATAACTATAGATGTCTGCGACATCCGTAGCCGTTAGTTTTGAGCCTCCAAGTAGGAGATGTTACAAGTTGGTATCAGAGCATAGGTTTATGAAACTTTAAAAGAAAGTTAAACCTAAAAGATTTTCAAACATAATCCAAAGAATTTTAAAGTATGATCAGGGTTTGGGTTAACACTATAGTAACGTACTTGTATTTGATATATATATATATATATATATATATATATATATACACATAAGTACGTGTTCCCCTCTCTCTTAAACCGTTCTTCTGTATCTTACTAAGGCTCGTATGCAGATTTATGAGAAAGAAGATATGGGTCAGGAAATGGAAGAGGAAATCTAGGTGGAAGAAGCACCACAAACAACGGAAATGCTCGACCAAATACCAGGAGGAATTAAGGTCGACAGGCTAATGCTAACCAAAATGTTGAGGCCAATATTGGTGCTTGAAATTTTCCAGTAGATGAGGGGATGGTGTATAAGTTGTTAGCCAATCTTTTGCAAGCTGGGGTTGCTGGTAATGTTGGAGGAGTAAATCCTATGGCTCCTGTTGGGAATAATTATGTTAAGTTAAGCAGAGATTACACCAGTCTGGGTGGAAGGCCGTTTGTTGGAACGGAGGATGCTGCTGTAGTTGAGAATTGACTATTGCACTATGAGAGGATCTTTAATCATCTTGGATTGGATGATGGGAAAAAGAGGAGGCTGGCCTCCAGGCAGTTGAAAGGAGCAGCTCTTTACTGGTGGAATAGTGTGACTGCCGGAGTTTCGGAGGATGAGCTGACATGGGAAGATTGAGAAGGAGGTTTGAGCAGAGGTTTTTATCTGAGGTTGCTAAGTCAACATTGATGAGAAAGTTCAGGGATCTAGTTTAAGGAGAGATGTCGGTAATCGAGTATGTTGCTAAGTTTGATGAGTTGTCTCGATATGGATATGGTATGATTGACATTGACATTAGAAGGAAGGAGAGGTTCGTAAGGACTATGATTAGAGCTTGCTAGAATGACCATGACCCATATTTGAGAACCTTGTAATGTGGTGGTGGAGATGGCCATTCGCCATGAAGAGATGTTGGCTGGTTGTGCTATAGAGAAGCCAATTGAATCCTAGGGTCCTTAGGGAAAGAAGAGGAAATTCTTTAAGAAGAAGAAAGCCCAGAAAGGGGATGCTGCCAAGAAAGAGAAAACTAATCTAGTGTGCTTCAAGTGTGACAAGAAGGGTCATTATTCTCATGAGTGCCGGTCGGGCAAGGGAAGAAGGCTGCAGATAAGAAGAATGTGAAGTGTTTCAACTGTGATCAAGTTGGGCATTATAAGAATCAGTGTCCAGAACCAGTCAAGGTGGACAAGAAGAAGGTCTTTGCTATTGGATCATCAGCTAAGCCTACAACAACTGATAAAGGAAAGACTATGATGGAAGGTATGGGTTTGATTCAGAGTATACCAGTTAGTATACTATTTGATACCAGTGCATCGCGTTCATTTATATCTCAGTGTTTGGTTGATAGGTTATGCTTAGAACCCACATACCTTGTTACTTCCTTAAGGGTTGCAAATCCAATAGGAGAGTATGCAATTTTGGAGATGAGATGTGACCAATTAGAACTTGATTTGTTAGGCCATATGTTTGCATGAAGTTTGTATGTTTTTGATTTCGTAAATTTCTAAATCATTTTGGGTATGGATTGGTTGAGAAGTTATAAAGCCAGGATATTTAGCCAGGATGGAGAGATACCACTAAGATACCCTGATAGTCATAACCGAATTATATTCTTAGTAGAGAATTCTGATTGGAGTAGGTGTTCTTTATTAAGTGCGATGGAAGTGGGATAAGAGCTAAGTTAGGTTCGAGTAGCAAAAGAGTTTGAAAATGTCTTTGAGCCAGTCATAGGACTACCATCAAAATGAGCTATTGATTTTTGAATAGATCTTGTGCCATGAGCTGAACTGGTAAGTAGACCACCTAGAAAAATAACACCGACTGAGATGAAAGAATTGAAGGTGCAGCTGGTAGATCTAGAAGGAAGGAATTTATTAGACCAAGCAGTTCACCTTGGGGAGCGGCCGCAGTATTCGTAAAGAAACCAAATAGATCGTTGAGGATGTGCATCGACTATCGTAAGATGAACGAAAGGATGATAAAAAATTAGTATCCTTTTCCGAGAATAGATTATTTGTTTGATCACTTGAGAGGAACCAGAGTGCTCTCCCAGTTGGATTTGGTGATGGGATTCCATCGGTTAAGAGTGGCAAAGGATAGTATTCCTTTGACAGCATTTCAAACTAGATTTTTTTCATATGATTGGTTAATAATACCATTAGGGTTGATGAATGTACCTGCTTTCTTTGTGGATTTGATGAACCGGGTCTTCTAAGAGTATTTGGATAGATTCGTGTTGGTGTTTATAGATGACATTTTGGCATATTCTAAGGATGAAAGAGAGCATAAAGATCATCTTAGAGTGGTGCTAGAGACGTTGAGATAGAATCAGCTAAAGGCGAAGTTTTCCAAGTTTCATTTTTAGAAGAAAGAGGTTAAGTTTCTTGGCCATGTGGTTTTAGAGAAAGGATTGCCAGTCGATCCAGATAAGATCAAAGATGTCAATAATTGGAAAAGACCAGAGACAGTGATCGAGATTAGAAGTTTTCTTAGACTTGCTGGCTACTACCGGAGATTTATTAAGGATTTCTTATGGATAGCAGCACCTTTGACTCAGCTTACCAGGAAGGAAGTGAAGTTTGTTAAATGTGAGGAAGCATTCCTTAAGTTAAAGCATTTGTTGACCTACGCTCCAGTGCTAGTAGTTCCAGATCGAAACCAAGGGTTGGTAGTATACACTGATGCATATGGGACTAGATCGGGAGTAGTGTTGATGCAGCAAGGCAATGTCATTGCCTATGCATCTAGGCAGCTTAGACTGCATGAAGTAAGATATCCTACCCACTATGTAGTTAAAGCGCTCGGCAGATTCGAAGCGGTGGAGGTGTAAAAAGTCATAGCGGGGATACAGCGAGGATATAGTGGGATATTACGGATGGCTCTAAAATAGCATATAAAACTCGTACTTAATGTTTTTACAAATATATAAATGGTAATTAAATAAAAAATTATCATTCAATTGAATTATAATTAATACATAAATAATTTTAAACAAAAAACATGTGCGGATGTACTTTAAATAAACGTAAAACTGTTGTATAACATAATTGAATTTAGTAGAATATTAGAGTATTTTCATTTCTAAAAATATATTAAAAATTAAATCAAATAAATTAGTTTCATAATTTTTATAATGTATAAATGCAATTTTTTAATTCATTTTATTAAAGAAGATATAGGAGAAATAGCAAAATATAGCGGGAATAACAGGATATAGCGGAAATAGCGGGGATTAAAGCGGAAATGATATATTTTGGGGCTATATGGTAAAATCGTAGCGGTAGAAATCTGCTATGAGATATAGCGGGGTTATAGCGGGGTAATAGCGGGGCATTAACTACACAGCCTACTCATGACTTAGAGTTGGCTGTAGTAATTTTTACTTGAAGATTTGGAGGCATTATCTCTTGGGAGAGATTTGCGTTGCATACCGATCATAGGTCTTTGAGATATTTATTCTCTCAGAAGGTGTCGAATATGAGACAATAGAGGTGGCTGGAGTTTTTGGTTGCTTATGATTTTGGTATAGAGTATACTCTAGGGAAAGGTAATAAAGTAGCTGATGCTCTTAGCAGAAGACTAAAGAATGTGGTGTTAGCTATGTTGGTAGAATGGAAGGATCTAGAAGCTTTGGCCAGTTGTGAGGTGCAGTTAAGATCGATTGTTAGTTCTAGTCAAAGTACTGCCATGTTGTCCTATTTAGAAATGTGACCAGTATTGATTGAGAGAATTGATTCTAAGTAGAACAAGGATCCATTATTAGCCCAGAGGATCAGGAGGCTTGAGCTTAGAACTGAGGTCGATGATTTGAAAGATTTTGTCTTGACCAGGGAGGATGGTTGAGAAAGAAGGGGCAATCATGTGTTCCATATGTTGAGAATTTGAGGAGAGAAGTCCTTGGGGAATGTCATCGATCCAAGTTTATGATTCATCCCGAAGGGACCAAGAAGTATCAAGATAATAAGAGGAGCTTAATATTGGGAAGACATGAAGAGGGATGTTAGCTTGTGGGTTAGGTAGTGTGTAAACTGTAGACCAGTGAAAGCTGAACATCAAAAGCCGAGTGGGTTACTTCAGCCTTTAGAAATTCCAATTTGAAAATGGAATTCGATATCCATGGATTTTATAGATGGGTTGCCAAGGTCAAGAAAAGTAAATGAGAGTATATGGGTCATTATGGATAGGTTAACCAAGAGTGCCCATTTCATTCCAGTAAAGTCGACCAAGGCGACACCTATTTTGGCGAAGTTTTTCATGAAAAACATAGTTAGACTTCATGGAGTTCCTAGTAGCATAGTCAGCGACAGAGATGATTTATTCACTAGCGAATTCTGGAATAGTCTACAGGATGTGTTAGGCACTAAGCTCAAGAAAAGTATTGCACATTGCCCATAGATGGATGGGCAGACAAAGAGAGTCAATAAGGTATTCAGAAATTTGTTAAGGGCTTGTGTATTGGATTTTGGTGGATCATGGGAGGATTACCTACATTTGGTTGAGTTTTCCTATAATAATAACTAGAAGAATATCATAGGAATAGCACCTTTTGAAGATTTGTATGGAAGGCTATGCAAATCCCATGAGTGTTGGTTAGAGACCAGAGATAGATTGGTCTTAGGTCCATATTTGGTTAGGGGGGCATCATAGAAGGTTGAGTTGATCCGAGAAAGGATGAAGGAAGCTCAATTCAGACAAAAGAGTTATGTGGATAAGAGGCATAAAGACCTAGAGTTCTCAGTTAGAGACAGGGTTTTCACTAAGGTTTCACTGATGAAGGGTTTGGTACGGTTCGGGAAGTTAGGGAAAGTGGCACCGAGATATGTTGGTTCATTCCAGATTATAGAGAGGATTGGAAATCTCGCATACAGAGTAGAGTTGGTGACCACTATGGCAAGTGTCTATAATGTATTTCATGTCTCTCATCTTTGTAAGTATGTGCATAATTCAGAGGCTACTATTTCTCCTATAGAGTTGGAAGATCTAGTATAGAGCCAAATTTGACTTTTGTTAGACACCAGTTTGGGTTATAGGTAGAGATGAAAAGATTGAGAAATAATACAGTCAAGTTGTTGAAAGTTCAGTGGAGCGACAACGAAAAGTATTGTACTTAGGAGACAGAGGGCATGATTCGAGATACTTATCCTGATCTGCTTTGAGGTATGTCTATATTAGATTTATATAGACGATTCCTAGTCAGGTAGACTAGTATGGGTGTTAGGAGTCGTTACAGAAGATTGCCATGTTTTGTATTTAATCCTTACTGAATTTCGAGGACGAAATTCTTTAAGGAGGAGAGCCTGTAACACCTCTGATTTCGATAGCATTATTCAGGAGATATAATTAGATAAACTAAATAGAATAATCTATATGTTAAGTGTTAAGGTGGTTTAGATTTGAATAAATATAATAAGGACATGCTTAATAAAATTATTAATGGGCTTAAGAATGGTTTTTGGGTCAATCAAATTACATAAGGGTATATTAGGAATTTGCCTCCCATAACTCTTACCTTTATATATTTTCATTTCTACCATTTTATTTCTCATTCATGTCATTTTGAGAACTAAACGTAAGAAAGAGGGGCTGGCCATTAAGAAAGAAGAATTCATTTAAAAGCTAGAGAATCAAGCTTAAGGGAAATCAATCTCAATCCAATCTCCTTATCTAAATCAAGGGGAATAATAATTCCATCTCTATTTTGTTTTGAATCAAATGTTTTCGAATTTAAGGGTAAATTCGTTGTTATGGTGAACTGGATGATGATATGCTAGAATATTAATTTGTTGAATTTAAACAAGATTATTTAAAGAGGAATTATATACGATTTTAGGGTAAAACCGATTTATATTGTTGTTTAAATGCCATGACAATTTTTATGTTGTATAAAACATGATTTTGGAGTTGGGTTTCGATTTTGATAATTTTCCAAGCTATGGAAAGATTATTATGAATTTTTGAAGGAAAATATGGTTATTTAGGTTTATAAATTTATTTTGGAAAATATATTAAGAATTTGGGTCTAGAATTTTGACATGTTGAAAAAATATGATAAAAGTGAATTTTTGGAGATTTTTCCAAAGTGATTTGCTATGCAATTAAATTATTTTAGAAGAAGGACTTCTTTGCAAATAGTAGTTTTGCTTAATAGAAGGGATTATTTGATTAACTTAACCATGGTTTAGATCTGAAATTAGCGGCAGTTATTTTAGTAAAGAATTTGAAAAAGTTAAGGCAACCAACCTAGTGTTGACACATGGTAGGTTAGTTAGAAAAAGATTTGCTTTAAGTAGTATTAAACCATGTTTACTCAAAAAAAATGGTTTCGCCTACTTTAGGAGTACCTTTCGACACAGAGCTTCCGCCTTCAACTTTGCCGAAACCTACAAAGTCGAAACAAATACATAAGATATTACAAAGATGTTACGTAGTGGATTAGAGAAAGGCGGAAGGTAGGGTGTCAAAACATAGCTTCCAAAGGGATTAAGATCTTTAGTTTATTTTCTAAAAAAAGGGCCTACCTGTTTACCAAGAAGTTTCGAAGGACTTGAGACCAATGCTTGCGAAAGGGTATTTTAAAACAAGTTTTCAAAGTACGGCTATAGCCATTTTGAAAAAGCAGCTTTCGGAGGAGTTACTTAGTTTTTGAAATTGAAGCTTCCAGAAGGGATAGTTTTGACCAAGTCAAAATTCTTCTGTAACTATAAGAGTCTCGATGTTATTTAAGATACCAATGTTGTCGATATGTGCCTTGTGTTTTATAAATATAGGCCACTTCCAATAGCTTTCGAAAGGGGTTTGGGGTTTCGAAGGCAATGGTTTCGAAGCCAAATTTACTATTGTTATATAAGATTTTTTTTGAAGAAAAACATATTTTTGTTCTATTTTATAAAAAAGGGAGGCGGTCTTTAAATGTAAAGTTTTACAATTTTTTATCTGTTTTAATTTAATCCAATCTACTTTGCTATTTTTTTAAACTGATCATCTAATTTTCCTTTATATTTCTTTTGAATTCAAAATTCAATGTTTTTACGTAAGCCAAACTTCCAATATTTTACCCAAATGTTTATGCTTTCGAAAGAATGGTGCCGACGCCATCAGTTATTCCCCAATATTATCAAATGGTAAAGGATGGTTCCGAAAGAGATGATTTCGCCTATATTCACTTTGACCCAAATAATATTTTAAATATAAACACAATGCATTCGAAAGAGGGACATTCAATGATTTCGGAAGGGTTACTTTGAAAGGTTTCGAAAGGGGTATTTTCTTTTAGTTTTGAAGCTACGCTTCTAAATGATTAAATGTTGATACTTTAATATAATTAAAAGGTTTCGAAAGGAAGGTTTTCATGTATTAAAAAGGCAGGAGCCTAATGTTTTGAAGGTTGATTTTAAGGCTTCCAAAGGAGGTCATCGTATGAAGTCGAAAGACAGGTTTCAAAAGGTTTTATAACCCAAACTCTATTTTTAAAAGGAGAAACCCGTGGCTAAACTAAAGGAGTTTTTGAAATGATTTGTAGAAGAAGATTTCCTTGATAAAATTATAGGTTAAAGGGATTAACATGTTTTATATAAAAAGTATTTCAAGAACATTAAACCCGTAGGAGTGGTATTACTTCGTAATTATGCATGCTTCTCCAAATACAAATATATCCACATTATAATGGACCCATAACTGTATTTCGGGAATAAAGGATAGAATAACTAGCTAGGTTAACCCAGTAGTGAATATATATTGATTAAACTCCTGGATGAGTAGATTTGCATCTAAGAGGTCAGGGAGACCATAACATAGGATGCCTAAATATGGAAGTTGTCGGGGAGATAGGTTCATAGTGATTTCATGAAAACTATGATTAGAAAGTTATTGGAGTTACCAATAGGTTCATAGTTATCCCATTAAAACTATGTTATAAAGAGTGATTGGTAGGGGGCAAATAGTTCATAGTGATCCTATAAAACTATGTCCGGATTAAGTTATTGACAAGCCTCAAAAGATTCTTAGTCAACCCAAGTAAACTAGGACAAGAAGAAAAGATATTGGCGGGGGCCAATAGGTTCCTAGTAGTTCCATGAAAACTCGGACAAGGGAGAAGTTATTGGAGTAACCTGTCACAACCCATTTTTCCGTACCGATTTAAAACAGATTCTAAACACACTTGTCAGCCAAATTGCACGGGAAGAAGGATAGTGAAAGAAAGAAAGAAGGTAGAAGATAGAAAGAAGATAGAAGAAAAAGAGAACAATTCTGAATCTCACAGCGGAACGAATGATATATAATATAAACAATCTTTGCATGAAACCAAAACTGTTGCTTTAATAACTTACACATTTTAAATCAGAGTTTACATCCATTCAACTCGAACAGTTTATAGCAACCTTCCCTTACAACTTGTTGACAACACAACCAGATTACAATTGAATATAAGCATCTACGTGATTACGCCTCCTGATTCCAGCTCCTCTCCTAAAGCTTCCAGTCTTCCAGCTAAACCTGGATATATGCCCGGTTTGACTCGAACATATAGGAAAAACACCATGCCCGGGTCAGTCTGGTAAACCAGCGTGAGAAACACACTCAACTTGATTAATTAAAGTTTAGAAAATCCTTTGAAATCAAAGGTATCTCATAAGACCATGCCACAAATAAGCATGCCGGGTTTTTACCTTACAATAACCAAAACATTTTCTTATAAAATCCTCTGATATTATAATAGTGTCTATATACAAATACTTATCCAAATAGCCAAAATTGTGACATTATTAAATTCCAGCAATACTAGCCACAAAGTGGGTTCTACAATCAAAACCGTAAAGGGCACATAGGGAGAATGGATTTCCAACGAATGACTAGGCATTGGGGTACCACCTGTCACGGTACCTGATCTAGATCAGCATACCGAGGACCCCTTTGTTCCTCTACAACACAAGACCGGAGCTACCCCTTACTGGATAGTCCGAATAAGATCACCCCGCGGTTGGGATCAGCAACCACTCACACAATCGAATAAAAAGGGACCTTTAGACAAGGATGACCTTACCCTAATTGGGTGCTACCCACTTAGCCGTGCTGCATATCCCTTGATTTTCAGTCATTCCCAGTTGCTGAGGTATGAGGCTCAGCATTACCTTTTTAGAACATATCACTTAGAATGCTCACCGTCCTCTTGACGATGTTCTGAAAGCACTCATCCAAACAAGTCCGTTCCGGGTTCGAATGAAACCGAAGGCACTATTCCTACTACATCCGTTTTTGAATCACCCTCAGGATTAGTAGCGATTAGCCCTTGCACTTCACTGCTCCATCTTTAACTCCAAGCTCTTGTCTTCATCACGAAAACGTACTCGTTGGATCGAAGTGGTTTTCAAATTACAAATCCGATCCCGGTCTCTTCGAAACAACGTTCGCTATTTCCTGGTAAACTCAACCCCGGCTCTTTAGGAAATACACAGACGAAATATAAGATCGGAGTTCACCTCCTAACCGTTAGTGAACGGGTTTCCTTATAATTCATCTTAGAGAACAAGCGAGTTTACGTATAGCACCTCAAACGGTAACCATACCATATAATTCCCGAGTTTCCTCTAGTTATTTCCAAAGTTAAGTTTTGTCCAGATTTGATAGTTGGTTATTTAACTATCAAAATAATCAATCAATTCAACCAAGTTATTTTCCGTTGCAACTATTAAACCTTGTTCACATTTAAAATCGAAACAGATTAAAATTTATTAAGAAATTTTATTTTACTGGGTAAATATCTATTTAAAACAATTTCTTTCCGAATCATACTTATAAAATTTCCAAATAAATTTCTCAATTTTATTTAATAAAAAAAATACTCTTTATAAAAGTTTACTATACAATATATCATTTAAAACAACACTTACATTTAATAGATTACATTGAAGAAAATATACTTAAATACTAATTTAATAAAAATTAACCTTTAAATGGTCATTACAAAAAATAGTTTTACACTTGAAATAGTTTAAATAATACATACTTATAATAAAAATTATACCTTGATAAAGATTTCAAAATAATAAATTTACTTCCATTGTCATTTCAAAAATATTTATCAATTCTTTTTAAAAACATCATTAAAAATAATATTCATTTAAAAAAAAACTAGGTTCAAAATCAACTCAAACAGAATAAGGCTTATCGGTCTCAATGGTACTTATCAAGATACAATTCACAGTCAATATAGATATTCAAAATCAATCAGCTTTGATAGATCGATTCACATTATATATTCAAATATAACTAACAGGCAAACAACAGATGTATGCATGGATAAGCAGATCAAAGATTTATCATTGTTAGTAAGCAATTACACAAAAAATATCATATTGATGGCTTAAACTACCCACATAAATTAAATTAAGTAATTAGCGGAATGGTGTTTGATTCTGCTAACTAGATATCAAGCAGTTTGAATAATCTATAATGAACAAAAAATTTTTTTGGGAACAACTTAACAGATAGGCCGTACAAAATTATACAACAGCATTCATTTCCAAATGGTAATTTAATTCTTTCTGTAAAGCTTGTAAAAAATTTCTTATTTGACTTCACAATAGATCGTTCGACGGCGTAACATCCGTCGATATGAACCATCCACTTAATAACATTTTATTATATGTGAAATTAAATAATTATTATAAACATAAAATAACCTAAGAACTTGAATTAATTCAAAAGTATAAACATTTATTTTCCCTTAATTATCTTACTTATACTTAAATTTATTCAAACAAAACTCAAGAATTAATAATAGATTATTTTCAAAAGCTTGATTAATTTATACTAAAAATAATTTATTTATATGACTTTAATTAAGTAGTCTTAAAGTAACCCAAATTTATCATTTTGAAATTCCTTGTTTATATTAAAACTTAAATAAACATTTTAATAAAAAGGATTGATTCAACACATAAACTTGATCACTTGCTTATTACATTGCTTGGGAGTATAATTTATTATGGATTTACTTTTATATTACAATAATTTCCTTTATTACTAAATCTTGTTTGAAAATAAGCAAAGACCAATATGGGCTAAAACCCAAAGCCTAAAACTAAAAACACAAACTCGGAACCTAAACACAAATACAACCGTTCAAACTTAGTCAGACCGAAGCCCAACACGAATGCATATGAAACAAACCTGAAGACCCAACCAATCTTCTTCCCTCATCACCTCCCTGCTTCCAGAATATCATCCTATCCCATCCCAAATCCTCTTAAATCCCGATGCCTCGAACCGGAAGAACATCTCCTATCAACTCAAACATTTCCATGCGAACATCAATTGCTTCACGCAACACGACACGACCTGGATCGAACCTAATCCTCCTCGCTCGATTCACCCAGCCAAGGAAGCTCCTACGTGCACGCTGTGCACGTGCACACCCTCGCCTCTGACCAACTCATCGACACGACACCACAGCCAAGTCTCCATCCATCTTCCGATCCAAAATGCCACTTCGTCGATGTCCCACAACCCTCTGATCAAAAATCGATCATCTGCCTCACCCTTTAGAAACCCGAAAACCAACTTCCTCCACAAATCAACCCACCCCATCCACAATAGGTCACTGCTTCGCTCGCCACCCACCTCCGACGAAGGACCACTCATGCAGCCACCTCTGTGCCAAATCCCTGGAACTCCAATCGCACCAGCTCTTCCCGAAATCATCGCGTTTCCACCCACAACCCAACCGACCCTTAAACCCTAAAGTCAATCGACCGACCAATCCGAGCCTAAATCTAATATTTCGCCACGGTCGATCCCTTTACCAATCCCTAGCGCTCCCCCAGCGTCGCCATCCCGATGCGTCCACCACCCAAGGTGGCGAAATTAATTTTTAAAGAGAATTTGGTCATTTTAAATTTTCATTCAATATAAACTGTTACAAATCATGATTTAACAACCAAAATTTCTATTTATACACAAGAGTCTAGACTGCATGCTTGAATCCTTGATTTAAAATTAATGAATTTTCACTAAAGTATGGTTTTTACTATAAAACTTATCATTACTTAACTACACAGCATAAACAATTCACAAACTAATTTTAACTTAAACTATATTAGTAAATAAACATATTCTTAGTTTACAACATCATCAAATTTGAACTAGATTAATAGATGTAGATTTTTGAAGTGGGGATGGATAAAATGTTTACTGTCAACAGAGCATACATTTCATTTTCAAATTTGAAAATAAATGTTTCTCACCTTAAAAATTTGATTTCAAAAGCTTTTAAAGTTGAAGTTGAAATCTTTAAATCTGAATCTGAACTTGCTTTAAAAAAATCTCTTGGTGGTTTGAATGTTTAAGAACAGAGAATGCTTCCTAATCACCAGACTGGATACAGAGTAACTTTTCTTCTCTTTTTTTAAAATTTTGTTTCCTGTTGCTTACAGTTTGAACAGATGCTATATTTTCTTAAGTTACAGGCTTAAAATTTTAAAACAACAATTCAGATCCAAAGCTTATATATATACATGCTTTGCAACATCAGCTGATAGACTTGGATAGAGATTTTGGAGGCTGGAAATGATATTTGCTTTATGAAGAAATATTTAAAAAGAAAAATTTAATCATTACAATATGCACCAGATGTTAGTATGTTTGCTAATTTAAAATTTATCACTTAATTTCCCATGGTTTTACTTAATTAAAAACAGTTTTTGTTAACCTGTTTCTGTTTACAGCTAATGTCGTGAAATCTTTAATCTTATTATATTTTTATATATAAACCATAAAATCTTTTAAAGTATATGTAAGTATACTCAAGAAGTTAGACAGCCCAAAGTTAATATTGACAAAGTAGTATTGCATTTGTCTCTTCATACCTTATACAATATTAAAATAAGAGTTAGAAACTTAAAATATACCTTTATATACATATATGTGTTACTTTAAACAAAATGAAATAAGATTCTATGTTAAACACCCTATATACATATGCGATATTTAAAACAAGAACTACAAAGTGGTATAAAATTATTTTTAATCCTTCATGTTTTTATGTGACCATATATATATCTTTTAATTTATAATGTAGAAATACGTTACTTTCAAATAAACTAAATTCATTTGTTATCTATGTATATATATAGTTTCTCCTCGTTATACTTATTTTATTATTATACACATCATTTAATTTATAACATTTTATCTATTTAAATATTATAAATTTTCCTTTTTAACTTATCATTACACACATATATATATAACCTTTCTTATTCATGACATATATATATATATATATATATATATATATTACTTTAGAAACTTAAAACTCTTTTTATTTAATATAAACAATATTGTTCATATGCCCAAATTAAAAATATCCTTTTTACTTCATTATCAATTTCTATCCAAATTATATATACATATAAATTCTATTATCCTTAAATGTAAAAATATAAGCATATGATTTTTCCAATTAATTTAATTCTCTATTATATTTTATCTTTAGAATAAAATATACATATTTAATCTCTAAAACAAAATACACATATTTTATCTAAAACAAAATATTCATATTCTACCTAAATCAAAATATTCATATATAAGAAATTCCATTTAATCAATCTGTATTTTAATATAGATCTGAAAATTCAAATTATACTGGTTTTGAAAAATTATATACAATTATTAATTATTGATTAATGGAAATATTGTATATTAAAATACAATATTATTGTATATTATAAATTAATATTCACAACTCGGAATGTCAAAAATCCCGGGTCGTTGCATAACTAATAGGTTCAGGGGGACCCATGAATCAATTAGATCCACAGGAATGGTAGTGTTAAGTTAGTTGGCAGGGGCCAATAGGTTCATAATGCACCCATGAAAACTACAAGGTAGGATAGAGAGTCCATACAATATGAAAAGGTTATTAGTAATCCCATGAAAATTAATAGGTTAATAGTGCACCTAGAAACTATAAAATATGACAGGGAATCAATTAAATAGAGGATGGGAAATCTAGTATGTTTTAATATGTTTGCATATCATCAAATATTTTGAAATGTCTATGTTTTTAACTATTGTGGATGTAGGAGCATAGTATATAGTTTTATAAAGGTTTTAGAATAATAGTGAGGGGAAAACCCGTTCTGCTAAGTGGTGCGGTCTCACTAGATATCTAAGTGGTTTGAGATGGTAGATTATTACTCATACTAGGCTTATGTCTGACTCGAAGTTTATGTTTTCCCCTTAAACTCTAGGGTACTCAAATGATTTTGAGCAGTTTGAGTTGAGGTTTTCAGGTACCTCTTAAGATGAATAAGTTTTCGAACACGTCCAGGAGGCATAATAACTATTTAGAGTTCTCTTTTCTTTTGATTCCGTTGTGTTGTTTATATTGGCAAAGGTTGTTATATTGCCTTTATATACTTTGATCATACAAGGGGCATCTTCATATGTCACTCTTAGCATATGTTGTAATAAATATATTTTCTTTGAACTTGATTTGTGATTGTGGGATTATGTAATGAATTGGAAATATTTTGAAGTGGAATGTGATTTTGTTTAAAGTTTAAAATTTTCCGTATTCATGTGTTTCTATGTATCAATGAATTTAACACTGCCGTATTTGATCGTCGAGGATTAATAACTATGGATGGCTACAACATCCATAGCCGTTAGTTTTGGGCCTCCAAGTGGGGGATGTTACATATATTTACAAAGTTTATATATGATTTATATGATTTATGGAACTATTTACAAATATCCAAAACAAATATATACATTCTACGAATACATGCCTATCACAATTCTTGAGTAGCTTTACTTAGATTTTCAGCAATCAAAGGATCAACCATGTGACGAATTGCCATGTAGAGGACTTGCTTGAGTTTCTTTTCTTTCTTTCTCATCCTATCTGCATCGTGCATCGATGTTAGTTTTCAGAACGCGGTTGAAAGCTCTGTTCTTGCCTCTTAGAGTTTTGTTCTCTCTTTCAAATTCCGTGATGTGCTTCTCAAGGAAGTAATTTCCACGCTCGAGCTCTTGAATTCGGGCAACATACTCGTTTATACATTGTGAGTATTTAACCCTTTGTTGTTCATCTAAATACTTAGCTAATTCAAACTTGACTTTCCTACACCACTCACCCATAATCCTTTCTTCTATGGTAGGAGATGGGTTAGTCATTGTGGGGAATTTTTGAGCGACAATGGAAGCAGACCTTGTAAGCCTAGTAATAGAAGGAGTAGCGTAGAGAGCCGGTAAATCGATACTCTGAATATTATCTCCCATAATATATTCAGCAATTTGTATTGAGCCCGGCTATCCTTCAGTTTCATCTCTAAATCATTAATTTTTTGAATGAGTTCTAATATTTTCTGATCAAAGTCGATTGAGGGGTTCGACTTTACTTGTTGCTTCAGTGTAGAAATCATTTCATCTTTGCTTTTGATATCAGCCTCCAAACTCGCAACTTGACCTTTATGGTTCTAACGATAGTTTTCTAAAGTAAGTATCGCTTGTGCCACCTTAAGGCTTCAACGTTACCGTGAAAGCGTTCAAGTAAAGTATCATGAAGAAGTTTGCTCCTTTGAAATTATGTCAGCAGCTTATCTCTAAGATTTGTAAAGCACGACGTCGAATCAATTGAAAGAGGAGCTGATGATAATTGTAACTCCTATTTAAATAGAAGATGGAACAAAAATGGAGTCAAAATCAGAATGAAAATTCTTTTTATTACTATGATAACAAATCACAACTCAAACAACAACGAAACTAAAAGATACAACAAACAGTTGTTTTATATCTAACGTTGGGAAACTGCATTTCTAACTTTACTTAATGAATGTGCGGAAAGGGTAACTGTCGAATCGAAAGGAATATTGACTCCTTCTAGAGTAATAACTAGTGGACATTTGCAATAGTCCCACTTCCCAGTCGAAGGACTATCGTGACCACAAATTAATTTCGTATGAAATTTTTTGATCTCCTTAAGAAACTTTTTTCTCATCACCAAGGAAATCAAAGCGAGACGTGGATATTCCAAGTTTATAAATCTATAAGAAAATTGTACCTTGATAATTTTGAAGATTTTAAAATTTATGCCTTTCCAAGATAAAATCTTCTTAGATTAACATATTGTCTTAAATGGTCTCTAAGAACAAGTTGACCTGATGAGTAGTCATTCTGTGATAATATAATAAAACGAAGCTAAGCATAAAAAGAAAAACTGAAACAAATATTTACAAAATCAGTATATTATTGCATGTTTACAATTATTCATCTGGTTCATACAGAATAGACTTAGAAAATAATTCATAGGAAAATTTATCCTTAAAATACTTAATTTTTTTAGAAGGGAGATCTTGGGTAATGGGTCTGAACCGTGGTAAGTTCCAACAAGCTCTAGGGTGCAGATCAGATCAGAATTCATCCAAGTATCTCTTATAAAAGGTCTAAGTGGACCACCATAAATTCGCCTAAAAATGAAAAATCAATGATTGAGTGTCTACAGTAAGCCTTATATAAGAAGTTGACTAAAATATCTCTTTCTTTAATCAACATCCAAAATAAGGTGATTAACTCCCGGTTTTCTTTTAAGAGAGCGTCATAGCAAAGGCACGCTCTCTTTAGTAGGGGTAGCTTTTTGATGCTTAAAAGACGCCATCACTGATGCACTTCTATCAAGCCTTTGATACTTATCAGAAAGTACATTATGCTTCCTCATTTGCTTGTCTAACTCCCTATATAATCTGTTTACCTCTGCTTGTTTTTTATCCAGTTTGATTTTATAGGGGAGGATGGATTTCTTTCTTATCTAAATAAAAGAATTACACTATTATGGCTTTCGAAGTAAAGTTATTTAAACAGAGAGTCCCATACCTGAGATACTGGGACAGAAGTTTGAGAAACTTGCTCTTTTTCTCTTGGTTCTTCGACATTAATAGAAGCAGGATCCTCTTGAGGAGCAGAGGAGGCAGTAGATTCAGGCAGGGTAGCTTTATGAGGAGATGGCTCTTTTTCAGAAGCTTTTGTGTTATCATATCCATCTTTATAATAGGTTTCGATGTGGCCTCCTCCATCACCACCTACGCCTTGGCCGCCATTAGTGTTACCATCGTCATCATTATCGTCACCATCACTGATGCTCTCTTCCTCCATGGCTTAATCTTTATCGCCCTCATTCTTTGAGTCAGATTCGATTTCAAAATAGGGGTCTTTAAAGAGAGAACCTAGGAGGCATTAATTTCTTCCTTTTCGACAACCTCAGATCCCTGCTTTATCTAGTTTATTTTGCCTATAACTCTGTCTACGAGGGCAGAATCGAACATAGGAAACTGAGCTATGGGGATTTGGCAATGCTATCTGCATAGGCAAGCACCAAGGTGTCTTCAAATGAACTCAACATCATCTCCCTAAATGTAGTATCAAGAAACTACGACACTCGCTGTTTAGCATCAGAGATAGTGTTGATGACAAGTTTTCGAGAAGCCCTGTTTTTCTTCAACTTCTCTTTCAAAAAAGCGTTCTTTGCTACCATGCGAGCCCTCTCCTCGTTAGTTTCTCTTATGGAGAGCTGCATGGCAAAGTTCTCATCGACGAGAAGTTGATAAGCCTTTCTTTCCTCTAAAACAGAAGATTCTGACTGGGCGAGAGAAGTTTTCAATTGCTCCAATTAGAGGTTGCTTCATCTTTTTCCGTAGAAAGGGAAGACACTTGATTCTTTAGAGCAGAAATTTCCACCTAAAACTTGGAGGTCTCAGTAGAAGATTTAAATATCTTCTCATGCAAAACTAGCCAACTCATGGAAATCTGAAAGAAGAAATGCAGCATGAGTTAGAGATTTAAAGAAGATCAGCAATGATAAAGTTAATCAAAGTGAAACTTACCAAGATTTGTTGCTCTATCAAAGAGCGGTAATGACCTGCCAAATCAGAGATTGTGGAAGGTGGGTGGATGGAGGTGAAGGACTCGAATTCAAGATAGTCTGGGCTATCTCTTCAAAATTAACGGAAGGAGAAGAAGATGTTGGCTTTAGAGGAATATGCTTTAGAGTGGGGTCATCTCCAAAGCCTTTTCCATTTGTTCGAGCACGGCCGGAGAGCTAGAAACGCTAATGCGAGAGAGGGGATCGGTGGCAGTAGGAGTTTGCTTGGATTTATCTTGGGGAGCTTCAACGATTGGGCTCCTATAAGTTTTTATCAAAAGAAAAATATTCTCCCTTTTCTGTATCAACAACTTTGGTTATCTTCAGAGGAGATTTTGCTTCAGTTGATGATGCCAACTTCCTTTTGATGGCTATCTTAGTTCTAGCAAGAGACTGGACAATGGATGGCGCACGGGAAGCAGTTGGAGGTGGAACAATACCACTAACAAGCTCTGTAGCCTAAGGCGCAGCTGTAAAGAATTTATATAGATTAAAAGTCAGTAGAATAATGCAGAAAGCAATACAAAAATAAAAAACAAAGGCAGTGTTTATAACTTACCGAAATGGTCAGAGAAAAAAGGTGACATGGGAGAGAAACGTTCGGGGTCCCCCAAGGAGAGGAAACATTTGCTCTTTGATGTATGTTGGATCAAAGGAGGAAGCCCTTAAATCCTTTGACCGGGTAGGAGAAGAGAATGTTTTTTCAAGTTAGAACGGATTAACAGCCTAAGTCGGTTTCTAATCTTATTAGAGGCTGCAATTAGGGATTCCACCATTCTTTTGGTCAACCTCATTAAGTTCTTTAGGAGGAGAACCTAAATAAGGCAAAGATTAGACAAGAGAAGTAACAAGATAGAAGAAGAATTATGAAAATTTGAACTTTCAAGGAGTAGAAAAGGTCCCACTGATATTTGGGAAGCATTTAACGAAGAAAAACCGGTTTTCCATTCTTTAAACTTGTTAACCCCTCTGATATCAGTTTCTTCAAGGGGTTTTCTCTAAAAAATTGATGGTTTAGATTGCTAATCTTGACTAGTCTGACCAAGTAATTCAGTACTTCAACGTTTAGAGATGGAAGGTTGGACACTATTAACTGCAGAGATAGACGGTAGGTGTAAACGTTCGAGGATAGCTGGACTGGAGCAATCTTGAGATAAGAAAGAAACTTGGACAGGAACTACAAAAATGGTGGAAACCCTCTGTGCCATATACGGATGGCAGTGTAAGTAAAAAACCCCTCAGGAGGGTTGCTGATGGTATCAGACTCCTTAGGCAGGATAGCTTCCACACTAGTAATCCCGTAATCATTAAGAACCGCATCGACTTAGTCTTGCGTGGATATCAAAGAGTGGTTTGAAATGGCTTCAAGCTTCTTCGGAGAGCTCATGGTCATGCCAGGTGAAAACGTTTCAGTTAAAATTTTCAGTTTATTATGAACTTAGCATCTTTCAAGAATTACTAAAAACCTATTGAAGTAACTTAAACATAAAACCAAATATGGAGGTTCAAATTCTTGGAAGATTGTTAAGGTTAAAGAATCATAAATATAGAGCTTTCGATGGAGTTGAAAGGGAAGGAAGAGTTAAAACAAACATCTTACGATAGAGTCAAAAACCTAAATATAAACATTCAGTGAGCTTTCGACAAGGTCAAAGGGAAGGGTTAAAATACATGTTCAATTGGCACTTTTCAAAAACACCGAAAGCTCAATAGGAATCAAGTTATTTGAAAGAAATGGGTAAAGCTAACTTCAGAATTTGAACATAAATATACACTACTAGTATTCCATGACAAAGATAACTAGACCCTTCGACACTGTCGCAACTTATGACTTAAGTTTCCTAAATGAAAAATGAATGATGTCGAAACCTTATATACCCATCGTGTCGAAAGGTCCTAAGTTAACATTATATGAATTAGAAGTGTTTCGACAAGGCTGGAAAAAGGTGATTATAAAGGGTTTTGACCCATTGGACACGAAAGGTTTCGAAGAGGCGAAGGGGCATTATGGTTCCGAAGGCATATTAAAAAGAAAGGATTTTAATCAGCACAAAGGTTTTGACAAGATTGAAATGATTTGATTCGAAAGGGGTGACTGCACTCTGCTCCATTGTATAACCTTTCGACAAAGTTGGCCAAATTCACGCTACAATACCTTTCGACCCCATCGAAAGGGGCTAAGAAAGCAAAATCAATGTTGCCGCCTTAATCCCTTTCGAAGGGATAGAAAGGTAAATTTGTGGTGCCAATTTTACGTCCATACAATCTCAAATTTCTTGACAAAGAAACGGAAGCCCCTTTCTTTCCCAAACCCGATTGCAAATTCAGAAATTCAAAAAATTATTAGATAAATAAATGAAACCCATTAAGAAAATGGATTTCAACATAAATAACCATTTTCAATTTTGAAGATTATAAAATGAAAATTCAAATTTTCTAAAGAATAACAGCAACTATGTACTTTGAATTTGGGTTCAAAACGAGAGATAACTCTCATCGATTCATGAAATTGAATCACAAGAGTCTCTTGGATGAATTGAATCTTAAGACTCAAAAAATCTCAAAAAGTCAAATCAAACATACTTTCAAAAAACTAATATTAAGACAGAAATTCTGATTAGGAGATCCGAAAAATCAAAGTTTATCGTAAAACATAAAAAATAGAGGAAAAAAGATTAGAAGAGCAGGAATAATTTTAACTTACGTTTAAATCTGGTCTGTTCTTTGATTCAGGAAAAAGAAATTTGAAAATTTTAGAACTCCTTACTTTCACTCAAAAATTTGGTTTGTAGGAAAGTGAAAGGGGAAGAGGAAGAAGAACGTACATTATAAGAGAAGTCATCAAGAACTACCAGCCATTAGATCAAATTTAAAAAGACGGCACAGATTTACGCAGGAAGACAAAGAGGTGGGAAACTTCTAGGTTTTTTCATAGTTGCTTGGAAAGTCAAGAGCATCCCTTCATAGGGGGTGGGAGGGGAAAATGTTACTACCAAAATCTCACTTCGACTTAGTCAAAACCAGTTTGAGCTGATGTCAAGGAAGAACGAGAGGAAAAGGTTCCAGATAGACCTTTCAAAGGAGTCGAAGTGATGCTATAACCAAAGTTCGTAAGCTTCAGAAACTTTTGATGGCATCGAAATGCTAGGATCAAGGTCCAGAAGTTTCTTGCCTTCCGAAGGAGTCCAAAGCACGCTTCCACTTTCAGTAACCACCTTTCCACTAGGTGATTCCGTATGCATGAAGACCTTTCAAATGAGTTAAAGCAACACCTTTCACAATGAAGAACAGCTCTTTATATATGTGCTAAACCTTTTGAAGCCAAGGTTTCGCCTTCATACAAATCACTCGAAGGCATGTATCAGCTTGAACAACCCTTTCGAAAGCTATATCAAGCCTTTCGAACCGGTCGAAGCCATTACTATCCAGGGAGGTTCCGCATCAAGTCACAAACAAGAGTTCAGAAACAACCAACACTATCGAAACCACTAAACAAAGCCTATCGACAGAGTCGAAAGCTCTTACAAGGCAATACAAAGAAGAGAGGCGGGAGCATACTAGATTTATTTCGGTAGCCACCTTTCGACCAAGTCGAAAGCCTTAGGGTCAAAAGGTGCTAACCCACATCTATAAATAAGACCCAAAGGGTCATGTTTTGGGCATTCAAATCTAGTCATTCAAAACTTGTATTTTCTTAATCAAAAAAGAGTTGTAAAACCTAATTTTTAGATTGATTTAGGGATTTAAGGAATAAACTCTATTTTAGCTTGTGAAAGCAAAGTTTTGAATCTTTCAGATTATTTTACCATTTCTAAAGCTTTTGTCACATTTAATCTTGTGTTTTAGGCGTCGCCCATATCAAAAGTACCCTTCCGACACAATCAAAACATGGCATATTCAAATGACTTCAGTCATATATTCCAGACCACCTTTCTCTGGGCTTCAGCTTTCGACAAGGTCGAAACCTAACCTCCAACTATTCAAGCCTTAGAAAGTCTAACCTAATACAAGGTGCTAAAAAAATCAAACTTTTGACAAGGTCGAAACCCCAACCCCAAATTCCTGGTCCAAGTCTTAACACCTAAACAATTTCGCTTTTGATAGGGTCGAAACCTCTGTCTAGGATTCTTGGATAAAGTCCAACCGCACAACAACTAAAGCCTTCGACTAGTTTGAAACCAACTAATGCAAACCTTATCTATGGTATCTCAACTGAATTTAAAGGAGATCTTTCGAAGGTAAATCCACACTATTTCATCAGGGTTGAAAGGTCATTAAGGGAAGAAATCAATTGTTCCGACTGAGTCGAAAGGTCGGCCTAAGCAAATTTTTACTAAAGAAATCTATTCGAAATTATTTTCATGGAGGATTCACACATGCCACTCTTCTCCATTTACTTAAGAGATAAACCTTGTTCCTTAACACAACTTTGGGGTGTTGACAAGATTTCTTGTTAACAGTCGATCTTCTTCCTCAGCTAAATTCAAGAGTTCAAATCCAAGAGAACAAGGTAATAGGTTTATATACATTCATTCTTTTATTTTCATTTTTTCCCAATCTCTTAATCCTAAATTTAAATTACATAGTTGTATATTTCAAGGAGAAGAGGTTGAAAGGAGCAATTAGGAAAAGGTGAAATCAAATCCAAACTTAAGCTGGAAACTATCTGTGGGCAGAAATCTTAGTATTTCATATTTTAGTATTTGTATAGTAGAATTTGTTTTGTTGTTGCAACTTGAATATTTTTTATTCTATTCCACTTCTAACTTTTCTCTTTTGTTGTGATAAAGGGTTCTAAAAAGAAAATAAGTTAGCAAACGGTGTGAAAAGTACGAATTCTCCTACTCGTAATTTGCACTGTCTATTTCTATAATTTAAATATGAATTTCTTTTTCATTGTGTATGTAAAAGTGGAATAGAATGTAAAAGGTTTAGTTGTAAATTTTATAGGTGCTGATTCTATTATATTAATAGAAAATAAGTTTGGTATTTGATTCTGTTTTTATGTATGTCTATTGTTTTGCTAAGGATATTAGCTAATTTGTAAGTTATTATATGGATATAGACTTGTATAAGTTGGAAGTTTTGACATTTAGAACGATTAGTATAAGACGCAAATTCTTCGCATACATAAGAATATTTAGTAGCCTAATTTATGAACGAATATATATATATATATATATATATATATATATATATATATATATCGCATTAATATATTATTATTGTATAACTAATATGCATTAATCACATAGAATAAATAGTTTAGTAATTAACATAAGAAGTCCATAGAAAGGAAGTTAAGGATAATTATGGA
This sequence comes from Allium cepa, assembly GCA_030765085.1. Classification (NCBI taxonomy): domain Eukaryota; kingdom Viridiplantae; phylum Streptophyta; class Magnoliopsida; order Asparagales; family Amaryllidaceae; genus Allium; species Allium cepa. The sequence goes on along the minus strand of CM060941.1, from coordinate 764,343,736 downwards.
AGTTAATCCATAATTAAAGGTAGAATAATAATTTTTCATTATATAGCCTTAATGTGAAATGTGGCGAGGTATGTATGGTAGTAAGTTAAGGGAGTGGAATTATGACTAAGTTATAGGAATGCAAGGTCAGTTAAAAGAACATGAAAGTCTGTTCCGCTAATCTAGCTACCAGTAGTGTGACTTTGAGGCCGATGTGTGACATTGCCTATAATAAGTACTCAAGGTGGACATAAAGTTAGTCCCAGTTATGTACCCAGTTAATATGCCTATCGGCGTCTATGAATAGTCGAACTAATGTAAGACATCTCAATTTGGATTACGGGTCATAATGCATAGGACTTGCTTCTAGATTGGGGTTATTAAGTGGTTGTTGTATAGTCCTTCTCCTTCCTACTTAAGAAGTATTAAATGGTTGAGATTATCATTTAAGTGTATTAGTGGGGAATCTTGAGAGAAGTCCGCTTTGAGGTTGAGATATTAAGCATTTATTATAGGGTCCATCTCTTTCCATAAAGAAGTATTAAGTGACATGATGAGATTCAAGCGATGTCAGTTAAGGAGTACCAGAGAGGGGTCCACCTTGGGTTGGGTATTAAATGATGGGGACTGTCCTAGGATATAATATTAAACGATCGGAGTCAGCCTAATTCCAATTAAAAAGGTATTAAGTGACTTGGATACTTTTTCTCACATTGTTGAGACACGAGTAATAGGAGTTGCACGGGATTAGAAAGGGTCCTTGGTCTACAGTTGAAGGTAAGTTATAGAGTTGGACCGGAAGTGTGTAAGTTATGGGGTTGGACTAGAAAGGCTTCGGGACTATAATTGGTGGGATTCTATGTAGGATATAGTATAGGATGTGTAAGACACGTTTCATATCTAAATAATAGTGCCCAAATACTATTATGGTAAGACTTGAGATTTTCATTCAATAGACATTGTTTTTCTGACCCTCCCTCTCCTTATTACAACACATAGGTTAAGGGAGATGATGTTGATTTAGAAGATGAAGGCGGAGGCAAAGTCTTGTGGCAATTCTCTATCTATTTATGTTTTTTATATAACTTGATGTACCTTGTTTAAGACATGTTATTTTGGGAAAATGTATTTTGGATATTTAAGATGATATATTATACTTCTAAGACTTGAATTTTTATGAATGGGTACTTATATTCTGATATTGTTTTTTATCCTTTCCACTGTGAGATTCTAATAACATATATAGATAGCTTTGTATATTTTTCATTGTATCAATTTTATCAACCAACAGCCAGCTTTGGAATGGGCCTATGATTTAATAGGCTTTTATTAGGTCCTTAGACCCGTTTTGAGGTGGGTAGGATATCAGAGCTTAGGTTACCCGATCAATGGGGATAAGTATATATAAGAGTGCATATTTGTTATTTTTCAAAGTATTTTATTGAAACCCTTCTATATATGTAGAAACAAACACATACTTACTTGAACATATGTAACACACTAGAAATTTTAGCAAATAATACTATTTGAGGAAGTTGTAACTAAAAGTTTAAACCTATAGTTAGTTGATTATTGCTGGAAATCATTTCTCTGAGGCTAGGAACCTTTCCACCCAAGAAAGTCCTACAATTCGGGATATGCCAGAATGGTTCAAGCAATACCTAAGGCATGTAGTGCAAATTCCCATCCCTTAACAAACTGCACCAGCGGCACCCGTGCACTGCCTCCTGAAGCTTATTTTCAGATCTAATGAGTAGGGTATTATGGTGGTTAGTTATCCCTTTTAGATTGGCCACTGCTCCAGCTTATTTTTTGATCTGATGAGTTGAATAAATTCATGGTTGTTTTTATGCATGATATCATCGTTTATTCTAAAAGTAAAGAAAACCTCAAACTGCATTTGAGGATAGTACTTGACGTGTTGAGTAGGTATCAATTAAAGGAAAAATTCTCCAAGTTTCATTTCTGTAGAAGAGAAATTCATAGCCTTGGACATGTAGTTTCTATGTCTATTAATCCAAACAATGTGGCAGTAGTATAGGATTGGCGCATATCAAAAAATGCTACGGAGGTTACGAATTTTCTTGGTTTGGCATGTTTTTATAAAAAGTGCATTAAGGATTTAGCCAAGGTTTCAAGATAAGTAGTTAACATTGGATAATATCGCTAATATATCACATATTGGACTTCATACGATACTTATTGAAAATATCACTCAGAAAATCGTTAATCGATATTTCGATGATACATCGCCGATATTTGCCTATATATCGACGATATTATATCGATGTTTGACATAAATATCCGCAAACTTAGTCAAATGTCACCGTTGATCTGAAAATGTGCATCAATATCTCATATTATAGTGAAAACCTACATGCATATGCAAAATTTTCATGTAGATATATCTTCAAACATTTTAACAATTATTTAAAGTGTTAAAAAGTGGATATTTACATCTTTTATCATCATCATAACTTGTAGAACTTGTTAATAATCTTGCCGATATTACCCCATATCTACTTGTTCGTCGACGGAAATTCTATCGGTTTAGAAAACCGTCGAACGAATTTGAATTAAAAATAATCGCAAGCGCACGGTGTACGAATGTAGCACGTGGCAAATACGGGTCGATCCGCAAGGAATTGATGATTTTAAAATTCTATTCAATCAAATTAACCAAACTTGAAAGTGTGATTAGATAAAAATGTAAGAAACTAATGGAAACTAGCAAAAGAAAATTAGATAAAAATATGAGAGTTAAATGACAATTTAGAGGCAATTTCCACTCTCTAAATCACATAAATCAACAAAATGAAGTTATGATCTCTCTTTTCTTGCCATTAGTGAATTAGTTGATGTGCTTATCATAAGTATGGTATATTTGTGCTATTAATTAGCTCAATATAAACCATCAAACTATAACACAACCACCAATACACTTTTAAATCTCATAAAATATGACAACTAAGTTAAAAGAAAAATCTATTTTAAGCATGACCTATTAACTATTAATTAGAAATATAAGCCATCAAATTTTAATTTCAACAATCACTTATTTGCCATAATCATATGTAGATGAAGAGGCAATCTGTGTTTTGTTTGTTTAAGCATAGCCTATTTGTTATGAACAACATAGACTATCAAATGCAAAGCTAAACAACATCATTAAACCACTTCAATCATTCTCATTAAGCACAAAAAGAGAGCATAAACATCAAATTAAGTTGAAGCTACATGATTAGAGAGCTTCATTACCCCTAAATTGAAGGGGTTTAGCCTCTCATATTTGTTATCAAAACAACAAATATAGCTTTCAACATGAAAGAATAAGAAAAGAAAAAGAGGGCAAAATGAAAGGAAAAAACTATTCTACTTGCATAAAAGAGAAGAGATCTACACTACAACATGAAAGTAAATGAACATGAAAAGGAAAGAGCATGTATTAAATTGCATTAAAAAAAGATTACATAAAATAAAAATGGATAAGTAGCCATGGAAAGAAAGACTGCTTTGATTTATTTTCTAAACTAAAACTAAAGAGAAGGAGGCCTAAGAGAGACTAAGAGAAGAGAGCTAGATGAAACATAAGGGTTATTTATACAAGTTAGAAACCCCAATGCATATTTTTAGGGAGTATTCAAAATGCCCTTGGAGGAAGTGTGGTGGCCAAGTTATCATTAGCTTTAATAATCCCCCACTTAAATGTACATGAAGCTTTATATGTCTTTTAGCATGTGCATTAGCCTTTGATTTGTGCATTAAGGTAGTGGGTAGGTGGGGTCCTCCATGTTCTTCACTTTAAATTATTTCCATCTTCATTCTTTTGTATCTTCTTTGTACATGCATATTCCTTCATGAAACCACTTGTAATTGAGTTTAAATTCCTACAAAATAATATAGAATTTTCCCATTAAATTTTCTCAAATTGATATATGCACAAAAATGACCATTTTGCCCCTATATGAAGATGAATATGTGACAATTTGAAAACAATTTGAATTTGGTTTAAACAAGTAAAAATACCCAATTTGATCATTTATTCAATTTAAATAGATTAACTATGGTGGTAAAAATATGCATATTTATGTGCACATCAAATACCCCCACACTTATCTTTTTATTCGTCCTCGAATAAAGAAAAACTAAGATAAATCCGTTTTCGCAGGTAGCACGATTGCATTGAGCGTATGCAACAAGCCGTTAAACCTCTGGGTGTCCCCAGTAGGACGAGTGTTGTCTCATGAGGGTTTTCAGCGGATACTACCCACAAAATCCAAATGCAGGATGAAAATATTTACAAAATGCATGATTTATTTACAAAGAGATGAATGCGAGTTTTTGAAAATATTTGCAAATGAAGGATTTATTTTTAAATTGGCACGAATAAGTTAAATATAAATTTTGGTCATTATCTTGAAATTTAAGTTATTTACTCGTCAATATTTCAAATAAAAACAAAGTTATCATAATAAATAAACTATAGTTTAACTCGTTGTTTTGGTTAATAACACAGTGCAATTATGAAATGGATCTTTAGTTGATTATCAAAGTTTATCAAAGTGGTATTTTCATTTCTTTTCAATAACAAATAAAATCAAATAAGTAAAAATAGTGCTAGGATTTCAATTGCTTGCTCTCTCATTATTTGCAAGAAAAATTGCACACCTAGCTCAGGTAAACTGAGGCCAGATATACCACCCATGCACTGCCTTTCGGGCTTATGTGAGGGGAGTACAGAGCATGGCGAGTGCACACACTTTCGTGCATACACCTAACGACCATAGGTGGTTTTTATTAAGTCTATTTTTTTTACATGCATTCCATACATGCATAACCGTGAGGACTTTTAAATGAGCATGAAAGCACATAATCAAAGATTCCAAGTAATTCACCCATGCATAACCGTGAGGACTTTTAAATGAGAATGAATACTTTGGATGTTATTATTTTTTATTTTTTATATTTTTTTAAGAGAGAGAGAGAGTTTTGCAAAATCATCTTAGCACCATTTAACTTAGAAGACAAAAAAAGTGTTATATCCTTTACTTTAAATTCACCACTTTTTAAAACAAAGATTTTCAATTAGGATGTATTTCATAATTAACATGTATGAATCTTCCTATATACTAGTTAAACCATTGTTATTTACAAGCAAACTTCATTTTTATTTTTGTTAAGACAAATAAATTTTCAAAGTATCAATTTAATAAACCAAAACAATATATTTATCCTATAGTGTTTCTTGAAAAATAAATCAAAAACGCTAAAAAAAATTCTTCTTTTGTTTTTTTAAAATTTTTTTATATTTTTTTTGGAAGAAAAATGAAAAATTAATCTTGAAAAATCAAAAAGAAGATGAATCACCCCCCACACTTGATTTTGACTGTGTCCCCACAGTCAACCCAAGTGGAAGGAGAAAAATAAAAACATAACCTTTATTTAAATGAAAACGTAAAGATGATTATTTACACGACATCAGAAAGTATGCCATTAAAGAGTAAATGAACCAGTCTCCCAAAAACCGATTCATTTGTCTCGTCAAGTATGCGAGACACAACTTAAGCTCAAAACACCAAATTGTAAAAGATTTCGAAGTTGATTGTCAATTTGGAAAAACGAATTTTTTTTATTAAAAATTGAATGAGTTGTTTTGTTTTTGACGATTTTTGGGATTGATAAAACAATTGATTGAAATTCACATTTATTTTCACCAAATTGAAAGTCAAGTTTATCATTGAAAACTTCTTCAAAATTATTGATTTCAAAATGGTGATGTAAATCGTCCCCTTTGGAATCCAACAACTCATCTTCAAAAAGTCTATAAAACTCATGTTCGTTAAATTCGACTTCCTTTGTTGGATTATCAACAACTTCATCATGTAAATCGAGTTTCAAAGTTGTCGTATTCAAATTTTCAGAAAAAGGAAGATCGAAGTTTAAATCGAGTTTCGCACCCTCAAAAGAATTGAAATCCAACTCAATTACCATATTTTCAACAACTTGATTAAGATCGTCATTATCAAATTCAAAAGTTGTTATTTGAAAATCGTCAATTTGGGTAAAAGGTGGATTATCACTTGACTCATCACACGTTGAGATTTGATTTTGTTGTTCACGTTGTTTCATATAAGTTTCAAACAACAAATCCGTGTGATCATCGTAAATTTCATTCATTTGTTCAACAAAATCCAATTTATAGTTATTAAATTGAGAATTTTCGATTTGGATTTGTTGAGAACAAAAATTTTCACTCGTAACATGGTTAAGATTATTCTCATTGCCAAATTCCTTTGAAAAGTTGTTCCCATTTTCATGTTGAGTTTGGAATTCATTTTGAGTTTGAAATTAAATTGGCATGGGTTATAATCGTAATCGTTTGAATTTTGAATTGAATTCAAATTTTGAAATCCTTAACTCGAGTTATTACACAAATCAGAATTACATAAATCATTTATCTCTTGATTTTGTAGTGTAGAAAGTTCGAGTAAAGATGAAATCATTTCAATGCTATTTTCTAGAGTCGAACGTTGGTCATCGTTTTGAAAATTTTGTTGTTCGAAATTTGAACTATTTAGAAAATAGTTGTTGTTAAAATATCCATACGAATTTGGACTGAAATCATATGGATTATATTGATTTTCACAACTATTGTAAAATTCAAGTGGATATGGATATTCAGACATTTTCAAGAATGTTTTTTTTTGGTTTTTTATAAACGAAAAATATTTACAAAGAAAATTTATTTTTGAAAAGGGAAATCGATTTTTGTTTTGTTTTTATTTTTCATTTTTTTTTGAATTTTTGTTTTTCTAAATTTTTTTTGGATTTTTTTTTGAAATTTCAAAGAAAAGGATTTAAAAAATTCAAAGGAAAAGGAATATTTACAATTTTTTAGTTTTGAATTTTTTGTTTTTTTTGAAATATGCATGAGCTAATGCAACTAAATGAATGCAGGGGTCTAATTACAAATGATTTATCCTAAGTTAACCCAAAATTGTATAATCACAAACTGTCTTAAATAAACAAGATAGTTCTCAGCTAGGTAACGGGCAGGATTTATCGGTGCACCACGAATCACCGTAGCAATGCAGCCGAAGGATTAAGTACCTTCAGAGGAACAACCACTATAATATTTACGAATCACCGTAATATTTATAAATGGTCATTACTCTGCCGTAGCCTAGACACCAAGAAATTAAATTATTCAAAGAAGATAATTTGTCAATATACAATTGAGTGTTATCGATGTCTAATCGTTATTATTAATCAAAATTCAAAGATGAAATGCAAAGCAGAAATTAAATGTGTATTTACAATGCAACTACGATGAATTTTTTTTTGAATTTTTTTATGCAAGCAACAACAATGCAACTCAAATAAAGTTAGAGATGGTAACAACAATTTTTTATAAGCAAGCCAACAATTTATTTTTGGCAGTAGAGAAAAGGAAGAGGCTTTCCCTATTTGAAATCCTGCTTTGGCAACCTGAAATAAAAACAAGATTTATACAATTTTTTTTATCAAAGAAAATAAAAACTAAACCAAATCAAAACAACACAAACTAAACTAAACAGTTTTTTTTAAAAAAATGAAAAACAAATTTTGAAAGTAAAACAAAAGACAAAAGAACTTTTTCTTTTAATCAAGGAATAAAACGAAAACAACTTCTTCCCTTTTTAAAAAAAAATGAAAGAACAAATGGCTAAGTTAACAAAATTATAAGTAAATGCCAAAATGAAAGCCGAAAGATATTTACAAATTATATAACCCACCCGGCCCAAACCCAACACATTTTCTCCCCTTTTTCCTTTTTATCAACTGAAATCCTTCTTTTTAACAACTGAAATTGAGAAATAAAATCGATCGTATGAAATTGAGAAAAGGGCAACCTCCAAATTGAATGAAAGAAAGCGACTCGAGGCGATTGCTTGATAGCAATGGCAAGTTTGGATTTTGGGTGTTCGGTGTTGGAGAAGTCGCGACGTCAGGTGATAGCTCGAATTGCTGTGGAGGTTGGAGGCGGAGTCGAGTCGATTTTGAGCGAATTTAGGCTGTCAAATTGTGAAATGCGAGTTCGATTTCTCGGCAGAGTTGTTGACGATTGGTGGTTCGACGTGATTGGTCGAAGGCCTTTCGGTGATGAGGCTTGCAGTTCGAATGTTGATTTGGGATTTCTGGTTTAGGTGGTTGCGGGTGAGTGGATTTGATCGAGGTGGTTGCGGGTGAACGTTGCTTTGCTGCGATGGTTGTGAGGATGTTCGACTGCTGTCTGTCGCGAGTTTGTTGACTTGGTGGTTTGGATGGTGGGCACTGTAGAGGCTGTTGTAACAGTAGTTTGTGTGAATGGAGTGGTGTAGTTAGTAAGTGTTTTGTGATGCTTGTAGTGAAGGGTGGTTTATTGTGGGGAGTTGTAGTCTGTTTGGATTGTAGAGGCAGGAAGTGAATGCACTGGTTCGTGCACTGATATGCACAGGAGGAGCAGTGATGTCAGTAAGGTCTGGTGATGGAAGGTGAAGGGGGAAAATGTTGAGATTTGTATGGTATGTGGAGTTGTAGTGTAGAATTGTGGGAAGTTTGGTAAAAGCAGAGAGAGTGAGGCAGAGAGGAAACACTGTTCTTTTTTTGTATTAAAGGGAAAAGCAATGTAAAAGGAAAAGTAAAATGTAAATAAAAATTTCAAATGAAATAGAAAATTTGTTTTTAAATTGTGTAAAAAAAATTTTTTTTGGAGAAACTAGAAATGCAATGTTCAATGCACAGAAAATGCCAATAACAGAAACTAAAAATGAGAAACTTGGATTTTTTTTTTTGAAAACACCCAAAAAAAATAAAATAAAAGTCACACAAAAATAAAACAAAGAAAAATAATCCGAAGAATAAAAATTTAAAATCAAAACAACTCCCCGGCAACGGCGCCAAAAACTTGTTCGTCGACGGAAATTCTATCGGTTTAGAAAACCGTCGAACGAATTTAAATTAAAAATAACCGCAAGCGCACGGTGTACGAATGTAGCACGTGGCGAATACGGGTCGATCCGCAAGGAATTGATGATTTTAAAATTTTATTCAATCAAATTAACCAAACTTGAAAGTGTGATTAGCTAAAAATGTAAGAAACTAACGAAAACTAGCAAAAGAAAATTAGATAAAAATATGAGAGTTAAATGACAATTTAGAGGCAATTTCCACTCTCTAAATCACATAAATCAACAAAATGAAGTTATGATCTCTCTTTTCTTGTCATTAGTGAATTAGTTGATGTGCTTATCATAAGTATGGTATATTTGTGCTATTAATTAGCTCAATATAAACCATCAAACTATAACACAACCACCAATACACTTTTAAATCTCATAAAATATGACAACTAAGTTAAAAGAAAAATCTATTTTAAGCATGACCTATTAACTATTAATTAGAAATATAAGCCATCAAATTTTAATTTCAACAATCACTTATTTGCCATAATCATATGTAGATGAAGAGGCAATTTGTGTTTTGTTTGTTTAAGCATAGCCTATTTGTTATGAACAACATAGACTATCAAATGCAAAGCTAAACAACATCATTAAACCACTTCAATCATTCTCATTAAGCACAAAAAGAGAGCATAAACATCAAATTAAGTTGAAGCTACATGATTAGAGAGCTTCATTAACCCTAAATTGAAGGGGTTTAGCCTCTCATATTTGTTATCAAAACAACAAATGTAGCTTTCAACATGAAAGAATAAGAAAAGAAAACGAGGGCAAAATGAAAGGAAAAAACTATTCAACTTGCATAAAAGAGAAGAGATCTACACTACAACATGAAAGTAAATGAACATGAAAAGGAAAGAACATGTATTAAATTGCATAAAAAAAAGATTACATAAAATAAAAATGGATAAGTAGCTATGGAAAGAAAGAGAGCTTTGATTTATTTTATAAACTAAAACTAAAGAGAAGGAGGCCTAAGAGAGACTAAGAGAAGAGAGTTACATGAAACATAAGGGTTATTTATACAAGTTAGAAACCCTAATGCATATTTTTAGAGAGTACCCAAAATGCCCTTGGAGGAAGTATGGTGGCCAAGTTATCATTAGCTTTAATAATCCCCCACTTAAATGTACATGAAGCTTTAAATGTCTTTTAGCATGTGCATTAGCCTTTGATTTGTACATTAAGGTAGTGGGTAGGTGGGGTCCTCCATGTTCTTCACTTTAAATTATTTCCATCTTCATTCTTTTGTATCTTCTTTGTACATGCATATTCCTTCATGAAACCACTTGTAATTGAGTTTAAATTCCTACAAAATAATATATAAATTTCCCATTAAATTTTCTCAATTTGATATATGCACAAAAATGACCATTTTGCCCCTATATGAAGATGAATATGTGACAATTTGAAAACAATTTGAATTTGGTTTAAACAAGTAAAAATACCCAATATGATCATTTATTCAATTTAAATAGATTAAATATGGTGGTAAAAATATGCATATTTATGTGCACATCACTACTCGATATTATCTTGATGTTTTAAAATATCTTGTATCACTCCTTAACTGAAATCTTACCAACGCCGATATAAACTACTTACTCTCATCACTATTGACTTAACTTGTTTAAAAGAATCATGTTTTCTCATAGAATGCAGAGTGCAAGCATTCATTCATTAGATTGAAGGAGTATTGCCTAGTACACCTATATTGATGACTCCAAGCATAAAGCCTTTTACTATTTAAATTGATTCTTGCAGTACTAGAATCAGAGTTGTTAAGATGTAGGAAGACATAGTAGAAACATATGCTAGTAGACAACCGAAGACCGATGATAAGAATCATCTAATGGGAAAGGGATTTGAGCTGAATACAGATTATAAATCTCTCAAGTTTCTATTTTCTCATAAGGACCTAATTTTGAAACTGTAGAGATGGACGGAGTTTCTTACTTTGAATGATTTTTCTATATCATGTACTTTAGTAAGGGACTATAGTAGAGATTCTTTGAGTGGGAAGTATGTGACATTAAGTTCTATGTTGACAGAGTGGAAACATTTAGAGGTTATTTTTGTGTTTGATTTCAAACAAGCGACAGAATCACTTGTAAATAGTGTTAAGTTGAGTCAAAGGAGCAACGCAACACCGATAAGTATTTTGGAATAATTTGAGAAAGGTGGGAAGTCTTCTTGCTTAGATATATATTCTATTGATTCCAACGGTTACTTGCAACATGATGGTAGCTTAAGTGTGCCACAAATATACGAATTGGTTGATGAGGTTTTATCAGAGTCACACAAATCAAGGATGACATTCATCCCAATGGAGACAAGATGTCTAGAGACATGAAGAAGGTTTTCCATCGGTTGAAGATGAAGAGGCGAGTGGCCAAGTTTGAATCTAGATACTTGACTAGTCAACAAGTCAAGTCTAATTAAAAGAAGCCAAAAGGACTATTCCTTAGATGTTCCATAGTAGAAGTGGGAACATATATTGATGAATTTTGTGGATGGTTTACCTAGGAGTATGAGGTGAAACAAGGGTATTTAGATCATAGTTGATCATTTGACGAAATATGCTCATTTCACTTAATTACAAAGTACGAGGACAACAAAATCGTTGGTTACATGGATCAACTTCTGCTTTATAGCTTTAAGCTAGCCTTTGGATTTAAGATCAGTTTCTCAAAAAGCTCGGTGTTAATGACTAGGATTAATCAGGAGATTGGTAATCTAATTACATCTACTCTGAACTATGGCACCCAGTCATTCCCTTTTACTTACCTTGGGCTCCATTAGACCCACCAAGTATTGTAATGTAATGATCCGTAATTTAATCACATTGAACTTGAATATTTAATATATTTTTAAATATTTAAATAGTGGATTTTATGACACAAATAAACATGTTTTGTATAATATAGCTAATAAAGAAAGTTTTGAAAATCTGTCTACATAAATAAATAGTTTGGAGAAAAATCAAAAATGTGACCAAAAATCATTTTTCGAATTTTCGACGTTTGATCGATCAAAGTTGTCGGAATAAGATGAGCACACTAATGTACATACGTACCGGTATGCACCAATAAAAAATGCTTTTACTAATGGAATAGTTTAAGTTAGAAACAAGTTTAAAAGATAACTTAATTTAATAAAGTTGATTTTGATTTTTCTTTTATAATTTAAATGAATTAAAGCGCAAAATCTAAGACAAAGCACACAAAATAAGAAAGAAGTGATGACATGATGTTGAAAGTGGTGTGCTATCTAAATTATAATGGAGGGTAGTAGAAAAGGTTATGTTAGTAATTTACCCTCTTTATTTCTATAAAACATTATCACCTTTCCATTTTTCTCACTTTACCGCATTTTCACTTTCCATCTATCTTTTAGCTCTCATATCTACATCTTCTTTCTTATTGCATTCTTAACTAAAACCAAGTCAAAACATACTATTTTCTCTTCTAAATTATAAAATAAACCTAGAAAATTATTGTATACAACATGACCATTCCAACGTCATAAGATTTGATGTCCAAAACCCCCTTCCTAGCGTAGTACATGAGCAATATAGGGATTTCCTAGAATTTTTGAGTTGAAGTTGAGCAAGTGAGTGTTGTCTAGTGGTGTTGCTAGGTTAAGGAGGGATTGTGTTGCATTGGTTTTGGTCATAGCTTACTTTAAGCTAAGAAAAACTCATTTTAAAATAGTTTAAAAATTGACAAATTTTATAAAACATAAAATGTTGATTTTTATTGTTTATACTAGTGTATGTTTGCAAGTTTGGATTTGATTCCCACTTGAAAGCGGATGACATAAGTAATCATTGTTATGTAGGGGACGGAAAGAGGAAATCAAAGTGTCTTCATAGTGAATAGATTGCTACAAAAGACTTTGGAAAGCATATACACATAGGTAATTTAGAGCGGACATTTATAGTGAGACACTAAGAGGTTTCTTGCCAATGTTAATTATCTTTCGTATTTATGTTGGTTGGATAAATATATATGACATATATAATGTTTTATGGAAGTGTCGTTACAGCGACTATCGCTATCTCGACACTTTGAAAATATCATATTCCTTGAAAATCTTTGATTTGATCTTATGCTTGGGTAAAAACAAATATTCAGTTGTGTTTTTACACTTTTAGTGCAAAAGTGCGATGCTTGGAAAAAGTTCGGACCCTAAAACAAATGTCTTTGAAAGTTAGAAATGGTTTTTTCTTTATCGACTTCATAAAAAGTCAATTTTTTTTTAATAATTGTTAAATGTATTTATTTAGTTTCAAAACCCTTAAAATTTTGGTGAATGCATACTAGATCCATAGTATGTTGTTCTAAAAATAAAATAGAGTGTCCATATTTTGAAAATTTTCGAAAATGTTTACATTTGAAAAGGGACAGGTTTAAAGAAATTTCAGTACTATTTAGCTATACTTATTGTAAAGCTTTTCTAATTTTTATAAAAATGGTTCTAACTTGTTTTTCTCTTCCTAAGATTTAATATGGATATTTTTAACTTATTTCCAAGAATTTAAATATGTTTTACAAATGTTTAATGATGTGAAAATCAAGTATAAGTTCGGTATTTAAAAGTTTAAAAGTTTTATTTACTTATGGAAAGGATAAGAAATTAGATTTCCGTAAACGATATTGCTTATATGGAAAGGATTTAGTTATATTCTTAACACCAGATGTCAGGGTATGAAAATTCATTTCTATCTTAAAGGTTAAAATGTCGTCAAGGCAAGGCCTAGAGGTAACATTACATTAACTTGCTCGACATCATTTTCAACCGAGGGATATTACAAATTTGAAATCGACGAGTAGTGGTAAGGGTATGAGATTTAATTTTCATATACGATGATTTTGGTTATCCCGATAGTTGATTTATTGACTATTGATTTTGATTTCTTTTCTGTGTATCGTCAATCTAAGATAATTTGCTGCTCATTGGAGTGTTGATATCTGCTTCCAAAAATGACTAAAACCAAAGAGTGAGTAGACGAAGAGCTATGTGTGGTTGGTCCAATTAGGGTATCTTTACATCTACTCTATATTGGATTTGGTGGTATGCACGAGGAGATGTGAAGTACTCGGATACTCGGTAAGGTTGGAGGGGTCCAGCCTTGTACATTTTTCGAGAGAGTCCTAGAGTATATGACCCTCTCAAGTATGTTATTAGAGGTATACTTTTGGTAAGAGGGGGGCACACCCTCCTAGTCATTGTTAGAAAGTTTGCATTCCCTTGTTTATGATTCAAACCTTTGAATTAATTCTTTCTTGATTGCATCGAGAAAGGTCTTGCACACTTTATGATGTCTAATTATTTGTGTCTATTCCTTTATGCATGGATGTTGTTCTTGTGAGAGGAAACCCATTTCTTGTTTTGTGGCATGGTCTCATATGTTGTTTATATGTTCCAATTTTGTGTTGAGTTTACTCATACTAGACTTATTATCTGGCCTGAGTTGTTTCTTTTCCCTAAACTCTTGGGTGCTCATTTCTATTTGATTAGTCCGATAGTGACAGGTTTCTTTGGGCTTTTTTGATGATGACGATGATGATGCAGTGGAGCTTCCTATCTATCTAACTATATATTCCTACTATTACGAGATGATTGTTTTATGTATGTGTACTTTGTATCAGCAAGTGTAAAGATAGGTTGTTATAACTACCTCGGTTTATAGTAGTACTTATGTTGTAACTCTAATAACTCTATGTTGGGAGTAACTTTCTATACCATCTTATTGTTGTATTATATTTAACTGTTCCATTATGAGTTTTCTGTTTTCGCTTCTTTTATTATACCCATGGTGTCTTGCCTTTTGGATAATTGAGCTATGACACACGAATACCGTGAATGCCTTAAGTGTCGTTCGTAGGGGTCCTAAAGTTGGGCCATCACAATTGGTATCGCAGCTTAGGTTGAGTGAACGCCTTAGTGTAACATCCCCTATCTAGAGGCCCAAAGCTAAGCACTACAGATGTTGTAGTCATCCATAGTATTAACTTCCGACGACTAAATACGGCTATGTTAATGGTATCCATAATATCAGAAGCACTTGAATATGAAACAAAACATAGATTTCAAAAACATCTTTTCACATTACATTTTCAAAACACATGTTTCATATTCAAATTACATAATCCCGTAATCGTTTCCTAGGTTCAGATAAAATATAATTATTACATAAATACGCCAAGAGCGACATATGATGGTGCCCCCTTGGTTAACCAGAGTACTCATAGACATAACTGTCTCAGATACAACACAACAAAAAACAAAATAACAACTCCTAAATAGCTATCCGTCAGCCACCTGCTTGTCCCCGTAAGCTTTATTCATCAACCTACTATAACCTATAAAACCTCAACCCTCAGCCTACTCAAATCAATTTTTGAGCACCCGAGAGTTTAAGGAGAAAACATAAACTTCGAGTCAGACATAAAACATGGTGTAAATAATAATATACATCTCGGATAGACGATATTAAGTGAGACCATGCCACTTAGCGGAATGGGTTTCCCCTCACTAATATCCTTTTAGAACATATCTTTTGCAAATCATAATCCTGCAACAAAAAATGATTAACGGTGTAAAACATTATTATGTAAACATACATATCAGGTAACAAATGGACTATCTGTCCAAGCACTATAGTTTTGTTTGGCTAACTATTAACCGTTTGCTAACTCGGGCCTACTAGACAAAATAACAAAATAATCTACCATCTATTAGACACACCTCTTCTGGACGGTCTGTCCTTAACTATATATTAAATACTTCTTTTCTGGACGGTCTGTCCTTAGCTTAACATCCCCTAGGGTCACTTGATCCTAAGGGTTTTGTGGGCTCACTAATAACCTATATGTATAAAAACATATATTCCCTTATGTGTGTAATCATATTTTAGTCTTAGCTGTGACAATGCCCTATACACTGGAAGTTTGGACTAAATTAGCTAGGGCCAATAGCCAATGTATAAGGCATGATCATATACCAGTCTCGTCTGGTATTCTAATATCTGAGTCATTTTACTTAGGGGTACCTTTCTAAAATTTTCCTTGAAAACCTTTTAATATGAGATTGATTTAAAAGCTTTTAAAACAAACTTAAACAAGGAAAATATATAATCTTTATGCTTTACTCAAAATCTACTTGCCAAGATACACACACATACATATACACACTTTACTTAAACATTTGTTTATGAAAATATTTAACTTTTGAAAGTACCCCTTTCGAATCCATTGAACACACCTCTTTTGAAACAAAGTAAAACCCTTTATTCATACTAGGCCGAAAGGCCAAAACCTACCTCTTGAAACCATTCATAAAATATTTCAAAACCATTAAAACCTTTCTTTCGAAAGCTTTCAAACCTTAGGCATCTTTCTTTTGAAACACTTTTAAATATTGTCTTTCAAAACCTTTGGAAAACCTTTCCTTTCAACCTTTAGAAATCATTGGAGAACCGTCCCATATAAACCTTTCTTTAAACCTTTCGAAACCATTGGGGAAGCACCCTTTCGAAACCATCATTAAAAACTTTTCGAAAGCATCAAACCTTTGTAAATAGAAAACCTTTCGAAAATGTTTGGGTTTAATTTAAAACATGTGGAAAACACCTTCCAAAACCTTTTGAACCTTCTCTTTCGAAACCTTTAGGTTATACTTTAATAGTAAAAAAGGGCCTATAAAACCATTTAAGTCGAAAGCCAACCTTTTGAACGTATTCCTAAGTAAATAAGTGATGGTGTCGAAACCACCCTTCCAAAGGCATTGGAGAAGTGGCTAATTTTAAAAACTAAGTATACCTTTCAAAACCATCGACTTCGAAAGTTAAAGAGGCGGCAACTAGGGGTTTCGATCGCTTCGAAGGCATTACATGAAATAAAAGATTGCAACCCATTCGAAACATTTCCTTTAAAACATTTGACTCAGTCAAAAGCCAACCGAGTCGAAAGATATCCTTTCGATAGTAAAGCAGTGCCACTTTTAATTTTGAACAAAGGCATACTCCAACCCCTTCGGAACCCAATGTATTAACTATGTACCTTCTGCCTTTATGCAGTATGCTATGTACCAAGTAACTTGATACCATGCACATTGATTTCGAAAGCAAGGTGGTGAAACGTCCTAGTCCGAACCTTTGACACTGAAAGTGGCGGGACATGCTAAAATCATGTAAATTTCGTTTTAACTTAAAAGAGAAACACCTTTCGACCAACCTGCTATTGTTTGTCAAAATTTTACTGGTTGCTAAATATCTTTTCCAAAAGTGCTACCCACATTTTTAGAAATAAACAATAATTTTATTTTACAAAACACCCCTTCTCCTTAAATAAATATATAAAAAATTTAAGTCCCATACCTTAACTAATTTTATATATTCATCAAAACACTTAGGAAAATTATATAAAAATTTCAGAAAAACCTTTTCAATATTTTTTCTAACATATATAAATTTTAGACTTAAATTAATTGATTGTTTAGCCATAAATAATTTATAACCTAGTACATCATTTTCTTCACTAGAAAATTACTATAAAATCCGCATTAATTTGGAAATATATGAACATTGAAACCTATCTCTAAAATATCAATTGTAGTCTAAACCTAAATTCGCAAGGCATTTCAATGTCATCAAATAGGTTTTTCACATCAAAACATATTATAAAATCTATATAAATAAGCGTAAATCATCAACAAGCATATATAATCATTTAATTATTCAAAAACATGGCATAATCATGCAAATAATTCAGATTTTTTCATTAAAATTGAAAATCATTAAGAAAAATGAGATATATTCATTATTCACCTTAGCTTTGTGATTAAGGCTGTGAGATTTGATCTTGATTAATTGATTTGATTCTTCTCTTGAGATTACTAAAGGTGGACGGCCTTAAAAGTGTTTTTGTTTGAGAAAATATGAAATGAACGTGTGTTTTGGTTTCCTATGGGTTTAGGGTATAATTCTAATCATTTTCCTATGTTGCCCTCCTTTATTTCCTAACATCTTAATTCTTTGATCATTGTTTACTCATTAGCATGGCAGGGCTACCCCTTAACTAATTCACAAATTTCATTCTATTAATCTACCCACATTATTTAATTTAATTTAACTAATTAAATTTTTAAATAATATTACTAAATAGATGGGTTGTTACAATCTCCCCTCCTTAAAGAATTTCGTCCTCGAAATTACAATAAGGTACACATCAAAACAATCAAAGGTAAAACATACCACCAAATAAATCAGGATAAGTGTCTCTAATTCTACTCTCAGTCTTCCAAGTACAGTCTCTAGCATTCTCACTCCATTGGACCTTTACTAATCTGACTATCTTGTTCCTCAGCTTCTTCTCATCTCTCTCGACTATCTGGATAGTCTACGTAACTATAGTTAAGTCTGGTTCCACCACTAAATTTTCTAACATAGTTGGTGCTATAGTAATGTCTGGATCCCTAACACATTTCCTAAAATGAGATACATGGAAAACATCATGGACTCCTACCAAACTACTCGGTAACTCTACTTTATACACGAGTTTCTCGATCCTTTCTAAAATAGGAAATGGTCAACCTCGGTGCTAACTTCCCTGTCTTCCCGAACCTGATAACATCTTTCATTGGTGATATTTTGACGAAAACATGATTCCCAATAGAGAATTCCAAATCTTTCTTTCTTCTATCTGCATAGCTTTGCGGTCTAGACTGAGCTTCTCTT
Source organism: Allium cepa (assembly GCA_030765085.1). Lineage (NCBI taxonomy): Eukaryota > Viridiplantae > Streptophyta > Magnoliopsida > Asparagales > Amaryllidaceae > Allium > Allium cepa. The sequence goes on along the minus strand of CM060941.1, from coordinate 764,325,034 downwards.
ACCAAATCAGGACCAAGGACTAATCTATCCCTGGTCTCTAACCAATATACAGGGGATTTGCATGGTCTTCCATACAAAGCCTCAAACGGTGTCATCCCTATACTAGTTTAATAACTATTGTTATAGAAAACTTGACTAGATGCAGATGGTCTTCCCATGATCCCTCGAAATCTAATATACGAGCTCTTAACAAGTCTATCAAGATCATGTTAACCCTTTCCGTTTGCCCATCTGTCTACGGATGGTAAGCGGTACTCATCTTGAGTTTGGTTCCTAGACTTTCCTGTAGACTCTTCTAGAACTCTCTAGTGAATAAGGAATCTCCATCATTAACAATACTACTAGGAATTCCATGTAGCCTAACCACATTCTTCATAAACAGCTTAGCTAATACACTTGTCATCCTATTTGACTTAACTGGATTGAAATGGGCATTCTCGATCAATCTTTCCTCTATGACCCATATACTTTCATTTCCTCTATTAGATGTTGGCAACCCGTCTATGAAATCCATAGAAATATAACCCCACTTCCATACCAAAATATCCAATGGCTGAAGCAACCTACTTGGCTTCTGATGCTCGGCTTTCTCTTGCTGACAGTTGAAACACTGTTTCACCCATAAGCCAACATCTCTCTTCATTCCTTCCTAGAAGAATCTTCTCTTCTTATCCTGATCTTCATTCCTCCTAGATGAGTAGTGTTGAATGGCATTCCTTCAAAACTTCTTTCCTTATGTCTCCCACATCTGGAACACATAATCTATCTTTCTTTCTTAACCACCCATTCGAGTCAAGACTGAAATTCTTCAAGTCATTGCTCTCGGTTCCTTCTCTTAACTTCCTGATCCTTTCAGTTAACACTGAATACTTTTCCTGTTTAGAAGCAATCTTCTCAGTCAATACAGGTCAGACTTCTAAACAAGGCAACATAGCAGATCCTACACTAGACCTAGCCTCGGATCTCCATTACATTCTGCAAATCAACAACACTTCCAATGTCTTTCCATTCTACCATCATAGCCAACACTGCATTTTGATGCTTCCAACTAAGCGCATCTGCAACCTTGTTGCCTTTCCTTGGTGTGTACTCTATTTCAAAATCATAAGCGACTAAAAACTCCAACCACTTTGTTGTCTCATGTTCAGCTCCTTCTGAGAGAACAAGTACTTCAACGACTTATGTCGGTATAAAGCTCGAACCTCTCACCCAAAAGGTAACGCCTCCACACCTTCAAAGCAAAAATAACTGTAGCTAACTCTAAGTCATGCATTGGATATTTAATCTCATGCGGTCTAAGCTGTCTAGAAGCGTAGGCAATCACTTTACCTCTCTGTATTAGTACGGCTCCTAACCTAGTTCCACATGCATCTGTATAAACTACTAAATCCTTATTCCCCTCCAGAACCATTAGCACAGGTGCATAGGTCAACAAGTATTTCAAGCTCCGGAACACTTCCTCACACTTATCAATCCATATAAACTTCACACCCTTACGTGTTAGCTTGGTCATCGGTGCTGCTATCCGTGCAAAATCTTTAATAAACCTCCGATAATATCCAACCAATCCAAGGAAGCTTCTTATCTTAGTTACCGTTTATGGTCTCTTCCAATTATTAATAACTTCGAACTTATCTGGATCTGACAACCCTTTATCCAAAAACATGTAACTAAGAAACTTTACTTCCTTCTTCCAAAAACGGTACTTCGAAAACTTTGCCTTTAGCCGATGCTGCCTCAGCGTCTCGAGCACAATTATAAGATGAACTTCATTCTCCTTCTCATCCTTAGAGTATATCAGAATATCGTCTATAAAACCAACATGAACCTATCCAAGTTCTCTCGAAAAATCCAGTTCATCAAATCTATAAAGAATGCCGACGCATTAGTGAGTCCGAACGGCATAACTAACCATTCGTACGACCCATACCTTTTTCTAAACGCCATTAAAGTTATACTATCTTCTGCCACTCTTAAGCTGAAGAAAATCTATAGCCAAATCCAATTGAGAAAATATCTTGGCTCCATTCAATTAATCGAATAAATTGTCAATCCTAGGCAATGGATATCGATTCTTTATCATTTTCTCATTCAACTTACGATAATCGGTACATAGTCTTAAGATCCGTCCGGCTTCTTAGCAAATATTGCAACTGCTCCCCAAGGTAAACTACTTGGTCTAATAAAACTCTTGCCTTCCAAATCTACCAATCGAGTCTTCAAATCCTTCATTTCTGTAGGTATCATCCGGTTTGGTGGTCTACTTACTGTTTCTGCTCTAGCCATCAAATCTATTCGAAACTCAATGGTTCGTTTCGATGGCAACTCGACCACCGACTCGAAGACATCTATGTATTCTCTAACCATGAAAACGTGATTCAACTCATATTCTAACTCCATAACACCCAACAAAGCATTCACCTCACAACTAGGGTTTTCTATGGTGTAAACTACCTGACTAGTACAGTCCGGGTGTCTAAGTGATATTTTCCTATCACGGGAAAATATCCTAGCATCGTATTTACTTAACCAATTCATGCCCAATATAATTTTGAACCCTACAAAGTAAAATACATGCAAACTGCAAACAAAGATGTAACTTAGCAAGTCAAACTCTAAGTGGTCACATTTCATCCCAAGTGTCCCATACCCACCTACCGGATTTGCAACTCTTAAGGAAGTAACTAAATATTTGGGTTCTAGGTTAAGTTTATCTACCAACCATCGAGATATAAAAGAATGCAATGCGCCAGTATCAAACAAAATGCTAACAGATATATCATAGATCTCAAGCGTACCTCCCAAAACTGATTTTCCTTTCCCTTGCACTGTCGGATTCGATGTAGCAGGCTCCAACACAAATATTTGGCCGTTTTCTCCTTTAGCTGTCTCTTTGCACTAGCTCTTGTAGTGCTAAATTTGAACACAGTTGAAACATCTAACTCCTTTCTTCTTAGCAACCTTTTTTCCTTTTCCTGTCCGGCACTCTTGAGCATAATGGCCTTTCTTATCACACTTGTAGTGGACCACTTCAAACTTCCCATTTTTAGCTTCTCCACCTTTTTGAGCACCTTTCTTAGGAAAAAACTCTCTTTTGACTTTGCCCAACCTGGACCTCCTTCTCTTTCTTCTTCTTCAAACAAGCAAGCATCTCTTCATGTCTTAACGTCATCTCCACTACCACATCACATGGATCTCTGATATGTGGTAAGGTAGCCCTACCCAACTCAGGCTTCAATCCTTCGATGAACTTCTCATTCCTTTTCATCACTGTATCAATAGTGGCATACCCATACCTAGCTGACTCTTCAAACCTGTTAGCATACTCTAGAACTAACATTTATCCTTGTTCTAATTCAGCAAACTTCCTGATCAAAACGGACCGCGCCATTACTAACATAAACATTTCCTGGAACCTTCTCCTAAACTCTTCCTATCTCATCTCCTCTTCGTTTACCCAAGTGGTCACACTATTCCACCAAAACAAAGCTTCTCCTTAAAGTTGTCTAGAAGCAAGCCTCCTCTTCTGCTTGTCATTGAGCCCTAGTTCAGTGAATATCCTTTTACAGTGCAACAACCAGTTTGCTACTTCTATAGCATCTTCGGTTCCAATAAACGGCTTCCCACCAAGCCTGGTATAGTCTCTACTCAAGTTAGTATAATGATTGATAATCGAAGCTTCTTGAACCCCTCCGACAGCATTTTCTCCAACAGCTCCAGCAGCGATCCCAGCTTGCATCATGTTTATGAAATACTGATGCATAACCCCCGTATCTACTTGTGGGACTCTAGCAGCTACGTTTTCAGCTTGAGCCTAAACATGAGTCCTTCTTGTATTGGGTCGGGCATTTCCATTAGTGGTGGTGTTGTCCCCTCCTAGGTTAACTCTGCCTCTTTTACCGTCCATATTGTATTCAAGCCTCATACAATATAGAAGAATAGCTTAATAGAGATAAAGCATATACTTATATATATATAGCAAATACAAGTACTTTACTATAGCATTATCATGTACCTCGATCTTAACTCTAATTCCTAGGGATTATGTTTTCAAAAATCATTTTTAGTTAAAGTATTTCATAATCCTATGCTTTGATACCAAGTTGTAATGTTCCATATCTAGAGGCCCAAAGCTAAGCACTACAGATGCTGCAGTCATCCATAGTATTTAAATTTCGACGACTAAATACGGCTATGTTAATGATATCCATAATATTATAAGCACTTGACCATGAAACAAAACACAGATTTCAAAAGCATCTTTTCATATTACATTTTCAAAACACATGTTTCACATTCAAATTACATAATCCCATAATCATTTTCTAGGTTCAGATAAAATATAATTATTACATAAATATGCCAAAAGCGACATATGATGATGCCACCTTGATTGACCAAAGTACTACATAGACATAACTGTCTCAGATATAACACAGTGGAAAATATAGCAAAACATCAACTCCTAAATAGCTATTTGTTAACCACTTGCTCATCCCCGAAAGCTTTATTCGTCAACCTACTAAAATGTGTAAAACCTTAACCCTCATCCTACTCAAATCAATTTTTTAGCACCCCGAAAGTTTAAAGGGAAAACATAAACTTCGAGTCAGGCATAAATCCTGGTGTGAATAATACTATACATCTCGAATAGACGATATTAAGTGAGACCATGCCACTTTACAAAATGGGTTTCTCCTCATTAATATCCTTTTAAAACATATCTTTTGCAAATCATAATCCTGCAACCAAAACATGTTAAAGCTGTGAAGCACTATTATGTAAACATACATATCAGGTAACAAATGGACTATCTGCTCGAACATTATAGTTTTGTTTGGCTAACTATTAACCTTGGCTGACTCGGGGCTATTAGAAAAAATAAAAAAAATAATGTAACATCTGGTAGATACACCTCTTTTGGATGGTCTGCCTTTAACTATCTATTAAGTACTTATCTTCGGGACGGTTTGTCCTTAACTTAACATCTCCCTAGGTCACCTGATCCTAATGGTTTTGCGGGCTCACCAATAACCTATCTGAATACAAACATATATTTCTTTATGTGTGTAATCATAAATTTAGTCTTACTTGTGACAAAACCCTACACATTGGAAGACTAAATTAGCTATGGCCAATAGCTAATGTATAGAGTGCAACCCTATACCAATCCCATTTGGTATTCTAATATCTGAGTCATTTTACTTAGGGATACCTTCCCAAAGTTTTCCTTGAAAACTTTTTCATCTGAGATCCATTAAGAACCTTTTAAACCAAAATTAAACAAGGAAAATATGCAACTTCCATGCTTTACTCAAAATCTTCTTGCCACGGTATATATATATGTGTGTGTATATGTATGTATGTATATATGTATATATATACACACTTTACTCAAACCTTTATTGATGAAAACATTTAACTTTTGAAAGTACCCCTTTCGAATCTATTGAAAGCACATCTTTCGAAACCAAGTAAAACCATTTATTCATCCTAGGCAGGAAGGCCAAAACCTACCTTTTGAAACCATTCATAAAACCTTTCAAAACCTTCCTTTCAAAAGCTTTAAAACCTTAGGCATCTTTCTTTTAACACACTTTTTAATTGCCTTTTGAAACCTTTGGAAAACCATTCCATTCAACATTTCCAAATCATTGGGAAACCATCCCTTAGAAACCTTTCTTTAAACCTTTCGAAAGCATTGAGGAAGCAACCAATCCAAACCATCATTAAAAACGTTTCAAAAGCATCAAACCTTTGTAAATAGAAAACCTTTCGAAAATGTTTGGTTTAATTTAAAACATGTGGAAAACAACCTTTCGAAACCTTTTAAGCCTTCTCTTTCGAAACCTTTGGGTTATAACTTAATAGAAAAAAGGGCCTATAAAACCATTTAAGTCGAAAGCCAACCTTTTGAAAGTATTCGTAAGTAAAGAAGTGATGGTGTCGAAATCATCCTGCCGAAGGCATTATAGAAGTGGCTAATTTTAAAAGCTAAGTATGCCTTTCAAACCATTGACTTCGAAAGGTAGAGAGGTGGTGGATAGGAATTTCTACCTCTTCGAAAGCCTTACTCAAAATAAAAGAGTGCAACCTATTCCAAAACCTTGCCTTTAAAACATTTGACTCGGTCAAAAGCCAACCGAGTCGAAAGCTATCCTTTCGAAAGAAAAGCAGGGGCCAATTTTAATTTAAAACAAAGGCATACTTCAACCCCTTTTTAATCCAATGTTTCAACTATATACCTTCTGATTTTATCTAATATGCTACATACCAAGTAACTTGATACCATGCGCATTGGTTTCGAAAGCATGGTGGCGAAACGTCCTAGCCAGAACATCTGATGCCGAAAGTCCTCACGGTATGCATAGGTGAAGTACTTAGAATCTTTGATTATGTGCTTTCATGCTCATTTAAAAGTCCTCACGGTTATGCAGTATGGAACACATATCAAAATTGATTATTAAATAGATGAGTTGATTCTAATCCCGTTTAAAACTCCTTATGGTTACGCGTGGTTAGAAAAGGCTTGAAATTCATTTTTCTAATAAAAATTGGGAATACTACTAATCTCATTTAAAAGTCCTAACGGTTATGCATGATTAGTAAGTATTCAAATTCTTGTCATAAATATACCATAAATAGACACAACCATATGGGTTTCTATACCGACATCACCCCTATCACTCTAAAATGGAATATGCGCCTAACATAATATTTATGATTTTTGTTTGATTTTTTATTGAAATTTAATATATATACTCGATTAGGTATTAATGTTGTATTGATGTCTGTCACTTTATCACTCTTCTCTAACACTATTCTTTTGCTGATGACAAAATGGGGAGAGAAGTTAAGATTTTGGCAAAGAAGTTCAAATTTTTATCTGCATATTCCCATCTAGGTTCATTGCATTTTTTATTTTTTATTTCATGCAAATGTGAAGGTGGAGCTTTGTTGTAGGAGGGTATTCAAATAGGGCGATCTGGTAGAATTCATCAAGATCAAATATATTTAATTGAGTCAAAATATTAATATATGTTTGTTATCACCAAAATGGAGAGATTGTAGAATACAATAGCCTATGATTTTTTGTTTGATGATAATATATATATATATATATATATATATATATATATATATATTCGTTTAAATGTATTTGTTATTGTACTATTTTATTTTTCCACAAAATTAAATAAAAATTTGCTGAATAAAATAAACAACTTAGAACTCATATTTATACTAATATTTTGTTCAAACAAATATTCTATTATAAATTCGAATAGTACAAATTTGAGCTCTCATTACATTTACACATTTTTCAGTTACAATACAATTTCAATTATGACACATTTTTCACTTTATAATTTTCACCATACTACAGATAGTCACTCATAATTCGTATTTAATCTTCAACTCTGTTCCAGCCCGTAATCCAACATCTGAACTATCTGCAAAATAAACACTGACGCGGTAAAATTAAAAAGAAATATTTTGCAGTACATAATGAAGTGTGAAAATATTGTTTGCCTAAGTTATTTGGGTTGCTCATCATCATTTTCTTTTAACTCATCTTACACAAACAACTTATGACATGCACAGTGTATTACTGTACATGCCACAAGGTCATGCACACCGATATAAACTTGCTTGTTAAAATTACAGGGACAAGTGAGCATAAGGTCAAACTTATGCCGAGGCTGGATTTAGCACAGGTTCAATCCAAAATACAAAACAAAATTCATTTCAGAATGCAACAAAGTTTCAGGCATGGTCGGGTGCAAATGAAAACAACATGCATACACATGAATGCTCAAAATACCAAGCCAGTGGAACAAGTTCACCACTAATTCAAAACATGCAAAAGACACAATTGCTTCAACATGTAAATGAAATTCAAGTAATAGTGGTAAACCAAACAAGAATGAAGCAAATAGTAATACAAAGCAATCAAACAAGGTCAGGCACCAACATGAATAGTCAAAGAAGTGTCAACATACATACATACAAGAAGACCAAACCAGATCATAAAATGTACAAGTTCAATGCAATGATCAGGAGCAACAAAAGAAAAGACTGCAATAACAAAGTTCACAAAAACCAGAGTAGACTTCAAATGAAACACAGACCAGTCTCACAACAACAATTCAGACTAGAACCAAGTGCAACATGAACACCACCACACTAAAATACAGGCCAGTGCATAAGAAGGCATGAATACATACAACACTCAAATGAATTCAGATAGAAAATCAATGAGCAAATGCAGTTCAGAGGCGTGAACAACTTCAAAGTGTAGAGTTCAAAGTGCACTAGCTCAAAACTACATGAAACTAGACCAGTACAACCAAACCTCAAGTGGAACAAGACTTCAAAGGCACAGGAACAGGGATGATAAAACATGAAGTCTCAAATGAAGGCATGTATACAGTGCAGACCAACCACATACAAAAAGACAGCATCTCTAGTTTCAGACTGCAAATGAAACTCAGGCTAGAACTGTGCACACGAACTCGATGGATGCAGCAATGTGAAGCACAAGGATACGTATACATGAATGAACACATATATCAGTCCACCTAAACAACACAAGAATGAATCACACACAAACACACACACATATACATACATGTATGTATATACATGAAAACCACTTCGAAGTTCACAAGACTCCAGAGAATACAATGGCAACGTGAAAGCAATTCAAACAAAGTCAAGGATGTATTTCAAAAAAAATATTGGTCAAACGAAAAAGTGTTCAAGAATTCGATAATTTATCATTTAGTAGTTTGAATAAAGTCGTAGTGGGTTATACCATCAAAGCCATGGGTCATTGTTCAAAGAGAAATGGTCAAACAAAACAGTCTCAAAGCGTTCAATTAAAAATTCAAAGAAGTGTTTAAAGTAACCTGATTAACAAGTCGAACTTCATCAAGTCTATCTCAAAGTCAAATGCCAACAAGTCAGCGAATGATGCCAAAGTCATAGTAGAAAAGAATGGAGAAAATTCGAATTCATGGAGTAACAAAGAACAAGTCGGAAGTCATCACTATCATTTTGAACGACCAAGCATCGCAAGTGATAAAATCATGAAACAATCAAACCAAAAACATTCAAACATATATTTAGGGATTTTAACCCTATTTAACCCAATCTCATCGTCGACAAATAAATAATCGAGTTTGAGTCTAAGCAAATAAATAGAGCATAAATTCGAACATAATCATAAATCAAAAAGGAAAATCACATACCAGTATTACTGGTTTGAACTCAGCAATTGAAGAAACCGCATGCACTCAAGCTAGGGATCGATTGACGAAGCAAACCAGGGTTGAATTCATCACTTCAATCGATTGATATCAAGGCGGCGACTTCTATTACAAAACCCTAATCTTTGAAGAGGAACGAAAAAAATAATGGCTGAAGGCATTAACCAAAGAAAAAGGGGAAGACGTTCTCTTCATTTATTTATCTAGTGGGCCAGTCTAATTTTATACTGGGCATAATTTTTGTAGGGTTTTGTTCATGTTTATAGTTGTGTAACTAGGTATGAACTACGGATTTATAGTTTGAGAATTCGCAACTCAGTAATTGAGTTATGGCAGGTTTTGAGCTTAGAGTTAGGTTAGTCAAGTTAGCGGGTGTCGCAAGTTTATGTGTGTTTGTAAGCGTCTGACTACTTAATTTCTAGTAGAAACCTTGGGGGCAGCACGTAGGCAGATTTTTGCTTAAGCTGGGTAAATCTATGTGTGATTTTTCCTGTATTACTTTTTTTTTATTTTTATTTCCACATTAATTTTAGTATCACCCCATTCACCCCCTTTTAAAGTGAAAATGATCCTACAGTCCATGTCGTTCTACTTCGTGTTGGGTTGAATATGGAAATAGACTTTTTCTTGGATCTAATATAATCTTGGAAGCCAATGAGAAGGTGGTTGATATTAAAAGGAAGATAAAGGAAGCACAAGATCAGTAGAAGTGTTATGCAAACTGAAGGTGCATGGATCTAGAGTTCTCCTTCAGAGACTTGGTATTTGTAAAAGTCTTTCCTCTGAGAAGTCTTGAAAGGTTTGGAGGGACAGAGAAGTTAGACCCTCGATATATTTTCCCTTTTCTCATACTATATCGGATTAGTAGACTTACATATAAAGTGGAGTTACCAGATAGACTATCAGATGTGCACAACGTGTTTCATGTATCTTATTTACATAAGTATGTACATGGCCCTTTAATGATAGTAGAACTGACATGACAAGTGGATTTTGAAGTTTAACCTAACCTAACCATTCTTAGGTGGCCTATTTGTATCATCACTCGAGATATAAAGTGATTGAGGATGTATGATGTGAATCTTGTTAAGGTTCAATGGACTAGAGATGATATAGATTATACTTCGAAAACCGATGGCTATATTAGGGATTCTTATCTCGAGTTGATGTAGTAGTTGTTTATATTTTGTTGTTTCTTAGTGTACTCACCGAATGTGGTGTAGTCACTTTCCTTATATCTATGTTTGGTATTTATGATATCGTTTGGATTTCTTTGATATCTTGTGTTTATGTGTTTAATTTCAAGAATGAAATTTCCTTTAAGGAGGGGGATGTAACTACCCATAATTTAATCACTTTGAACTTGAATATTTAATATATTTTTGAATATTTAAATAATGGATCTTATGACACAAATAAACATTTTTGTGTAATAAATAATAAAGGAAAACTTGTTTTGAAAATTTGTTTACATAAACAAGCAGTTCGAAGAAAAATCGAAAATGTGACCGAAAATCGTTTTCCGTATTTTCGACGTTTCATCAATCAAAAGTTATTGGAATAAGTTGTGCACACTAGTATACGTATGTACATGTATATACCAATAACAAATGCTTTTATAATGGAATAGTTTAAGTTAAAAACAAGTTTAAATGATTACTTAAGTTACTAAAGTTAACTTTGAATTTTCTTTTATAATTTAAAAAGAATTAAAGCATAAAATCGAAAACAAAGCACATAAAATAAGAAAGAAGTGATGGCATGATATTGAAAGTAATGTATTGTCTAAATTATAGTGGAGGGAAGTAGAAAATGTTATGTTAGTAATTTACCCACTTTCATTTCTCTAAAACATTATCATATTTCCGATTTTTTCACTTTACTTCATTCTCACTTTCCATTCTCTCTTTTTGCTCTCATGTCTTCATCTTCTTCCTTATTTCTTTCTTAACTAAAACCAAGTCAAAACATACTCTTTTCTCTTTTAATTACAAAATAAACCTAGAAAAATATTTAAACAACACAACCATTTCAAGTCGTAAGCTTTGATGTCCAAAACCCCTTTCCTAGCTTAGTGCGTGAGCAACATAGAAGAACTCCTAGAGTTTTTAAGTTAAAATCGAGCAAAAGGGTGTTGTCTAGTGGTGTTGCTTGGTTGAGGAGGATATGTGTTGTGTTGGTTTGGTAGTAGCTTGCATTAAGGTGAGCTAAACTCACTTGAAAATAGTTTAAAAATCGACGAAGTTTGTAAAAAATAAAATGTTGATTTTTTATGTTTATACCAGTGTATGTTTGCAAGTTTGGATTTGATTCCCACTTGAAAGTGGCTGAAATAAGCAGCCATTGTCTCGTAAGGGACAAAAAGAGGAAGTCTAAGTGTCTTCGTAGCAAATAGGTCGCTATGAAACACTTTGAAAAGCATATACACATAGGTAATTTACATAGGACTTTTGTAGAGAGACCCTAAGGGTTTCTCGGCAATGTTAATTCACTTTAACATTTATGTTGGTTATGAAATATTTAGATAGATATATACCACATATATAATGTTTTATGCAAGTAACGCTACAACGACTATCGCTATATCAACACTTTGAAAATATCATCTTTCTTGAAAATCTTTGTATTGATCCCATGCTTGGGTTTTATAAAACAAATATTCAGTCGTGTTTTTGCACTTTTAGTCCAAAAGTGCGATGCTTGAGAAAAAGTTAAAACCCTTAAAACTCTTTGAAAGTTGGAAATGGATTTTTCTTTATCGACTTCGTAAAAAGTCTAGTTTTTAAAGAATTGTTAAATGTATTTATTTGGTTTTAAAACCCTCTAAGTTTTGGTGAATGCATACTAGATCCACTGCATATTGTTATAAAAATAAAATAGAGCATCCATACTTTAAAAAAATTCAGAAAAAATTTACATATAAAAAGGGACTGATATAAAGAAATTTTCAATACAATTTAGCGACACTTTTTGCGATGCTTTTCTAGTTTTTATAAAAAACGGTTCTAACTTATTTTCTCTTTTTGAGATTTAATATGGATATTTTAAAATTATTTCCAAGAATTTTAAATGTGTTTTACAAATTTTTTGTGACATGAAACCAAGCCCAAGTCCGGGTTTTATAAGTTTAAAAGTTTGATTTGGTTATGGAAAGAATAAGATATTAGATTTCCATACACAGTATAGCTTATATGAAAGGATTTAGTCAAATTCTTAACTCTAAACGTCGAGGTATAGAAACTTGTTTCTATCTCGAAGGTTAAAAATGTCGTCAAGGCAAGGCTTATAGGTAACCCACTTTAACTTGCTGGGCTTCATTTTCAACCGAGGGATAGTACATGTAACGACCCAGAATTTTGGGTCATCAAATTTGAACATTTAGTTCATTTTAAATGTCGAATATGGATTATAATTTTATTTTGAAATATAAAAGACTTTGGTTAAATTGATAGAATTGGTTAAATTTCTAATACGGTAATTTAATTGAAATTTGAATAATAATAATTTAATATTGGAATTGGGATAATTGGTAATTCTGAGTGCAAATAGATGTAAAATTTGATTCTAAGGTTTATTTTGAGCCTAATTGGATTTGAATTATAATATTGGGCTACTGGATGAAATTAATAGTCGATAGATTAAATTTGGAATTTTATATTAATTTCATAATGGGATTTATTAATATAATAATGCAAATAATCAAATTTTGATTTAAATTGAACCAGAATGATTTCTAATGTGAATATAAATTTTATACGAGTTATAATAGAGTTAATAAAATTTTAAAAAGTGAAATTTTAGATGATTTCGACGATTGTGAAAATCGCTCAATTTAATCGACGAGTTAAAATAGCCCTCTGGGGCACAGTCTCGGAATTCGACGAAACCTATTCCATTGGATCTGTAATAGTTAGTTATTATCGAATTTCAATTTTCGTAGAAATCGGAGTTGTCGTTTGACCCCGGCAGCTTAAAACGCTTAGGAAATACTTTAATCGATTTAATTTAAAATTGATCGTTTATTTCCGTAACCTGCGTATATGATCGAATTAGCTTTCGAAACACGTTCCATTGTGTTCGAAACGTGGGTAAAACCTTAGGAACGTCAAGCAGCACGTGAGATTTGGAGTTCGTTTGTAAAAGCTTGTTAAAATCGAAGATAATATTAAAATAATATAATTAAACGTTATATATATATATATATATATATATATATATATATATATATATTAAATTAAGGCCGAAACCCTAACCCTTTTCCACAGCCATCACTACCCCTTTCAATGGCCGAAACCCTTCTAATTTTGTCTTTAATTATCGATCAATCCACATCTCAATTTCGAAAACTTCCAACTGGAAGATCGAAGAGCTCGTCGGGAGCTTCAGATCCAACGGCAGTGATGGATTTTAGCGTCGCGTGGAGGGAGCTATCGAAGCCCGTGCATGGCCGGTTCATGCACGATTTTCGGTGCCAATTGATGACCGAGCTCGCCGCGATTCCTGGTGGTAGCGCGTGAAGACTTGGGCTTCAATGTGGAGGTCACCGATCGTGGGTTAGATGATCGTGGGGAGGTCGACGTTCTACCCTAAATCATGGTGTTGGGTTCGGTTCTTCCTGGAAGCATGCGTGGTAAGGAAGAAGAGGTTTTTGTTACGTGCGGCCTTGATTCTTGGGTTCCAGATCTAGCGGCTAGAGATTTGTTTGGGTATAATTAAATTAAATTGAAAAGGAATTGTTTTTAAATCTATAATTGAACTTTAAAAATTCTTAACTTGTGCATACAATATCGGATTTTAAAGAAACAAGAAGCGCCAGAACCGCAGCGACGCGCTCTACGCTGCAGAACTGATTGGGAGACTATCGGAGTTAGCGAAGTTTTTGGGTTAAATCGATCACGGTCGATTTAATTCAAAAAATTTAAAAGCTCGACGAAACCCAAGGTGAGTTTAACTCACTCACATCAGGAGTGTTAGTTAATTTAAATAGTCGATATTTAAATGAATTGCTTGATTGGTTGAATATAATTGAATCGATATATATATATTATTGTGCTAATAACTATGGATGCAGGGAAAACAGGTTGGAGGGATCCAACTGGATCCTCACAAATAGAAATTAATTTATATTCTATGATATACATTATTTATTATTCTGTGATAATTTGTTTAGTTCCTGATATGCTGTGTTTTATTTATATGCTGTGATGCATTAAATTGAAATTTAAATTGTGTTGTGCTGTGATTCGGTGAATACAACCTGAAATTTTAAATATAAATAGATAAATTGGGTTTAAAGAATATAAAAGAAATTCTTAAGTAAAGGATTTTAAAGGAGATTAAATCGAAGAAATGGGTTGAAAAATTTCAAGTGTTTGAAATTTGATTTCAAAGGGAATTGAGAATTGTTTAAATTAATAGCGAGATTTATTTTTTAAAAATGGAAGTGTGCTTTCTCCTGGAAATTTTATTTTGTTTTTGAGAAAGTTTTTAAATTATAAATTTGCAGTTTAAATAGTTTAGAATATTTTTTAGAAAGAAATATTATTTTAAATTGTTTTTAAGTGAAAGCAAATATTTGATTAAGTAATTATGGTATTTAATTATTTAAAAAAAAGAAGTAAAGTAGTATTAAGTTTTCAAAGAGAAATTTTAATATGAATATTTGATTTAATAACCTTATTTTAAAAAAAGTTAAATTTTATTTAAATTACTTAGGAAACCCTATATATTTCCTTAAGTATTATTTCCAATTAAATAATTTCTAGAGCTTATTTTAAATATTTTAAACCGATGTTTGAAAGTGATTTCCAGGAAATAACAATGCTTTTAAAAATAAAAGGATCTATTTTTAAAGTATGGAAAGGATTTTACGGGATGAACGTAAAATGGAATTGGGATAAAACGTGTTGGATTGATAAAAAGAATTCTCTGGTTATTCTAAGATGGAGGTGTATTTCCCTGAAAGCCAAGTACATTTTTAAAATAGATTTTTGAAATGTTAGAGTTTTGAAGTTATATTAAAGAATGGTTTTCAAGAAAGATTATTTAAGTTGTAAGAATTTTAAAGGTAAATATATATCAAAGTAGTTATAGTAGTAATTATTTTTAAAGAATAAGTAGAATTATGTTTTAAAGAATATTTTTATTATTTATACTTTATAAAATAGTTCTTAAAAGATAACCAATCAAAGTATTATTTAGAAATTGTATAGAGTTTCATAACTTTATTTTAGATTTAGTATGACTTAACTTTATTTTAAAGATGATAATTTGTATTTCATTAAGCAGTTTTATTTGAGATATTTTTTTAGGTATATATATATATATATATATATTAAATTAAGTATATAGTAGTGTTAATATAAATGTTTTAATATATTTTCAGAAATAAAGTATTAAATTATTTTAAACTTTAAAATGGGTACTTGGATGTTTCAGAGGAAATAAAGATTTGAGAATCTATTCCATGAGAAAATTGGATTTGAAAGGTGTTTCAAAGGGATTTTGAAAAGGAATTATATCGTGTAAAGATATTTTGAGGAAATAAATAATGTGGGCAATTATTTATTGTGCGATGGATGTTTGTGAATGTTAATTGATAGTTAAATCACCGGCTATCAATATTGGACAAATGCGTTGATTGTTTCGAAGAGATCGAGGTCGAGATTTATTTCTCGAAAACCACTTCGATCCGGTTTGTACGTTTTGTGGGAAAACGTGTTCGGATTCGAAGATGGAGTAGTGAAGTGCAAGGGCTAGTCGCTACTAATCCCGAGGATATTTCCAAAATGGATGCAGTAGGGGTAGTGCCTTCGGTTCCTTTCGAACCCGGGACGGACTTGTATGGACAAATACTTTCGGAGCATCGTCAGGTGGGCGATGCGCATTCTAAGTGAAACGTTCTAAAAGGTAACGCTTAGCCTCAAGCCTCATCAACCGGGAATGACTGAAAATCAGGGGATATACAGCAAGGCTTGGTGGGCAGCACCCTTTTCCGGGTAAGGTCATTCCTGTCAAGATGTCCCTTTTATTTCGGCTTAGTGGTGCGGTTGCTGATCCCAACCGCAGGGTGATCTTACTCGGGACTATCCAGTAAGGGGTAGTCCGGGCCTTAGTTGCAGGGGATCGGGCATGGTCCTCGGTACGTTGATCTAGACCAGGTATTGTGACAGGTGGTACCCCAGTGCCTAGTCATTAGTTGGAATCCAGTCTCCCTACGAGCCTTTTACGAGTTTTGTTTGTATTACCCACTCTGTGGCTAGTAGCTGGAATTTAATCATGTAACAATTTCGGCTATTTTATAAGTATTTGTATGATTGTCTGACTGGTTAATATTGTTTGTATGAGATACTCTGATGATATAATGTATAAAACAGATATAGTTTCATTTTGTGCAAAGATCTATTATTTACTATTATATTTTCTTCCGCTGCGACTGTGAGATTCTGATATTGTTTAGTTACTTCTTCTTCTACCTCTTCTTCTTAACCCTAATGGTTTGTATTTCTGTTCCGCTTGAGTAAATTGATGTAAGATAGTGTTGACTCAAGGGGTACGGATTTGCGGGCTGTTAGACTTGGTATCAAAGCTTAGGTTGGCGACAACCTAGGCTTTGGTGGGGAAATTACTCATTAAACAGATTAAATAGTACTCTATAATGGGTTGAGTATATTAATTGATATGAGAGCGTACTTGTTAGTGAATATAAAATTGTTTTTATACTGTGTTGATTTATCCGTTGAGTGTTTATGAATTCTGGTCGGTACGGGAAGTACAACCGTATCGATAGGGGTTTCTAAACTCTTAAACAAGATAAACCGACATAGTATTGTTTTTAAAGAGGGTAAATGAAATAATTTTACCCAAAATTATATTTTGATATAAAAGGAATAATTTTCTAAAATTATTATATATATATATCTGGTTGATTGGTTATTAATACTATAATTAAGTAAGAATCTAAAATTGAAATGGTTATAACCAAATAAATTCCATGAGTATAAATTATACAAAAGAAAATAACTAAATTTGAATTAAACCAGAATTTAAATCCCGGAAGTTTTGGAAAGGATTTTAAATGTAATGAAAATAAAAGTTTGGAAATTTAAAATCCTGGGAAAAGTTTGAAATGTTTGCTAAGGTGTTTGAAGGCAATAATGGAATATTGTTTTGGTAAAGTATTTTGAATGGAAACTATTTTGAAATGAATGTGGGGAAGTAAGGAAGCACTGAACTCACTTCAGTCGCTGGAAAATAATCCTGATGATGCTGGCCACATCATTAGAATTCATTTTCGAGTTTCTAAAGTGATGGATTGCTACCATGAGAGTGATTATGATATTTGCTGGACTTGTTTGAGATACAAGTGATTTTGGAAGTTTCAAAAAGGAAATTGCTTTGGTGAAAATAGATTGTTTTAGAAATCTGGAAGTTTGATTTGATACCGGGAGAGTATGAGTTATTTATTATTTCAAAATGATTTTGAAATAAAACCGGGTAATTGAATTCCGGGAAGATTCTATTTAAATAATGTGTAAAATTAAAATGAATCAACCATTGGACTTATTTGGTGAAGTTGAAATTAATAAGAAGGAAATGAAAATTTTAATCTTGGAGTTGAGTAAATGGAAGTGAATAGAAATTTGAATTTAACTTGGAATAAGTTAGATAAATTTGAACTTAGAATTAAACTGATTTGGATTAAATTGAAATGTAAAATAACTTGGTAATTATGGGTCATTGTGTAATAAATAGAACCCATAAACTATTAAGTGTTATACTTATAATATGAAATTGTGGGTTTAAACTTTGCAAAGGATTAAGGTGGAAGAAAATTTGTATCCTTAAGAATTCAGTGATATATATATATATATATATATATATATATATATATATATATATATACATACATACAATTTGGAGTTGTGATTATAAGATGAAAATAATTCAAATGAGCAATATAACCTTTAAAGTAAATAAGTTGATGAACTTATAAATAGGAAATGGAATTATAATCACAAATGGAAAATAGATGAATGGTATGGTGAATTCAAACCTAATCTCAAATGAAATGTGAATTGAAATAAGGTAAAGAAAATATAAAAGATAAAGGATGAATGAGCTTAAGTCAGTAGATAAATTTTGAACTTGTATATGGAAAATTAAAATTGGAATGAATTGGATTTAACTTCGATTAAATGGAATTGAGTTGAATTTGGATTGAATTAAAATCAAAATTCAGTTGTGTTATGAATAAAAATGAATGTAATTAAATTCTTATTTAAGATAATAAAGGAAATGGCATAAATTCAAGATGGCTAAATAAATTTGGTTGAACTTGAATTAGAATGGGAAAAGAATTAAATTGAAAGGAAATTTAATTTAGAGAAGTAAGAATGATATTGTGTGGATAATGTTTTAACTTAACTAAATTCAAAGAAATTGTTTGAGAATGAATTTAGCGTAAGCTAAATCAAATAAATAAAAAAAACTTGAAAATGAATTTAGTGTAAACTAAATTAAATGAAATTTGTGTAGGCATGGGTGGAATTTTGGTGGATTGTTAAGAGAATTTTGAAAAGAAAATAAAAAACCAGTTCTAGTATGGGATTTAGTATTGGCAATAAAAGTTGAAAGTGTAAATGAATAATGGAATTAGATTATAATAGAGATGGGTTGAATTGTAAATAAATTCAAATGAGTGAAATAAATTAAAGTGGTCTGTTTGCTAATAGAATATATCTAAAATGGATTGAATAAATAAACAAAGTGCATTAAAATTGAAAATGGATTGAAATTGATTTGGATGAGAATCAAATGAAAATAAAATAAAATTGATATGAGAAGATAATGAAAATATTTTGGAAGAACTTAAGCAAATTGAATAATAATTGTGGTCGAACTTTATAATGTTGTCTTGGATAAATTTTGTTTAGGTAATAAACATTAATATGCAAGTGAAATGGTTTTAATTAATTTTATTGTGATAAAATAAAGGTGTATAAGTTGTAAATATTAAAGAATGGAATGATATTAAAATAAACTTTAGTTGGATGATGAACCTGAAGTGTGAATAAGAAATTGAATTAAAAATTGCAAGGAAATAAGAATATTTGGGTTGTGAATATTTCCGAATGAAATAAAATTAATATAAATTTGATCTGGAATTTATTTTAATGGTTATAAGCTTGAGTGATGGTCACTTGCTTGGATAACCATAAATTTGCATAGAAATTGGTCGTTTTGTTGTAAACAAAAATTTAATTGGCTTAAAGAAACAAATTGAAATGGGGTTTTGAATAAATTGGGATGAACTGAAATTTTATTAAGTGATTTTGCATATGAATGAAAATGGATCATCAAAGAAATGTAAATACTTTAAATTGAAGGCAAAATTTGGTTGTGAATCAGTTTGGAATTGAATTGAAGCAAAGAGATGTAGCTAAGGCATATGTTAATCATGTTGAAGTGGAAATGAATTGGCTGTAATAAATATGAATGGTATATAGTGAACTTGAATATAAATTGTTCAAGTGAGATAAAATGAAGTTGGGTTTGTAAAGAGGATTTAAATTGATGTTGAAATTGTGAAATTGCTTATAAAGGAAGTTGACATGCATAATTATGAAGTTTGATTGTTTAAACTTTGTAATTGATGTGTTTGGGCTAGTTTAATGAATGGAATGTTAATAAATTCTCATATTATTGGAAACTGAATGGTTTGTTTAAGTAAGTACAAGTATGGGAGGCAATGGATAGAGTTGGAGTGCGTATATGCAATACTATTTAGTTGTTTGCTTTAAAAATGCTAATAAAGGTACGCCTACGCAATAAAAATAGGAAATATGAACTGTTTTTGGTTTTTCCGACCGCGTGGGTCGATGTATACATATTTATATCTATTGTGAAATTGCAAAAGCTCCTCCGTACAGGGGAGACTCTGCCAAAATTTTCCGGAAATTTTGGGAGTTAGAATTTTTTTTGGAAAATTTGGTAATGTTTTGTTAACGAGAAAATTGATTTCAAATAACAATTAAAATAAAAAGAATTTTGAAATAGAAATTTAAACCAGTAGTTTCGATTTGTAACTAAAGAATTTGAGCAAAGTGAAATTGAGATTTCACTGAGTAGGTTTTGCTATTGGGTTTGGAACATTCTTTCTACCTTAGCAAATTTCGGGGACGAAATTTTTATAAGGGGGAGGAATGTAACAGCCCATAATTTTGGGTCGCCAAATTTGAACATTTAATTCATTTTAAATGTCGAATATGGATTATAATTTGATTTTGAAATATAAAAGACTTTGGTTAAATTGATAGAATTGGTTAAAATTCTAATATGGTAATTTAATTGAAATTTGAATAATAATAATTTAATATTGGAATTGGGATAATTGGTAATTCTGAGTGCAAATAGATGTAAAATTTGATTATAAGGTTTATTTTGAGCCTAATTGGATTTGAATTATAATATTGGGCCGCTGGATGAAATTAATAGTCGATAGATTAAATTTGGAATTTTATATTAATTTAATAATGGGATTTATTAATATAATAATGCAAATAATCAAATTTTGATTTAAATTGAACCAGAATGATTTCTAATGTGAATATAAATTTTATACGAGTTATAATAGAGTTAATAAAATTTTAAAAAATGAGATTTTAGATGATTTCGACGATTGTGAAAATCGCTCGATTTAATCGACGAGTTAAAATAGCCTTCCGGGGCACAGTCTCGGAATTTGATGAAACCAGTTCCATTGGATCTGTAATAGTTAGTTATTATCGGATTTCAATTTTCATAGCAATCAGAGTTGTCGTTTGACCTGGCAGCTTAAAACACTTAGGAAATACTTTAATCGATTTAATTTAAAATTGATCATTATTTCCGTAACTTGCGTATATGATTGAATTAGCTTCCGAAACACGTTCCATTCGAAACGTGGGTAAAACCTTAGGAACGCCAGGCGGCACGTGAGATTTGGAGTTCGTTTGTAAAAGCTTGTTAAAATCGGAGATAATATTAAAATAATATAATTAAACGTTTATATATATATATATATTAAATTAAGGCCGAAACCCTAACCCTTTTCCACAGCCGTCGCTACCCCTTTCAATGGCCGAAACCCTCCTAATTTTGTCTTCAATTATCGATCAATCCACATCTCAATTTTGAAAACTTCTAATTGGAAGATCGAAGAGCTCGTCGGGAGCTTCAGATCCAACGGTAGTGATGGATTTTAGCGTCGCGTGGAAGGAGCTATCGAAGCCCGTGCATGGCCGGTTCGTGCACGATTTTTGGTGCCAATTGATGACCGAGCTCACCGCGATTCCTGGTGGTAGCGCGTGGAGACTTGGGCTTCAATGTGGAGGTCACCGATCGTGGGTTAGATAATCGTGGGGAGGTAGACGTTCTACCCTAAATCACGGTGTTGGGTTCGGTTCTTCCTGGAAGCACGTGTGGTAAGGAAGAAGAGGGTTTTTGTTACGTGCGGCCTTGATTCTTGGGTTTCGGATCTAGCGGCTAGAGATTTGTTTGGGTATAATTAAATTAAATTGAAAAGGAATTGTTTTTAAATCTATAATTGAAATTTAAAAATTCTTAACTTGTGCATACAATATCGGATTTTAACGAAACAAGGAGCGCCGGAACCGCAGCGGCGCGCTCTATGCTGCAGAACTGATTGGGAGACTATCGGAGTTAGCAAAATTTTTGGGTTAAATCGATCACGGTCGATTTAATTTGGAAATTTAAAAACTCGACGAAACCCAAGGTGAGTTTAACTCACTCACATATGGAGTATTAGTTAATTTAAATGGTCGATATTTAAATGAATTGCTTGATTGGTTGAAAATAATTGAATTGATATATATATATATATATATATATATATATATATATATATATATATATATATATATTGTTGTGCTAATATCTGTGGATGCAGAGAAAACAGGTTAGAGGGATCTAACTGGATCCCTCATAAATAGAAATTAATTTATATTCCGTGATATAGCTTATTTATTATTCTGTGATAATTTGTTTAGATCCTGATATGCTGTGTTTTATTTATATGCTATGATGCATTAAATTAAAATTTAAATTGTGTTGTGATAGCATTGGGTGAATACAACCTGAAATTTTAAATATAAATAGATAAATTGGGTTTAAAGAATATAAAAGAAATTCTTAACTAAAGGATTTTAAAGGAGATTAAATCCAAGGAATGGGTTGAAAAATTTCAAGTGTTTGAAATTTGATTTCGAAGGGAATTGAGAATTGTTTAAATTAATAGCGAGATTTATTTTTCAAAAATGGAAGTGTGCTTTCTCCTAGAATTTTCATTTTTTTAAGAAAGATTTTAAATTATAAATTTGCAGTTTAAATGTGTTTAGAATATTTTTAGAAAGAAATATTATTTTAAATTATTTTTAAGTGAAAGCAAATATTTGATTAAGTAATTATGGTATTTAATTAGTTAAAAAAAGAGTAAAGTAGTATTAAGTTTTCAAAGAGGAATTTTAATATGAATATTTGATTTAATGACCTTATTTTAAAAAAGTTAAATTTTATTTAAATTACTTAGGAAACCCTATATATTTCCAATTAAATAATTTCTAGAGCTTATTTTAAATATTTTAAACGTATGTTTGAAAGTGATTTCAAGGAAATAGCAACGCTTTTAAAAATAAAAGGAGCTATTTTTAAAGTATGGAAAGGATTTTATGGGATGAACGTAAAATGGAATTGGGATAAAACGTGTTGGATTGATAAAAAAAATTCTTTGGTTATTCTAAGATGGAGGTGTATTTCCCTGAAAGCCAAGTACGTTTTTAAAATAGATTTTTGAAACGTTAGAGTTTTGAAGTTATATTAAAGAATGGTTTTCAAGAAAGATTATCTAAGTTGTAAGAATTTTAAAGGTAAATATATATATATATATATATATATATATATCAAAGTAGTCATAGTAGTAATTATTTTTAATGAATAAGTAGAGTTATGTTTTAAAGAATATTATTATTATTTATACTTTATAAAATAGTTCTATTTTAAAAGATAACCAATCAAAGTATTATTTAGAAATTGTATAGAGTTTCATAACTTTATTTTAGATTTAGTATGACTTAACTTTATTTTAAAGATAATAGTTTGTATTTTATTAAGCAGTTTTATTTGAGATATTTTTTTAGGTATATATATATATTTTAAATTAAGTATATAGTAGTGTTAATATAAATGTTTTAATATATTTTCAAAAGTAAAGTATTTAAATTATTTTAAACTTTAAAATGGGTACTTGGATGTTTCAGAGGAAATAAAGATTTGAGAATCTATTCCATGAGAAAATTGGATTTGAAAGGTGTTTCAAAGGGATTTTGAAAAGGAATTATATCTTGTAAAGGTATTTTGAGGAAATAAATAACGTGGGCAATTATTTATTGTGTGATGGATGTTTGTGAATGCTAATTGATAGTTAAATCACCGACTATCAATATTGGACAAATGCGTTGATCGTTTCGAAGAGATCGGGATTGAGATTTATTTCTCGAAAACCACTTCGATCCGGTTTGTACGTTTTGTGGGAAAACGTGTTCGGAGTCGAAGATGGAGCAGTGAAGTGCAAGAGCTAGTCGCTACTAATTTCTGAGGATATTTCGAAAATGGATGTAGTAGGAGTAGTGCCTTCGGTTCTGTTCGAATCCGGAATGGAGTTGTATGGACAAATGCTTTCGGAACATCGTCGGGTGGGCGATGGGCATTCTAAGTGAAACGTTCTAAAAGTTAACGCTTAGCCTCAAGCCTCATCAAGCGGGAATGACTGAAAATCAGGGGATATGCAGTAAGGGTTGGTAGGCAGCATCCATTTCCGTGTAAGGTTATTCCTATCTAGATGTCCCTTTTATTTCGGCTTAGTGGTGCGGTTACTGATCCCAACCGCGGGGTGATCTTACTCGGGACTATCCAGTAAGAGGTAGTCCGGGCCTTGTGTTGCAGGGGATCGGGCGTGGTCCTCGGTACGCTGATCTAGACTAGGTACTGTGATAGGTGGTACCCCAGTGCCTAGTCATTAGTTGGAATTCATTCTCCCAACGAGCCTTTTACGAGTTTTGTTTGTATTACCCACTTTGTGGCTAGTAGCTGGAATTTAATCATGTAACAATTTCGGCTATTTTATATGTATTTGTATGATTGTCTGACTGGTAAATATTGTTTGTATGAGATACTCTGATGATATAATGTATAAAACAGATATAGTTTCATTTTGTGCAAAGATCTGTTATTTACTATTATATTTTCTTCCGCTGCGACTGTGAGATTCTGATATTGTTTAGTTACTTCTTCTTTTACCTCTTCTTCTTAACCCTAATGGTTCGTATTTCTGTTCCACTTGAGTAAATTGATGTAAGATAGTGTTGACTCAAGGGGTACGGATTTGCGGGCTGTTACAGTAAAAGTTTGAAATCGGCGAGAAATGGTTAGGGCATGAGATTTAATTTGCATATAAGATTATTTTGATTATTCCCGAAAGTTGATTTATTGACTATCAATTCCGCTATCTTCTTTGTGTATCGTCAATCTAAGGCAATTTGTTGATCGGTTGAGCATTGATATCCTTTGTCGAAAATGACTAAAACCAAAAAGCAAGTGGATGTTAGGCTATGTAGGCTTGCTCCATTAGGTTATCTATCTAGCTATCTATTTCCACTGTTATGAGATGTTTATTTTATGTATATGTATTTTGTATCAGCAAGTGTAAACGTAGGTTGTTATAATTGCCTACGCTGATAGTAATAGTACTTTTTTTGTCACTCTCATAACTCCATGTGGAGGAGCAAAATTATGTTCCATCTTATTTTTATATCATATTTAACCGTTCTGTTATGAGTCTATGTTATGTTTCTTTTATTTTTACCCCTGGTGTTTTGCCCTTTGGATACTTGAGCTACGACATACAAATATCATGGATGTATGATGTGTCATTCCCAAGGGTTCAAAAGTTGGATCATTATTATCGAGAAAATTTAACATTGTGTTTCTGGTTGGAAAGGTGTCTCTCTCTAAGCAGGAAGGTTAACGCTCGTTTCATTTTAGTCAACTAGGCTTCCGCTAAGGGTAGCTTCTCCATCAGTTTCACAAATATAAAAGCCGTTGACAACTTCAACGACCCGATCTTTCTTCTTCAACTAATTATGCATGTCACACTTTCCTCGATCGAAGACAATCACATCAAAGGATCTCAGCATGGGGGGATCTTCATCATAAAATTATTAAATCAATTTTATAATTTTTCTCGTATGTCTTTAAACCTTTCTTCTCCATGGAAAGTTAAGGTGTCTTCGAAGTATAAGATATAGATGTGGCCGATTTTGATGAACAATCTTAACACGATTAACTTCCTTGCCATCAAGCATCTTGGCACTGGCCATAGGCGCTATTTATGTGATGACCTAAATGACTCCTGCAAACACTTATTTCATGATTCTGATTTTTCTTTTTAGGTCTAGGATTTGTGTGAAACTCAACTCTTAGCATCAACGCTAACCTCTTTCATACTGACTTAGTTCAGTATCAGGTTATGACTAGTTTTCCAACTACCCTCTTAATTAAGACCGGCCCGGTTATTGCATTTTTCTAGGAGATATGAGTGAAAGAAATGAGCGTTGTTTTAATTATAAAAGTAAAAGTTGTATATCTGTTGCTAATAAAATTATGCATATAAATAATGAATGGACATGTGTGACTGTTGGGCCTCTTCAGTTTAGGATTTCTACTAATGGACCGTAAGGGTCTGCTGGTAGCAATAATGCAAATATAATCTAGTTTTTGGTGCCTAAAGCTCTGGTTTTGTTAGCTTTAATTATGTAGTATACAGTATTATATGGTTGTTTGTATGGTTTTGTTTGAACTATCGTAGAATGAGAATTTTGGCCACTAACTAGGTTTGTTAGTCAGAAACTTTATATTCCTTTATGCTATTTATGTCTACATGTCAATCTGCTACTTATCCTTTCTATGAAGAAAACATCGTTGGCTACATTATATGTGAGAGAGGTGATTCAAGTGCATGGAGTTTCAATAAGCATAATCAGTGGTAGGGATACACTTTTCATTGGCGAGTTTGGAGGAGTCTTTGGGATGCTTTAGGTACTGAATTGAGTCTCAACACTATATATCACCCATTGATAGACGGACAGACCAAAAGGGTGAATAAGGAAATTGAGGATCTACTGAGAGCATGCATCCTTAATTTTAAAGGGCTTGGAAGGATCATTCATCATTGGTGGAGTTTACCTATAATAATAGTTATCATGCTAGCATTGAAATAGCGCTATTCGAAGCCTTGTATGAATGGTCATACATAGCCCCATCTGGTTGGTAGGAGGCAACCGATAAAGTTATACTATGACTGGATATGTTCAAATGCACTATAAAAAACTAGAGCTGATACAAAATAAAGACTGCATAGGATAAGTAAAGTCATATGTTGATAGAAGGCGTATAAAGTTGAAGTTCGTAGTAGGCGACATGGTATTTGTAAAGGTCACACCATTGAAGCATGTTACGAGATTTTGTAGCTCGAAAAAGTTAGCACCGTGATTTATTGGGTTTTTTCCAATATTAAAGAGAGAGTCAGGAAGTTTCCATATAGAGTTGCTCTTCCTAAAAAGTTGGCGAGCGTTTATAATGTTTTTCATATGTTACATCAATGGAAGTATATTCATGATTCAGTGACCATAGTAGAGCCAAATCAATTATAGAATGTAGAAGTAATATCAGAGTCTATAGCACCCTATGAGCCTATTCATATTAGTAGAGCATGGTTTGAAGAGACTTCAGAACAAAGTAGTGAAGTTGGTCCAAGTATAGTGAGGAAGGGATACGGTAGAGAGCATTTGGGAGCCAGAAGAGAAGATTCGTACTTCTCCTCCCCAATCTTTATTAGTATGTCTCCATTTTATTGTTTAGATTACTTGGGTTGTGTTATACCCATTTTTCCAAACATAAAATATCTAATGCAAGTTTAGGTATACAAAGCCAAAATGTGGTTCAACATGGTAGGGAGAAGGAATGAGCTGTTACATTAAATAGGAACTGCACGAGTTCTAGAATTCAACGTACAAAGCCTAATAGAACTTCCATTAGAAATTGCATGAGCGAAAGCTTCACACAACGACAAACGTAGCCTAAACTCAAATAAAAGTAAACACTGTCTATTTCCAAGGTGTGATGCCATAAGTAAAGCATCAACAATGCAAAGTATATCTCATCCATATACCCAACAACTACACAAACAATACATCAAGATATTGCACATCCAAAGAATGAAGCTTAGGATTCTAATATTGAAGCTGTCTTAGCTAGGCAACATCAAGCTCATAACATCATTCCTAAACACACCATTTCAATTCAAATAATTCCACCTTAATTGAAAATTATCCAGCTTAAAATCAAATTTGCCCCGCCTAAATCAAATTTTCCCATCTATACCATGTTAGCAATCTGTGCACAACAACCAAATGAAACGGATGAACATGTGGCAAGATCCAATGGCAAGGGAATGATATTGGCAAAATCACATCAGTAATCCCCATGATATTATTAGCTGCTATGCATAGGATCAAAGATGGCCAACGGTTGTAAACAATGTAAATGCAATGGAAATAAAATAGTAGATAACACATTCGATTCTATATTGGTTCAGACCTCCCATCTTACGTCCAGTCCTTAAGCATCTCTAAGGAATTTCATTATCAATAACCTTACATCACCCAAAGGAACAGGTTTACAAACTCTGCCTGAACAACCGAATAGGACTTCAATAATTACTGTCTGAGGACTCCACAACAGGACTTCAATCTATTTTTTTTACAAAGAAATAATTTGATTACGTATTGTGTCTTCAATACACTGAGTAGTCGCACCGGAGTACAACTTGTATAACCTTCAAAAATAATGTAGAATAACTGCGCAGAGGTTAGGAAGTGAATTAAGACTAGACTCAAATATTGTATAGTAAAAAAGCGCTGTTCTAAGTTTGCTTTTTGAATAAATATAGAGTTTAGAGCATTTGGATGCATTATGATATTGATTTGAGAGAATAGGATCGGTGATTTTGTTTTAGGATAGTAGGAGGTTTATATAGGAGTGATTGGAAGCCAATAGATAGCCATAATCCTTTAGAAATCTCCATTAGAAAAGATGCATCCCTTGGAAGTTTACAGTTGGTTGAATAAGCACTTGAATAGCCAAAGTAGTATTCGTTCTCAAATGGAAATGTAAAATAGCCATTGGCCTTCAAATCAAAGTAGTGTGTAGTAGAGTGGTAAGACACGTGCGTTCCTCTCTTGGGTGCCTGGATACGAGTCCCATCTCCTCCTCATTTTTGCATATATTTACTTTTGTATCAAATGGTAATAAGAATGTAACTGGTATTTCAAAATGTATTGTACAGTATTGGTAGGAGAGTGTTCTCTCTCCTCTACCACCAGGGTTCAAATCCCACCTTTGACTTATTTTTAAATTCTTTATTTTCATTGCTTTATAATCCAATCTGATAGCATGCTTTAATAGATGCTGCTGTGGTCAAGTGGTTGGGCTGCGCACTTCCTCTAGTGTGACTCGGGTTCAATTCCCACTATTGTTGCTTATTTCTTAATTCCTATGCACATGAAATTAACCTTGATTTCTCCACTTCTTTTGCAGGTGAAAAAGCCTGCTAATCATCTTGTAAATGTATGTGCTTGTCCTATGCTTTGTCCAGGCTTTTCCTCCATCCTATATGAGTTCGATTCTAGGCTTGCACAATATATATAAACTATTTTTGTTTTGTTATATATATATTATTCTTTAATATATCTTATTTAAACTTCTTTGTATGGCTACCAGACATAAAATTACTGAACAAACACATTAGTAGTAGTTGTTATCATCAAAATACTAAAATAATGTTTTCAACATTCTCCTCCTTTTATCGCTCGGTCTGACCCGAGCGTAAAGCAAAACACAAAACACTCAAGTCGGGATTAACATTCTTTTATCCATAAATCCAACTCAAGTGAAATATCAACTGAAATACAAGTAACTTATATGACTTTCCAAAATAATATTATCTTACTTCCCTTTAATATTTGCTCCCACTGAATTTATATACTCCCCTTACCAACATGCCTAACAAAAAAGTTGAAATATGTAATTATAAGCCCATTTTCAAAATATAGTTATAATATTGGCTAATGTTAGGTACAAAAAATGATTCAAATAATATTTAGCATAGTTGAACCTTTTTAAAATAAATATATATTTATTGCCTTCAAAAAATAATTTTATCCTCCTTGAAATAATTTTCCACATTGTATTTCTAGAACCTTTGAAATCAATGTATTATATAAAAAAGAGTACCTAATTTATTATTTCAAAAATATTCCTTTTTGATACTCTAATAAAAATACCTACCCAAACTATTTATAAAAAAGTGAGTTAGATATACCGATTTTGCTGTAGTTCCATTATCTATAAATTCTAATTCTCCATCGTATGTACGAAAATTTGTTATTCAAAATCCATCTCATCCTTTTATCTTTCTTCGGTACCTGCAAAATATAAATTCTATATCTTGGTACCCACTTCCTATGTTAGGGTCCAATGGATTAGATCCAAGGTAACCATACCCAAGTGGGTTTGGTTGAACCTTTGAGAATAAAATTTTCATTATTAACTACAATGTCAAAATAACCAATAATGTATTTTTGTTTGTTTTTCCAATCAAAGAGAACCCAAATACTTAGATAATTTATATTTATGTTTCGTATTAAGGATTTTGTACTTCTAGAGATATTACAAACATTATTGGTCACAAAAGTACTTGAAATTCTATAAAAATTGGATTTAGATTTTACTAGAAATCTAGCACCAACATTAACATTCTGCAATACACGAAGGCGTACCTAGTACTACCTGTGACAAACCGAAATTTTGGACAATTTAAATTGGGATATTTAATTGATTTTAATATTTAAAAGTTAGTTTGTAACTTAACTTTCAAACATCACCATTATTTGGAAATTTAATTATTGGATTTAATTACTGGAAATTGGGTAAAATGTTGAATCTGGAATTTTAAGCCTGTTAAAAATAATTTAAGGGTTTGTAAAATTTATATCGATAGTACCGGAGATAGTAAATGTGTTAAAATTTGATTCGGAATTGCTTTGTTAAGTTTGGAAATTTTATCGTTTAAATCGATATTTAAAAATAGGCTTTCGACGCGCGGTCTCAGATTTCGACGAAACCAGTTCCATTGGATCCATAATATTATATTATTATCGAATTTCAAGTTTTGTAATGTTTGGAGTTGTTGTGTGAGCGTACGGTAAGTAAACGCACTGAATTTATATCGAAAATTTTATATAATAACTAGGTCTAAAAAGCTATCTTCTCCACACCATCAAATTAGGACTCGAAACCTTTTCCATTGCGTTCAAAATAGGGGTATAACATCATGAACGCCTAGCAGCACGCTTGTTAGGGGTTCGAGATTTTAAGATACGAATTCGTGACATTTTTAAAATTTAATAATATATTTTCTATATTCCATTCACATCGGCTGTATTTTTTTCAAATTAATTCTGCTTTTCTCCTCTAACACGCAACCCACCTTTCCTTTCCCATCTCCCTCCATCGATTTAACATCAGCCGAAAGAAGGATTTAAAAAATAAATTAAAATAATAGGATTCTATACTACCCTTATAAATCTCGAGTACCCATCTATTTCCTTCTCGTGCAAAACCAGAGTGAAGTCATCAATTAAATAAAAGATGCGAAACGAAGAGATCCCAAATCATAATCAAATCAACTGACTCTTTTCCCTTCTTACCTTTTTCTGCCTTCAATCAAAAAAGAAAATGAAATCGACATCTCGTTTGATTAAAAAAATCAGGGAGCCAAATCGCGATGAGTTTTTAAGCGCGTGGGAGAAGTCCCGAGAGGTGGAGAGTACGCTCGCTTCGCGAGTGCGTAGGTGTGAGGTGAGGTCTCGCCTTCCACGTTGATTTCGAGTCAGCTTCGATGTTTGGTCGAGGAACATCTGGGTGGCGGTCGGGCTCGTTGGCGAAGCAAAGCAGGTGCGTGCGTAAACGCAGGTAGAGGCACACGTAGGGTCGTTGCCGTAGGGTCGCTTGCGAGCAACCGGGAGCAAGGCCTATGGTCAGGGCCAGGATTCGTGAGGGTTTTGGGGAAGTAGTTGGTCGCACGTGAAGTTGGGGGAGGAAAAGTGACACGACATGGAAGAGGCGAGTGGTCTGTTCGAGCGCAGCATTAATTTTAGGTGGCGCGAAGTTGTCTGGTAGTGTTCGCCGATGTCAGTGAGGGAAGTTTGGTTTGCGGGCTGTGAGGTATTCGTTTTTCTTCTTTCGATTTAACTTGATTTCATAAAATGTATTCACAGTTTGGAAAACTTATATTAAGCTAAATAGTAAACAAAATAATAATAATAATTACAGTAGAGCAAACATTATTCGGGTTATTTACTGGAAATATACATATTTTAAATTTGCTTGGTTTGTTTTAAATAATAGATATGGGGATAAATCTGTTCAATTAACTTAGCTAATTTATTTTAATGACTAAAAGATTCTTTAAAAAGGATAATTATTCAGCTAGAATTGAATTGTTAACTAATTAATTTATTAAAGGGAAATAAATTATCCAATTATTCCAAGTGTTAATAAACCCTATAATTTTATACAAGGTCCAATCGGGAAGGAAACAAGTCGAGATGAAAATGGGTTGCAAATAAAAGTCAAAGGTGAGTTAATATCACTCTTCTGGATTGCTATTTAAATTTAGATGGTTAAATTTAAATAATTGGTTGAATGATTGAATTGATTTGATGTGCTATATTATAGTATATAGTATATATTGGAGTGATTGATTTCCCGCATTATATAGCGGATGAGACCCTATGCGCCGCATAATAGCGGATGATATTATATAAATCCCATATACCGCGATATTCCACCTCGAAGTGGAATTGGTATTATTGTATTGTGCTAACATCTGTGGATGCAGGGACACAGGTTGGAGGGATCCAACTGGATTCCTCAAAACATTTAGATTTGTTCTAATATTCTGTGATTGGATTTATTTGATAATCTGAGATAGATTATATTGGTGATTGAAAATATTAAATGCTATGTTCAATTTAATATAATTGGGAATGCTGAATTAATAAAATATGTAGATTGGATTTTGAAAAGATAATCAAAGAGAAAATATTTTAGTAAGATAATTTTAGAGAATTTGGAAAAATTAAAGGATGAATTGGAATAAGGTAAAAGGTGTGTTTTAAAAAAAATTCTAATAAATAAAATTCCAAATATGGAGAAATGATATTTTTGGATAAATGGGAATAAGTGATTTTTATTAAAACTCAAGTATTATTATTCAAAGGAATGAAGGATTTATTTTAAATTTCAAGGATTAAATTTATTTAAAAGGATAAAGAAGGAATTTATAAAAGTATGAAAGTAATATTTCAATTGAATAAGATTTTTAAATCATATTTGAAAGGTAAAAGTGAAGTTGATGGGTTTTGGAGTTAAATTGAGAAAGTAAAGGAATTTATTTCAATTCGGAATCTGAAATCGATTTGGAAATTGATTTAGAATTTTAAATTATGTTTTTAAAGAAGACGAGACTTTGGAATTTATAAACTGGGTTTATAAAATGAAGTAATATATCTATGGATATTTGGAAGAATAAATTCACGATGGGAATTTATTAAAGGAATGGGTAAATTTGTTTAAAAATAAACAGTGATTTATTTTTAAAGGATATGAAAGAGAAGTGTATTTCCTTGGATAGCCAAGTACGTTTTCGAAGCAAATTTTAAGTATAAGTAAAAGTTTTAAAGTTGATTTAGAGGTATGTTTTAGAAAATTTATTATTTTTAAATGTTCAAAATTTTGAAGTAAGTATTTTTTTCAAATTTATTATAGTAGTAATTATTTAGAGGTGACTTGGTATTTGTTTTAAAGGAAGAGAAAAGTTAGTTTTATATTTTATAAAGCGGCTTTATTTTAAATATTCTTAAAATATATATTTTTGAATAAGTATTAAAATAATTTTAACTTAAATGTTTTAAAATATAATTTATAATAAAATGCTTTAAATTATTTTAAAAATCTAAAGTATTGTACTTGGTGTTTTCAGTGGAAATAGAAAATATTTGGGAAATGTATTCCGTGAGAGGAGGAGGGCTTGAAACTGTTTTCAAAAAGGTTTGAAAGTGGAAATATATCTTGCGAAGATATTTTGATATTAATAAATAATTTGGAAAATTATTTATGTTTGATGGTTGTTTGTGAATGTTAATTGATAGTTAAATAACTGACTATCAATATTGGTCAATGTGCTGATCGTTTCGAAGAGACCGGGATCAGGATTTATTTCCTGAAAACCACTTTGATCCGGTTTGAACGTTTTCGTATGGAAAACAAGAGTTTGGATTCAAAGGTGGAGCAGTGAAGCGCAAGGACTAGTTGCTGCTAATCCTGAGGTGATTCCATAGTGGAAGTAGTAGGAGTAGTGCCTTCGGTTCCGTTCGAACCCGGGACGGACTTGTATGGATGAATGCTTTCAGAACATCATCAGGTGGACGGTGAGCATTCTAAGTGATATGTTCTAAAAGGTAAGCTTAGCCTCGAGCCTCATCAACAGAGAATGACTGAAAATCATGGGATATGCAGCAATGCTAAGTGGGTAGCACCCATTAGGGTAAGGTCATCCCTGTCTAGATGTCCCTTTTATTCGGCTTAGTGGTGCAGTTGCTGATCCCAACCGTGGGGTGATCTTACTCGGGATTATCCAGTAAGGGGTAGTCCCGGTTTTGTGTTGCAGGGGATTTAGGGTGGATTCTCGGTACGCTGATCTAGACCAGGTACTGTGATAGGTGGTACCCCAGTGCCTAGTCATTAGTTGGAAATCCATTCTCCTTACGAGCCCTTTTATGATTTTGTTTGTAGAACCCATGATTGTGGCTAGTTTGATGGAATTTAATTAATGTAACAATTTCATCTATTTTAATAATTTTTTGTAAATAGACCCTATTATAATATCAGAGGATTTTATAATAAATGTTTTAGCTATCGTAAGGTAAAAACTTGACATGTTTGTTTATGGCGTGGTCTTACGAGATGCTTTTGTTTTCAAAGGATTTTGAAACTTTAATAATCAATTTGAGTGTGGTTATCTCACGCTGGTATTCTAGATTGACTCGGGTGTTATTTAACTATAATGCTCGGGTCATACCGGGTATTATAGATTACAGGAAATGATGCTGTGGAGCTGGATGGCATTACGTACTTTCGTATTTGTGTTAAATATTCTGTTGTTTATTCAGATTGTGAGGACAGGTTATGATTACTTTCCAGTTGTGTGTTATGTATACTTTGATGATGTAATGTATAAACAGATTTGTTTTCGTATAAAGATCATTTATTATCTATTATATTTTACTCCGCTGTGATGGTTAGATTCTGATGTTGTTTTCTATTTTCTTCTTCTACCTCTTCTTCTTTAACCCAAATGGTTCGTATTTCCGTTCATCTTGAGTTGATTGATGGAGAATAGTGTCGACTCAAGGGGTACGGAACTGCGGGTCGTTACAGTTGGTATCAGAGCTGAAGGTTAAGCGAGAACCTTGGCTCTGGTGGGGATTACTCATTAGAGATAGAGTCAGTAGTACTCCAGAATGAGTTTGAGCGTATTAATAGTTAAGAGCGCGTATTTGTTAGTGGATATAAAAATTATTTTATATTGTGTTGATTGATTTATTGAGTGGCATATAAACCTTCGTCGGCACCGTCTGGACAACTGTATCGAAGGGGTTTTTAAACACTTGAATAGAACAATTTGACACAATATTGTTTTCGAAAGCGGGTAAATGAATTAATTTTACCCAAAAATATATTTTGATATAAAATAAATATTTATCTTAAATTGTTATATAACTTGGATGTTTGGATGATAATATTCTAAACAAATAAGATTATAAAAATTGGAATGACTTGCATAATCAAATGGAAAAATTATATGAGCATAAATTATATAAATGGATTATAATTAAAATTGGATTCAAATTAAATTTGGAAATTTAATTCCCGGAGATTTTGGAAGTGTTTTTCAAAGTGTTTCGAAGATGAATAATAGCATTATTATTTTGGAGGTATTTCTGAAAGGAAATTGTTTCAAATAAAGTTTAGGAAGGGAAATAGCATTGAGCTCACTTCAGTCGTTGGAAAATAACTTCGGTGATGAATGCAGCATCATCGATGTTCATTTTCGAGTTTCTAAGTGACGGATTGCTGGCAAATTGATTTGTTCAGAAGAACTAGTTTTGTTTTTGAAATTTCAAAGGAAATTTGTTATTCCAGGATTGGTTTAAAAATTTGAGAAGAGTGATTTTGAGATATTGGTGATTTCAAAATGATTTGAAACAAAAGCCGGATGTTTAAAAATCCTGAATCTTTATTTGAATTGAAAATCCTGATGAGGTAAGTTATAAATTTATAAATTGAGATGATTTTTAAATAAGGAAGGAAAATAAGAGATGTGAATGTTGTAATCAAAATTTAAAAGTGAAAAAAAGAAGAGAGTTAAAATAAATTTAACCTGGATAATGGTGAAGAAATTAAATTGTTGAAAGTTTAATTGATTTCGGCTTGAATGGAAAATTTAATGGATGATTGGAAGAAATAATTAGTAAATCTTGAATGTGATCGGAATGGGAAAATAGAAATTAAATTTGGATTGGGAGATAAAATTTAATTAGATCGAAATAAATTGAATTAAACTGAAAATAAAGCCCAGTTGTATTTGAATTAAGTTGAAATTGAAATGAAATAAATTGAGATGTAGATGATATTAAGTGAAAGTAAGTTCTTACTTAATTTAAATTCAAGTGGATTGAGTGGATTAAAGAGAATGGTATGATGCTAAATTTAACTGAAGTTAAGTTAAATAAAATTGAAGTGAAATAAATTCAGTTAAGTTATAGATAATATTGAATGGAATAAAATTCTTACTTAAATAAATAAGCGTAAACTAAGTAAGTATTGAATTGGGATAAATAAGCTTTGGAAGCTTATAAAAGAATTGAAAAGCATTGAAATAAAAATATAATCCCTAATTAAAAGTAAAGTGAAAATGTGATTGACTGAAAATGGATGGAGAAGCATGAATATTAATAAGTGAGTAGCTTATAAAAATGTAAAAAGGGAATAAATAAGCCGAAATAAAAGTGTTGGAATTTTGGAAAATGAAAGAAAATCCAAACTGGAATTAAAAAAAAAATTGAACTCAGGAAAATTTAATGAAGTGATTTTTGCAATAAAATCGAATATTGATTTAAAAGTTGGAAGTAAGCTAATTAGCTAAATAAATTATTTGATAGAGTATGTTAATAAAATTCAACTCGGTTAAATAAAATGGATTGTAAGTTAATAATGAAGTTTGGGAATAAACTCGAATTATAAATAGAATTCGACTTGGATTGATAATAAATTAAAATAAGTGGAGATGTTGTAAAAATAAAATGGAATTAGATTATAATAGAAATGATTTGAGTTACAAATAAAATCCAATCCGAGTATAAATGAGTTAAGTATGTGCTTGGATATTATTTTGATAAATTAAGAAGGTGAATTAAATCAAAATGGATGGGTTAACTGAATTAAATGGAATTTGATTTGATGAGAATCAAATTAAATGGAAGTGAACTTAGGTTTCAAGTTGGAATAAATTGAAGTAAATTGACTTAAGTTAAGAATAATTAGAAGTCGATTTCGAGTCAGGATGGAAGACCGTTAAATAAAACCATGAGTTGAATTAAGTTGGGAATGATTAGTAGTATACAAGCATGGAATGTGTCAAGCTAAATAAAATGGTTGTGAATGAATTAAAATGGGATGGAATTTAAAATAAAAAGAGTTGGAATCAATTGGATGTTGATAAAAACTAAAATGGATATTCTATTAAGTGAATATCGTCGAATTGCATAGAATAAATTAGTCGTTCGACTTAAACGGAAGTAAATAAAAATTCTATGATTTGGTAGAAGTAAATAAAATTGATTTTTGGAATCAATTGAAATAAATGTTAGTTGTTTGGATTAAAAATGAATTGAATGTAAGCAATTGAGTTGTAAACCATTTAAATTGAATGAAGTTGTATATGAATTGATTGTAAACAACTAAAATTAATGTCGGAACCCTATAAGTTGCTTATAAATATTGTTTAAACTGCATTGCTTATAGAAACTCATATGTATACTAGTTAAATATGTAAAATGTTGTTAAGTTACAAGATTTTGGCACCTACATATTTAAATTGAGTAAGTACAGGTACTGGGAAGCCGTTTGGCTGGATTTGGACGCACTAATTGCTAAAATAATAAGCCGCTTGCTTAAAAATGTTAAATAAAGGTACGCCTACGCAATAAAAATAGAAAATATGAACTGTTTTTGTTTTTCCAACCGTGTGGGTCGATGTATATATATTTATATCTCTTGTCAAATTGCAAAAGCTCCTCCGTACAATGGAGAATCTGCCAAAATTTTTTGAAAATTTTTGTAATTTTTTTTTATTAGCCACAAAACGATTTCAAATTGGAATTGAAATAACAAGGATTTTGGAAATGGGAATTGAAACTAATTGTTTAGTTGGGACTAAAGGGTTATAAAAAGTGAATATGGGATTTTCACTAAGTGTGTTTTAGTAAGTTAGTGGGTTTGGGACATTCTTCTGCCTTAGTAATTTCGGAGACGAAATTATTTTAGGGGGGAGGAATGTGAAGATCCGGGATTTTGGACAATTTAAATTGGGATACTTAATTGATTTTAATATTTAAAAGTTAGTTTGTAACTTAATTTTCAAACATCACCATTATTTGGAAATTTAATTATTGGATTTAATTACTGAAAGTTGGGTAAAATGTTGAATCTGAAATTTTAAGCATGTTAAAAATAATTTAAGGGTTTGTGAAGTTTATATCGGTAGTACTGGAGATAGTAAAAGTGTTAAAATTTGATTCAGAAGTGTTTTGTTAAGTTTTGAAATTTAATCGTTTAAATCGATATTTAAAAATAGTCTTCCAAGGCACAGTCTTGGATTTCGACAAAACCAGTTCCATTAGATCCGTAATATTATATTATTATCGGATTTCAATTTTCGTAATGTTTGAAATTGTTTTGTGAGCGTACGATAAGTAAACGCACTGAATTTATATAGAAAATTTAATACAATAACTAGGTCCAAAAAGCTATCTTCTCCATACGATCGAATTAGAACTCGGAACCTTTTCCATTGCGTTCGAAATATGGGTATAACATTACGAATACCTAGCAGCACGCCTCGCTAGGGGTTCGAGATTTTAAGCTACGAATTCGTGACATTTTTAAAATTTAATAACATATTTTCTTTATTCCATTCACATCAGCTGCACTTTTTTCAAATCAATTCTTCTTTTCTCCTCTAACACGCAACCCACCTTTCCTTTCTCCTTTCCCATCTCCCTCCATTGATTTAACATCGGCCGAAAGAAGGATTTGAAAAATAAATTAAAATAATAGGATTCGATACAACCCTTATAAATCTCAAGTACCCATCTATTTCTTTCTCGTGCAAAACCAGAGTGAAGTCATCAATTAAATAAAAGATGCGAAACGAAGAGATCCCAAATCATAATCAAATCAACTGACTCTTTTCCCTCCTTACCTTTTTCTGCCTTCAATCAAAAACAAAAATGAAATCGACGTCTCGTTTAATTAAAGAAATCAGGGAGCCGAATCACGACGAGTTTTCAAGCGCGTGGGAGAAGTCGCGAGAGGAGGAGAGTACGCTCGCATTCACGAGTGCGCAGGTGTGAGGTGATGTCTCGCCTTCCACGTTGATTTTGAGTCGGCTTCGATGTTTGTTCGAGGAACATCTGGGTGGCAGTCGGGCTCGATGGCGAAGCAAAGCAGGTGCATGCGTATGCGTAGGTAAAGGCGCGCATAGGGTCGTGGCCGTAGGGTCGCTCGCGAGCAACCGGGACAAAGGCCAATGGTCAGGGCTAGGATTCGCGAGGGTTTTGGGGATGTAGTTGGTCGCAGGCGAAGTTAGGGGAGGTGCACTGACACGGCATAGACGAGGCGAGTGGTCTGTTCAAGCGTAGCATTAGTTTTGGGTGGCGCGAAGTTGTCTAGTAGTGTTCGTCGATGTCAGTGAGGGAAGCTTGGTTTAGGGGCTGTGAGGTATTCGTTTTTCTTCTTTCGATTTAACTTGATTTCATAAAATGTATTCACGGTTTGAAAATTTTATATTAAGTTAAACAGTAAACAGAATAATAATAATAATAATAATTACAGTAGAGCAAATATTATTCTGGTTATTTACTGGAAATATACATATTTTAAATTTGCTAGGTTTGTTTTAAATAATAGATTTGGGGATAAATCTGTTCAATTAACTTAGCTAATTTACTTTAACCACTAAAAGATTCCTTAAAAAGGGATAATTATTCATCTAGAATTGAATTGTTAACTAATCAATTTATTAAAGGGAAATAAATTATCCGATTATTCCAAGTGTTAATAAACCCTATAATTTTATACAAGGTCCAATCGGGAAGGAAACAAGTCGAGATGAAAATGGGTTGCAAACAAAAATCAAAGGTGAGTTAATCTCACTCTTTGCTATTTAAATTTAAATGGTTAAATTTAAATAATTGGTTGCATGATTGAATTGATTTGATGTGCAATATTATAGTATATAGTATATGTTAGAGTGATTGATTTCCCGCATTATATAGCGGATGAGACCCTATGCGCAACATAATAGCGGATGATTTTATATAAATTCCATATACCGTGATATTCCACTTCGAAGTGGAATTGGTATTATTGTATTGTGCTAACATCTGTGGATGTAGGGACACATGTTGGAGGGATCCAACTGGATTCCTCAAAACATTTAGATTTGTTCTAATATTCTGTGATTGGATTTATTTGATAATCTGAGATAGATTTTATTAATGATTGAAAATATTGAATGCTATGTTCGATTTAATATAATTGGGAATGCTGAATTATTAAAATATGTGGATAGGATTTTGAAAAGATAATAAAAGATAAAATCTTTTAGTAAGATAATTTTAGAGAATTTGGAAAAATTAAAGGATGAATTGGAATAAGATAAAAGTTGTGTTTTCAAAAAAAAATTCTAATAAATAAAATTCTAAATATGGAGAAATGATATTTTTGGATAAATGGGAATAAGTGATTTTTATTAAAAATCAAGCATTATTATTCAAAAGAATGAAGGATTTATTTTAAGTTTCAAGGATTAAATTTTTTTAAAAGGATAAAGTAGGAATTTAGAAAAGTATGAAAGTAATATTTTAGTTAAATAAGATTTTTAAATCATATTTGAAAGGTAAAAGTGAAGTTGATGGGTTTTAGAGTTAAATTGAGAAAGTAAAGGAATTTATTTCAATTTGGAATCTGAAATCGATTTGGAAATTGATTTAGAATTTGAAATTATGTTTTTAAAGAAGACGAAACTTTGGAATTTATAAACTGGGTTTATAAAAGTGAAGTAATACATCTGTGGATATTTGGAAGAATAAATTTATGGTGGGAATTTATTAAAGGAATGGGTAAATTTGTTTAAAAATAAATAGTGATTAATTTTATAGGATATGAAAGAGAAGTGTATTTCCCTGGATAGCCAAGTACGTTTTCGAAGCAAATTTTAAGGATAAGTAAAAG
Organism: Allium cepa; assembly: GCA_030765085.1. Lineage (NCBI taxonomy): Eukaryota > Viridiplantae > Streptophyta > Magnoliopsida > Asparagales > Amaryllidaceae > Allium > Allium cepa. Next base: position 764,283,953 of record CM060941.1, on the reverse strand, counting down.
TTTTAAAGTTAATTTAAAGGTATGTTTTAGAAAATTTATTATTTTTAAATGTTCAAAATTTTGAAATAAGTATTTTTTTTTCAAATTATTATAGTAGTAATTATTTAGAGGTGACGTTGTATTTGTTTTAAAGGAAGAGAAAAGTTAGTTTTATATTTTATAAAGCGGCTTTATTTTAAATATTCTTAAAATATATATTTTTGAATAAGTAATAAAATAGTTTTAACTTAAATGTTTTAAAGTATAATTTATAATAAAGTGTTTTAAATTATTTTAAAAATCTAAAGTATTGTACTTGGTGTTTTCAATGGAAATATAAAATATTTGGGAAATGTATTCCGTGAGAGGAGGAGGTTTTGAAACTGTTTTCAAAAAGGTTTGAAAGTGGAAATATATCTTGCGAAGATATTTTGAGATTAATAAATAATTTGGGAAATTATTTATGTTTGATGGTTGCTTGTGAATGTTAATTGATAGTTAAATAACCGACTATCAATATTGGCCAATGCGCTGATCGTTTCGAAGAGACCGGGATCGTGATTTATTTCCTGAAAACCACTTCGATCCCGTTTGAACGTTTTCGTGTGGAAAACAAGAGTTTGGACTCAAAGTTGGAGCAGTGAAGTGCAAGGACTAGTCTCTAATAATCCTAAAGTAATTCCAAATTGGATGTAGTCGGAGTAGTGTCTTCGGTTCCGTTCGAACTCAGAACGGACTTGTACGGATGAATGCTTTCAGAACATCGTCAGGTGGACGGTGAGCATTCTAAGTGATATGTTCTAAAAGGTAACGCTTAGCCTCGAGCCTCATCAACCGGGAATGACTAAAAATCAGGGGATATGCAGCAAGGCTAAGTGGGTAGCACCCATTAGGGTAAGGTCATCCCTGTCTAGATGTCCCTTTTATTCGGCTTAGTGGTGCGGTTGCTGATCCCAACCGTGGGGGGATCTTACTCAGGATTGTCTAATAAGGGGTAGTCCCGGTCTTGTGTTGTAGGGGATTTAGGGTGGATCCTCGCTACGCTGATCTAGACCAGGTACTGTGATAGGTGGTACCCTAGTGCCTAGTCATTAGTTGGAAATCCATTCTCCCTACGAGCCCTTTTACGATTTTTGTTTGTAGAACCCACGATTGTGGCTAGTATGCTGGAATTTAATTAATGTAACAATGTCGGCTATTTTAATATGTGTTTGTAAGTAGACCTTATTATAATATCAGAGGATTTTATAACAAATGTTTTAGCTATAGGAAGGTAAAAACCTGACATGTTTATTTGTGGCGTGGTCTTACGAGATGCTTTTCTTTTCAAAGGATTTTGAAACTTTAACAATCAATTTGTGTGTTTTTCTCTTGCTGGTATTCCAGACCGACTCGGGTGTTATTTAACTATAATGCTCGAGTCAGACCGAGTATTATAGATTACAGGAAATGATGTTGTGGAGCTGGATGGTGATACGTATTTCCGTATTTGTGTTAAATATTCCGCTGTGTATTCAGATTGTGAGGACATGTTATGATAACTGTCCAGTTGTGTGTTATGTATACTCTGATGATGTAATATATAAACAGATTTGTTTTTGTGTAAAGATCATTTATTGTCTATTATATTTTATTTCGCTGTGATGGTTAGATTCTGATGTTGTTTTCTATTTTCTTCTTCTACCTCTTCTTCTTTAACCCAAATGGTTCGTATTTTCGTTCATCTGGAGTTGATTGATGGAGAATAGTGTCGACTCAAGGGATACGGAACCGCGGGTCGTTACACTATCTCTACAATTAGTTTTATTATATCCTAACCCATTTTTATCATGTAAAGATCTTGAAGAATATAAAATCATGTTTAAATTGTTTTGACCATTACTACATTTTGTGACTTTATTTTTAGGTTTTTCAAATTTAGATTTAAAGTCACAATTATTATTTTCGAACGAAATATTGCTATTTTTTTTAAATATCAATCTCTTTTTTTAATTCAGAATTCTCATTTTGTAATGTATAATTCTCATTTTTGGGAAGAAAATTTTGAGATTCTAAATTATCCAAAGAGGATTGTAATAAGTCATTTTTTCTTTTCGATTCGAAAATTTCTTTTGAAAATTTTTCTTTCTCCTTTTCAAATAAGGTGTTTTGTTCATCTAAAAAATCTTTAAGAGTTGTAAAATTATTTTTCAAAACACCAAGTTGATATTCTAAATTTAATTTCTCATTTTCAAGTTCTACGGATTTCATCTTTTCTAAAATAATAAAATTAAGCTTTGAGATCTTATCACTTACACAAGCTAAATCATTATTATCTTTTACTAGAATTTTTAAATTAGTATGTACCTTTTTGCAGCCCTCATTAATCGTTGCTTTGATAGTTTCAGGACTTTTGCTTGTTGTATTTCGATCGGAGCTTTTTCCGACCATTATTCTACGATGTTGTGATAATCGATAAAAATTCCAGGCTCTGATACCACTTACTAGCCGCTATGCATAGAATCAAAGATGGAAAACAGTTATAAATAATGTAAATGCAGCGGAAATAAAATACTAGATAACACAGTTGATTTTGTACCGGTTCAGACCTCTCGTCCTACGTCCAGTCCATAAGCACCTTTTAGGAATTTCACTATCCCTCAGTTCACCTAGAGGAACAGGTCTATAAACTCTGCTTGAACAACCGAATAGGACTTCAATAATTACTGCCTGAGGACTTTGCAACATGACTTCAGTCTATTCTTTTACAAAGAAATAATTTGACTATATAATGTGTCTTTAATACATTGACTAGTCGCACTAGAGTACAACTTGTAAAACCTTCAAAAATGATGAAGAATAACTGCGCAGAGGTTAGAAAGTGAATTGAGACCAGGCTCAAATTCTATGGAGTAAAAAAGCGTTGGTTTAAGTTTTCTTTTTGAATGCATATGGAATTTAGAGCATTTGAAACCAACATGAGAATGATTTGAGAGAATAGGATTGTGATTTTGTTTTGGGATAGTAGGAGGCTTATATAGGAGTGGTTGGAAGCCAATATATAGTCACAATCCTTCAGAAATACCCATTAGAAAAAATGCATCCCTTGGAAGTTTGCAATTGGTTGAATAAACACTTGGATAGCCACTTGAATATTCATTTTCAAATGGTGATGTAAAATATTCATTGGCCTTTAAATCAAAGTGGTGTGTAGTAGAGTGGTAAGGCACATGAGTTCCTCCCTTGGGTACCTAGGTTCGAGCCCCATCTCCCCTTCATTTTGCATATGTTTACATTTGTATCAAACAGTAATAAGAATATAGTTGGCAGTTTTATTTCAAAATGTGTTGTACTGTACTCGTAGTAGTTGGAGAGCATGCTCTCTCCTCTACCACTAGGGTTCGAATCCCACCTTTTCCTACTTTTAAATTCTTTATTTTCATTGCTTTGTCATACAATCTGATAGCATGCTTTAATAGATGTGGTTGTGATCAAGTGGTTGGGGTGCGCACTTCCTTCCATGCGACCTGTGTTCAATTCCAACTAGTGTTGCTTATTTTTTAACTCCTGTGCACATGAAAGAAACCTTGTTTTCGCCACTTCTTTTGCACACGAAATAACCATCTTGTAAATATATTTACTTGTCTTGTGCTTGGGTAAGGCTTTTCCTCCATCCCATATGAGTTCGATTCTAGGCTTACGCTATATATATAAACTATTTTTGTGTTGTTATACATACATACATACATACATATATATATATATTATTCTTTAATATAGCTTATTTAAACTTCTTCAATATGGCTGCCAGACCTGAAATTATTGAACAAAAACATTAGTAGTATTGTCATATAGTTGTGGTCATCAAAATACTAAAATCATGTTTTCAATAGATATACTTTACGCTATAAAAGGAAAACACCGGTAGAAATGGAATCAAACTTTTTTAGGCAGAGAATTACATACTATCAAATTGTTACTAGATCTTCATTAATTTTTTTCTTTTACTAAGAAAGGAAATAAACAAAAGTAAAGGATTTGCACCCGTGGACGTAGTATTTCTTAATATCCAAACCACATAAATTTTTATGTCTTTACATTTTAGCATTTAGTTTCTCATACGTGTTTTATATTGGATTCATTTGAATTTAAAATCGTTTTCATAGAAATTTTAACAAATATTTAATTTACAGCTCTCTTAATTATGTAAGAATTTAAGCAACATAATTACTACATAAACACAATTTAATATTCCTAGAGTTAGCTAGTTTATAGTCATGTTAGCATACAACAACATGATTACTTCAAAATTTAAACCAGTGTTGTAAGATTGAAATTATAATAAAAGCTTGTGTTAGACCGATTTCTTTTGGGCGATGGATTGCTTTATATGCTTGCTTTGGACTGTTTGGATTAAATGTTAGATCGTATGTACATAGTTGTTGTGACCATGTAGTAATAGAAACTTGGATTAGTTACCTAGGAAATCTTATGTTGCGTTGGTATTTCGATCTGACGTGATGTGATATATGCTATACCCATATGAAAGTTATATCTTGTAATTATATTAGGATGTTTTGCATACATGGCTATCTGTCATGATACATCCACACATGCAGAGGGCGATAGCTGCATCATTGCATTTTATGTCATTGTACACATAACATTCATACTTACACCTATATATTGATTGGATCCTCATATGTACTTGTTTAGACTTTTGATGGATGTTAATTTTATACACATGTATGTGAGTTTTGTGAATGTATGAATGTGAATTCCTTGTATGTTTGCATAAAATACGTTGATACGAGAGGGAGCGAGTTGTATTATAATGACAAGGAATTTCACCGTTGATTAGCGAATAATTAATTTATTTTAAATATTCAAATAACAGATTTTATAATTAAAATAAAATTCTTTTAAATAATAACCAGTGATGGTGAAATAGTTTCCAAATTTGTTCACAAAAATATTTAGTTCGGAAAAAAATTGATAAATCGACCGAAAATCATTTTCTGAATTTTCAATTTTTCATCATCTTTAAGTTGTCAGAAACATTGTGAATATTAGTATAAATACACATATAATTATAAATAAGTTAGGATATACATATATATACATTTAAGTATATAAAGAGAGATGTGACTATTTATGAAATTTAAATTAAATTAAATTAAATTAAAAGATGTTTAACATGAAATGACACCTTATGACATCTAAGTACCATGAGTGTTAAACAAGTTAAATCAAAGAGGAGGAAGGGGGACAAGTCCACGCATGAACTATAAGGTGGATTGAAGATAAGATGATGTGGCAATTGATTAGTGGAGGGTAGGTACTAAAAGGGTAATTTTGTAATTTTTTTTATTTCATTTTACATAAAAGCAAATACTTATTTTTCCATTTTCATTTTCATTCCATTTCTACTCTTTAAAACTTCCTCCTAGTTCATAAACATTTTCATGGCTTCCATTTTATTTTCCAAAATTAAAAGCCATCCTTATTTCCACTTTTAATCATTTAAAACTTGTTTGAAACATTTCCTTCCCTTTCTACAACTCCTTCCTCTCAAAACAAGTCCAAGAACCCTTAAACACCCATAAGCAGAGCCACCTTTCCCTTGGCCGAACCACTTTGGTCACTTAGGGACTCTAAAAATTCATTTTTTATTGAAGAAAATCTAAGATTTAGGTCGAATACAAAACATAGTGGAAGCTTGGTTCGATTTGGTCAGCTTTAGGATGAGTTAAAGCTTAATTTTCTAGATAAAGTTTAACTTTATTTTTAATCTTATTTGGTTGCTAAATATGATATTTATTGGATGAAATTGAAATTGACTTATATGTGAATATATGTGTTTGGATGTTCTATGGTACAGACTTGAAAATGGAAAAGTTAAGTTAAGTTAGTTAGTAAGCTAAACCCTTGCTTGTCTATGTAAGTTATAGCATGTAAGTTATGTTGTGATGATGTACACTATGTTGTATATGCTAAAAATTTAGGTCTTTTACTTGTTAAGCAACTTGAGATCATTTGGAAAATCAAAATCATGTTTTACTAATTTTTATTTACTAAAAGATGTCAAGTTTCTAACTTTGTTTAGTTTCAAAAAATTTTACTTATGTTTTTTTAAAGTAAGTCAACACAAAATGTAAGGGGTTTGAAAGAGATTTAGAATATAAAATAAGACTTAAAATTACAGGTCATATAGCGATAGTCGCTATGGATGCAGTTCGTGAAAACGAACAATTTTTAAATTTAAAAGTGTTTTCACCTAAGTATCTGTTTTAGAAGTTTTTTCAAAATAATTTATACGTAATAAAAGTAATTAACTAATTAATTAATTAAATAAGGTAAATAGTACTTAAGTGTTAATCAAGTAAGTTTATTATTATTTAATTATTAATAAAAGATTAGTTATGGTTTAGTTAATTATTTAAGGATTAATTATTACTTAATTAAGACTAATTTTTAATTAATTATCTAATATAAAAGGATTTAATTATTTATTAATTACTAGTTAAGTTAAATTAAATTAAGATATAAATAAGACTTGGTTAAGATTTAAATTATTAATCAATGAAGGTTAAGCATTATTTAATTATTAATTGAGATTAATTAATATTTAATTATTTATTTAAAGATTACCGATTATTTAATTAATATTTAATTATTAATTTATTATTTATTTAATAGTTAATTATTATCTACCTATTAATTAATGCTTAATTATTATTAAAACGAAGAGTTTAAATGTTATTTAATTTTTCAAGTAAAAGTTTTGAAGTTTTAACTACTTTAATTCTAAAGAGGTTAAATGTTATTTAAATGTTCTAATTCACCTAACAGATTATGTTTGACATCCATTAAGTAGAATAAAATCATAGTTCTGCTACTTTGGTAACTTGGACACTTACCTGTATGTTGATTGGTTGTTATTTTTTGATCCCTTTTACATATCTACTTACTATGTAAATACCCATGTTATAACTTGGAAAGTTAAAATTAAATAAATGAGAATCATTGTGGTCACTAAGCCTCTTTCAGGTTTGTAAAATCAACTATTTAAATATTTTTTTATTATTAACTATTACAGTATTTAAAAGATTTTAAATTAAAGTTATTACTTATCTATAAGTTGCATTATTCGATCCTTTGGAATTGCGAGGACTAAATTCTTTTCAGGATGAGAATGTATTACCCATAAAAAATTTAACAAATAAATAAATATTATTAAAGGGTGAAATGGAAATCTTACTAAAAAGGGAAAAATTGGAATTTTGATGAATGACTAAATTACGAAACTAGCATATTTGCACAACACATATTTTTCTAGTCAAATTTTATTGTAAAGGATGTTAGTATCGGACAAACATAGTGAGAATTATAACCAAAAGAATAATTTGTAGTTTGAATTAGGCTTGTTAGGTCGAATAGAACACTAGTACCGAATAAGGTACTAATATTCCTACTCAAAACTGAAAGAAACATACGTCTATTTCTTTCTTCATCTTCTTCCTCTCCTCAAACAACAAAACCCTAAACCTAAATTACATATCTTAAATTACTCACCCAAACTTCATTAAACTTAATATAAAATTCTGAATAGATCACAATGAAGAGGCCTATTCACATATACCAATATTACAATGATTCGTGGAGTTTGGAAGCTACAACATATTTAGAAAGCATGGGAGAAAGGGTATTTTCAATCATTTAGAGCTAATTTGGATAAATATGGGGTTAGATTTATTTACATTATTATATGATCATAATTATGCTTTTAATCCAATGTTAACAGTCTATGATAGGATAATGTCGAATTTGATATAAAATATATGTTGTTATATATTTAACTTGAGATATAAAAATTATGAATCGGGTTAAAATGGATAATTAACCAATAAAAATGAGTAAGACCCTAAACTATGAATCAGGGAAGATGATGATTAGACAAGACCAAGTATATATGTGAATCATAGGGTAGTTAATATTATAAATCATGAAATCGGGGAATATACATATGTCAAGTAATATAAATATGATGATTAATATGATGAAACCATATTTACATGCAGATAAACGATATAGCAATGATGTTAGACAATAGAAGAAGCAAAACTACACAAATAATATGAATCATAGTAAAAAAAAGGGCAAAAACATGATAACCAGTGAAGATGACCTTAATAACAATATAAGTATTAAGATAATTTATAATAAGTGATACATAAATGAAGTTTAACAAATAAAGCAAATAGAAAATTAGTGAAAATGTGAAAACTTGCCAATAGCAGACAAATGGTTGACTGATCGAGCTCAAACAGTCAACTAATTTTTTCCGATAGCATTTGAGATGAAATGGTGTAAAATTATAGTGCTAGCATATGTTGATTCTTCTTATAGAGCACAAGATAACCAAAAAAGATAAAAAGACGTTGAGGTATGTAAAATAATTTGTAAAGCATATCAACAAGGAGGTGTAGCCCATATATGGACGTCGCCTTAGTGACAACCAAAGGGATGTTAATCAAACATGCAATTACCCAGATTATTTAGTATTGGTTGTAGATATGTGATGCAATTATAGAGATGGTTGAACCTAAAATGTTATGAAAGATAGGCTAAACTAATGAGATAAGTAATTTTGAAATATTAAATGTAGTATTTGCCTACATTGCTATTTTATATGTATGACAATATGTACACTTAGACATATTTTCTCACTCACTAGGCACATTTTGACCTCCTCTATATTTCCATTTTATCTATATATGATAGGTTGACAAGGGTTATGGAATGTAGGATGTGAGATGGAGGCAATCAAGATGTTTGAGTTAATTAATTTTTTCACCGCATTGGCTACCTATTATTTCTTTATTTTGTATTGAACCACGTATTCTTAAGTGTTATTTTAAACTGTATATTTATGTTGTCTGTACTACTATATTTTATCTCCTTTGTTACGTGTTCAGAAAGTGTACCTAAAGTAGATAGATACTATTTATCTTTATTATTTCACCCTAATAACCCATCATTCATTTTCCTTAGGACCTGGGCATCGATTAGGATGCAGAATCAGAAAGTTGTAAATGCCAAGTTGTTACATTGTTCCAAACAACTACACATATGCAACTCCTTAGTGTGAGTAATTCCCCATCCATCTAATGGAATGTTGATTAGATGCATCATATTAGATCTTTAATACTTTTATCATAATAAATCGGTTTACATTAAATCGAATTTAATGTTGATTGGATGTATTGAAATTAACTTAAAACTCAAATTTTGAATATTGTTTTCTCATTAAATTGTTTTAGATTAAATGAGTGATATTTGGTCAAACATAACATTTAATGAGAAAATTGTTAATCAAAATGGTATTTGCTCAATTTCAATTTTTGATAACATAATATGTTAGATACGAATAATTATAATTCATTCTTCGAATATCAAATATTTAAAAAAATAAATGACGTCCTACTATACACACGTACATACGCACTAACCCCAATTAACAATATAACATATAATTATTTAATTAGTGGTTTAATATACTAATATATAATTTTATAGCATCACAAACAAATGCATTGTGAATTTAAACAATGTCAGTATGTTTGAAATTTTAATATGCACTTAGCGGTGAAAGTTACATAAAAAATGAAGTTCATATGCGTAAATAAAAGTTACAAGGTTTTGGGTTTAATATGTAACAAATCAATTAATATAAACATATTTAATGCAATTTACATAATTTATAGGGGAACTGTTTCAAAATTACCAAACCTTAATTTCATCGCCACCTCCATCATCTTCGTACAATTTTTCCCGTCGCCTTTGGCCATGAGATATCGCACCATCCCTAAAACTGCATCAAGCTCAACGAGTTGATTCATCCATCATTACCGCTTCTTCTCCAATGCACCATTACCACCATAAGTAAATTCCAGACTGAAACACCCATCTGGTCGTAAGCCCTGTCGCAACCAATATCGAGCCACTACGTGTACAATCTACTACTTATGACAAGCAATAATGTGCTAGCATCATCTTCACAGGGGATTATGAATGTTGATAGCAGCTCTTTGACCATTATTTTCCAATAATCTGGTCATAAATTCGATGAGCGACCAGTTACATATTTTTCATCTCCTTGAGTTAAAGAATTCAATATCTTGTTTACTTGTGTTTGACAGAGTTTTATAAAAATGCTATAATTCATAAGAAGCATTAAGAGGTTAAGCATGCATTTCGGCATAGTAACCTTTCGTAAATAAATTCACTAATCACTATTTCAAGGTTGGCTAGAAATATTATCAGTAATATATATATATAAACTCTATATTTAAAATATATTTATATTTCTTTAATAATTATAAACTGATATATATATATATAATAAATGGTGAAGAGCATTAAAATATATATAAAAAAGATATTTACCTCTTTGATCTAGTCGGTCGTTTGACACATTGTATTTGTGAGCCATTTCCTCCTTGAAAACCTTCTCATTTCTCCTCATGGCTTAGCTTGAAAGACTAAGCTTAATTTACTCTAGTGGAGACGAAAGCTTAATCAATGAAAAGTATAAAGGAATAAGAGAATATATGGGTATTTATAGCTACCAAAAGGCTAGAAAACATCTTGTTTATTTTCCACCTTTTTATCAATCTATTTGAATTTTACTTAATAAATTTAAAACAATTTTCTCTCTCATCTCTAACATAATATTATATGACTTACCTTATATGTATGTATGTATGTATGTATGTATGTATATGTGCATATCTATGTGTGTATGCATATGTGTGTGTCTAACCCAAAATAAACAATTAATTAAAAATTAGAAAACTCGATTAAGCTCATTTAATTTAATTTAATTAATATATTAAACTTTTATGTTATTTTAATTAATTTTGGGCTTTAAATAAATAAAGTAATGTTACGAAAAAATAAAATAACATTTATGATAAATTCCTCCATTTTAGTTCATAACAATTATAAATTAATTCAAATTAGTTAGATTTAGAAATATGCGGACAAATACTATTACATGACTCCCTAATATAGTTATGTTCAAACAATTTAAATACTAAAGCATGTATAGAAGTTTTTAACGCATAATAATGGACAATTTTTTTATTGCTTATAGGTCATCTTGGTGAAATCATATTTTTAATCATTAAGCTACACCCTAAACAATGGTGTATTGTGCATGTTTTCTCTTTGTCATCACTATATCACTTAGATATCCAATATTCCATTGGTGTTCAAGGCTTTAATAATATATGTTGTAACAACCCGCCTTTTTGATCCCTATAAGTCGACACTAATACATCTGTGCTATTCATGTGCTGAACATCCAAGTGCCAAAAAAAAAATCATTAGGGTTAAAGAAAGAAAAGACAGAGCAGAAGCTCAAAATGCAACGAGTAGTATATAACATTAACAAATGATCTTTAACAAAAACATAGACTTTAATACACGTGCATATGTCAGAGTACAAAACTGACATATCATCAGCCTGGACAGTTATATCGACATGTCCTTACAACTTGCTAATAAATATAGAACAATAAAAATGTAGTGGAAATAAAGAAATATGGAAATACGTCTTAGAGGAGCCAACTTGTTTGCTGAAAGCTCCAAAGTATCCAACTAAATCTGGAAAATATGCTCTGGCTGACCCAAGCATTAAAGGAAAACAATACCCAAGTCAACATGGTAAAACCAGCATGAAAACCACAATCAAATGGATTACTCTATGTAATGAAATCCTTTCAGAATAAAAGGTATCTCGTAAGTTCACGCCATGCATAAACGTAAACAGGATTTTACCTTGATATAACCAAAACATTTCTATAGAAAATCCTGTGATATTATAATAACATCTAGGGGTTGCAAATAAATATATAAAATAGCTGAAATGGTTGCATCTCACATTTCAACAAAGTCAGGCACAACTAAAACCATAAGGGCTCGTATTGCAAATTGGATGCCAACATGACAAGGTAAGGGACTATTTTTCGTACAATACACCTTTAGATAAAATGCACCCGAGACCAACAAGAACTTCTTGCACCACTGCTACACAGAGCCGACTGCCCCTTTAACATGGCACACTGGATTACGTCATTCCTCGGGACCAAGCCCAAAAAAATATGCATCCTTCTTGGCCCCCTTCCTTGCTCGCATACCCTGGGTTTTTATTCAAGAAGAAGTCAATAGAAATTAGAACACCGATATTAAGATGAAACGACTTCAAACTTAGCGAAGATACTCAGAAGGACTAAAGGAAGAGCTCTTGAAATGGTGGACCAAAAAATGGCTGAGTACCTAATTCGACTCGAATTAAGACCCTTAATTTGACACACAATCTATGTGCCCAACCTTGGAATATCCATACTATTGGCAAGTTATCCCCTAGTCCTCCTATGCATATTTGTGAAGTTTCATAGATTTCCAAAGAGCTTATCATCAAGAATGAATACGTGATGGTCTGAACTGCACGATAGCCCAAGTCAGGAAAGAAGGAAATTCAATACTCGTAAACAACCTACCAAATTGCATAAAAGACTTATAGATGAAGCAAGGAACTAGAACCAAAAGGACTTGGCCATCCTATGGCTAGCAATCAGATTCGATACCAATGGCTTGATTCAGCACCAAATTTAGTCCTTATCTCAAGGAGCTGCGATATTTTTTGTGTTGTCTTAGGCTGGTTTTGGACTTTATTGGTAGCAGGCTTCTGATCCAATATAACTGCTACCACTATAAAATCAAACCAAAGAGTAACTAAGAGAGGATCTGGATTTTACTATCACTAAGCGGGATCTCTATCTATTCTTTAACCTTTTCCTCCACCACATAGTCACTTAACCCCTATACTTGTGACTAATTCTTTCTCAATCACCTTGTTATCTCATTCAAGCTAGATCAAGCCAATAATAATAGCTATAAAGTGAACGTAGGCTTGGTTAATAGCCAAATCACTATAAAAATTCTCATGTCTCATTTACTTTTCTCTTATTTTCAATTATATTAGCTCTGTTCTAATAGGGCTGGTGCTTTCACATCATGCTATAGGGTGATAATCCATTTTTGGGTTAATATTTTAATGATTTCACTGAGAACAAAGAACGTAGGCTTGGATCTAGCTATCTACTTTGGATTGATAGATCCAGAGGTTAGATCAGAAAAGTTTGCTTAAAGAAGATTAGAAATTTGCTATTCTAATGGCTCCTAGGAGTAAGACAACATTCGGAAGATGTGTTGGGACAACACTTGGTGTTGATGAAACCAACCTCCAGCAAACGAATGTGTACAACGCTAATAATCATCAAACATGGATTAATGTTGGAAACCTAGCATCGAGTGCTTCCTCCTAACAGGAGGTCGTAATCAGAGGAGAGCTTAATAAGATAGTTATTCAACTTAATCAAAAGAAGACTGATAGTATAAATCTCTTGTGGACAAGATTAATGCTTTTCTAGCGCTATAACCGCCAACTACCATAAGGACTCGGCTAGAAACTACAGAGGCTATGGAACAAGATAATTCCTCCATCTCAAGCTTGAATAGAAGGGATGGTAAGTAAAAGAACAATGAGATATTTGGTTGAGCGATTGGAATTGTTATTGAAGGTAATGGGAGTACCCTTCCTATCGAAGGTCAACCTACTGCAAACACCCAACTTGGAGCGAAGGCTCCATGAGGGAATATTGCAATGCTTCTCTTCGATTCTGAAGATGACATGCAACTTTATGTTGAAGAACTGGAATGGAATGCTGACATATTTAGGCAAAATATTAGAAAAGATGTTCAAATTACCACTATAAAGCCAACCACATGCCAATGGAATTTTGCAGGTGTGGTTCTTCTGAAGAATGGAGAACCTAAACTTTAGTTGGTAAACCAAGGCCGTGTGCAAAGTCAACGCTTGGCATAGCCTCTGATAGTCGACCTGTGGACTACAAGACTACTGAGGCATTCATTGTAGACATGGTTAAACGCTTGATGGAAGAAAGTAAGGATAGGAAGGATGACAATTGGGGTTTTTCACCAAGCCGAACTTCGTTTACAGAAAACATTTTAAGGAAAGAGTACCAACAGAAGTTTACAATGCCCACTACGCCACCTTACAATGGGACGATAGACCCCAAACAACATTTGTACAAGTATAGTTGGCACGTGGACAGAGCTCGGGCAATAGATGTTGTCCTCTATAGATGTTTCTCTATCTTCCTGGAAGGTGTTGCTTTTATGTGGTTTGCCGGACTGCCACCAAGACCCATTTCTACATTTGATCGATTGGCGAGAAAATTCTTGGAACAGTTCAAACTTTACACGGCATATCCAAAAGATGTGATGTCTCTACATGGCCTTTTCCAGAGGCCAAATAAGTCTTTAAAAACCTTTATGAACAGGTTTAATACTACGGTTGCTGAAGTAAGAAATCCTAATGAAGATATGGTATTCATCGCTTTAGTTCAAGCTATCCATCCGACCATAGACTTTAGAAGATGGATTAAGCTGAAACAACCAACCGCCATGAAGGAGTTCAATTGAAAGGTGAGTCAGTATCAGAGATTGGAAGAGGAAGATGCATTGGAGGGCAAGACCACCTGTGTGCAACTAAACGAGATAGCTCAGAGCAATGTAGTGGTCAACCAAGATGGAAATAGCTCTGGAGCCACGATAGGAAATGTAGAGAAAATAGAAATCATAAAAGGAAAAACCAGAACACTGGACGGTGTGATTGGAATGGAAAGCAGATCAGGAACCCGAGACCTGAGGAGTGTATGACGTTGAAAGGAAGCCCAAAAAACATCTACCTTGCAACTTAGGGAACTAAGCGATACAGTAAGCCTCCTAGAAAGAAAGAATCCAAATGATAGAAGCAACTAGGGAAGTTTTTCCGCTTCCACGAGACTCACGGGCATGACATAAACGAGTGTCAACATCTAAAAGATCTGGTTGAGGAATTAATTAGGAATAACTGACTCCAATAGTTTATGAATGAATCATAAAACTCTGACAACCCTGCTAGACCCTAAATTCCAACTACTCAAGGAAACCAATATGGACCCAACAAAGAAGGATCTAAACGGAAGGAATAGAGAATAGCTATCGAAACTATTTCCAAAGGACCTTTCTTAGCATAGAAGAGCTGGGGGGAGATGGAGCAATATGTGAGTTCACTAAAGTACGCTCTGAAAGAAACTTGTTTTGCGATTAAGGATGGTGCCCTAGCCAAGCAGCAAAGGACAATCAATGATGACATAGTGTTTTAAAACCAAGATACCGAAGGAGTAGAAGCTCCGACTCTCGACCGGATGGTAGTGACAGTCAGAATTGGACCAGTAGTTATACGCCAATTCCTGGTAGATGTGGAAGTTCAGTTAACATCTTGTTTCGACATATGTTCGATCAGATGAAGATCAATATAAAGGATGCGTTTACTTGTTGAATGAAAATCTAAGGCTTTACAGGGGAACCATGATAGCCAGTCGGGATAATTGACTTGCCAATGAAGCTTGAAGAAGGAGAACGAAGGGTAGTCCTTGTTCAAACCTTTGTGATTGTGGACTAAATGTCAGTTTCCAACGCTTTCTTAGGTCGATCGACTCTTGCAGATTTTTGGATAGCTTTGCTCCATGGTGCCTTACCATAAATTCCCGACGGAGAATGGGGTTGGAGTTGTTAGCGCCAAATTTGACACATGTTAGCGCCAAAATTTGACACTAACACCCAATCCAAGCGAAAGCACCAAATCACAGTCACGGCTCACAGATAGAATATATGTAGAGAGTAATAATATGAAGAACAAACAAAATTAAAATGAAAGCAGTAAAGAACAATAGATTTTATAGTGGTTCGTCTAACTTCGGCATACGTCCACTCCAGAATTTTTCTTTCTATTGATGTTAAAATCAATTACGGTTACAAACTGGTAGAGTAACCTTAGCCTTAGGAAATAGAAAGCAAGAGAGCAGGAAGCCGATCCCTTTTCTGAACCCCTACATGCTGTATTTATAGGCAAATCCTGAGTTATTGGGTTTTCTGAACAGTATAGGCCCACCAAGACCTTACAGAGCCTTCACCCTTCATTGCAACTGACTATGAGTTCTGCACATGCCGACCAGTGCCTTCCTAGGTGACGACCCGAAGCAGCCCCACGCCTGACTCGAAGTAGTTCATGCTAGGACTCGAAGCACATATCGCCGCCGACCGACCTTCCACCAAACCACATACCTCCAAGGCCGAACGACCTTCCACTAAGCCATATATCTCCAAGGCCGAACGACCTTTCACCGAACCATATTTGTCCTAGGTCAAACGACCTTCCACCAAACCACATACCTCCAAGGCCAAACGACCTTCCACCAAGCCACATACCTCCAAGGCCGACCGACCTTCCACCATAACCATATTCGTCCCAGGCCGAACGACCTTCCAACGAACGACATACCTCCAAGGCCGAACGACCTCAACCTTGCCGCAAGGCCATGACATACCTCCAAATCCGTAACCTCTCTGGGTTCTTGCCAAGCGCAATCCACACTTGACGACTTGTGTTTAAGTAATCTCATGATGTTCCTGGTTCGGTGTCCCTGAACGCCGAATAATGTCATGGCTTAAGTCCTAAGCCAAATCCTGGTCGCTTCGTACCCTTGCCGAGCATAGTCCATACTCGAAGACTTGTATAATGACATATGGGGACTAAGTCCTAGGCCGAATTCTGGTCTCTCCGGACCCTTGCCGAGCATAGTCCATGCTCGACGACCTTTTAGCCAAAATTCAGAGAAAATCCAATCTGAAATCCAAATCAAACCAAAAAACCAAAAATTCATATTAAAAGTCCAAATCAAAAGTCAGACATCCAAACCGAAATCCAAATCAAAAAACCAACAAAAAAGGGAGTTCAATCCAAACTCCAAAACCAAAGCAGACAAAGCAAATGTCCAAGTCGAAAGGAAATAACAAATTTCACAAAACGGAGCGTCTCGGTGACCATCGTCTCAGAGCATGCCTAAGGGTTATCTCCGACCCCGTACATGAGTAAGTGATTAGCCGTTTGCCCGGAGTTTGTTACTTATTACAACCATCACGATTTGTTGATGACCAACCGGCCACCATTCCTGGGCCTCATGCCCTCGTCGTTCAAGGTAGGCGGTGGCTGCTCCTGTTCCATTGCCGTATTCTGAGTTCTGACATATTGCCGCAACTGACCATTCCTTACATGTTCTTCGATTGTATTCTTTAGATGCCTGCAACTGTTAGTATCATTCCCGTCTAGGTCGTGAAAAAGACAGCGCCTTCCTGATGCCCTTTCGCGTTCTAAGGGTTCCCTCCTTGCCGGCCTTCGATAGGGAAGGCAATCCCGAGCATCCAAGATTATCCGCTCCAATGTTGCATTCAATTAAGTAAACACTTCTAAATGAATCACTGTATTAATTTAAACACAATTAATTAACCACTTAATTAACTTTAAAACATCATTAATTACAATGATTTACTATCTTAAACACCATTAATTAAATAAGTTGTTAAATAAGACATCATTAGTAAAATAACCAATTAATTAACTTTAACCTCATAAATCAAAATAATCAACTTAAACCTCATTAAGTAATTAGCTTAAATCACCTTGATTAAGGTAATTAATTAACCTTAAATCTTTTTATTAAAATAATTAATCAACCAAACTTTTTTAATAAAATAATTAATCAATCTTAAGAGATCTTTGGTAAATAATTAATTAACTTAGGACAATATTAATAACACAATTAATTAACTTAAACCTAATTAATTGAAATAATTTAACAAACTGAAAAACATTATTGATTAAATAAAATTAACACTGAAATATATTTAATAAAATAATAACTTACCTTAACATTATTAAATAAAATATAATTAACCTTAAAACTTGTTAATAAAATATAATTAACTTTAAAATAATTATTAAATAAAATATAATTAACTTTAAACAGTTTTTAAATAAAATATAATTAACTTTAAACAATTTCAATTAGGATATTTAGTAAACATAAAACATTGTGCAAATTTCTGGCTTAGTAATCACAATGATACTTAAACAAGCAACCATTTGTTTCATATCTCAATGGGTTCATATGTCAATGTCATATACTATACGGCCAGGCTAACAAGCTTCTAACTCAATAATTAACGATTAATAGTTAACTCATCATTTAATCTATAATAATTAATCCACATATTAATTAATTACACAAGTTACCTTTTTACTTAGCAAGCACATAATGGAGATTTATTCTGCTCAATAGATGTCCAAAATAATCTATTCGGTCCATTTTAACTTAATGGTGTTTTATTTGGCCAAATATATATCACCAATTAAGGTATAATAGTTTAACGATGTTATTATTATCCAAAGTAATGTAATTTAATTCTATCCGTATTATTATGTCATAATTTCACACATTAACAATTGACAAACTACACTCAACGTTGTACTCGTCCATATGAGTACAATGCAAAAAAACCGTGAGTTAAACGGATTTTGAATGAATGAGATACTCAATTTACAAGTTAACACCTAAATTAGACAAATTAAAAACAATTTAAATAAAAACTTTTCTCACCCAAACCGTACATAGGCTTGGCCCAACATTCCAAACCTGACTCGCACTTTCCATCCCCTTCTTCTTCTTCTTCTCCCCTCATCCCCAATTCAAAATCCTTTAACCCATAACTGTGCACCATTGTGCACATGCACTCTCCAGTTGCTTAACCAACCATTGATCCGAGATCACCTACATGCTCACCTCGCCGAACAAGTTCCTCTACACCCACCGGCATCAACCACGAGAGCTCCTTGACAAACATGACTGTACCAATTGAAGCCAACCCATGATGTCGTAATCTACACTTGGCCACCTGGCCATCGTGCCACCCCGAATTCAACCACCTGAACCTCCTCGACACCCTGATTCCAGAACAAAGCTTCAAACCCTAGCACTCACTGCTTTACTGACTTTGGCCATGCTGTCCAAACCTCCCCAAATCCAGTGCGAACTACTCCAAACCCATATCTAAAAGAAGATCCCACGAAGACAACTATAAAGGAACCAATTTTGGAAGTTTTAGATGAGTATAGATTTATATTTTGATTTTGAACTCCTTATACTTACTGCCTTTTCCCTTTTTGGTGAAATAGTAACTGAATAAACGAGAAGGTAAGGCTTTTATGTAAATGAGAATGCAAAAAATGAAAAAGGCAAGGAGATGTAAATGAGAAGGCAAGGCTTTTATTTCTTTTTATAACCAAACTTTACTTCATTACTAAACTAACCCATTTTTTTCAAGTAATAACAAAAATTCAAGCAATCATCTTATCAATTGTCAAACATTCTAAAACATGGTGGATATTAGGGTGTTCCTTGTACTAGTTGAATTCCACACTTAAGGTTTCAGATCAATTTCACATCCATCATTCTTTTCCATTTTAAATGAAATTCACTTTTAAATATTTCTTTATTATATTACTCACTAAAGGTAAGTTTAAAATTTTTAAATGTTGTTTAAAACATAATTAGAATATTACAGCTTCTAATAACTTATCGTTGGACAAAATTTCAAATCCGAAAATGAGTTTTGATCACATTATCTGTTTTTCATTTGAACACCTATTTTTGTAAACAAAATTCAGAAATAATTTTCTATCATTAATTATAAATTTAAAATGTCTACTTAATTATTAAAATATTTTATTTGGATATTTAAAATAAATTAAATATTCACAAATTTAAATGATAAAATTCCAGGACATTACATTTGCGTTTAATAGCGAAGTCCAATATTAATGTTCTTGGTTCAATATGATAATGTTTATCAATTAACTGATTAGCTTTGGCTAAAGACTTTAACTTTATGTTGACTATCAATAATGGTGATGCTAACCTTTGATATAAAGGAAATAAATCCTTCTTATAATAGTGTTTTACTTCAAGTGATTCGACTTATACCCAATTGTGGGCTTAGCACGATCGGCATTGCCATATGATTGACGATAATCAAATTATAGTTTAGACACATAGGATTCACTGTGTTTTCAAGTCAGAAGACTAATGTGCATTATAACGATTTCTTTTATTTTAATTTTAACCTATTGAAGATTCATATTGAGTCTTTATGTGATTATTTCAAACAATTGCATGTATGTTCCCTTTGGTGTCCATAGCGATCATGAATAATTCAAAGTCCATCAAAGAATATTTGTACACTAGACATAATGGATAAATTGATATTACATCTTGATTATGAACGTTGAAGGATAAACATTTATTTTACATGATTCATTATCCTAGATTACGAACAAATTCATAGCGACAGTCGATTAAATGCTTTTTCTAAGGATTTTCTATTGTACATATTTAATGTATATAAAAAAACTAATTATATCCCAATTTAACAATATGTACAACAGAAAATAAATTAATTACTTACTTTTATTTTGAATAAGATTCATTGTATTAGTTAAGTCATATATCAATTATATAATTACCCATGAGATACACCTTTAACTCCATCATTCCATACCATCCATTTTTGTACACCTATGTAACAACCCAAAATATCAGTCAATTGAATTTGGAATATTTAATTGGTTTTAAATATTAAAAAGCTAATTTTACAGGTTAAATAACTTGAATTTCAAATATAGTGATTTAATGGGTAATTAAATTTTTTAATTTAATATTTTGAATTGTTTAAATAATGGACTCTTGTATTTAATATGAATGAAAATGATTTCAAAAGTTGATTTAAATTCTATTTGAATAAGAAGGAAAATAGTGAACTTTTAAATTTGGATTTAAAGGTGATTTAACTAATTTTGAAAATTAGTTCTTTTCATTAACGTATAAAAATAGCCTTCCAGGGTACTGTCTTAGATTCGATAAAACCAGTTCCATTCGATTGTAACAGGGAATTTTAATATGCCATCGAATTTCGTGATGATTGGACGTATCGATTGGTTGTGCGGAATTGAAACGCGTAGAAATTAATTTCAACAATTTAATGTAATAATTGGGTTTGAAAAGCTTTCTTCTACAAACGATCCAATTATGGCTCGGGACTAGTTCCATTGCGTTTGAAATAGAGGTATAACATATAGAAGGCCGGGCAGCATGTCTTGTTTGGAGTTCAAAAATTTTGGACATTTAAAAAGTTTGATATTTTTAAATTTAAATTATATATTTACTATTCTTGATCATACCCATACAATAGCCGTACCTACCCATACCATTGCCCATACTTCTTTGCAAGATATCTCTCCATAACGTTTGTTTATATTCCTAGTAGAAATGAAATTAAAAAAAAAGTGCTTCATTAAAGTTTCAAAGTTTAAAATCAAAATCGGATTCTATCTCCATCCTGGGCTCAAGTCTTGATCTCGTTGTCATTGGGTGGAGGTCAGTAATGAGGCAGTGGAGCTCAAAAATGAAGGAGTTTGAAGGGAAGGCGGCAGCAGGCTCACACGCATGTGGAGGCAGGTGACGACGGCTGCGTGACGCGAATTGCGGCAACAGTTGGGACAGCGCAACCAGGGGCATTGGGATTCGCATGCATGCGCACAAGATGCAGGAAAGGTGCGGCGGCGCGACGACAGAGGGGGTGGGTGGGTGGTGGCACAAATGGTGGAGGAGGCAGCATGATTTGGGACGCGGTCGAAATTCGTCGACTTGAAATGTTCGAGCGTGAATAGGGAGAGAAAGTGGTTAAATAGGTATAAAAGTTATTTATTTTAGGTTAATTACATTTAATTAATTCAAGTTGTTTAAAAGTTCGTTAATCCATATTTAACTCGTACGAGGTCCAAATTGAACACAATAAGTCGCATTGCGATTGTATCGATGAGGGCTACGCTATGGAATTGGATTAGATGGATTCAGAGCTAGTGGAAAATTTGGATTAAAATTGGACGTTCGTCCAATTTTAATTCAAAATGGAATGTTTTGATGAAACAAAAATCAGTATGGGTTAATCTCACCTTTTTGGTTGACCGTAAATATTTTGGTTAATAAAATTATTGATTGGATGTGTGAATAATTTATTGTTGACTATTTGGATAATTTGCTAGCTTATATTATTGGTTTGGATATATTCCCGCCTATTGGAGCAGATGAGACCTATTACAATCCCGTATAAGAGTAGATGACCCTTTGTATACGAATCCTGCCTCGAAGCTGTTAATTTTTATATTATTTGATTATAAGCTATATTTGATGCGGGGGACATGTTGGAGGGATCCAACAGGATTCCTTGCACTTTTGATTTTAATATCATGTGATATATGATATATTAGATCTTATATTGGATGACATGAATATGATTTTGTTTATTTAGTGCTTTAGTAGCACATTACCTTATTTTTGGTATTTAAATACTCTAAAGTAATGTTTTGATTTAAATGGAATTTCAAAATGATATAGAAAATTTTATATGTTTAATAATTTTTCTAAAATAAAAGTTTGATTTTTAGAGATAATAAATTTATGATTTTATAAAATATTTTAGATGGAGATTTTGAACAATAAACAAAGATTTTAAAAATCTTGGAAATAAGTTTGTGTTTTATAATAAAGGATTATGGTTTTAAGAAGAAGATAGAAATGATTATTAGCCATTTTATATTAAGCGATATGTATATAGTATATACAAATATTAAGATTAGTTATAAATATGGAGATTTACGAAGGTGATAATGTATAAAGTGACATTTTACAAATAAAGTTAAGGTTTGTAAATTCATAATTACTATAAAGTGATAGATTAATAAACGTTGTTTTATAAATCAAATGGAAACTATTATTATTTAATAGATAGATTGGAGAAATAAATCAAATGGTAGATATGTTATAAGATGTGGAATGGTATTTTAGATATAGTTGATGCTATTTTGGAAACTGAAGGTAAGGGTAAAATTGGGATTGTTAAACGATATTTTATAAATTGATAGGAATTTATAAGAGAAATTTATACCCATGGGTGCAAGGTTAAAATGGTTGAAATTATGTTTTAAATGTGGTTTTATAAATAAGCAGGATTTATAAAGGAATAAAGGTATGAATGATTTCATAAATAAAGAATTTTTTTAGAAAGGAAGTTTTATAAAATAGGAAGATATTTATAACATTGGTTTATAAATATGGACGAGATTATGTGAATAAAGTAGGAATTTTTATCAAGAAAATATAATTATGTTTTAAAGGTTGTTTATTAATATTAATATTGTTTAAAAATTGTTTATCAATATTTTAAACATTTTGGAAAGTTAATTATCAAAATATTAATTTGGTTTAAAATTGATTATAATTATTTATCAGTAAAGTTCTAGAAATTAACTATTAGTATTTATAAAGATGTCGAAGATAAATTATTTGTTTATTAAGAATGTTTGAAATTTATTATTTAAAAGTATTTTAAAGTTATTATTTATTTGTTTATAATGTTTACTATTATATAATAGTCTTTTAAAGTAAATGATTATTGCTTATTTATAAATGTTTTCGAGATTTATAAATAAGGTTTTAAGATTTGGGCTTTATAAGAGAAGTTTGTAAAATCTTTTTGAGACTTAAAGGAGATTCATTTATAATGTATGAATTGAGCTTTGCAAATGGTTTTAGATAATTATATAGAAAATTTATAAATGACTGTATAGCTTTATAAGAAGAGCTTTATAAATAGTTGCATCGATTTATAAAAAGGTTATAAATTGTTTTATAAATGGCTTTTGAGAATGGTAAGGGATTTGTAAATAATTTTTGAATTGTATAAAAAGGAAATCTTTCCCTGTTTTGTGAATATACTAATAGCGTTTAGATAAGTACATGGATATTCTCCAAGTATTGAATATATAGGGATTGTGGATATATATATATATATATATATATATATATCTTTGTAAAAGAATTTTGAGATGAATATTTACAAAGTGAATTAAATTAATAAAAGATTAATTAATAAACGCCTAATGTTGCTTGGTGCTTAACCAATGTTGGTTTTCCTATGAAATTAAATCCCTGATTAAATGTTTGCTAGTCGATGGTTAAATAACCGACCATAGAAATTGGACCCAAAACGTAACTTTTGAACATCTAGGAGAAACACATAAGTTATATGGAACAGTCTCTCCGATGATGTTGTACAGTGCACATAAATCTCGTTTCATCCTCCTGGGACAATGATAACGAAAATCATCCACTAACGGTTAGGAGGTGGTCTTCAATCTTATCTTTGACTATTTATTTCCTAAAGAAACGGGGTTGAGTTTACCCGAAAATTATCCAAAAATTATTTCGAAGAGACCGGGCTCGGGTATGTTATCCGAAAACCATTTCGATCCAGTGAATGCATTTTGAAGTGAAGACATCTTGAAGATGATGAAATTGGAGATGGAGCTCTCAAGTGTTTCGTTCAGTCCTAGAATGAACTTGTATGGATGAACGCGGGTATTGCATTATTGCCTGGAGGGTAGTATTAGTATTCCAAGTGGGAAGTGCTATATAAAAGGTAAAACGTAGCCTCAAGCCTCATCAACCGAAAGGACTAAAACATGGGAGATCCAGCTGGGCTAAGTGGGTTTCTCCCAAGTAGGGTATCATCATCGCTATCTAAAGTCGCTATTATCTCTCATTTGTATGCTTCGGAGCCCACTAATGGAGGGGTATTCGTATTCGGTACTATCCAGTGAAGGATAGGCCCGTTCAATGTTGGCAGGGGTCGATAGGTTCGATCTCGGTGTTATTTTATCTAAGGATGGACCGTGATGTGTGGTACTCCCGTAGCCCATTCATTGTATGGTATCCATTCCCCAATACGTGCCTTTACGGTTTTGATTGTAAAACATATTATGCTGGAATTTAATTAATATAACGATTTTGGCTAAGATTAATAAGTATTTATATCTAGACACTATTAAAATATCAGAGAATTTCATATAAAATGTTTTGGTTTTTGTAAGGTAAAAACTCATCAATGTTTATGTGCGGTATGGTCTTACTGTATACTTTTGATTTTCGTAAGGTTTTCTATAACTTTAAAACAATTGGGTGTGTTTTCTCATGCTTTTTTTCCAGACTAACTCGGGTGTTATTTTGTTACAATGCTCGGGTCAGACCGACCGTACTTATATATTTTATTTAGATGCGTTGGAGCAAAGAAGACGAGTTGGAGGTCTTTAAATTATATTTATGTATATGTTTTATTTCTGCTGTTTTGTTATTGAAATCATCAGCAATTGTGAGGACAGATTGTTATAACTGTTCAAGCTGATGGTTATGACTGTTGTTGTACTTTGATGGATGTATGTATATAATAGTTTCTCCTTTGTAAAGATTATTGATTTTATATTATATGTTGTTCCGCCGCGATTGTGAGATTCTATGGTTGTTTTAGTTTTTTTCTCTTCTTCTTCTTCTCTTTTCTTCCTTTTTCTTCTTTCTTTCCCATAACTATCGATATTTTCGTTTAATTTAGGTTGTATATGTGTGGTTTATTGTCAACTTGAATTATGCGAATTGGTGGGTCGTTGCACTTGGTATCAGAGTGCAAAGTTAAGCCAAAACCTTTGTTTTCGTGGGGCAACTCATTAAGAGATAAGATAACGGAATGCCTTATTACGAGTTTTGAGTGTATTATAGATCTGAGCACATATTTTTTAGCAATTTAATTTTTTTATATTGTGTTAATTTATCTGTTGAGTGGCTTATGGATTCTGATACGTGGGATGCCACGATATCGATAGGGGTTTCTAAATGCTTAAACATGGCAAACCGACATTATTGTTTAAAAGTGGGTAAATGAAATAATTTTACCTAAATTATATTTCATATGTAAAGGAATAATTTTTTAGAAATTATTACAGTTATATATGGAGTGTTTGGTTGTTAGAGAAAGGTAATATTTGTTTTTTATCATTTGTTTGTTTGTTGTTTTTTGTTCAAATATTTTTTTATTGTTATAATCAAACTAAAGATAATGTTTGCAATATGAGTTATATAAGAAAGTGAATTTTGAAATATGAATTATAGGATATTGAATATAATTGAAAATAAATCAATATTGGTAAAAATGAATTACATAAGAAGTGATATTGTATAAATATGATTTATAAATGGGATTTATAAATGAAAAGGAAATGAAATTGCTTATGTATATTTATAAATATGATTTGTAAATAAAAATGGATTTAAAACAAGGAGTTTGAGAACTTAAATCCCACTGATTTTAAAAATTGCTTTTCAAAGGGTTTTGGAATAATAATAATTATAATAGTATTATTTTGAAAATATTTGGCTAGAAATATTTTAAAAGGACTTAAAGGGAATAGAAACAACTAAACTCATTTCAGTCGCTGGAAAATAATTTCGATGATGGCTGCAGCATCATCGACATTCATTTTCGAGTTTCTAAGTGAGGAATTGCTACCATTGAAGTTTTTTAGTAAAACAAATTTGTTTTAGATACCAAAGGTGTAATTTGATATATAAAGGAGTTATGTACATATATGATTTCAAAATGATTTGAAGTAAAACGGGGTCTTTAAAATCCTAATTTTTTTATCTAAATGTTGAGAAAACATAAGATAGTAAGTTTTTGAACTTATAAATTAGAAATGGTATGGATAAGAAAAGAAAATTTAGAAGCGTGATATAAATCAAATAAAAAAAATCAACTTAAATAAATTGGAATTTTTTTGAGTAATGACTTAAATGGAGTGAAGTTTAACTTAGTAAAGGTTAAATGAACTGAATTGGATTTGAAATGAATTAAGTGAATTAACGAAACGAATTAATGAGTTGATATGAACTTGAGTTGCAAGATGAAGTGGACATGGTTTGAAATGTTGTTTAATGAAATTAAATATGAACTTAAGTATGAAAGTGAAATTAATATGAATATTTGGGTTTGATTTAAATTGGATGGAAATAAGTTGAATGCAAATGGATTGAGTTTTGATAAATTGAATGTTAACTAATTAAATATGAAATAAGTGAATGCTAAATATTTGGATGTAAAATAATTGAAATTAAAGAGATTGAACGAGAGTCAACTGAATGAAAAAAGAATTGAGTGGGAATCATTTTAAGGTTAATAAGAAATAAAAACATATAATGTTGACATTGAAATGCAAATTATATGATGACAATTGGATGGATTTATTTGTTTAACAAGTTCTCTTGTTACATTCACTAAAATTGCATATAGTATGGTATAGTTTACGTTATATAGTGATATTATTTTCCATGTACATATTCTCATTGGTTTGTTGAGTGATTAGTATGTACGGATGGTGTATGCTTCGCATTTGGAGCTCACTTTCACATTATATTCGTTGTATATGCTTTGCTAATGCTAAAATAAGGTACAAGTCTCGGATTACATACCGTATTCTTTCATTTTTTCCCTACGAGATGCCTTCTCCTTGAAGATGAGATGTATATTAGTGGTTATATATATTGTAAATTTTTATGATCGGGGCGTGAGATGTTGGCAAAATTTTCTGAAAATTAAGGAATTAGAAATTTTTTGAGAAATTTGGGAAAATTTTTACTAACTAAAATTATGATTTTGGTTTTATAATTTGGAACGTTATTAGTTGGTGTTGGTGAATGAATTTAAAGACTTAGAGATTTATAATCTATTTTAACAAATTGGTTTTGAAAAGTTAAATGGGTTGGGCATTTTTCTTGCTTGTGAATTTCGAGCACGAAATTCTTTTAAATGGGAAAGATTGTAACGACCTAGAATTTCAGTCAACTGAATATGGAATATTTAATAGGTTTTAAATATTAAAAAGGTAATTTTATAGGTTAAATAACTTGAATTTCAAATATAGTGATTTATTAGATAATTAAATTGTTTAATTTAATATTTTGAATTGTTTAAATAACTGAATCTTGTAACGACCCTAGATTTTAATTTAATTTAAATTGATAATTTATTGATTGAATTAAAATTTGTAAAATTGATTATAAATGATGCGAGTTTCCCCGAATCAAATAGAAATTATATTAAGTCGTATGAATTTGAACTTTATATATATATATATATATATATATATATATGTGAATATATATGTATATGTGCATATATTGGATTTGAAATAAATATTTAAATAAATGATTTTTGAAAAATAAATGTTAAAGTATATACATTGACACAAGTATAAAAATAAATAAATAAATTGATTTAAAAATTTATAAATGATGATAATTTGAGTTATATAAAATATATGTGTATATATAGAGAAATATAAAACAATAATTTTTAAAGTAAAATTTATGATAATTTTTTAAACTAAAAATAGAAGTAAATTTAAAATGCAAGAATAAAGCAAATACATTTAAGTAAGCAAAATAAAAGTATATATTTTTACATAAATAAACAAATGCATAAAAAAAGAAACAAAATAGAATATATTGGTACCTATATAAGTTAAAGTTATAACCAATAACAAAACAAATCAAACATAATACATAGAAACAAATATAAAAGTTTTAGTATGTAGAAGCAAACCTGCAAAGTAAAATCAAAATAAAATATGCAAATATGAAGACAGCAAAAAAAATACTAGTGTGAAACCAAAACAAGAAAGAGAAACAAAGAAAAGCAAAAAGAAATACAACACCCTGAACATGCTTTTTCTTTTATATACTATCTCCATATTGTACAGCCGAGATAGAGGAAATAGTTATAAGTAACAAAGCTACAGCCACAATAATAAGGAAAAGAAGATGTACAAGCAAATGAAGCTATGCATGTAGACTGAGGAATAGAGCACTAAGCAATTAATGCCCTTACCTTAGTACACAATATAATACATCTCAGCCCATAATGTAAGCATAGCTGCCATTAATATAATATACATCAGCCATTAATAAAAATAAAAATGAATGAACCTGTTGTACTAACTACAGCCTGCATACTTCTCTTTATATACATCCACTTCTTCATTTCATCAGTTTAGTCCATCATAAACAAAAATAAAGTGGCATCATTTCAAAACTCAAACAAACTACAACCAGAGAAATCAAAGAAGGTGATTTCAGCTGGCAATTTCAAAAGCCTGATTCAAAGTAAAAGCCCTGTTCATTCTTTAAGCACAGTGAGTAACTTTTTTTTTATACTTAAGTAATCTTGTTGCTTGTGAAAATTTTGGTGATAGTTGATGCTTTCATGCTAATAATTATGTTGTATTCAGTATGATGTTTAAAGTATATGCTATTCTATGAGAATGCATGTCAGTGTGTATTGTTGTCTGATCACCCTCTGTATTATAGTCCTCAGGTGCATATCTAAATTTTTAAATTTAAAATCTTAAATTTGATCTTTGCTTAGTTTTCAGACTTTCATGAAACTTGATTGTTTCATTTCAAACTTTAGTTTAGAGTTTTAAACTAAGTAAAACAATACTTATTTGGCACTGGGAAAACATAAGTACAGGAATGGTTATGCTAACTCAAAATTCAAAGTTAGTAATTTATGGATTCAGGATTTTAAATCAAATCCTTAAACAAAATCATGATTTTTAAAAATAAAATCACAATTTTTAGATTGTGAATGAAGAAGTAGTTCGGGTATGTGTGAATTTCCTTGTTCGGGTGATCTCTGATGATCCTCGGGTTGGTAGAGAGGGGGATCTCATCTGGGGATGGAGGGATGAACGTAGATGATCGGAAAAATGGTGCGGTGGTGGTTTGTTGGACGTGGAGGTAGCGGCAGGCATTTCTTGTTCGTAAACCTAATTTTGGAGAGGCTGGGTTTCTCGATTCGTTCATCTTCTTCGATTGACCGAGTGCGAAGCGGTTCTGGGTAATGGAAGAGGAAGCGTCAAGGGGTTGGTGGCCGGAGTTGTGTAGCCGTTGGTGGTTGGAATCTCATCAATGCCGTGATTTCCAGGTTCGACTTTTAGTTCAGTTTTGGGTTTAAAGCTCGATTTCGATTCGATGATCTTCTCACGCGTTTGGGTGGTCGCGGGGCTTCAAGGCGTCGACGTTGACTTGTTGATGATCGAGACGGTGGCCGGAGGGGTTTGGGGTTCGTGTGCATGTGCACGGTGGGTCGCGAGCACGTTTGGGGGTTGAGAAAGTACTGGGTTCTCCAGAGTTTGCTCGAGGAAGTAATCGATTTTTCTCGTGAAGATGTTTGTTTCACTCGTAGGGATCCTGTAACATACTAGTTTATAAGTTTAAACGTAACTTAAATTAACTGGAAAAAAGAAGAAGAAGAAGAAGAAAGAACAGGTAGGAGTAGAAGAAGAGGAGAAGAGTGAGACGCGGGGAAAAGTAGGGGATGACTCGAGATTTACTCGAGTAAATGAGGTACTTTCCTCGGGTCTGTTGATATTGCCTTAATAGTTTAAGTATTTTAATTAACAAAGTTAATATTAATTAACTAAGTAATTAAATAAGTAAATTAGTTAAAGAATTTTCTTATATAAGTTTCATATGTAAGTAATAAATGTCATTTACAATTACTTTAAAGATTTTTAAATAATTAATTAATGTAATTAATTTTATTTAATTAATTAAATTAATCAATTTTGACAATCATTTGTAAATTGATAAATATAATTACTTGATAACAGTAATTGAAAAATTAATTACTTCTTGTAATTAATTTTGATAATATGATTAAATTAAGTTAATTAATTTAGTTTAATTAGTTTAAGAAAATATTTGATAAGTGTAATTTTCTTAGTGTAATTAATGGAGCATAATTACTTGGGAAAGTAGTTAATGATAATTACTGGAATGTAATTAGTGAAGATGATTTATAAATGGAGCAATTTGGGTATACCTTTGTAATTTATCAAAGGATTAATTTGTGGGGATAATTTATTATGGGATAATTGATTTATATAATGAGCAATTAAGGAATAATTAATAACGAGGTGATTAATTGATGTAATTAATCAAGGTAATTAATAAATTAATTTATATCAAATGATTTGTAATTTATTAATCAGAATTGGATTAACTCATAAATAATTAATTTAATTGGAAATAAATTAAATTGATTAGGATTAAAAACGATTTAATTAATCCTGCTTATAAATGACTATTGAATACTTGACTTACTCATGAATGATTGTATTGTATGAGATACCTTGAATTTATTTTCCTATCTGATCTGTGATATTTTGTTCTGTGTTTTGAGCTGTGTATATTTATTTGCATCTATATATTATCTGTGATCTGTGAATGAAGATAAGCGTTATAATTTATGTCGCTTATCAGATATATTGTTGTATTTGATCTGTCATGATTGAATGATGTGCACTATGGTGTTAAACCCCTGGACCACACCATACACACACAATTATGGATTTCACGAGGAAATCGATTAAGTCACAGATTTTAAAATGATTTTAAAATGATTTTTAAAGTTGAATATTTAAATTCAAATGTTTTGGAAATGGAATCGGAATAAATGTGAAAAGCTTTTGGAATGAAATTTCAAGTTAAAATTTATTTAAATTTACTTGATTAAGTTTTGAAATTTAAATAATCCAATTTAAATTTGAATTCGATATTTGGAATTGAATTCAATGAATTGGAAAGTATGGTTAAAGATATTATAAACAGGTTGTATGAATTTAAACCATTTTAAAAGATATGGTTTTGGGAATTTGAATTTAACCCAAGGATTTCAACTCGTATAAATGAATCAGATTTCCAAAATGAAAACTATTGTTTTCAAATGATAAACACTTTTAGATAAGAACCGAGATTCCAGTTAATTAGGGGAATTTCAAGATTGAATAGAGAAATGATTTTTCTAAGTTATGAATGAATTCTTTTTGAAAACTAAGGATTAAATCTGTTTATTTTTAACAGATTTAAATTGATGATTTGTTTAAATCAAATTGAAATGAAATTGTTTTGAAGGCTATAAGTTAAATCTTTGATTTAAAGATTTAACGAGTTAATCAAATTGAAATGAAAATTGATTTGGAAAAATCTGTGAATGAATCTTTTGTTTAAAAGATTAAAATGTGAAAATTGTTTAAACCGTTAAAGGTTGTGAAAATGAATCTTTTTGTTTAAAGATTGAAATGATAATTGGATTAAACCATTTGAAAGAAAGTTTTGAATTATTAAGTTGTGACTTAATTGAAATCCCATTATCCATTTGTTTTTGAAATATCGTGCTCACTATTCGGTTTAACCGGGAAAGGACCTTTGTGTCGTATAACCCATTCCGAATATGTGATTCGACGTTATGGATAGCATTTAAAGACCGGTGTTGAAGACCGGGTATTTGCGAGAGCGATAGGATGACCTGTCGATTGACTCTGCACCGAGTAGCTACGGTATTGAGTTCTCCATATGTGATGGTGAATCCGATCAGGATTGTGAATATCCGGATTGCAAGGGCTTCGTAAGAAGTGCCTTCGGTTCTGTTCGAGCCCGGAACAGACTTGTATGGATTGTATGTCTGACATTACAGATTGAGATATAAAGCCGATTTCTTTCAAATATATTTCTGTTGGTGGCGAAGAATTTATTCTTTTAGCTTAACACCCTTCTCTGAGACGTACGATCTCAGAGGTTATGTAGTTGAATGTTATCAGCGATATATTCCCAATTTGGTAATGTGACATGCTGAGTGTTGCTGTGAAATGATCATTGTGTTGATTATTTGTGATAGGATCATTTGTTTGATCGTCTATCCTGGTGATCATTTCTATGATCGTTTGTTGACCCAAAGCATGGCTTTTGTATAAAGTATGTTTTTGTGGACGTGACTTCGTCGAGCCTCACACCCCGTGTGGTCAAAACAGGAAAGAAGCAGCAAGGTTATGAGGGGTAGCGTCCTTTAGGATGTGTGCATTTCCTTCTGGAAAAGGGTGGTATCATGGTATGGAGCCCAGATACTTACTCATGTTGAAAACACTTTATGATTGTGTGAATTGATTACGAGATCTCGGATAAAGGTCCCAAAGGACCGGGGGATGGCATATTCGGTCAGTTGTTACTCAGTTAGGGGTAACCCGGCCTTGTGTTGGTAGAGATCCGGTTTGGTTCTCGGGGATGTCCATCCAGAGGCATTCTCATGTGGCAATGGGAAGTTCCTTGGCCTGATCATTCGTTGGAAATCCAAAGAAACAATACGAGGCTTGTACAGTATTAGTTGTAGAACCTGCCATCTAATATGGTAGCTATAGTAGGCATAATATAATGGTACCTATGCTGGCTAAGATTTATATTCTACTTTCGAAATGATTTTTTCTACACTATGCACTAGTAATAATATCAAATGTTTCTTTTTAATGCGTATCAAGCATCTTTGACTAACATAAGAAGAAATCTCCTCCAAGTCTGCGTTTGCATTGTGTGTGTGGCAGGAGGTCTTATGGTAGTCTCATTTTAAAAAGCATTGCGAATTGACTTTGAAAATCTTTTGTTGAATGTTTTAAAAGATAAACTGTTTTTGTTGCTCACACCAGTCCCACGACTGATCCGGAGTTTATTGTTTCTTTCCTAAACTCTGGGTGCTCATTATATTTCTACACGAGCAGTCTAGAGTTGGATTTTTCAGATAATCAGATGTAGTAGATTATCTGGAGTTAGTTCAGTCTTTGGTTCGCACCAGTCTTGCTTAGCTTGGTGCATCGTTATTGGGAGTTCGAGCTATTGCTGGATTGATTCTTGGAAATGGAGCTGCAGTTATTTTTGGAGTTCTTCCTTGAAGACTATTTTAGAGTTATTTGTTCCGCTGCTAGATGTTGTCATCTATTTTCTTTTCCGCTGCTATTTTATTGTATCATATCTCTGATGTATATTGATATCTATTGGATTATCTGTTGTATCAGATATTGTATCAAAGCTGTATATCAATGTATTATTCTTTTATTCCGCTGTGTTATATACTTAATGATTGTTATAAGCTCCGGCGAATCGGATTTGAACGGTCGAATCTATGGCACTCGAATACGATTTGAAGTATGGATGTCGATTTTCGAGCGCGCAAAATCCCAATCGTTACAAATCTTGTATTTAATATGAATGAAAATGATTTCAAAAGATGATTTAAATTCTATTTGAATAAGAAGGAAAATAGTGAACTTTTAAATTTGGATTTAAAGGTGATTTAACTAGTTTTGGAAATTAGTTGTTTTAATTAACGTATAAAAATAGCCTTCCGGGGCACTGTCTTGGATTTCGACGAAACTAGTTCCATTAGATCCGTAATAGTGAATTATAATGTGCCATCAAAATTTCATAATGATTGGAAGTATCATTTGGTAGTGCGGAATTTAAACGCGTAGAAATTAATTTTAGAAATTTAATATAATAATTGGGTTTGAAAAGCTGTCTTCTGCATATGATCGAATTATGGCTTGGGACTAGTCTCATTACGTTCGAAATAGGGGTATAACATACAGAACACCAAGCAACACGTCTCATTTGGAGTTCGAGTTTTTCAAATGTTTAAAAACTTGATAATTTTGATTCTAAATAATATATTAACTATTCTTGACCATACCCATACCACAGCCATACCTATCCATACTATTGCCCAAGCTTCCACGTTTGCAGCATACCTCTCCATAATGTTAGTTTATATGCCTTATTCCCATTAGAAATGAAATTCATAAAAAGAGCTTCATTAAAGCTTCAAATTTTAAAATCAACATCGGATTTTATCTCAATCTTGGCCTCAAGTCTTGGTCTTGTTGTCACTGGGTGGAGGTCAGTAATGGGGTAGTGGAGCTCGAAAACTAGGGTGTTCGAAGGGAAGGCGGCGGCAGGCTCGCACGCACATGGAGGCAAGCAATGGCGGTGGTGTGACGCGAATTGCGGCAGCAGTTGGGAAGGCGCAACATGGGGCATTGGGATACGTGTGCGCGAGATGCAGGTGAGGCACAGTGGCGTGACAATAGGGGGTGGCGGCATTAACGGTGGATGCGACAACATGATTTGGGACATGGTCGAAGTTCGTCGACCTGAAATGTTCGAGCGCGAATAGGGAGAGGAGGTAGTTAACTAGGTTCAAAATTTATTTATTTTAAGTTAATTACACTTAATTAGTTCAAGTTGTTTAAAAATTCGTTGATCCATATTTAACTCATACGAGTTCCAAATTAAACGCGATGAGTAGCGTTGCGATCGTATCGACGAGGGCTAGGCTATGGCATTGGATTGGATGGATTCAAAGCTAGTGGAAAATTTAGATTAAAATTGGACGTTCATCCAATTTTAATTCAAAACGGATTGTTTTGACGAAACAAAAGTTAATGTGAGTTAATCTCACCTTTTTGATTAGCCATAAATATTTATTGTTGGTAAAATTATTGATTAGATGTGTGAATAATTTATTATTGACTGTTTAGATAATTTACTAGTTTATATTATTGGTTTGGATATATTCCTGCCTGTTTGAGCGAATGAGACCCTAGTACGTTTCCATGTAAGAGTAGATTACCCTTTGTATATGAATCCCACCTCGAATTGGTTGATTTTTTTTATTATTTGATTATAAGCTATATGTAATGCAGGTGGACATCTTGGAGGGATCCAACAGGATTCCTCACAATGTTGATTTTATTATCATATATATTGTGATATATGATATGTTGGATGTTATATTGGATGACATGAATATGATTTTGTCTACTTAGTGCTTTAGTAGCATTGTTCCTAATTTTCGGTATTTAATTACTATAAAGTAGTGATTTTATTTAAACGGGATTTCAAAGTGATTTTGAAAATTTTAAATGTTTAATAATTTTTCTAAAATAAAAGTTTGATTTTTAGAGATTATAAATTTATGGTTTAATAAAATATTTTAGATGGAGATTTTGAATGGTAAACAAAGATTTTTAAAATCTTGGAAATAAGTCCGTGTTTTATAATAAAGGATTACGGTTTTAAGAAGAAGACAGAAATAATTATTAGTCGTTTTGTATTAAACAATATGTATATATTATATAAAAATATTAGGATTTAATTATAAATATGGAAATTTACAAAGGTGATAATGTATAAAGTGACATTTTACCAATAATGTTAGGGTTTGTAAATTCGTAATTATTATGAAGGGATAGATTTATAAACGTTATTTTATAAACTAAAAGGAAATTATTATTATTTAATAGATAGATTGGATGAGTAAATCAAATGGTGGATTTATTATAAGATGTGGAATGGTATTTTAGAAATAGTTTATTCTATTTTGGAAATTGAAGGTAAGGGTAAAATTGGGATTGTTAAACGATATTTTATAAATTGGAGGGAATTTATAAAAGAAATTTATACCTATGGGAGCAAGGTTAAAATAGTTGAAACTATGTTTTAAATGTGATTTTATAAATAAGCAGGATTTATAAAGGAATAGAGGTGTAAATGGGTTCATAAATAAAGAAATTTTTTAGAAAGAAAGTTTTATAAAATGGGAAGAGATTTATAAACATGGTTTATAAATATTGAAATGATTATGTGAATTAAGTATGGATTTTTATCAAGGAAATATATTTATATTTTAAAGGTTGTTTATTAATATGAATATTGTTTAAAATTGTTTGTCAATATTTTAAAATTTTTGGAAGGTTAATTATTTAATATATTAATATGGTTTGAAATTGATTATAATTATTTATCAGTAAAGTTTTGGAAATTAACTATTAGTATTTATAAAAATGTTGAAGATAAATTATTATTATTTTATTAAGAATGTTTTAAATTTATTAATTATTATTTTAAAGTATTTTAAAGTTAATATTTATTTATTTATAATGTTTGTTATTATATGATAGTGTTTTAAAGTAAATTATTATTATTTATTTATAAATGTTTCAGGATTTATAAATAAGGTTTTAAAAATAGATATGGGCTTTATAAGAAAAGTTTGTAAAATGTTTGGAGACATAAAGGAGATTCATTTACAATGTATGAATAGAGCTTTGCAAATGGTTTTAGATAATTATAGAGAAAAATTATAAATGCGTTTATAGGTTTATAAGAAGATATTTATAAACAGTTGCATAGATTTATAAAAAGTTTATAAATGGTTTTAAAAGTTCATAAATGGTTTTATAAATGGTTTTTGAAATTGGTTTGGGATTTGTAAATGATTTTTCAGTTGTATAGAAAGGAAACCTTTCCCAATTTTATGAATATACTTATAGCGTTGAGATAAGTATATGGATATTCTCCAAGTATTGAAAATATATCTACTAATAATAAAGAAAATTCGTTGAATTAATTTACTCGACATCGTTTTGAAATTCCAAAAATGCCCTTGCTTTCCATTTACAATAATATAAACCGCCCGTGTGCGAAGCATGGGCCAATTCTAGTAGGGATTGTAGATATGTGTGCGTGTGTCTTTGTAAAAGAATATTGAGGCGAAAATTTACAAAGTGAATTAAATTAATAAAAG
Source organism: Allium cepa (assembly GCA_030765085.1). Lineage (NCBI taxonomy): Eukaryota > Viridiplantae > Streptophyta > Magnoliopsida > Asparagales > Amaryllidaceae > Allium > Allium cepa. The sequence continues at coordinate 764,246,549 of CM060941.1, read as the reverse complement.
ATTAATTAATAAAGGCCCGGTGTTGCTTGATGCTTAACCAATGTTGGTTTTTCCTATGGAATTAAATCCATGATTGAACTTTTGTTAGCCAATAGTTAAATAACCGACCATCGGAATTGGACCCAAAATGTAATTTTGGAAATATTTAGGAGATACACGTGAGTTATATGGCATAGTCATCTCCAACAATGCTATACTATGCATTTAAATCTCATTTTGTTCTTCTAAGATAATTATAAGGAAATCCGTCCACTAATGGTTAGGAGGTGATGTAAGATCTTATCTTTGATTATTTATTTCCTAAAGAACCGGAGTTGAGTTTACCAGAAATTATCTAAAAGGTGTTTCGAAGAGACCGAGATCAGGTATGTTATCCTAAAACCACTTCGATCCAACGAATGAGTTTCGAAGTGAAGACATCTTGAAGATGATGGAATTGGTGATTTGAGCTCTCAAGTCTTTTGTTCAGTCCCTGAACGAACTTGTATGGATGATTGCTGGTATTGCATTGTTGCCTGGAGAACACTATTAGCATTCAATGTGGGAAGTACTATATAAAAGGTAAAACGTAGCTTCAAGCCTCATCAATCGAGAATGACTAAAATATGAGAGATGCGGTAGGGCTAAGTGGGTCGCTCCCAAGTAGGGTATGATAATCCCTATTTAGAGTCACTATTATCTCTCATTGTATGCTTCGAGGCCCATTAACAGAGGGGTGATCATATTCGGTACTACCTAGTGAAGGGTATGTCGGTTCTGTATTGGCAGGGGTTGGTAGGTTCGACCTTGGTGTTACTTTATAAAAAGATGCGCCGTGAAGGGCGGTACCACAATAACCCGGTTATTATATGGAATCCATTCTCCAACGTGTGCCTTTATGGTTTTGATTGTAAAACTAATTATGCTAGAATTTAATTAATGCAGCAATTTCGGCTAAGATTAATAAGTATTTGTATCTAGACGCTATTATAATATTAGAGAATTTCATATAAAATGTTTTGGTTATTGTAAGGTAAAAACCCGTCCATGTTTATGTGCAACGTGGTCTTACGAGATAGTTTTGATTTTTGAAAAGTTTTCTACAACTTTAAAAATCTAGTTGCTGTGTTTTCTCACGCTGGTTTTCTAGACTGACTCGGGTGTTATTTTATTTTAATGCTCGGGTCAAGCCGTGCATATTTACAGATTTGCTTTGGATGTCTTAGGGCTTAGAAGATAAGTTGGAGATCTTCAAATAGTATTTATGTATATGTTTTATTTCTGCTGTTTTGTTGTTGAAATCATCAACAATTATGAGGATAGGTTGTTATAACTATCCGAGCTGATGATTATGATTATTGTTGTACTCTGATGGATGGATGTATGTATACAATAGTTTCTCCTTTGTAAGGATTATTGATTTTATATTATATGCTATTCCGCTGCGATTGTAAGATTCTGTGATTGTTTTAGTTTCTTTCTCCTCTTCTTCTCTTTTCTTCTTATTTCTTCTTTCTTTTCCATAATTATTTATCTTTCCATTCAATCTGGGTTGGACATGTGCGGTTTATTGCTATTTAAATTGTGCGGATTGGCGGGTCGTTATAACCTAACTCAAAAAAAATCTAAATGACAACAACATGTATATTATACCATAATGAGTAATCAATATAACAAACACACAAGCAACCATACCATAACATTTCATATAACTTAAGCAAAACTAATCTACCATGCATCACATCATTATCCATCATATGTAGAGTGTTGCATACGCTAGTCTCCATGGATATATCAATATCTCATTCTCAACAAATTTGACTAGGAACATTTAAGAAGTTGATACGGTTCAATATTTTTGGTTACAAACACATTCGTAACTACAATCGATTTAATATTTTTCTAAGGACTTTCTACATGTATATATCTAATGTACTTAAAATACTAGTTATATCCAATTATGAATATACAATACAAAATAAAACCAAAAGCTTACCTTATTTCAAGCAAGATTCACTATAAGAGTTAAGTTATATGATCAAATTACATAATTACTCCTATGGCACACAGTTAACTCTACCAATCTCCGACTTGCATTTGTGGCAAATTATAGTGACTCATAATTATATTCTTGATCAGTTTTTCTATGTTAAACTAAGAAAGATCCTTAATGAGTGGATATATAACAATTAGGTTCATTGACAGTGGAGTGAAAGGAAGAAATACTCAAAAAAACCTCTTTCATTAATTTTGCACTAGACCTTTTTTATGTGTTTTCATTAAAAATTCATTACACAAAATCATATTTGGTGGATATTTCGATGAGAGGAGAGTTTAATATTTTAACTTATCTCTATGTTGATTTTAGTTTTGATATTTTTCTGTACAAAAAATTATTTCAACATGATTGTCACTTTAATTTGATTCAATTTTAATTTTAAATTTGACTAGATTATTTTATTTATTAGATTCATAATCAATGAATGAACAACAGTATATGGTTTGAATGGACTAATCTAAGAGTTATAAGATATAAATTGTAACAACCAGGTATTTTCAACCATTCGCATCCGCACATGTCGGACTTGAATTGCTCAAAATACCGCGTTGTAAATAAAATTTGGCAAATCTCAGAATATACAGTAAATAAAATCACAGATCACAGACACAGAGTAATAATAGTGCAGCGGAAGTAAAAGAAATAGTAGTTCATGAAACTACTATGTAAATATATCAGAGTTACATAAGATACAACAGAAGAAATAAAGTACAAAAGAAGTCTCTAGATGATATCCAAGTACAAAAATGAATACAACACAGGGATCAACAGGATAACTGGAAGTGAAACAGAAAAAAACTAGACAAGCAGATAATCTCCAGCGATTCCAAATCTCCAGAAAGTGGAAATCCAAATCTGTGAATACTCAGGCTGACCCGAGCGTAAATAAAAAATACAAACACTCGAGTCAGAACATACATACTTATACAATGTAAACCAACTCAAGGGAACTGTAGTAAAAGTACAAGTAACTTAAAGGATGCTTGGGACCACCCATCCTCTAAGGATCCGTTAAACTATTTACTATATATTATATTGCGCTATTATAATAATGTCTAACAGTAAAATAAACATACTTTTAAATAGCGTTAAGGCTTTACATTTTCCATCTTAACACGAATAATGCCAATAGTCTATACAATACCTGCATATCTCCTGATCGGGAGACTACGAGAAGATACTGCATAGGTATGACACAAATAGAAACTCGTAGCAAATGCTCGATATGGTAGGTGACATGGCACACAAGGCAATGCCAGGGTAGATATACCAATTACGACACTCGGGCTGGTGGTAACGCAGCAGCCACATACGCCCACCGCGGAACACATTCCCGAAATCGGAGGGGTGCCTAAACAATAGTATGGTATCAAGAAATGCGTCCGCTGCGAGGTGCGACCTCAACTGGCCCGAGACCACTCCTGTTTTAGCCACCTTATGCCAACTCACGGGAGTTGGGTCCACGTAACATACCATAAGAACGTCGTCACCATCCTACTTCATTATGGAATCTCCACCGCGTACACGGTTAGTCAAAGTGGTTTTCGGTATCGACAAAGAGTATGCCCATACCCGATCCTGGTCTCTTTGCCAACCAATCGTTATTATAACCCGTGGTTATAACTTTAAAATAATATTTTATACTTAAAATATAGATATCATTTCAATCCAAATCTTTATCAAAATAAAGATTTAATCATTTCCAAACTATTTCAATATATCAACATACCATATCTTTCAAATTCAAATATTTATCAAAATAAATATCAATTCATTTCCAACCATTTCAATATATTAAATTATTATATCCTTTCGAAACTTCCTTTCAAATCATTTTAATACATTAAAATATCATATTCTTCAGAACTTCATTTCCAAATCATTTTTAATATCAAAATATCATATCTTTCGAACTTCATTTTTAAATTATTTTAATATCAAAATATCATATCTTCCAAAACTTCATTTCAAAACATTTAATATATATATAATATCATATCTTTCAAAACTTCATTTCAAAACATTTAATATATATTAAATATCATATCTTTCAAAACTTCATTTCAAAACATTTAATATATATCAAGATATCATATCTTTACAAACTTCATTTCAAAACATTTTTATATCAAAATATCATATCTTTAAAAAACTTAATTTCAAAACATTTAATATATATCAAAATATCATATCTTTCCAAAGCTTCAATTTCAAATCATCATATAAGTTCAAATTCAAATATTCAACTTTAAATACCTTTTAAATTCAAAGATATATTCATTTATTTTCATTCCAAATCATCTTTTAAATAGCTTATATTTTAATCAAAATAATTCATTTAAACCATTTAAAATTTAAGTTTATATACTTTCAAATCAAGTATTCAATTTTCAAAGTTTTAAACCATTCTGAGTTCATTTACTAAGTTAAAACATAAACATTGAAATTTCATCCTTTCACAGCATTCAGAAAAACCCGCTGTAAGTTATACTTGAAAACATTTCAATTTAAACCATTTAAACATTATAAAAATCATATTTAACATTCAACGATGTTCATTAAAATACTCTTTTAATTAATGATTTTTATAAAGCAACATTTTATAATTAAATCAAACTTCACAAATCACCTTAATAAATTCAAGTGTAAACTTTCCCATTTTTACATTTAACACTTTGTTAACATTTACATTTTCAAATTATCATTTCACAAATTAAACTAAATTTCCAATTTATTTAATTAACTTAAATCCTTAATTAAAACCAAATTCACAATTCCAGGTCAAGTTCATTTTAAAATTACACTTTTAAGCATTCATTCATAACCATTTTAATACATAGAAAAATCAATAATATTTTAACAAATCACTTAAATTCAAATCAAATTATCATATTTAACATTTTCCAAATTAAATTAAATTTCTTTTTTTATTTATATAACTTAAATATCATTTTTAACCAAAACTCCAAATTTCCAAACTTAAGTTATATTTCAATAATTCAACTTAACCATTTATTTATTTAACATTTTCCACTTATACAAAAATCATAAATCCTTTATTTAAAACACTTTAAAATCTATTTAAATCTAATTATCATAAATTTACATTTAAACCATTTAAAATTTTATTTATATAACTTAAATGTCATTTTAAAAGCCAAAGTCCAAATTTTCAAATTTAAGTCATATCTCAAAAATTCACTTTTTACCCTTCATTGAATTACATTTTTAACTTCTAGAAAAATCCAAAATTTCTTCATTTAAACATTAAAATCCAATTTAAATCAAATTTCATAATTTTTCATTTTAAAAATATTTAAAATATTAAAATACTTTATAAAATATAGCCACGGGCCTGTATATAGTTTTCTAACCTAGGTCAAGTGATACAGATATATATCATTTCAATCCGCAGTTTAAAAAGAAAAATCCGGGTTCTATCATTTCAAATCCGCAATCCTAAGTTTAAAATAAAATAAATAGAACCGTTCAGGCCTATCATTTCAGCCCATAACGATTTTTCCCTATTATAAAGTCCATTCGGGTATGTATCATTTCAACCCATAGTGAATCTAATCTATAGGGAACTTGCAGTGTGATAAACAGATATAAATGAACAGTTAACAACATATAACAGTAACAGATGAGATGACATGTAAATTAACAGGTTTAACATCATATATAAATAATCACTTGTAGTTATAGCATCATATATAATTCTACGCATTCAGTTGTTGTTGTTTCACAACTGCATAAGTATAAATGCCGTGTGAGCTTTACTCACCTCTTTGCGCTGGAGATATCAATTCAAATGACACAACGGATTCCAAAACACAATAGCATGATTTTTGATTTGAGTGGAGAGCGAATCCAAGCTACAACTCTTGTGTTACAACCCAAAACAAACATCAAAACAAACACAATTTCAATACAACTAGATATGAAATAACTTTGAAATAAAAAGGGAATAAAAAGAGATATGAGTGCAACGACTTTTGCCTTGCTTTCTCTATTCTTTTGCATGGCCTAGGGGGTGTTTTTGGTCAGGTTTTGGTGTGGCATTGGCTTAGGTTTGGGTCCTACAATGTACGGCTATCATGGCTAAAGACGTGGAGGAGTTACAACATAGGAATGTGAAGGGTCTAGGCAACATAGAGGAGTTTTGGGTCACTTTTGGCTCGGTCTATGTCCCATCTTGGTTTGGCCATTTCATGTACAGGTCTGGAAAGAGGTAGAAGGTGATGGTTAGGGTTGTGTCAAGGTGGTGGTGGAGCAATAGGAGATGGCCAAGGTCATCTAAGGTGATGGTGATGAAGACTAGGTGGCTAGGCATGCTTTTTAAGGAGTTTTAACATAGTTTTTGTGGATTTTGCATCATGGGATGGTCACGGCACTTGCTGGTCAGAGGAGGAAGGGTTTTGGTCGTGTATGATGTGGGGAAGGAAGTGGTGGTGGTCGGTGGAGGAGATGATGGAGGTGTTAGGCCAAGCAAAGCAAGAGAAGCAAGGCAAAAATCAAGCAAAACAATAGAAAAAGGAAGAAGAAAAGAGAGAAGAGAGGAGGCCATTACCCATTATTTTTGCTTAGCCATGAATGGAGATGAGAAAGAATAATTTTTTTCATGAAATTGAGATAAAACTCACGGATGTAATGTACGACCAAACTCAAGAATGAATGAGGAGTTGTGAAATTAAAAAGTCTAGAAAGTTAAAAGACTTAAGTTTTGAAAGCTTTTTAAACCTTTGGTATTTCCTTTTCTTTTAAATTTTAATAAAAAAAAATAAAATCAAAAACATCTTTTGCGACTGAAATAAAGTAATATGAAACAAAAATAAATAATTAAATTTAAGGTAAATGGAAAAAGAATTACAGAAATTGCTTAAAAATTGAAACAGTGTCCAGAAATTACAAATAAATCACCATTGACTTTGGAAAATTGTTTACTTCATTTAAAAAAATATTCTAAAACAAAATTTGAAACAAAATGATTTTTAAAACATTTTCAAAGTGAAATAGATAATTTAATTTAAAGAAAATAGAAAAAGAACTAAAGAAAATGTTTAAAAATTGGAAACAAGACATGAAAATTACAAATAAAATATCACTATCCTTATAAACTTTCTATTTCACTTTAAAACAAATAAATTTCAAATAAAAAAAATAAATGAGAAAAAAAATAAAGTAGGAATGAGAATAAATAAGTTCTTAAGAAAATATAAAGTAACATAAAGAATTACTTTAATTATTTGAAACTAGGAATTAAAATTTATAAACAGAATACAACTGACATTTGAAAATGTCAATAACACTTTTAAAAATGTTTTAAAACTAAAATATATTCATAACATGTTATATTACCCATATAAATATAAATTATAACATTACATGACCAAATAAAATATTATTTATATAATTTAAAACAAACCATTTTTTTAAATACAGCAAATTACACACAATGGTTAAAAGGGCATAACTTTCACATAATAAATCAGATTTCAACGAAACAAAAAGCAGTGTTCTTAAAATTTTATTTACTTTCATAATAAAAGATAAAATTAAAATTTTCAAACTTTTAAATTTTTAAGTTAAAAGTCAAAGTTGACCAAAATTCATTATTTTGAAAATTATTCTATCTAGTCATGTTTGGAATGATAATTCATATCAAAATCAAAGTTTATATTTTAAAATAACAAAATTATCTAAATTAAATATAATAAAGTTAAATCAAAATTTAACTAAAATAATTACAAAATACAGGGTTGTTACATAAATAGAATAAATTTATGATCCTTAGGATTTATAATCACGTTATAATTGCGTATATAATGAGGAAATTTAATATAATATTTTCTTTATATATTTATGCACATTTATGGGGATATATATATACACACATAATTACTTTTTGGCCTTGTAAAATATATAATATACATATACATTCACACACACACACACATAAACACAGATACATGTATATACATACATACATACATACATACATACATATAGTATAAAGGATCATGACTTTAAAATATACATATGTAAAGAAAATTATAAAAGGCTCGTGGCCTTTTGAATTATATACATATAACTTTTATCTATAACGGCCATACGACCTTTCAATATTTAATACATACATTCATACATATATAAAGGCTCTTGGCCTTTATATAATTTTTTTAATATGTTTTAAGTTTATATATGTGTGCATTTTACATATAAATTCCAGGATCCTTTCTATATACATACATACATGTGTGTGTATTAGTTTGAAGCCAAATTTTATTTTGTAGAACATAAATTATAACAACTTAATTTTATTTTAGGAAACATATATAATATTCTACTATGTATATATTTATTTATGTTTGCGTGTTGGACGAAGATTAATAAAAAAAATTGATACACACACATAGATGTACATCCATCCATCCATACATACATACATACATACATACATACATACATACATACATACATACATACATATATATATATATATAAAGTTTGTAAACACAAATGTTCATATATACATACACTTTAATTTGAAAAACATTCATATGTCAAGACCAAAACTAAAATAGGTATACATATATGTATTTCAATTTCAACTAAAGATTACCTCTAAATCCAATCGATCATGGACACATCGGGTTGCTATCCTTTCCTTTTGGATTTTGATTCCTTCTTCATCCCCTAGCTGCAAATCCCAACTATATGCTCCAACTAGTTTAATGGGGCATAGGGTTTTATTTTTCTATCTCTAAAATGAGAAAGGTTGTGCTATTTATAGCCGCTAGATTTCACGAATATCTACAACTTTTCCTCTCAGCTTTACTCTACACTTGATCTTGATCAAAGAGAAGTTTTCAAAACCCTATCCTAAATGTATGTGCGGCCTTAATGCGATTTAATCTCATGATGCTGGGCCTTATTAACATAATATATTAACCGATAAAAAATATATTTCAGCCCATATACTTAATTAAACTAATATATAATAATTATACATTATTTTAATATTTTTAAGGCTGTAAATAAATAAATAAAAACCATAAAAATTTAATACAATATTTATATTTATTTTTACTACTAACTTAATAACATTTATAAATTAATTTAAATAAGTCGGATTTGAAAAATTCCTAACAACACTATTATGTGACTTCCTAGTGTAAACTTGACCTTTAGTCTTATTCAAACAATTTGAACATTAAAGCCTATATGGACTTTGCTAAAGCATAATAGTAGACACACGTTTAGTTTCTTATAAATCATCTAGTTAGAAATCCCTATTTCTAAGATTTTAAGTTACATCTTAAGCAATGATATACCGTGGAAGTTTTCTCTTCATCATTACTATATCATTTAGATATCTAGAGTTTGGTCAATGGTTAAATCCCTAGTAATATCTGCAGTTAATTACATAGTACAGTGTTAAAGTATATGGTCAAATCTGATAAGATTTATCGATGAAACAATTTGCAGTTACCAAGACTTTGACTTTAAGGTGAATTTCAATTATGATGATACTAACTTTCAATTTGATGGAAACGGATCCTTTCTTGAATAGTATTTCATTTTAAGTGGTTCAATTTATACACGATCATGGTCTTAAAATGATCATCATTTTCATATAATTGACCATAATCAAAGTATATTTTAGACACATAAGATTCATAGAATTCTCTGTCGGCCAGCCCACAGCGGAAGTTAAGGGTGAATTTCAAAAAAAAACCTTTATTGGATCTATTTTTTTAGCAAAGCTAGCCAACATTTATTGTCGGTCGTCCATATGTATAAATGAATATGAAAATAGTTGTTCAAGTACATGCACCAAAATAACTAAATGAAAAAAATAAAGCACAAGAGTCTAGTAAAAGTGCTAAACTACTAACCAACAAAAACGTAAGCTAGTCTCCCTCCAAGGAGGAAGAATCAGTCCCCTCATCAAAAGATTCAGGCCTATTCAGGCCTAATAACATGGTAATACCTAGAGAAAGATAAGCTAAAGTAGGAACAAAATCAACAGACTCAGAGCTGTAAAGATATTTCCTATCCTTAAAGGTATCTGAGATAACATAATGATTCAGATCACCTAACTGACCTATAATGGAGAGCATAAAGCCTTCACCCTCAACATGGTAATATAGTCGCCTTTCTTCATCATTTCCACCAACATACTTATAGAACCTACCACCCTTAGGGTCAAATCTCATTTCAGAAGGCTCATGAATCCAAGCCTACTCAGACGAACCCTAAAAAAGTCATTCAAGGAGGCAGTAAAATCCTGAATACCCGTAGAGTTGTCCTCAACATTAACAGAGTGAGCATTAATGACATGAGACATAATCTCGAAAGGAAAAATTACAATAGCATCAACAGATCAAACATCAACAACATCAAAAGAGGGAACACTTATGGCCAAAGGCTTGATATCAAAAGTGGAAAACACAGTAGTAGAGCAAATGTGTGGTGAAATAGGAGGACCGACTTCCAAAGGAGAACTAATGGAGAAGCTCTCAGGGACAGCAGGAAAATCCATCCTACATTTTTAGGCTTTGGAACCCATTTTCTAGTCGGATGATGAGGAAGAGGGACCTTGTAGAAAAAGGAAGAGGCAAAACCATCACTGGTGAAAAGTAGCAAGACTTCCATGCTTACAAGATTCAAAAAAATGGCCAAAGGAGCGACAAGTTGGATAAATATCCTACTTCTAGCTGCGGTGAACATAAAAAAATTTCATATGACCTGGAGCAGGGCATACGCTAAGCTTAGTTGAAAGGGGTTTATCTAAGATAATCTCAATCAAGGCCTTAGAATATACAAGCTTTTTCCTAGCTACCGTATTTAAATCGAAACATTTATGTTTTCCCACTAAGTTAGTCAGCCATTCTAACCCAATCATCGGTTGCAATACAGAAGAAATGTAGAAGAAATGTGCCCAGGTAGAAATAGATAATACTTTCTCTTTAGCACTATCGATAGATGCACTCCAAGAAGTAATAATAATAGGCTTATCTTCAATGAAGGAAGGCTCGAATTCTAGATCACGCTATCGCTCCTCTGGCTTAGAAAAGTTAGAGTAAAACATTGAGTTGTTGTAGTTGATATGCGATCCACCTATAAATTTCCAATGGTGACAACAATGTTCCTTAACAATGTGGTAAGCAGGGTTGTCATCAAGAAAGAAATCAACCGTCTTACCAAAAGTCAACGCCAACTGAAATAACCTCGGTAGAAGAGACTATCACTCCATCAACTATAATAGCTTCAAAAGAGCAGGGCAAGTACCATCCAGCGTTCCTAGGAAGCGAGCGAAATAAGGAAAACCAATTTTTAGCTACCATTGGAGGTTCACTAGGGCTGCTGCTAGTCACAAGGGGAATCTGGACTACCCGAGTAGAATGCATAGCTGATTGCAAATTAATAGCCGTAGCAAAACTAGGCTGGGAAAACTCACAAACAAGATGCGTGCATTCAAAATGATATGCCACAACTACTTCAGCAACATCTTGCTCAACTTCTCCACATCAATAATACCAATATCTACATTACCATCATCCAATCCACTGTTTGAGTTCGCCCAACATTTCTCAAGGTTAACAAAACCCTCTGCCAAAAACGCAGTGATAGGGTTCATAGAACTAGACAATGAAGCGTTATAACAAGATTCAACACACGAAATAAAAGAATTAATATCTGAAACCAAGGTCGAGAGAGCAACAGCTAGCAGGGGAACACAAAACAGGTGGAATGACATTGACATTAGGAGTAGCCGGATCCAATGGAGTGAGCTAGAACCTGATTCCAAGAGAGATGATTGATGACCAGAAATGAAAATGGAAGAAGTGAAAGGTTTTCCAGATCTGGTTATCGAACGCGACTCAGAAAGCTCAAGCACGGGTGCAGGTGGTTTCTTAGGCCAAGGCATGAAGGGGAAAACAAAAGAACAGGGAAACAGAGTCGAAGTGGGAGGTTAGTGTAAGATTGCCTTATTGACCCTCAAAGGTTGACATTAGTACATCCACGATATTCATGTGCTGAGCATCCAGGTGCAGGAAAGACAAAACATTAGAGTAAAAGAAAAGAAAGAAAAGAAAGCAAATAAGAAAGAGGAGAATAAAAACATCAAAATCTCACAATGAAAGGATAACCTATCTCTCAAAATGATCTTTACAAAAGAAATCTGTATGTGTACAATAATCAGAGAAAACTAATCTATCATTACATAGACAGTTACAATAGCCACACCTCAGAATTTCTGATATATATATATATAATGCAGTGGAAAAAAAACTACAACAGGTAATTGTCCAGCTCCCCTCCAAAAGCTTGAATGAACATCAATGAATTTGAAAAATACACAAGACGGACCCAAGCATTATAAGAAAATAACACCCGGATCAATCTAGTAAACCAGCATGAGAAACTCAATTATATGGGTTCTTATATTTATAAAACCTTTCAAAAATAAAGGTATCTTGTAAGACCACGATGTGAATAAATACAGATGAGTTTTTACCTTACGATAACTAAAGTATTTAATAAGACAATCTAGTTATATTATAATAATTTCTAGGGTGTAGAATATAAATATATAAAATAGTCGAAATGGTTACATTAATTACATTCAACAGCATATTGATAAGTATACAAATAAAACTGCAAAGGCACATTTGCATAATTGGATTTTCTATAGAGACCTCCTCAGCAAAACTGAAATGTGGAGTTGATGCACTCCTCATAGGTTAGCTAAACCCTAGGATCATGCATCCTACTCTGTTTTTAGTCATTTTCCGATGTGAAGGCAATGGTTGACATCTTTCATACCAGTCTTCATCACTTAAACAGATTAAGAATCCCTAAATGAATTCTAGCACCTTGAACGTATCTTGAAACCACACATGGCCTAGAGATAGAACACGTATCTCAGTCTAGAAGTGGTTTTCGATAAGTAAAACACGTACTGGTCCTATTCTCTCCAAGACTGAATTGATGAATTTGGTCAAATTCAACAATAATGTGAATGATGGCATAAGGGAACTAAGTCCCGTATACTTTCCATAAGCAAGTAAACATACAAGCATTATCAATTTATCCAAAACACGACCAAGTCGCCTAACAACTTTTAATCCCATTATAATTAATTTATCCTTTATTAATTAAAAACCCTTTTTATTAGTAAGAATCCTTTCTACCTAATAAAAATTCTTTCATTAATCAAAACTTACTTTATTAATTAAAACTTTTTTATTAGTTAAAACTTCCTTTGTATACTTGTATATGTGTTTAATTTCTATTTATAAAAGATATATATTGTACACTACTATATCACTATTCACTTATGCACTTTTCAATACTTAAAAAGAATTTATATGCTTATAACAAAGGTATAAGTATATTCACAAATAAGTTAATATTGTATTTCTTTAAAGTATAATCAAAGAGGTTAAAAAAATGTTAATATAAAACCCTTCTTTTTTATGAATTAAGCATATAACTTGTTCTATCTTTTTATAAAACATTCAATACTTGCTATTATCTTTAAAATTCCATTCTTAAATATCTAGTTATATATATAATATTTTTCTGCTTTAAAATATAATTCAATGGCTTAAAAACAATTGTTACTAAAACATTATTTACTACAAACCCAAAACATTTCACATTTAATCATTATGTTTAAAATTCTCTTTTAAAAGTTTAATTACATTTATTACGATTTAAGAGAAGTGATACTCAAACATTGTCACAACAAACCCAATTCATTTCATACTTTTAATTTTTTCTCTTTAAACTTGCTTTTTAAAGATTCAATTATACTTAAGGCTTTAAGATAAATGTTGTTTAAAACATTGTCACAACAAATCTAAAGCATTAACTTATAGTTATCTACTGAATATTCTAGTGAATATCTAATTATATTCATATATGATTGATAATAAGGGTAAAAAACAAATATTACTAAAACATTGTTTGCTACAACCTAAAATCATTTCTTTCTACTTATAACTAACTTTAATACATTACTTAAAGATCAAAGCATAACCACACTTATTAATTAATCTAATAAACTTTTAAGTAATTCCATAAAATCATTTATTTCAACTTAAATGTTAAAATCCAAACTTCCTTTATTATATTTATACAATACTTAAACTTACTTTTTAAAACTTGCATATACAGGAATACCTTTAAAATACTTATTATTATGTTAAAAAACTTTTAAACTACTTAATAATATATTATACTTATTTATATAGTTTATCATGTAAAATTAAAAAAAAATTGGAAATAAATAGAAAAACCAAAATAAACATGTTTTATTTTAAAAGCCACTTACTTTTAAAAATTCATAATTAATTGTTAAAAATATATTTAAACATGAAACCAATTTTAAAACACTCTAACATAAGTTAGATAATAGCCCTAAAAAGATTAGAGCATAATATTTGATTTAAATGTCATTTTTACACAATTTATAGTTTCAAAAAGCAAAGATAGCATTTCATATAATCCTACCTAAACAATTCGCAACAGGGAAGAGGTGTTGCAAAAGCAGAGATAGCATCTCTGAAATGCTTCTAAAGTTCGAGCTGTTCTTTTAAGGTGAATTTGCTACAACTTTAGGTCTTTTTTTCGACGCTTAAATAAATGATTTTTGATCATTCCTTTTATAGTAGTTAGTATACTCTGGATAGTTGAAAACCATGAAGAATAATCCCAAAGAATATCTTTTAGTTATTTTATATAAATTTCCGAAATGAAGGTATTTTTCTAAAGTGCTCGTATATCGACATTTTGCTATTAAAATTAACTACTTTGTTCAACTAGGTGCCAAATGATTTAAGCTTCAATTTTTTTACAATAAGAGTAATGTATTATTTACTTTTTAAAATGGTAAATAAATCTCTAAGAAAGTTTCTGCAAAAATAAATGTTATTTCTAAAAAATAATTTATTTAAAAGTGTCATTATAACGATTATTTTGCTATTAACTTTTTGAGCTTTGGTTTACTTTTTCTATTACTTTCGAAACATATCCATTGCTTTCCAAAAACGCTTATAGAAGTGTAGGTAACAACTAAATCAAGTTATATTTAAGATATGTTCATAAATCACTAAATTACACTGATTGCAAGAGTGCGTTTATTGTGACTATCGCTATACGGACAATTCCGTATTCAATATCAATATTTAATGTCATTTAATCATATAATCTTATATGATTTCCAAATTCAAATCATATCAGATAGAAGCATGTAATAACATGTGTGCTAACTAATATGTCCAAATTCAATGTCTAAATTTCCAATTACATGTACTTAATTTAAACAACAAAATTTAAAGCCATTCAAAGCTCAATACATAAAAAAAAGCATATTGCTTTTCAAAGCACAATATTATGGACTATAACTTTAAGTAGTTAGGGTTTATTATCATAAATTTTAGCAAGTAAATTAACAAGTTTATTAAATTCATTCAATGAGTGAATTGTAGGATCTAGATTAACCCTAGAGGGGGGGTGAATAGGGTTATAGCAAATTTTCTTGATTTAAACACAGAAACAAACTGCAGAAATAAATATGCTGAAAAGTAAACCACACACAAAATTTACCCAGCTTCGGCAACCCCTGCCTACTGCTGCATTCCCAGATTTCTATTAGAATTAAACAGTCTCCCACTTACAAACACTCTAACAGACTCGCAAACCCTGCTTCCGCTTACAAACACTCTAATAGACTCGCACCCCCTGCTCCCGCCTATAGAGTTTTGCAAATTCGCAAACCCTTGCTCCCGTCTATAGAGTTTTGCAAACTCGCACACCCTGCTCACTGAACTAGTTCTAACTAGACAATCTGACACTACCTACAACCTAGGTGGTGATTTACCAATACTTTATTCGAAAAGAAAACAAAGCTAAAACAAATAAACACCCTTAATAAAATAAAGAATGAATTCTTAAAACAAATTTCCCTTTAACAAGGCCGGCCCGTTCTCTTTTTCTTTTGCTATTGAAAAATTTACGGCCGATCCTCTTTCTGAAATTAGGGCTTCGGATCTTTTATTCCTTGCTTCCAAAATTAGGGCTTTTTGACTTGTTCGCGGCTCTCTGATGATCGATTCGTTTCTCTTGCTCGCTGCTTCGTTTATGATTGATTCTCTGGTTTGCGTTGCTCCTCTGTTGATCGAGTTCGTTGTTGCGGTATGTAATTTTCTTTTCGTTGCTGGTTAAATTGCTTGCTTTAACTCGATGCCTATGATGATAACTGGGTTTGATATTTATATGAATTCGAATCACTTGAATTTGCTCGTATTCATTTACACTTTCCTAATTTTTTGATTTCTTGATGCGCACGGCTTTCCTGATATTTGCGACTACTTGATGCACACGATCTTGATTTTGAAACGTTCGATTTTCTTCTTGAGTCATACGGTAGAAACTTTCCTTTTTTTTCTTCTTTGCTTTGACTTTTTCAAAGACGTATCTGACTTCGGCTTTACTGTGTATTACTTCGTGACTGCCACGGCTTCGGCCATCGTTGTGTTCATCCCTGTGAGCTTCGCCTCTGACCATTCCTCATATGAATTGATTCATATTTGATATGCTGGCTTGTACTTGATATTGTTGACTGATGTTCACTTCACTGTTGACACACTTGAACTTGATTGTTACAGTATTCATATAAATTGTGCATTTGTCTGCACTTGCATTATTTGTAGTCTCTGGTATTCTTGTTGCTTCCCTGACCTTGTAGTTGTTCAATTGTCTTCTGTTCACCTGTAGTTGCATTCACTTCATTGTTGTGTTTACACCCCTTTCTGTTGCTCTTGTGTTGCATTTGATCTTTCTGGCCTTGTACCTTTCCTGGCTTTGGTTGTTGCAGTATGTCACTGTTTTTCTTGTTAAAAAAGCTGCTGTGTCACTGCATTTGGTCTGAGTCACTTGTATCCATTCTCGGCCAGGCTTGAGTTTTGCATTGGTTTCACTGGTGCATTCTCACTTTGGTTTCATGATGTACTTGCTGCCTGGATTGATTCTGTCCACTTCATGTTGTCTTGAGTATTTGGTTCCTTACTTTTCATTATTGCTTGGATATTGAACTTGAGATGTTTCAGTTTGCATGTGCTCTACACTTTGTCTTGGTCACCATGTTGCAACTGCTTGTTGTAGCTGGACTTGTTGTTGTACATGTTGCACTGATTTTCATTGTTGCTGTTATCTTGTACAACTTGTATCACTGTAGTCTTGTTGAGTCTGTGTCATCTGCTCTTGCACACTCCATTCTTTGGTCTGGCCCTGTTGCATGCTGTTACTTACTTGGTGCATTGCCACACTGAACTTGTTTGTTGTGAAGTTGTGCACTTGCCCGACCATTTAAACTCCACTTGTACTTCTGGTTCTTTGTTTGGTCTGGTCATTGTTGGCACTGGTCTGCATACATGTGCTTTTTCTGTTGCATTCATGTTAGTTTAGTCGTGCACTTGGTCTTTGTTGTAACTGGACATGTTGTTGTTTCTTGAATGCATCTGAACATGATTGCTGAACTGGTTTTCTTATGCACTGTTGATTAGTTGATCTTCATTTGGGTTTGTTTCATGTAGCTGTTGGTCTGGAGTTGTTTAATGAAGAGGTTGAACATGTTAGTCGAGCTTGCATACTTCATGATTGCACTGTTCTCTGCATTTACTTGATTGTTGCAGTCCATGTTGCTGTTGGTCTGACTTATGATATCTTGTAGCCTGGCCATTGCTTGCCATCACTGGTCTTTGCATCCATTCATGTTGATTTTTGAAATTTCACTTGAGTTGAATCCAGTTTCAAAAACTCGGGTTTGACCTTGTGCTCGTGTCGTGATTTTAAATATATTGCACGTGAGTTGAACCCGGTTTTTCATTTGGGTTTGACCTGTGCTCACCTATCCCTGTAGCATTATCAAGTGTATATCGATGTGCACGGCCTTGTGGCATGTACAGTGATACACTGTGCATGTCACATTGTTCGTGTATGATGAATTCAAATGTGAATGATGACGAACAACCCAAATAACCGAGGCAAATCATATTTTCAAAAATCATATTTCATTTTATATTGCAAAATATTTCTTTTTCAATTTTACTGCGTTAGTGAATATTTTTGCAGATTGCTCAGATGCTGGATTCTAACTGGAATGAAGTTGAAGATAAACTACGAGTGTGAGTGATATGTAGTGAGGCATTTATGTAAATTGAATTGTGATGTAATTACAATCAAAATTGTATATGTATAGTGAGAGCTTGAATTTGTACTATTCATAAATGTAATAAATATTTGTTTGAATTCAAATTCTTTGTATTTAATTTTATTCAGCAAATATTTATTTAATCTATGGAAAATAAAATAGTACATTAACAAATACATTTAAATGAATATATATATATATATATATATGTTTATTATCATCAAAAAAAAACATATAAGCGCATATTCAACAATCTCCCCCTTTTGATGATAACAAACATATATTTAAGATTTTGACAGTGTTAAATGTATTTGATCAATGATATACTCTAATTGCTCCTCCTATTTAAATGCTTCCTCTCTACATGATGCTCCCCCTGCATATATGCATACAAATAGAAATATACAAATGAGCCTAGATGCAAATGGAAAATTATTTGACCTTTGCTGATTCTATTTGACAAAATCTTAACTTTTCTCTCCCCCTTTTGTTATCAGCAAAAGAATAATAGTGTTAGAGAAAATAGAGATAGAGTGATTGATATTTATCCATCATTAAACTCAAATTGAGTATAAATATTAAACTTCAATAAAAATCAAACAAAAATCATAACTACCCTTGTTAGGCGCATATTCCACTTTTTAGAAAGAATGGTAATGATGTTCTCATATAAAATCATTCAGCTGTATCTACTTGTGGTACATTTATATCAGGAATTTGAATATTTACTAATCATGCATAACCGTTAGGACTTTTAAATGAGATTGGTACTATTTCAATTTAATTTTTAAAAAATGAAATCAAGTATCTTCTAACCACGCATGACCGTAAGGACTTTTAAATGGGATTAAAATCAACTTGTCTATTTAATCAATTAATTTTGATATGCGTTCCATACATGCATAACCGTAAGGACTTTTAAATGAGCATGGAAGCACATAATCAAAAATCCAAGTAATTCACCCATGCATAACCGTGAGGACTTTTAAATGAGAGTGAATACCTTGGATATTTATTTATTTTTACAAAAAAATATGAAATGAAAAACAAATGATCCCTGATTATAGTACCACATATCGACAAACTATATTTAAGTTTTGATAAACAATGGTCGATAGAAATATGATAGATATAGAAATGGTCATGGAATCTTTACCCAACAAAAAGTTTTTTAACTCTTGTTTGAATTCCTAAAGAAATTTTCAAATATACTCTCTTGAGTAATGTATGTGAAATATCAACACTTATCACCTTTTCAATCACTACTTATCTTTTTGATAATTAATAGGGAGTCGGATTAGTCAAAATTTATCATTTAAAATCAAATAAAAATGACTAATCTGAAAATATGGTTAACAATGATTTTCTCGAAGGGGTTATATGATAAAAAATTTCCGCTATTTGAAAATTATTTGTAATGAAAAATATACAGATATTTTCTTTGAAAAAACGATGCAGTTACTAAATGTCTCACCATAAATCACGTTCAACTAGTAAGTTTCCTGTCAACTAGATTACCAGTATGATCTGCATCTGACTTTCTCTTTCACTCCAAAATATCACTAACCAAATCTGATAGACCAGATCATGAAGTGTGCATGAAAACTCAAACTCACAATTTTTTTACAGCATTCTCTTGAATTTTATTCAAACAAACATATATGAAGTAAATCCAAGAATCTAGAGAATATAATCGGCAACTATGTTGAGCAAGTCAGAATCAAAAAATCATCATCAGATCATTATCACAATTTTGCCTGATTTAATTCAGAATATGGTGCAGATTATCACATTTAATATATCGATCAAGTAAATATACCTTCACCTATTTTACCTTTACGATAATTTTCGTGGTTTCCCATTGTGATTCTGTCACCCTTGTACTAGGCTAAGGAACTTTGCTTTGTCGTCCGTTGTGTTTCTGAAACAGCCAAAAATCCAGAAAACACTGTTGTTGTTCCTTAGCCTGCCACCACACCTACACGGGAAAAGATTTATGTGACCTATTTTTTTTTATAGGTCCATGGTTGTTAGTGGCAGAAGATTTAGAAAAATAATTTTGTGGAGACCCAAAACTGTTTATATATGTTCCTTGTGGCACCCAAATTTGTTTAACTTTGAGAGATTTTATATTTGTGCCTTTTGGAACCCAAATTGGTATAGTTTTCATGTGTTTGGGTCTATACCAACAATTATTTTGATTGTGTCCAAATTTTCTACAAATTGTGCACACTGAATTTTCTTGATTAATCTTGCTTTCAACATTTTCAGATTTATTATATCCAAGTCCTTGTCTAACCGTATTTACAGTTTGCTTTCCTAATAGAATATTCAACGATTTTTCACTTTTTGAGAATTTATCTAAAGTCATTGACAATTGTTGGACTTGTGTTTTGAGAGATTCATTTTCATTTATCAATTGTGTGCATTTTTTAATAGAATTCTCTCTCCTAGTATTTTCATTCTCTTTTAAAATCAGAATTTCATTTTCAAGTGATTTTATATTGATTTCTGATTTTTTAATTTCCTTTTCGAATGTTGGATACTTATTACACTTAGGAATCTTACTTTGATAGGTTTTAACTAATTGGTCGAGTTGTTCATTTAATTCTATCAAAGTATCTTTTTGTGATTCAAGTTTGGCATACTTCTCCCTAAGTCGTTCAAAACAGCCATTCACTTCATGGAAATAAATAAGTAATTCAGAGTGAGTGAGTTTTGATACCTCGCTTGGCTTCATATTGTGCTCTCTATTTTTTAATTTTTGATTTAGAGCTGGATTTCCGTATTTGCGGTTCCTTCTTTTGAATTTCTTTATTAGTAATGCCAGCTCGGCTGCTCCATCATCATCATCCTCATCACAACTGCTATTTACCAATCCTGTTAAGCACATTTCTTTAACTGAGTCGGTTGTGGAGGACATCTCATTGCTGTTGACTTTTGCTCCATATATTGCATCGAAAGTATTCCAGATTTTCTGTGCATTTTCACAATGAGAGACGAAATAAAAATTATCACGATTAATATGAGAATATAATATATGCATAGCAAGAGCATTAATCGAGATAATATCCTTATTTGTTATATCACACCCATTTTCAATAATATCCCAACATTTAATATTAACGGATTTTAAATAAAATTCCATTTTCAATTTCCAGTTCAAAAAATCTGTTCCATCAAAATTAGAAGGAATAATATTGGAACGACCCTCAACAAAAGTATTATTTGGTGGATTCATGACTCTAGAGTTAAAGAAAAATACCGTGCTCTGATACCACTTGTAAGATCTAGATTAACCCCAGAGGCGGGTGAATAGGGTTATAGCAAATTTTCTCGATTTAAACACAGAAACAAACTGCATAAATAAATATGCTGAAAAGTAAATCACACACAAAATTTACCCAGCTTCGGCAACCCCTGCCTACTGCTGCATTCCCAGATTTCTATTAGAATTAAACAGTCTCCCGCTTACAAACACTCTAACAGACTCGCAAACCCTGCTCCCGCTTACAAACACTCTAATAGACTCGCAACCCCTGCTCCCGCCTATAGAGTTTTGCAAACTCGCAAACCCTTGCTCCCGCCTATAGAATTTTGCAAACTCGCACACCCTGCTCACTGAACTAATTCTAACTAGACAATCTGACACTACCTACAACCTAGGTGGTGATTTACCAATACTTTATTCGAAAAGAAAACAAAACTAAAACAAATAAACACCCTTAATAAAATAAAGAATAAATTCTTAAAACCAATTTCCCTTTAACAAGGCCGGCCCGTTCTCTTTTTCTTTTGCTATTGAAAAATTTACGGCCGATCCTCTTTCTGAAATTAGGGCTTCGGCTCTTTTATTCCTTGCTTCCAAAATTAGGGCTTTCTGACTTGTTCGCGGCTCTCTGATGATCGATTCGTTGCTCTTGCTCGCTGCTTCGCTTATGATTGATTCTCTGGTTTGCGTTGCTCCTCTGTTGATCGAATTCGTTTTTGCGGTACGTAATTTTCTTTTCGTTGCTGGTTAAATTGCTTGCTTTAACTCGATGCCTATGATGATAATTGAGTTTGATATTTATATGAATTCGAATCACTTGAATTTGCTCGTATTCATTTACACTTTCCTAATTTTTTGATTGCCTGATGCGCACGGCTTTCCTGATATTTGCGACTACTTGATGCACACGGTCTTGATTTTGAAACGTTCGATTTTCTTCTTGAGTCATACGGCAGAAACTTTCCTTTTTTTTTCTTTTCTTTGACTTTTTCAAAGACGTATCTGACATCGGCTTTACTGTGTATTACTTCGTGACTGCCACGGCTTCGGCCATCGTTGTGTTCATCCCTGTGAGCTTCGTCTCTGACCATTCCTCATATGAATTGATTCATATTTGATATGCTGGCTTGTACTTGATATTGTTGACTGATGTTCACTTCACTGTTGACACACTTGAACTTGATTGTTACAGTATTCATATAAATTGTGCATTTGTCTGCACTTGCATTATTTGTAGTCTCTGGTATTCTTGTTGCTTCCCTGACCTTGTAGTTGTTCAATTGTCTTCTGTTCACCTGTAGTTGTATTCACTTCACTGTTGTGTTTACTCCCCTTTCTGTTGTTCTTGTGTTGCATTTGATCTTTCTGGCCTTGTACCTGTCCTAGCTTTGGTTGTTGCAGTATGTCACTGTTTTTCTTGTTAAAAAAACTGCCGTGTCACTACATTTGGTCTGAGTCACTTGTATCCATTCTCGGCTAGGCTTGAGTTTTGCATTGGTTTCACTGGTGCATTCTCACTTTGGTTTCATGATGTACTTGCTGCCTGGATTGATTCTGTCCACTTCATGTTGTCTTGAGTATTTGGTTCCTTACTTTTCATTGTTGCTTGGATATTGAACTTGAGATGTTTCAGTTTGCATGTGCTCTGCACTGTGTCTTGTTCACCATGTTGCAACTGCTTGTTGTAGCTGGACTTGTTGTTGTACATGTTGCACTGATTTTCATTGTTGCTGTTATCTTGTACAACTTGTATCACTGTAGTCTTGTTGAGTCTGTGTCATCTGCTCTTGCACACTCCATTCTTTGGTCTGGCCCTGTTGCATGCTGTTACTTACTTGGTGCATTGCCACGCTGAACTTGTTTGTTGTGAAGTTGTGCACTTGCCCGGCCATTTAAACTCCACTTGTACTTCTGGTTCTTTGTTTGGTCTGGTCATTGTTGGCACTGGTCTGCATACATGTGCTTTTTCTGTTGCATTCATGTTAGTTTAGTCGTGCACTTGGTCTTTGTTGTAACTGGACATGTTGTTGTTTCTTGAATGCATCTGTACATGATTGCTGAACTGGTTTTCTTGTGCACTGTTGATTAGTTGATCTTCATTTGGGTTTGTTTCATGTAGCTGTTGGTCTGGAGTTGTTTAATGAAGAGGTTGAACCTGTTAGTCGAGCTTGCATACTTCATGATTGCACTGTTCTCTGCATTTACTTGATTGTTGCAGTCCATGTTGCTGTTGGTCTGACTCATGATATCGTGTAGCCTGGCCATTGCTTGCGATCACTGGTCTTTGCATCCATTCATGTTGATTTTTGAAATTTCACTTGAGTTGAATCCAGTTTCAAAAACTCGGGTTTGACCTTGGGCTCGTGTCGTGATTTTAAATATATTGCACGTGAGTTGAACCCGGTTTTTCATTTGGGTTTGACCTATGCTCACCTATCCCTGTAGCATTATCAAGTTTATATGGATGTGCACGACCTTGTAGCATGTACAGTGATACACTGTGCATGTCACATTGTTCGTGTATGATGAATTCAAATGTGAATGATGACGAACAACCTAAATAACCGAGGCAAATCATATTTTCAAAAATCATATTTTCAAAAATCATATTTCATTTTATATTGCAAAAATATTTCTTTTTCAATTTTACTGCGTTAGTGAATATTTTTGCAGATTACTCAGATGCTGGATTCTAACTGGAATGAAGTTGAAGATAAACTACGAGTGTGAGTGATATGTAGTGAGGCATTTATGTAAATTGAATTGTGATGTAATTACAATCAAAATTGTATATGTATAGTGAGAGCTTGAATTTGTACTATTCATAAATGTAATAAATATTTGTTTGAATTCAAATTCTGTGTATTTAATTTTATTCAGCAAATATTTATTTAATCTATGAAAAATAAAATTGTACATTAATAAATACATTTAAATGAATATATATATATGTTTATTGTCATCAAACAAAAACATATAAGCGCATATTCAACATGAATAACTCACATTTATTCAAACCAAACATTTTCATCTTCCTACTAACATTCAAACAAGCAACAAAACACCTCATACTCCAATCATAACTCACGTTCATGGCCTCCTCCTCCCACCTCTGCCCATGGTCTAGTCTTCCTCTCCACTCATCATTCTCACACCCATGAAGGGATCTTTCTCCTTGCTCCATCATTTCCTCACTCCTTAGATGCTAAACTATGTTCTAATGATGATATAAGAACTTTGCGAAAGTTTGGTGGAGAAAAGAGTTGGTTTAAATAGATATTTAGAAAATTGGAGAGGAGGAGGAAGAATACATTGATTTCTTTGTTGTGAATTGGTAAGAAATAAAGTGAACCCTCTCATCTATTTATAAGCTTAGAAAAAGTGGCGAATGACCATGCATAACTCCCGTCCTTCCACGCCTTAGTACATGCAACCATATACTTACACAAACCATACTTATATTTAAATCACTCAGATATTTACAGATGAAGTGTTTAAAATTTCAGATCGGTACATTCTCCTCAGAATATTTAATCCTCGAAATTTCAACACAAGCAACAAACGAAACAACCATACACTAATATTTAACAGTATTAAAATTATTAGCGAACATAGCTTAAAGTTTTGTCTAAATTCAACAATCATCCCATCACACAAGGATGACAAATAAACTACTAAGCGTACCTTACGCTCAACAACCTTATGTGTTACTTAGTCGATTATTCATACTACCTCAAAAATTCGAAGAGACCTTTCCCAAACCCTCCATAAGCTAATAAACATAGTATTTAATTATACCAAATCCTGCACGATGTACATATGTCATTTGTATGCAATATAAATTCAGATCACTTGTTCAATCACTAGAATTCACTTTCAAATTAGTATAGATCATCTAACCTCTCTAGTGCGGACTCTGATCAAGTTTCTTGATTAAAAATTTCTGCTCTTCTTACAAAGTCATATACTATAATGTAGAACTTCTAGATATATCAAGGATCTATATCAAGCGTTCGTCATCAAGAATCTAATGAAAAATCCTAATGCAATGACCCATAATTTTTGATAGTTATAAATATTATATTAATTAAGAGTTTGCAATATAATATGGTGAAAAGTAAAAATTTATGATTTACTTATGAGAAAATAACTAGAATATTATTCAATATTATTGTTTGAATATTTTACAACTATTTAAAGTAGTTTTAATTAATTGAAACAATTGAAAATTAAATTGGTTATAATTGTAAATAAGGAATAAATTCAATGTTGTATTAAAAAGAGAAATTATATGCAATTAATTGATATATGTTAACATAGAAAGGAGTCAATATTTGGTAAGTAATTTATCAACCATTGTTGGTAAACAATAGGTCAATAGAGGTGAATTATTAATGTATAACAATTTATTCATTATCATCTTGATATTTAATCCGTTTGAAATTAATTGAATATCAATTTTAATTAATCTAATTAAATATTACAGTTAATATGAATTAAGATGATAACTATATAATATTGAATGCAATAAAATGCAAACTAGTGTTAAATGAATATATATGGTATTGGCTGATTGTATAATAAGAGTGAGAATCTAAATAAAAGAAGCTATTTGAATTTAAATTTATATTAATGAATTTATTACAGTTTTAATCGAACGTCGATAATTAGTGCAATATTTAAATAGTGAATTTAACATGAAAAATTTATTTTGATAGATTATTTACTTATATGTAATCTAGAATGATGACATTCTTAATTTAAATTTAAAAGTGATTAAATTAATTTAATAATAATTCATTTAATTAACTTGAAAATAGCCATTTTGGCCACTATCTCGGAGACCAATTTCATCGGATCTGTAACATTGAATTATTGTAGGATTTGAAGTTTCGTAGCGATCAGACTCATGAGGGCTCGAAGCGCATAGAAATCAATTAAATAAATTCAATTAAAATAATATGATTTGAAAGCTAACTTCTATATACAATGGAATTAGGGTTTGATACTAGTTTTATTGAGTTTAAAGATATCAAAAACATATATTTCGATATATTGAATGACCCATTTTCGTTTCGGAAACAAAACGGGCTTTTCAGGTCATGTTATCATTTTGAACCAATTCAATCGGTACCATTCGTTCTTATCCATCTATCTATATAAATAGATTTTGTTTCTCTAGGTCTTTCATTTTATTCTGTACATACATCAACTTCTTATTTGTTCCTCCTTCTCAAATGGCAGAAACCTAATTTCCAAATTCAATTGCAAATTAAAATCAAATCGAAAATTTTAAACTCCTCATACTTATCAAATTATATATCGTTAGAAAGCCCTCGACGAGTGCAATCTAATGTAGTTATTCATTTTTCGATTTGATGCATCATTTGACCATAAATCGATGAAGAACCTTGGTCGTCCATATTAGGGTTTTCGATCCAATGGTGGATCGTCGATTTTACGACAATCGGGAGGTGCATGCTTGTAGATGGATCAAGAGTTATAGACCTAAGGTGTTTGTTTTTGTCATAGGGGTTGTGATAGAAGTGACAAGCTATGGTTTCACATGCGGTAGTGGAATTAGGTAGCGGTTGGAGAGCGTATCGATGGGTTCTCTGTGCATAAGTGCTAGCGTTTGGGTGACGACCCGCCTTTTCGCACAACTTAAGCTAACAATAAACCACATATGCCCAACTTAAGCCGTTCAAAATTGACAGATTATCAATTTGAGGTTTTAATATAGAATCAAACGTAGAATCACACATAGAATAATACAGAATCTCGCAACAGACATAGTAGTTCATGAAGCTATTAAATAAAATACATTAGAATTCAGCCTTTAATTATACAATACCAGAGATACATAAGAGTCTACTGGTACAAGCCAAAATGAAAATAGATAACTAATACTGGATAGAGTGGAGTCTTCAACTAAGTCTTTTCCTCCTAAAATAAGCACTGCTCATACACTGCAATACTCAGACTGACTCGAGCATAAAGTAAAACAATATACTCGAGTCAGGACTAGAAGTTCTCATGTAAGTGGTCTAACTGAAGTGAAATGTTTAAAGTAAATCACGAGATGTTACGGGATTTTCCATCTATTAAGGATCCGTCAAATTATCTATATATATAGTAGAGTACGCTATATATGCAATGTTTACCAATAATATAAAATATCAAAATAGCATTCAGGCTTTACGTTGAACCCCCTTAACGCGTTTTTTAATATTGTCATACAGTTTGCATATAAAACACCAGTAAACAGTCGGTGGATAGGGATGCGCCGTGATACGACAACACTAAATCAAAATCATAGTGGTTTTATATAGGAATAAAAGTATGAAAAGCCACGTGAGGCAATGCCCAAGGTAGGATACTACCAGTTCGGGTCGCAGGGCTGGTGGTAACACATCGTCGCAGTGACTGTCCACCACGTCAAACTCTCTAGGGAGATCACCAACAATAACCGAAGTAAGGATATTCATACGAAGAAGTGTGTCTGCTAGGGGTAGCTAGCACATTTGGCCCTACCATGTTGTCCTGTTTTAGTCATTTCAAATTGGCACAAGTGCCGGGGTCTATCCATCATCATTCTCTTTCTTCAAATCCAGCAACGTACGCCTAATTCAACAACTTCATTCTAGAACATCACTCCATGTACATAGTTATTAAAGTGTTTCCGATATCGACAGAGAATATGTCTATATCCGGTCCTGGCCTCTTTAATAACCAACGTTATTTTTCACACTGATTGGTTATTTTATTAAATCAAAGTATCTCTTATTTCAAATAACATATCCTCATTTGACTTAAATAAATTTGGATTTAAAATCTAAAGATCCAATTTTAAACAAGTATTTGACCTTTACAAAATTATCCAAATTGAATAACTATTCAAATTAATAAGGTTAATTAAATCTTAAATAAAAAATTTGAGTATTAAATATTCAATATAATCAAACTTCTGGATTGAGCAATTTACTTAAACACTTATTTTAACACTTTTAATTAAACCTTGATTTAAAACAATTCAGTTTAATCTTTATATATATTATTTAATAAAATCAATTAAAATTCCCTTTTTAATTAAATTAAATATTTATTTAAGAATTTAATTACATATGCAATATTAACAATTTCCACTAAATTCAACTAATCACCTTAACGAGTTTAAATATCATTAACATTTATCATAACCACTTTAATTCAATTTCAAAATTTAACATAGTTCAACTGGTATTTCATTTTAAAATCTAATTTAACATAATAAATTTCCAAATTTAATATTAATTTCAACGTTAATTCCAGATTTATAAATTCATGATATATTTCCAAATTATTCCTTTATCTCAAATTTAAATATTAAATATCTAAAATAAATTTTATTTGACCAATCAGTGTTTATTATTAAATTTTCTATCCTAGGCCAAGTGACTTAAATTTGGGTATATATCATTGCAACCCATATTCCGGTTCAAATTTCAGTGTCCAATTCAATGTATACGACAATAACATAGATGTGACACGATATACTTAAATCAATAAATCAACATACTAATATTCAAAATTCTTCACAGTTAAAAGGTTTCATATGCAATTGGAATCCTAATCAATAAATTAAGCCACATCAGTAAATTGTATATCGCAGCGTCAACTATCCGTGGTTTCCAATTCCAATACCAACCATATCTATCGACCAATTATTTATTAAATCACAGGTATACAATGTGAATTTCTAGTCATGAGTTTACAAACGCTCATCTTCGCAGATTAGAAAAGCAAGAACAAACACGGCGATATGGATACGGACACGCACACATGCACTAACGGCTACAATATGTTGCTGCGAACTCGAAGGCTGATGGTTTAGCTACTAGCCGTGGGGATGATGGACATGGTTGTTTCGATGAAGGCGTAGAGGGTTGGTGGTTCCTTGGGTTCGATCGAAGAGGGAATGCGGGGCTCGATATGGGGTTAGGGTTTGGTGGCTGCTGGGTATACGGGTTTGGGTTCGGTGAAGTGGTGCTGGGTGGAGAGCGTGTTCAGCCGTGGTGCAGGTTGGGTCCATGGGGAGCAGGCTGCTACGAGTAGGGTAGGATGCGTGTGGCTAAGGGGGTGCGAGCGGAGGAATAGGGTGGTCGGATGTAGTGGAGGCATGACTGGGCAGGAAGGATGCTGGTGTCTCGGGTGGTGGCTGCTAGTCGTGAGGGTTGGCGGGTTCGGGCGGGCGAGGCTGGTAGGTGGTTTGCTGGGTAGGGACAGGTGTAGCAGGGGAGAACTGGGTGGCCGAGGGGATGCGGGCGGCGAAGGTTGGCTGGGTTCGGGTGCTAAGGGTGGTGGTCGGGTGTGGGTCGTGGGACGATGCGGCGGAGCAGGCGGATGGGACGGAGGAGGTTGGTGGGGTTCAGTGGCTTGGTTCGGCTACAAGGGAAGGGGGAGGGTGCGGCTGAGGGGGAATGGGTTGGGTTGTGAAGCGGGCGGAGCAGGTTGGAAACAAGGGGATGAGAAATGCAGGAAAGAGGGGAAGAAGGTTTACATGGAGGGGTGGATATATGGCTTATGTATGCTTTCCTCTGAGTGATGGGCTTGAGCAAAGGAAAGAAGAAGAGCAACGCATGTATAAAATGGAAAGGAGAATGCACAATGGTAATTAATGCATAAATTAAATTTTCTAGGCTATGCACGCAAATTTGTCGGCAAGGAAAAGAAAATTTTGCTGCGAAAAGAAGTGAAAGTAATGTGGATAAAAGTCCAATAGGGCACGGTCACGGACCGCTATCTTGTCCATTTAGATTTTTACAACGGAAGCCAAAATATGAAAACAACTATAGTGCGGAGATTGGTGTGGTGAGATGAATCCAACGGTGTACTAAAATCTACAGTACGACATTCGTAATAAAATTCCATCTGTCGCCAGTTATACCGCTTCGAATTTAAACGTCAATGATAATTCCTGATAAACGGAGCTACAAAGGTCGGAATTGGACGGAAAGAACTTTGACGTTTTAGTCAGAAAATCTTTTAGATCATTTCTATGTAAAAATATTTATTCTTTAAAATTTGATAATTCATACCAAAAATATAATGACCGAGTTTCGAAATTTTTTTAATATAAAATAAATTTCGTTGGCCTCATTTCAATGGATGCATTTCAAATATCTAGTTTTCGTTGTCAGATTTTATTGTTAAAATAAATTTTATTTCAAAATCTTCGTTAAAATTCTTATTTAAAACTTTGAAAAATTCAAGTCCTTACTGGTTTGGAAAGGTGAGAATTAATTTTTTATACCTTCTATTTTATTTTAATTTTAAATTTAATTTTCAATCGTTCTAACTAGCATAACTTTTTCATACGAGCTCGGATTCATGCGTGTTTTTCTCCGTTGCGATCATAATGAAATTCCGAACATTATGGAACTGGTTTGGTTAGATTTTGAGACTACTAGATTTTTGGTCAATTTTTGGATTTAAATCATCAACAAATCAAAGGTAAGTGTTTTAACCC
Organism: Allium cepa; assembly: GCA_030765085.1. Classification (NCBI taxonomy): domain Eukaryota; kingdom Viridiplantae; phylum Streptophyta; class Magnoliopsida; order Asparagales; family Amaryllidaceae; genus Allium; species Allium cepa. The sequence continues at coordinate 764,215,507 of CM060941.1, read as the reverse complement.
ACTCACAACTACTATTAAATTAAATTTATGATGTGATTAAAAATTGATTATAAACTGTTTGGTATTTTAAACTGTGATTTAACTTTAATTTGAATTTATACTGAATTTAATTGCCAGTTAAATACTGGATAATGATAACCAGTTTATTTGTTGTGATTTATTGGCTAATTTGAATGATGATTGTGATGGATGTTTAATTATTGTTATTCAGATGATTGGATATTATATTTATTTTATATGTTGTCATCACACTGTAAGTTCCCTTAGTTTGCTGTTAGGAAAAATTTCATTATGGGTTGAAATGATACATACCCAAATGGTCTTATAGATTAGGAAAAATCATTATGGGTTGAAATGATAAACTCGAGAGATTTGTGGATTTTGAAATTTATTTGAGATTGCAAGTTGAAATGATATACACCCATAAATTTAAAATTTTAATCGGTTGAAATGATATATATCTGTATCACTTGACCATAGGGTAGAAAATTATATACGGACACCAGATTGGTTAACTTATATTATTTTAAAACATAAATTTTTGAATCCAATTAAATGATATTTTGAAATAAAATTTGATTTATATGAAATGAATTGTTTTCAAAATCCAAGCTTTAAAATATTGAACTTGAACTTGGTTTAAATGAATTGTTTACAGAATTTAAATTGGAATTTTGAAGTTGAATATTGAAATATAGATGAAACTTATCAAAATTGAGTTATCGTAAACGTTTGAATGTTTAAACTTTGAAATCTATTGAATTTGAAGTGGTTTAAATTTGTAGTTCAAACAAGGATTTGAAATCGATATAGATTGAAATGGTTTTAATAAGAATTTGAATTGAAAGATTAGAATTGAGTTTTGTTGATTTGAAATCTGGATATGGTCCAGATTTGTTGAAATGAAAGAATTAGACTAATTTGGTATTATTTTCAAGTTAAGTATTTTAATATAAACTGTTTAAAAATCTTATATTTTAAAATTTAGATTATTTAGATTTTCAACAATTTACTATATAAACCATTCCAATAATCAAACCATTTTCTACTAAACTATTTTTAACTATTTTAAAATCCTTAAACTATTTAAAATATTAAACTAATAAAACTATCTTAAACTATTTTTGACTATTGTAACTATTTTAATACATTAACTATTTTAATATATAACCTATTTTAATATATAAACTATTTCTAATATATAAACTATTTTAATATGTAACCTATTTTTAAACATATAAACTCTTTTTAAATGTATAACCATTCCAATATATAAACTACATTCAATATTCAAACTGTTCAGGTTGGAACTGTTATGATTTAGATTCAATCGATTTAAAGGCAATATTTTGACATAGAGGTGTAACCTATTTTATGGTTTGACTTTAAAATGAATATGATTTAAAGTAAATATGATTTCGAAAGTGATATGATTTTGAAAGTGATATGATTTTGAAGTGAATATGATATTTTGATGTCAATTATAAATCGGTGTTGGAAATGTAAAAGAACCAACCGGTGTGAAATAAGCGTTTGGTTATTAAAGAGATCGGGATCAGATACTGTCATACTCTTTGCCAATACCGAAAATCACTTTAACAACTGTGTACATGGTGGAGAATCCAGAACGAAGTAGGATGATTTGGAGAACGATACTGTATAAGGTATGAATGCATCCCTAACCCCCTCGGGTCAGCATGATGTGACTAAAAGAGGAGCCATGCAGGGCCAAGTGGGCTCGCACCCCCGATGGGGCATGTTACTTCGATACCATATTTTTTACTTTATGATTGATTTGGTGGCCATGCCTAGATGTAATTTTGGGAGTGTGTCTCGAGGTGGGCGGTAGTAGCTGCTATGCGTTACCACTAGTCTGAATCCACAAAATGGTAGTATTCTACCCTGAGCATTGCCTCGTATGCCTTGTCATATGCCTTATTGAGCCTATTACGGGTTTGGTTTGTGTCGTACCTATGGAATGCTCCCTGATAGCCCACTAGTTTACAGTGGAGTTTACAGTACTGTATAGACTACGACATTTATATAAAAATATGTTAAGGGGGATATGGGTAATGCCTTAATGCTATTTCAATATTTTACTTTACTATAGACATATTATAATAGCATATTGTGCTACATAGTAGATAGTTTAACAGATCCTTAGGAGATGGAATCTCAAACATCTCTTAAATTATTGCATGCACATTAGACACTAGGTAAAAGATGTAAAATCCCGTAAACATTTCTGAAGCCGTTGTGCTCATATTTATTTATTGTTGATTTAACTTACATAAGATCTTTTAGTTCTGAATCGAATGTTTTGTCTTTCGTTATGCTCGGTTCAGTCTGAGCTTTTCAGTGTACTAAAAACTATTCTTCTGGAGGACGATGATGAAGATTTAGTACTATTACTATATATTATATTTATTCCACTTCATCATGTTGTTTCGCTGCATTATTTATTTATTCCTATTGTATGTGTTACACTGATCTGTATTGTAAAATTGTTATCAAATTTTATTTGTAAAACATCTTCATAAACTATTTATTAGATTATTATATTTTTTCATTCTGCTGTTAGATTCTGAGTTTTTTTATCCTTTTCTCTTCTTTTTTATTTTTACCTTATAACAATCCTCCCTTTTGAATGGTTTGAGTTGGCATGTGTGGTTTATTATCAATTTAAAGTGTCCAAAAAGGTAGGTCGTTACATTTGGTATCAAAGCGAGGTTTAGCGATAACCTTAGCTTTGTGGGGTTAGACTCACTAGAGAAAGGGTAGTGATGCCCTAAAATGAGTTATCTGAGTGTATATATGTGAGATGGTGTACTTGTTAGTGTTATAAAATGTTTTGATATTGTGTCAATTTGATTTATTTAGTATTTATAAATTTTGGTCGGCACATAGGATGTTATGACATCGATAGGGATTTCTAAACACTTAATAGGGCATATCGACACAATATTGTTTTGAAATGTAGATAAATGAAATAATTTTACCTAGTATTATATTAGGTATATACAAGAATAATTTTATAAATGAATATAGTTAAGTGTGGTAGGTGTGTTTGTTTGGTAGTGAAATTTTATAAATATTGGTTGCAACTGAAAAATAGGATTTACAAATAAATTTAATTTAATTTGACATTTGAGAACTTAAGTTCTGGGATATGGAATTCGTTTTCAAAAGAATTTGGAACATAATATTAGTATTATTTGGAAGTATTTTCAAATATAAATATTTTCAATGCGATTTGAATGAAATGTTTTAAAGGAATTTTAAAAAGGAAATAAGTTCCGTACTCCCCTCATTTGTCGCTGGATAATAATTTTGTGTTGGCAGTCGCATCATCGACATTCATTTTCGAATTTCATAGTGGAAAGACCATTGTAGTAGCTTTGCTACACATTTTAATTTTATTTTCGTAAGCATGATTTTATATATATATATATATATAAGATATGAATACATATTGTTTTCAAATGAGTTGAAATGAACCCGACATTTAGTTCTTAAGTTTCTACAGATAAGGGATTTCAATTATTGTAATGAAATGAAATCTTAACTATTTTAATAGTTGGAAATTTCTAAAATGAAAAATAAGAAACTAGATGCTAAATGATTAATGAAATATATAAGAAATTGGAAAATTGTAACTTGTGGATCACAAGATATGAAAATTTAGAAGATGTAATTATTGAACATTTGGTTAACTAAGTAAATAAAATAAACTTGTGTAACATTCAATTATATTCTCAAAACACACACACACATACACACACATATATATAACTTACCAGAATTATTTAAAAAGTTTGTAATGTTAAATAGGAATAGGTAATAGGATATTATACAAGTAAAACTTAAATAATGAAAGTGTTTAAATGGAATTATTTCTATAAATAAGAATTTTGATATACAAGAAATTTTATATGCATAAGTCATTGTTTGAAGTTATTTATAACTAAAGTGAATAGTAAAAGTGAATACTATATTAAGTAAAAGATTATAACTTTAGAAATTTTTGAAGTGATTCATAAATGGGTTTAATAATCGATGATGCTATACATGAATGAATGAATGTGAATTAAAAAGCGGAGAAATTTACGTATGAATTGATTCATAAATGAATATTAATGTTAAAAGGAAATCAAGTTATATAAGTAAATGATAACTGTGAATTAAATTGCAAAGAAACTCATATAATATTTTAACAATTGACTTATTGATGATCTAAATAATTGAATGGAAAATAACATATATAAGCGGATGAATGTAAATGAATGGAAAAAGAAGACATTGTATGAATGAATGAAAATAAAAAAAAGTAAATAATGATGTGAAAAGAAACCAATAGAATAAACTGAAATAACATTTAAATTATGTATTGTTTGGCTAATGGGAAGTTTAGGAAAGGTGTAGCTATCCTGAGTCGACCTTTGAAAATCGGCACCGAATACGACACTCATGTTCAAATGTCGTAGATCCAAACATCGAATCTGGTGCGCCGGAGCTTATAACACCATTAAGTACAACACAGTGGAAGAAAAGAATATCAATCTATATAAGACATTGATATGATGACAGATACAATATCTGATATAATATGATACAACAAAATGATACAATGGATATCAACACTATCAGAGATACAAGACACGACAGAAAGAAAATAGTTAACACCAGCAGCGGAATAATAACTCCAAAAGAATGCATCCCCAAGTCCAATGCTCCAATCCAAAGCTAGCTCGAACCAACATCACGTGTCACCTAGATGAGCAAGTCTCGTCCATATCTAAACACTGAACTAACTCCAGATAATCCACTAAACCTGACTATCTGAAAAACCCAACTCTAGACTGCCCGTGTGGAAAAATAGTGGGCACCCAAAGTTTAGGATAGGAACAATAAACTCCGAGTCAGTCATGGGACTGGTGTGAGTAACAAAAACAGCTTGGTCTTTAAAACAAACAACAGAATTTAAAAATAAATTCGCAATGCTTTTTAGAAAATGAAACTACCATAAGGCCACCCGCCATACACACAATGCAAATGCAGAATTGGAGGAGATTTCTCCTTATGATAGTCAAACATGCTTGATACGAGAAAATTTCTTGATATTATTATTATAAGTGCACAGTGGAAAACATTTCGAAAGTAGAATATAAATCTTAGCCAGCATAGACATTTCGCACTTGTGCCTACTATAGCTACCATGTACAATAGCAGGTTACCACTACATTCCATGGCAGGTAATACAACTAAAACCGTACAGGACGCGTATTGTTTTGATTGCATTTCCAACAAATGGTCGGGCTAAGGAACTTCCCACTGTCCATGGGTACGCCTCTAACCAGATCTCTGCCAACACAAGGCCGGGTTACCTCTGTAACTAGGTAACTACTTCTCGAGCATGCCACCCCCCGGTCCTTTGGGAACTTTATCCGAGGCGCCTCTAAACCACAAAGCAACAACCATACAGGAAATGAGATTGAAGCCCACCACATAGGTAAATATCTGGGCTCCGTACCATGATACCACCCTTTACCAGAAGGGAATGATACACCCTAAAGGGCGCGACCCTCATAACCTTGCTGCATCTTTCCTGTTTCGACCATTTTCGGGTTGTGAGGTCCTGATGCAGTCTCGTCCACAAAGCTACGCTTTATACAAAGCCATGCTCTGATCACAAATGATCATCAACACATAGCAGCACTAAGCATGCCACACTACCAAATTGGGAATATATCACTGATAACCTTCAACTACATAACCTCTGAGCTCCTACGTCTCAGAGAAGGATGTTAAGCTAAGTGAATAAATTCTCCGCCACCAACAGATATGTATTTAAAAGAAATCTGCTTTATATCTCAAAGTGTAGTGCCAGACGTACAACCATACAAGTCTGTCCCGGGTTCGAACAGAACCGAAGGCACTTCCGAAGAAGCCCTTGCAAATCCGGGTATTCACAATCCCGATTTGGACTTCCCATCACTTAGAGAGAACTCTATACTGGAGCAACTCAGTGCAGAGTCAATCGATAAGTTATCCTATCGTTCTCACAAATACCCGGTCTTCACCACCGGTCTTCAAATGCTATCCATAACGACGTATCACTATTAGAAATAGGTTATATGACACAAGTCCTCTCCTGGCTAAATCGAATAATGAGCGTAATATTTAAAATATATGGATATGGGATTTCAGTTAAGTCACAACTTCAAAGAAAACCAAAGTTTTCTTTTGAATGGTTTAACAAATTACCCTTTCAAATCTTTTAAACAAAAAGATTTATTTCACTAAGTTCACACAGTTTCACAAAGATCCATTTGCGGGTTTCAAAACAATTCCCATTTCAATTGGATTCACTCATTAAATATTTAAATTAAAGATTTAACTTATAGCTTCCAAATCCCATTTCCATAACTTGGAAATCATTTCCTTTTCAGACTAGAAATCCTTTTAACACAAATTGGAAGTTCATTACTTATGTGAAAGCTTTTATTATTTGAAAACAAATAGTTTTCGTTTCAGAAAATCCAGTTATATTTGCACGAGTTAAAGCCCTTGAATTATATTCAAATTCCCAAATCAATACCTTTAAAATGGTTTAACCCATATATATCTTAGTATAACATCTTTAATCCCTAGTTTCCAAACATAGAATTCAATTTCAAACTTGAATTCCAATTTAAATCAAATTATTTCAACTTAATCAAGTTATTCAAAAATAATTTTTTATCTTTGAAATTGCATTTTAAAAGCTTTTTCACTTTAAATCCAATCCATTTCCAAAACCATTTGGATTTAAATATTCAACTTTTAAAATCATTTCAAAAATCTACGACTTAATCGATTTCCTCGTGAAATCCATATTTGTGTGTGTATAAGTGTGGTCCAGGGGTTTAACACAATAGTGCAACATCATTCAATCATCACAGATTTAAATACAACAATATATTTGATAAGCGGTATAAACTATAACGCTTATTTTTCATATACAGATCACAGATAATAAACAAATATATCACAAATAAATGAATAATTACACACAGCTCATATCACAGAACAAAATATCACATATCAGATAGGACAATCAATTCAGGGCATCCCATACAATACAATAATTCATAAGTAAGGTCAAGCATTCAATAAACATTTATAAGCAGGATTAATTAATTGTTTAGTCCTAATTAATTCAATTCATTTCCAATTAAATTAATTACTTATGAATTAATTATCCAATTCTGATTTATTAATTACAAATCAATACCTTTAATTAATTGAATTATTCTTAACTAATCATATTAATTAAGTTAACCTTCAAACCAATTACATAATTAATTAACCCCTTAATTAATTATTTTAAGAAATTAAACCTTTAATTACTTACCATAAGTAATCATCTCATAACAATTAATCATTAATTACCAATTTACCCAATGATTTCCTTAAACTAAATTAATTAACTTTAATTAATCAAAATATCCAAAATTAATTACAATGAGTAATTAATCCTTAATTACTTTCATTAAGTAATTAAATTTTAAACAATTTAAAATTAATTATCTAAATTAATTAATCTGATTAATTATTACAATTAATCACCTTAATTAATACTTAATAATCCTTAGTTAATTATCTTCATTAACTAATAACATTTCTTAATCACTTTTAATTAATCTCTAATTATAAATTAATCTAAATCATTAATTTATAATTTTAAAAAAAAATTATTCCTTAATTATCTTATTAACTAAATCACTTAATTACCTTAATCATCTTTAAGGTAATCCATTTCTTTATTAATGACTTCATTAATATTAAAGTGTATTTAAACATTACACTTCTAAATTTAGATCCACATTTCATTTTGAATTTGAGATTCAAAATGATTATATATTTAAACATTAACCAATTTAAAATATCCATTTATAAACCTTAAAATAAATGTAAAGAACATTTATTATTTACATAGGAAACTTATATAAGGAAAGTTTAAGCTAAATTACTTAATTTTATTAAAAGAAATCAAGCTTTAAAATAAATTGATTATTTAACTTCCAAATTTAAGTTAAACACTTCATAACTTTTCATTCAAATATTAAAGGAAACCTTTGATAATAATTTTATCAAGTTTAAACATTTATTCGAAAACAAATTCACTTTTAAAATCTACCTTTAAACATTTAAACTTGTTCAACATTTAAATTTACAAAACTAATTTAAATTCATGATTTGGATTCATAGTAAACTTAAATCCATATTTAGACTTGATTTAAAATTTGATTTAAATCTTGCTTTAAAATTTTAAATTTTCATTTTAAAACTTAGGATTCAAAAGTTCATTTAAATCCAAACTTAAATTTTGAATTTAAAACCCCTGTTTTTAAATTCTGCTTTGAATTTAAATTTCATTTAAATTTTAAAAACAAAACTCTGTCAGGTTATAAAACCTGAAACAAATCATTGACCCGAGACCACCCTGCTAATGCTTCGAGTCAAAATCCTACATGCTTCGAGTCAAACATGCCAAAACCTCGAGTAATACCCGAGAAAAAACTCGCGTTCGATCCCTGCACACACCCTACTTCACTTGTTCCAGATCAAAGCACTGTGCACATGCACGGTGACGCGGCGGCGCTCCAGTCATCGCCACGTCGTCGAGCAAGTTGACAACCCCCCACGTACCAACTCCAGATTGCCAAAACCCCTATCATCTACTCGAAACAAAATCGAGCTCGAAAACGACCCCTGGAACACGAGACTGCAACCAACCCCACCAAAACCTGTCATCGCCTCGTGCTCGCAACACCGACCACCAGAAATCGTGCAACTCCAGCCATGACTCCATCACCCACCCAACTATCACCTCCCAAGACCACGCGCAACTCGATGCACTGAGGAGGTCACGGCGATCAAAATTTCAACCACCATAAAATTTAGGTTTACCAACTAAAAACGTATGCCACCGTCGCCACCATAGCCGTGGCCACCTCCGACTATTTTTCGCCACCTCACCGTAAGCTTCTCCATCTCCACGAGCAATCTCGACACCCCCAATTCATCATATTGCCAGGAATTGGTCGAAATGCCATTTTCAATTCTCTTTGAACTGCTCTTTAATCAGAACACTAAAAATCATCAAACTTGTATTAAAAATCCTATTTTCCCATAAGAATTCAAGATATATATTTGAATATGCAAATCATTAGGTTCGAATTTGTTCAGCTTTGAAGTTTGCTCTGTAAAACATGAGTTTTTTTCATTTTATATATATATATACACTTCAGGAAACTATTTTTACATTACAGTTTATACTCAAACACACATTCTTGCCTTTGAAACCAAGCCTAACTATGATTCGATAATGGGAAATTGAATTTCTTATCATTTCCTATACTGAAATTCCAGGGAATACAGAGAAAAAGAAGAGTTCTTAGTACAGGCATCAACAACATGTGTGTGTGTGTGTCTATATATATATATTATATATATATATATATAGCAGAGCTGATACTTAACATTGTTACACAAAACACCATTTATTTATGCAAAAGAATTGAAGGATACTCGAGTATTATACATGGGTTACTCACAGAGGTTTCTAGAGAAAAAGGACAGAACTTCCTTTATGTTGGAACTGATTTGCTTTAAATTTGAAACAGCCTTTGAATTCTTGCTAGAATCTTATATGGTTTGATTTGTTTTAGATTGAAGTTTTTGTTTAAATTAAAGATGATAATCACTTCAGTTTTGCATAGCTTTGAATGAACGAATTGAGGTAGGAGGTGATGCATATAAAAAGAAGTTTACAGGCTAGTATGTATTTGTACAACAGTGTGATTATTTTGCTTTGTACAATAGGATATATATTGTTTTTATCAAGTCAGAGATTTTTTTTCTCTACATATGGTGGCTGAATTGCTTTTGAAAATAATTCGAATTGACTTTGGTTATGCTAGAGATGAAACCATTAAATGCATATGTACCTTATGTTTCATATTATTATTATTTTTTTCTTGCATTTCTTTAACTCGACTGATAGGATATCTTTCTTGTGTGCTAAGATGAACTTGCATTAATTACTTTATCTGGTTTCACACTTGAATATATTTATTGCTATGTTTCTTTGCAAGCTTGCATACTTATACTTTGCTTTGTCTTCATTTTACAAATATACATACTTATCTTATATATTTTGTTCTATTACTTTGTATTTTAAATGAAATCCTATTATTAACATGTTGTTTTAAATTTATTCCTAACTTAATTGTTATTTATTTTGCATGTTTCTATATATATACATATTTTTTTATACTTTATTCTGTAATACTTTCATATATATATGTATAGCTCTTCTTTTCTTTTGTTCATTTCATATTTCATATAACTATAAATTTATTTGAATATTTGTTTTAACATCAACACAAATTTTATTTCCTTTTAAAGTTAACTATCTATCGTTTATAATTTATTTTCAAATATCCAAGTTTATTCTTGATTATTAAAGTTTAACTAAAATTTTATATAAATTACCAATTATTACACAATTTTTATTAAAAAATGAAATTAATTGTCAAATTAAACTTATTCAAAATCCGGGATCGTTACAAAAGGATACTTCAAATTGTTTAAGGATGTATGAATAATCTATTAAGTAATTATCTAAGGCTGTTGAGCATTGGTGTGACGCCCCACCTCTATACCCACGCTAGCCAAGAACACTATGGTGTAATGCTGTCAACTAGCACGGAGAATAAGGCTGTTGAGGAGCGACCATCCGTGTAATTGCTTTGCGCGAGCACAGATATGTCAGATAGTATAACGTGCATTTTATTTCAAGAGGAAATCCGACATACCGATACAAACACAAAGCTACCGCATAGTGGCTATAATAATCTTCGGAAACAAATATAGAAATAAGAATAACACAAATCAGTCACGGATAATTCATATCACAAAGGCGGAAGAAGATATGAATATATAACTAACACATGAAAGTGTATATCAGAGTAGTGGTAAAAAAGATCCACAATAATAAAAAAGAATAGCAACACGTGCTATACAAAAGAATACAACCATGAGTCCATATCTCAAGTGTATACAACAAAATAAACTGCTAATCTAAGTAGTTAGCCAAAAGTCAGAGAGATCAATCCCAAGTGAGAAGTCAAGCTGAAGCACCTGTAATATCTCAGTCTGACCCGAGTATTATTTAATAAGAAAATAATAAACGGATCAGTCTAGCTATAAATATCAGATGAAATGATATAGAATAAGAAATATGACTAAACGTATAATGATCACAATACCAAGCTGTGATAAATAAATAATTGAAAAATCAATAAGAGATTAATCAATATCGCAAAGATCTTCTCAAAGACAAAAAGGAATGTCATACTCCTAATTTCATTCACCAAGCCACAATAAATGACATATATATCAATGCCAATCGTAAAAGTTGGTGAAACATAAATTCCAGAATTCAACACACGAAATCCAGAAATCACAAGAAAAGGATGGCCAAGACATTGATGTAGTGCAAACGGTACATCCAATGAATCACAAAGCAAAGACATTGATGTAGTGCAAACGGTACATCCAATGTGTCAAAAGCAAAGGCATAGATGTAGTGCAAACGGTACATCCAATGTATCAAAAGCAAAGGCATTGATGTAGTGCAAACGGTACATCCAATGTATCAAAAGCAAAGGCATTGATGTAGTGCAAACGGTACATCCAATGTATCAAAAGCAAAGACATTGATGTAGTGCAAACGGTACATCCAATGTATCAAAAGCAAAGGCATTGATGTAGTGCAAACGGTACATCCAATGTATCAAAAGCAAAGACATTGATGTAGTGCAAACGGTACATCCAATGTATCACAAGCAAAGACATTGATGTAGTGCAAACGGTACATCCAATGTATCAAATAATTCGGAGCATCGACGTCGTACAGCGTGACTCCGATGAACCAAATCAAAAAGACATCGCACAATGCTAGTCTAAAACATAAAATGATCGTCATGATCGAAGAGAAGTGTCAATTACAGTAAGCTAGTAAATATATGAGCTTAGCTTCATGTCCCATAACCACTAGCTTAACTTAAATATTTACGAACAAATTGTAGATCTCCACTAGAAAATTATCACAAGAGATTCAATCGAACAAGTCCAAGAATTAACCGACGAAGTAAACGCAAGCGTTTCATACCACTTGTTTTACTAAGTCGTTTAATTAGATTTCTCATACGAGTGAGGTAAAGGTTTGTATATACTAATAGATTGGAAATCGGTTTGAGAAAACGAGCTTTGTAATAAAATAGCGTTGAAATCATTTGAAGAAAGAGTTTTGATATTTACTACTAGTATAGAAAACCTTTATATTTTTAAGTGACAAATCATAGAAGTGATTGTAGAAACAATCAATTCATAAAAATTCACATTCGAAGAAGTGAATAAAATCCAAGAAATCGATACCGAATCCATCAAAGTGGATATATGCTAAATTCCCAAAGAAAATGTCATCAAAGTCGATAATAAATGACAACAACAAATAGGAAACAACACGAATCGATTAAAGTTGGAAATTCAAGCAACAAGGCGAAATAGGCAAAATATCATCAGGTCGGTCGGCCGACTACAGAGCTCGGTCAACCGGACCAGAAAAACAGAAATGCTCGGGGTAGCAGGTCGGTCGACCGGACCCTGAGTTCGGTCGGCCGGACCTGTAACCTGCACTTCCTAATAGAGGCTGGGAAGTGCCTGGGTAGCAGGTCGGTCGACCGGACCCCGAGTTCGGTCGGCCGGACCTGTAGCCAGCACTCCCAAGCCAATCTAATGAATGCCAAATTCTTCCATATTGCTATCGGTCGAGCATCGGCACTAAGGGTTTACGCCAATCAACTACCCGGCCTTATAAGCTCTTCGTTGCATCACCAAAAACACATTCAAACATCAAAGTTAGGATTTTTAAAGATTTGAACCCAAAACACTAAAAATTGGAATATTCACCAAATCAATCCAAACCAAAAGCATTTGCACAAGAATAAGTGTTAGGAATTCATACCTAACAATCGAAGATAAACATAGACTATGATGTGAGATAAAAATCTCACCTTTGAACCCAAATCAATGAAGAAGAAGCTTGAAAGCAAAGGAAGATCAACCACACTTCGATCCTAACTCAAGAAGCTTGATTCTAAGCTTAAAAGAGAAACATTTCCCAAATTAGGTTTAGGAATTTTCTGAAATCAAAGAGAGAATGAGTTGGAGAAGATGAAGAGGATGCTTACCAATGGGTTCTCTTAGAATTTGGAGCTAGATCTTGGATTTGCAATGAAACTAGGGCTTGGAATTTCTAATTTCCACTCTCTTCCACCATTGTTGCTTAAAACTTAAAGTGTAGGGAATATGAAATGAAGTAATGAAGAGGAGAGGGTTGGAACTGAGTTAAGTGGGGGGCTCAGCCCAAACCAAAGCCCTAAGTGAAAAAGTAGCAAAATTTCACTAACTCCAAACATATCAAAGTTTACACTTAAAAAGATCGCAAACGGCGTTTTGAATTCAATGGGAGGGGTCTCGAGTCCTAATTCGACTGTTTGCAAAAAGTAGCTTTTCGGACCAAAATCCGACGAACAATAAAATATTTAAATAAAATATTTAAATATACAATTGATAAATATGCGGGTTGTTATAGACTCCCCTCCTTAAAGAAATTGTGTCCTCGCAATACTTAAGAAGAAAATGAGAAGTAACAACCATAGAAGCATATCAACACAAAAGAAAATTTGAAATAGGAAGTTCACCATAAGGAGCATGAAAGAGTAAGCCTGAACGGGATCGCTCGATGAATTCTCTGGATTCCCAAGAGCAATCCTTAGGATTTGAGAACCGTTGAACTCTCACAAGAAGAACATCTTTATTCCGAAGGCGCTCAACCTCCGAAGTAATGATGCGAATGGAATGTTGCTCATAAGTCAAAACTGGTGAGACTTCAATTTCATCAATAACACCGGCTCGAGAATAAAAATAGGAAACCTAAAAGCATTTCCATAATTAAAAGACGCAGAAAACATCAAGGATAGCAGAAAATTGAGCCAATGCAACGGCGTAGTACAAAAACGGTACGCCAGATGATCCGAAGCTCGAATAATTTCAGAACATCGACATAGTACAAAAACGGTACGTCCAATGAACCGATAAACCAGACCAACGATGTATTATAATAATGGTACAACCATTGATCCAGATAAGACGGAACATCGATGTAGTATAATAACAGTACATCCGATGAACCGAACACCATAAAAGAACATCGGACGGTAGTCCATAAAAGAAATGAGATAAAACTCAATAAAACGAAGTATATCAAAACGTCCGATGAACTTGATAAAAAGATAATTCCATTCCAACATCATCAAAGAATCAACACCTTGTTGCCTACGACAAAACGTATTGGCAACACGATTTCCCCTTCAGGAATAAAAAGAATATCAAGATCATAAGATGCTAGGAACTCGAGTCCACATGAAGTTCCTTATGAGAAAATAAATATTCCAAAGATTTATGATTGAGGTGGAGAACAAATTTCTCCCCCAAAAATGATGATGCCAAACTCTAAAAGCGAAAACAATAGCCGCGAGCACTAGATCATGAGTGGCTTACCTAGTCTCAATCGGCTTTTAACGATTTAGAAGAACACGTGATAGGACGCTATCTTTTGCAAGAGAACGGCATCCAAACCAATACGGTTAGCATTGGTACAAAAGATAAAGTCTTGGTTCCCCTTCAGGAATAACAAGAATAAGAGTATCGAAAGGAAGAGTTCTTTTAAATAATCTTCTTTCACGAAAAGCTAAAACTTTCAAAATTACAATTATCTTAATGTAAAAATCTTTCTAGAAAAATTTACATTTTTACAAGTCAATTTATTGTGTCTGACTGTCTCATCAAAGCGTTTAGGAAATTCCTATCGGTGACGTTGATCAAGCGCTTCGACCAGAATTCTTAAAACACTAAATGGGCAATACAATCAAAAAATCATCTTTTATAGGATAAAAATGTTTCTAAAAACTTTTGAAAATTCTCTTTGTTCGTTCTAAAAACAGAAAATCCTATTTATACTTAAAAATAAATCTTATGAAAAAGATTTGCAAAAATTTTAAATTGCTAAGTTCATCCAAAAATCAATAAACACAAGAATGGTCTCACCGAAATATTCATAGAATACTCGATTAATAAAATGGATGAAATAAGCTGGACAAACTGAATGACAAAATAAGTCATTCATAAGAATCATAACGAGTGCAGAATGCGGTAGGTAGAATGCTAATTCCCGCAACTCGTAGCCAAATGAAAATCGGTGGCAAGGTCGAACTAGAAAGACCTTAACACCACACAAAAGATTTCTTAGGTGATAATCCTAAGACAAACTCAAAAATACCGGAAAAGTTTCACAAATTATTTAGATAAGGGAAATAGCACTTTTCTCATCTTGAGGGCTTAAAGAATAAAATGATGTCTTCAAAAATTTGAAATCGGTATCACAAGAAAAAATAGAAATCTGCTTAACAGATAGAAAATGTCGAAGATGAATAGTCCACACGGAAAAATAGGATATGGGCTTCACAACGGTTAAGCCAATCCTTACAAAAATCAATTCTGAAGCCTAAGTAAAAAAATCGGCTCGGAAAGAAAAATCACATAAAATAATTTCGACATCAATAGAAAGCAAATTGAGTGTTGCGGATCCACTAATCCGGATTCGCAATCCTCAAAGAAGTCATCAAGCCCATAAATGTTTAAAGAAAAAGAATCACAAGTTCTCTTGATATAAAATAGTGAGATGGGACCCATATCAAAAAGAACTCAAATAAGAAGATCACGAAATAAAACAATGCCATCAAGGATTGAGTGAAAAATACCTTGACCAAAAGAAGAGTTGTTAGGGGCTTGCAGCTTTCCCTCTCTCTTGCTTGGAAGCTTCGGACACGAAGATAAAAGATGACCCGAACCTTTGCAATAACGACAAAAGAGGGGTTTCGGGCACTCCCTTGCATAGTGGTCCGTGGAACCACAATTGTAGCATTGTCCACGACTATAGGTAGGAGTCTTTGCTACCGGAATTTTTTGCTTCCCTTTCTTATTAGAATTGGGGCCTTTGAATTTGATAGGCCTCTTCAAGTTATTGTCGAAGTTATGTTGGGCACACACAACTTCAACATCACCTTCGTTATCGGCCTCTTCAAGACGAAGATCGATATCAATAAGCTGATCAAATGAAACCTCAAGTTTCAGAAGTAATGGCTTCTTAAGATTCTTATTCAAGCCATAGAAAAATCTCTGATTTTTCTTCAATGGGGTATTAATGTACTCAACCCCGTATTTGGACAGAGATTCGAAAGATGCGGCATAGTCTGTCACAGAAGATTCACCTTGAACAAGGTCAATAAAATGCCGTGCTAAAGTTACTTTTTCAGCCTCAGGCACGAATTTCAATTCGAATCTTTCTCGGAATTGCTCCCAAGTGAAATCCGCTTCAACGATTTCAGAAATTAAAAGCTCATACCAATCTAATGCTCTTTCTTGGAGCATGCTAGAAGCCACCTGGACTCGATGTAGATCAATAAGGTTCATGCGGGAAAAGATGCGATCGCATGATTTGAGCCAAGCTTGAATTTCTATAACACTCTCGGATCCTTTGAATGGCCTTCCACCCAAATCGGTATAGTCTCTGCACAAGCGTGCAAAACCAGATCTAGGATGAGTAGGCTCCGGATTAGAACCAGCTGCTTGAGCATTCGTGACAAGGTCAAGAAGTTGCTGGGCAGACATAAAAACTTCATCTTGGGAAGTAGCACTAGATTGACCGGCACTGGGGCGGCCTGGTCTAACCATTTCTCTTCCTTAAGAAAGAAAGAAGGAAGAAGAAGAAGGTTATTCACAAAATGAATATCAAGCAATCTTGATAGATAAAACAAGGAATCATAAAGAAAATAGGCTGAATTGGTACAAAGACTCGAATTAAATCCTAAGGCACGACTCCTAAGAAAGACTTAGGACGATGATCCTTGTTATAATATTTCATATTGTTCCGAAGTTTGGCTCTGATACCAAGCTGTGACGCCCCACCTTTATACCCACGCTAGCCAAGAACACTACGGTGTAATGCTGTCAACTAGCACGGAGAATAAGGCTGTTGAGGAGCGACCATCCGTGTAATTGCTTTGCGCGAGCACAAATATGTCAGATAGTATAACATGCATTTTATTTCAAGAGGAAATCCGACATACCGATACAAACACAAAGCTACCACACAGTGGCTATAATAATCTTTGGAAACAAATATAGAAATAAGCATAACACAAATCAGTCACAGATAATTCATATCACAAAGGCGGAAGAAGATATGAATATATAACTAACACATGAAAGTGTATATCAGAGTAGTGGTCAAATAGATCCACAATAATACAAAAGAATAGCATCGCGTGCTATACAAAAGAATACAACTTTGAGTCCATATCTCAAGTGTATACAACAAAATAAACTACTAATCTAAGTAGTTAGCCAAAAGTCAGAGAGATCAATCCCAAGTGAGAAGTCAAGCTGAAGCACCTATAATATCTCAGTTTGACCCGAGTATTATTTAATAAGAAAATAATAAACGGATCAGTCTAGCTATAAATATCAGATGAAATGATATAGAATAAGAAATATGACTAAACGTATAATGATCACAATGCCAAGCTGTGATAAATAAATAATTGAAAAATCAATAAGAGATTAATCAATATCGCAAAGATCTTCTCAAAGATAAAAAGGAATGTCATACTCCTAATTTCATTTACCAAGCCACAATAAATGACATATATATCAATGCCAATCGTAAAAGTTGGTGAAACAAAAATTCCAGAATTCAACACATGAAATCCAGAAATCACAAGAAAAGGATGGCCAAGACATTGATGTAGTGCAAACGGTACATCCAATGAATCACAAAGCAAAGGCATTGATGTAGTGCAAACGGTACATCCAATGTATCAAAAGCAAAGGCATTGATGTAGTGCAAACGGTACATCCAATGTATCAAAAGCAAAGACATTGATGTAGTGCAAACGGTACATCCAATGTATCAAAAGCAAAGGCATTGATGTAGTGCAAACGGTACATCCAATGTATCAAAAGCAAAGGCATTTATGTAGTGCAAACGGTACATCCAATGTATCAAAAGCAAAGACATTGATGTAGTGCAAACGGTACATCCAATGTATCAAATAATTCAGAGCATCGACGTCGTACAGCGTGACATCCGATGAACCAAATCAAAAGGACATCGCACAATGCTAGTCTAAAACATAAAATGATCGTCATGATCAAAGAGAAGTGTCAATTACAGTTAGCTAGTAAATATATGAGCTTAGCTTCATGTCCCATAACCACTAGCTTAACTTAAATATTTACTAACAAATTGTAGATCTCCACTAGAAAATTGTCACAAGAGATTCAATCGAACAAGTCCAAGAATTAACCGACGAAGTAAACGCAAGCATTTCATACCACTTGTTTTACTAAGTCGTTTAATTAGATTTCTCATACGAGTGAGGTAAAGGTTTGTATATACTAATAGATTGGAAATCGGTTTGAGAAAACGAGCGTTGTTATAAAATAGTGTTGAAATCATTTGAAGAAAGAGTTTTGATATTTACTACTAGTATAGAAAACCTTTATATTTTTAAGTGACAAATCATAGAAGTAATTGTAGAAACAATCAATTCATAAAAATTCACATTCGAAGAAGTGAATAAAATCCAAGAAATCGATACCGAATCCATCAAAGTGGATATATCCTAAATTCCCAAAGAAAATGTCATCAAAGTCGATAATAAATGATAGCAACAAATATGAAACAACACGAATCGATTAAAGTTGGAAATTCAAGCAACAAGGCGAAATAGGCAAAATATCATCAGGTCGGTCGGTCGGCTACAGAGCTCGGTCGACCGGACCAGAAAAACAGAAATGCTCGGGGTAGCAGGTCGGTCGACCGGTCCCTGAGTTCGGTCGGCCGGACCTGTAACCTGCACTTCCTAACAGAGGCTGGGAAGTGCCTGGATAGCAGGTCGGTCGACCGGACCCTGAGTTCGGTCGGCCGGACCTGTAGCCAGCACTCCCCAAGCCAATCTAATGAATACCAAATTCTTCCATATTGCTATCGGTCGAGCATCGACACTAAGGGTTTACGCCAATCGACTACCCGGCCATATAAGCTCTTCGTTGCATCACCAAAAACACATTAAAACATCAAAGTTAGGATTTTTAAAGATTTGAACCCAAAACACTAAAAATTGAGATATTCACCAAATCAATCCAAACCAAAAGAATTTGCACAAGAATAAGTGTTAGGAATTCATACCTAACAATCGGAGATAAACATAGACTAAGATGTGAGATAAAAATCTCACCTTTGAACCCAAATCATTGAAGAAGAAGCTTGAAAGCAAAGGAAGATCAACCACACTTCAATCCTAACTCAAGATGGTTGATTCTAAGCTTAAAAGAGAAACATTTCCCAAGTTAGGTTTTGAAATTTTATGAAATCAAAGAGAGAATGAGTTGGAGAAGATGAAGAAGATGCTTACCAATGGGTTCTCTTAGAATTTGGAGCTAGATCTTGAATTTGCAATGAAACTATGGCTTGGAATTTCTAATTTCCACTCTCTTCCACCATTGTTGCTTAAAGCTTAAAGTGTAAGGAATATGAAATGAAGTAATGAAGAGGAGAGGGTTGGAACTGAGTTAAGTGGGGGCTCAGCCCAAACCAAAGCGCTAAGTGAAAAAGTAGCAAAATTCCACTAACTCCAAACATATCAAAGTTTACACTTAAAAAGATCGCAAACGGCGTTTTGAACTCAATGGGAGGGGTCTCGAGTCCTAATTCGACTGTTTGCAAAAAGTAGCTTTTCGGACCAAAATCCGACGAACGATAAAATATTTAAATAAAATATTTAAATATACAATTGATAAATATGCGGGTTGTTACAATTAGGTACACTTGATAGATGGTTATTTAACACCCTTGAACGATGAGAAGTTCCAGAACTGAACAAACCATTAGTTTAGTTGTTATAGATGTATGGTTGATTTCTTTTGTGGCATACGATGGTTGTACTATTTTGTTTGCATATGATTTGAGTTGATTTGCTTTTGTTGCGTATTTAAAACAGCCGAATATTTCTCTTGTACATAATTATCACTATTTTGGATTATATAAGTGAAATACAGGTTTATGAAAGTAATAGCTACGGCTTTTGGTTTCGTAAATAAAGTTTGTTTGCCAAACAAATAGGTACGTTTTCGGATTACGGTTTTATAGCAATATTTTATTTTTTCCCATGGTTTGGGATATTTTATTATTGAAATATGATATATATATATGTTGTAATTATTGATATTATTATTTTTCCAGACTTATCCGCGCAAAGGAGACTCTACCGAAATTTTTCGTGAACTTAGGACTTAGAATTTTTTTGTGAAAATGAAAATATTTTCAAACTTTTATTAAATTTGGATATGGAAGATTTAATTGTTTATAAATTCATATATTTTATTTAAAATACTTAATTATGTAAGTTTAAAGTGTTTACAAATTGATTATTTGAATAAAAATATATTAGTTTCTTAATTCCTCCTTTTTCCATTTTGGGGATGAAAAGTTTTGAGTGGGGAAGAGTGTAACGACTCGTAATTTTTGATAATTATAAATATTAAATTAATCAAGATTTTGTAATTTAATATGGTGAGAAATTAAAATTTTATGATTTATTTATGAGAAAATAACTAGAATATGATTTAACATTATTGTTTGAATGTTTTTGACAACTATTTTAAAGTAGATTCAATTAAATAAAACAATTGTAAAGTTAAATTGGTTATAATTGTAAATTAGGAATAAATTAAATGTTGTATTAAAAAGAGAAATTATATGTAATTAACTGAAATAGGTTAACATAGAATGGAATCAATATTTGGTAAGTAATTTATCAACCTTTGTTGGTAAACAATAGGTCAATAGAGGTGAACTATTAATGTATAACAATTCATTCATTATCATCTTGATATTTAATCCATTTGAAATTAATTGAAAGTCAATTGAAATTAATCTAATTAAGTATTGCAGTTAATATGAATTAAGATGATAATTGTAGAATATTGAATGCAATAAAATGTAAACTAGTGTTAAATGAATATATGTGGTACTGGATGATTGTATAAAAAGAGTGAGAATCTAATCAAAAGAAGGTATTTGAATTTAAATTTAAATTAATGAATTTATTACATTTGTAATTGAACGCTGATAATTAATGCAATATTTAAATAGTGAATTTAACATGGAAATTTTATTTTGATAGATTATTAATTTCTACGTAATCTAGAATGATGAAAATGTTAATTATTAAATTTAAATTTATAAGCAATTAAACTAATTTAATAATAATTTATTAACGTAAAAATAGCTATTTTGGCCACTGTCTTGGATTCCGTCCGTAACAGCGAATTGTTATATGATTTCAAGTTCCGTAGCGATCAGACTTGTCATTTGATCGTGCGGGCTCGAAACGCGTATGAATAAATTAAATGAATTCAATTGAAATAATATAATTTGAAAGCTAATTTCTGTATACAATGGAATTAAGGTCTGAAACTAGTTCCATTGAGTTTGAAGAATCGAAAATATATATTTTGATATATTGGACGACCCACCTTCGTTTCGGAAACGAAACGGGCTTTTTAGGTCGTGCTATCGTTTTGAACCTATTCAATCTACATCATTCGTTCTTATCCACCCATCTATATAAATAGATTTTGTTTCTCTAACTCTAACAGCCTTTCATTTTATTCTGTACGTACATCAACTTCTTCTCTGTTCCTCCTTCTCAAATGGCAGAAACCAAATATCCAAATTCAATTGCAAATCAAAATCAAATCGAAAATTTTAAATTCCTTAAACTATATCGAATTATATATTATTGGAAAGCTCTTGACGAGTACGATCTACTGTAGCAATTTGTTTTTCCATCTGATGCACTGTTTGACCGAAAATCAACGAAGAACCTCAACCATCCATATTGGGGTTTTCGATCCAACGGTTGATCTTTGAATTTACGACAATCCGGAGGTGCGGGCTTATAGAGGGTGTCAAGAGATGTAGATCCTTAGTGTTCATTTTTTTCGTAGGGTTGTGGTTCGCCAAAATTTGATGATCTTGGCCGAAAATTGATCACGGCGGCAATGGGTTTCTAGTGAGCCAGAGGGGCGCACGAGCAACCTGTAAGCGCGGCTGGTGATGGCGAGCTCGATTTTGGTCTCTAATCGGAGTGACAAGCGTGGTTTCGCATGCAGCAGTGGAATTAGGCAACGCTAGAAGAGCATATCGATGGGTTCTCTGCACGTACATGCTAGGGTTTGGGAAGGGTGAGAATTACGATTATACCCTCAATTTTATTTTATTTTTAAATTTAATTTTCAATCATTCTAACAAGCATAACTTTTTCATACGAGCTCGGATTCACGCGCCGTTTTCTTCGTTGCAATCGCATCGAAATTTCAGACATTATGAAACTGGCTTGGTTGGATTCTGAGACTGTTAGTTTTTTAGGCTACTTTTAGATTTTAAATCATCGATAAATCAATGGTGAGTGTTTTAAATTGATTAATTGTTAAATTAAATTTATTACGCAATTAGAAATTGATTGATTGTTGTTTGGTATTTTAAATTATCATTTAAATTTAAATTTAATTTAATTACTATTTAATTTAATATTGAATTTAATTGCCAGTTAAATACATGATAATGATAACCAGTTTATTTGTTGTGATTTATTGGCTAATTTGAATGATAATTGTGATGGATGTTTAATTGTTGATATTTGGATAATTGGATATTATATTTATTTTAAATGTTGTTATCACACTGTAAGTATCCTTAGTTTGCTGTTAGGAAAAATTTCACTATGGGTTGAAATGGTACATAATCGAATGGTCCTATAGATTGGGAAAAATCATTATAAGTCGAAATGATAAATATAACGATCCCGGTTTTGAGCCAAATTAAATTTGGTAATTAATATGAAATTTTGGATTAATTGTGAATTAGTTTGAATTTTTTTGAAATAAATAGATTGTGAATGGAATAAGATATATATTTATAAAAAGATATTTGTTTGTTTATTCATTTTTAAATACAAATTGATTAAATTAAATTGTGAATTTGAATTTCAAAAATAAATATATTGGAAATAAATTAGATTTAATTTTTTTTATTTTAAAGTTAATAAGAATTTGTTTTCTAATATATATATATATGTATGTATGTATTAATATTTGGAAGTTATGATTTGAGATTTATGTAATAATTTTCACAAGGCTATTCTAATTTAAATTCTTATATCTATAAGATAATTGTAATTACTTATTAATGTATAATTAGTCTTAAAATCATTTTCTTAAAGGTTATATAAATAGCTATAAAAGAAAATAAATATTTTAATTAAAATAAGAGATTAATAAACATTTAAACATAAACATATCTTAAGATATAAAATATTAATACTTAAGGGTTTAAGAACATTTAAAAATATAAGAACTATATAAATATAAACCTAATTAAGGATCTAAACACAAAATGCCTATATGTTAACAAGTGTAAAAGATTGAAACATACATTTAAAACATTGGTAAATATTTTATCATGCATACAACAAGTGTAGGCATAGTATTATTGGTAATTGCAAGTGGTAACAAAATTTTCTTTTAGTTTAGAATTATATAAGCATGTATTGGAGAAGAAGAAGAAAAAACCAAGTTTCATATTTCTTTATCTCTCAATCCTCTTCCTCTCATTTTTCTAAAAACCTGAGAACAAAGAAAAGTAATAATAAGAAACCAGGCTGATACCTTTCATTCCCTTCTCCAATTCTCTTCCTCTTCAAAACAAATATTAAAACCTGGAATCAAAATCAAATAAGAAATGAAAACAAGTGAACATCAAAGAAGCAAAATCATCTCAGCAATCAAAGCAATTAAAACCTGAGATGATCAACTAAAGTAAAAAATCAACTAAGCAAGCAAATTTCAATCTGGAAGCAATCAAGCTTTTAAACTGAGCAGGGAAAATAAAGATTCAACTCAGAACTCAAGCAAATTCTAGGCAACTCAACATAATCAAGTTTTGATCAACCAAGTTTTCAGTTTTGAAATCAAATATCATTTTCCAGGGTCTTTGTTCTTTGTTCTCTGTTCTCTGCAATTAGGTGAGAAAACCCCTTGACCCTGTTGTTTGTCTTGGTGTTTGAATTTGTATTTGAAGCTGTGATGTGAACTTGCTAGTATGGTTGTGTGAATATGACTGCATGTTGTAAATATATGTGTGCATGTTTATATATATAGGAAAAATTACTTTTGTCCTTACTTTACAGGTTTAAAACCTGTTCAAAAATTCATATCACCCAAACGAATCCATATTAGGCTTTAATTTCTAAATATAATTTGATTGTAAGATTACAATATCAATTGTAAAACTGGTTCCAAATATTTATAATCAGAAAATATTCAGAAAAATAGCAAATACAGTAAAATCTGTTTAAATCTGGAAATTTTGATATCTTTAATTTCGAGTTTTGTTTATATCATCCGATTCGAATCTAAATTTTTTGACTTTTAGGATAAATATCATGGTTTTTAACTTTGTAAATCACGAGATATTGGAAGTTGATCAGAATCGAGAATTTGCTCGATTTATGATGATCGTGTAGTCATATAGCCTCGAATTTGTGGCTGAAAGAAGGTGGAGGTCTGGGGATTCATGGAAAAATAATAGGTGATTTTATAATATGCCGTGGTGGTCGATCAGCATTGATTTAGGGTTTAGAGCCACTTTTGGTCGACGAGAAATTCAAATCTGGTGTGGCGTCGTCGAGGCACCGGAAGGGGCCAGACCTAGGGGACCGAAGCTAGGGATTGTGATGTTGCTCTGGAGGAGATTGCAGGGATTCTGGTGAACTAGATCGACGAGGCGAAGAGGATTTCGTCGGAAGGTAGGTTCTAATTTTGAGTTGAAATGCTCGATCTCGATTTTGGCTCGAGTTCATCGATCTGGGTAGTCGATTTGGTAGAGGTGATCAGCGATGACTTGTTGATGGTAACAAGGTTGGTCGGAGGGAGGCCGTTTGGTCGTGCACGTCCATAGGTTCACGTTGGTATCAGTGTTATTTATGGCTTCGGGAAGAATGATGGTATCTCGGGATTTGCTCGAGTTATTTGCGTAAGTGACTCAAAGTAGGAAAGGGAAGGGTGAAACTCGAAGTAAAACTCGGGTTAAACAAGTGTTCGTCTCGGGTTTATAATGTCACAGTTTTAAAATTTTAAATTAAACAAGTTTTTCATTTAATCAAATTTTAAAAACTTTTTCTTGATTCATTCTGTAACATAATAAATGGTTATTTTTAGCTTTGAATAAATTAAAGGTTTTAAAATATTTTAATTAATCAAGTTTGAAGTGTTTTAGTCCTTTATTTACTTTTAAAAATTATTTTAAATATATATAAAATAGTATAATTAAGAATTTAATTAAGAAGATTAAACATTTTTAATTTACTTAAAGGCTTTGAGTTAAACTAGGTAATAATGATAATTCATCTCAAAGATTATTTAAAATAAGACTTAAATGGTGATTTTATAATTGATTGAGATAAATAGTTATCTGAAGATTTAAGGATCATCAATTTTGAAATTTAATGATAATTACTTAATCAAAGTTTAATTAAGAATTAATTAAAGATTAATTAATTTGTTAAGAGTTAATTGATTGATGATAAGTAGTTAAGGATAATTGATTTATGAGATTTGATTAAGGATAATTAATTAATAAAAAATAATTAATTAATGAAAGTAATTAAGTGTAGTAAATTGCTTAAGAAAATTATTTAATTAAAAGTAATCAATTAATGATTAAGGTTGATTAATCAAGTAACTAAAGAATAATTAATTATGGATAATTAATGTGATTAATTAATTGAGGTAATTAATTTGATGATAATTAATTAATTAAAAGTATTTAAGGGATGATTTATTAATTAAGGGTTAATTAATTGATGTAACTAATTAGTGATAATCAATTTAGGGTTAATTAATTAATTAGGGAAAATTAATCAAAGAATAATTAAATAATTAAAGGTTAATTATTTAATGATTAAAGGTTAATTAATAATTAAAGGTTAATTAATTTATCATTAAAGGTTAATTAATAAATGACTAAAGAATAATTAATTAAAATAATTTGTAATTAATTAATGTTAATTAACCAGGATTAGTGATTAATCTGATTTAAATTAATCAGATGATTAATTAATCTTACTTATGGATGTTTGGATTATATTGAATGCTTTGGATTGTTTGATATCTCCGATGTGTGATGCTCTATTTGGAATTCGTTAATTTGTTAAGAGTTAATTGATTAATGATAAGTAGTTAAGGATAATTGATTTATGAGATTTGATTAAGGATAATTAGTTAATAAAAAATTATTAATTAATGAAAGTAATTAAGGGTAATAAATTGCTTAATAAAATTATTTAATTAAAAGTAATCAATTAATGATTAAGGTTGATTAATCAAGTAATTAAAGAATAACTAATTAAAGGATAATTAATGTGATTAATTAATTGAGGTAATTAATTAATTAAAAGTGTTTAAGTGATGATTTATTAATTAAGGGTTAAGTAATTGATGTAATTAATTAAGAATAATCAATTTAGGGTTAATTAATTAATTAATTAGGGAAAATTAAACAAAGAATAATTAAATAATTTAAGGTTAATTATTTAATGATTAAAGGTTGATTAATAATTAAAGGTTAATTAATTTATCATTAAAGCTTAATTAATAAATGATTAAATAATAATTAATTAAAATAATTTGTACTTAATTAATGTTAATTCACCAGGATTAGTGATTAATCTGATTTAAATTAATCAGATGATTAATTAATCTTACTTATGGATGTTTGGATTGTATTGAATGCTTTGGATTGTTTGATATCTCCGATATGTGATGCTCTTTTTGATTTGAGCTGTGATGAATGCATTTTATTTATCCATGATGAATTTATATTATTTATCTGTAAATCTGTGAATGAAGATAAGCGTTATAGGATTATACCGCTTATCAATATTGCTGTGCTGAATTTTTGTGTTGATTGGTGATATTGCACTATTTTTTAAAACCCCTGGACTACACCATACACAAAAAAATATGGATTTCACAAGGAAATCGATTAAGTCATAAATATTATGAATTCAAATATTATTTTATTTGAAATGTTGAATTTTGAATCCAAATGGTTTTGGAAATGGAATTGCGTTACATATGAAAAGCTTTTGAAAAGGGAGTTTTGAAGGTAATTTTTTTTAAATAACTTGTTAAAGTTTTGAAATTAAAATAGTTTGACTTGAATTTGAATTCAAGATTTGAAGTTGAGTTCTATGAATATATGTTTGGAAACTATGGTTTAAAATGGTTATACAAGTTATATAATGTATTTATATGGGTTTTAAACCATTTTAAATGTATTATTTTAGGAATTTGAATTTAATCCAAGTTTATACTTTAAAAGGCTATCACTTGTGCATATTTAATCCAATTTTTCCGAAACAAAAAGCATTTGTTTTTAAATGATAATGGCTTTCATATAAGAAAGGATTTCTAGTTTTTGTTGAAAGGATTTCAAGTTGTGAATTGAAATTGTCTTGAAAGCTATGAATGAATCTTTGTGAAAGATTGGCGAAACTTTGTTTCAATTCGAAAGTGATTTCAAAAGAGTGAATCTTTTGTTTAAAAAGATTTGAAAATTGTAATTTGTTTAAACATTTCGAAAGAAAGGTTTTGGGCTTTAAGTTGTGACTTAACTAAGATCCCACATCTCCATACGCTTTCTAAAAATTAGCGCTCATTATTCGGTTTAGCCGGGAGAGGAATTTGTGTCAAAAAACCCATTCCGAATAATGATACAACGTTTTAGATGCATTTGAAGACCGGTGGTGAAGACCGGGTATTTCGAAAGTGAAAGGATTACCTATCGAATGTCTCTGCACCGAATGGCCCCGGTATAGAGATTTGATCACCCTTTGTGACGGGGACTTCGGACATGATTAGGGACTATCCGGATTGCAAGGGCTTCTTTTGAAGTGCCTTCGGTTCTGTTCGAACCTGAAACAAACTTGTATGGATGTATGTCTGACGTTACACTTTGAGATATGAAGCTGGTTTCTATCAAATACATTTCTATTTGGTGGCGGAGAATTTATTCTCTTAGCTTAACACCCTTCTCCGAGACGTACGAGCTTAGAGGTTATGTAGTTGATATTTGCCAGTGATATATTCCCAATTTGGTAATGTGGCATACGAAGTGCTGCTGATCATTTGTTCATCGAAGCATGGCTTTTGAGAAAACTGTAGCTTTATGGACGAGACCTCATCAGGACCTCACAAACCGAGAATGGTCGAAAAAGGAAGGATGCAGCAAGGTTATCGGGGGTCGCGCCCCTTAGGGTTTGTCCATTTCCTTCTGGATAAAAGTGGTATCATGGTATGGAGCCAAGATACTTAACTTATGTGGTTGCTGCAATCTATTGCTTTGTGGTTGTTGGTGTCGGGCGCTCAGATAAAGGTCGGTAACGACCGAGGGATGGCATACTTGTGTAGTAGTTACATAGTTATAGAGGTAACCCGGTCCTGTGTTGGCAGAGATCAGGTTAGGTTTTCGGGGCGTCCCTCCAGAGGCGTACCCATGTGGCCCAGGAAGTTCCTTAGCCTGACCATTTGTTGGAAATCCAAAGAAACAATACGAGTCATGTATGGTTTTAGTTGTATAACCTGCCATTCTTAAATGGTAGCTATAGCAGGCATAATATAATTGTACCTATGCTGGCTAAGATTAATATTATACTTTTGAAATGCTTTCTGCACTATGCACTAACAATAATATAAAAAGGATTTTGCGTATCAAGTATATTTGACTATCATAAGGAGAAATCTCCTCCAATTGTGTGTTTGCATTGTGTGTGTCGCGGGAGGCCTTATGGTAGTTTCATTTTTCAAAAAAAGCATTGCGGATTTCTTTTTAAATTCTTTTTATTTGTTTTGTTTAAACAACTGTTTTTCTTTGCTCACACCAGTCCCATGACTAACCTGGAGTTTATTGTTCCCTTTCTAAACTCTGGGTGCCCATAATTTTCCACACGGGCAGCCTAGAGTCATGTTTTTTTGATAACCAGCTAGTAGATATAAATTCGGTAGCCTTCAGGTTTCTATTTGGAAATCTTTGAAAGCCATTTGGATTTGGCGATCACATTTGTGTTTCATTCTGCACCGACCTTGATTAATACAACGTGATGGTGGTTCGAGCTTTTGGTTTGTGAGCTCTTTGCCAAGGAGCTTTGGAGCTTTGGATTAGAGATGTAGTTATGAGGATTCACTCCCTTTTGAAGATCATGTTGGAGTTATCTCTTCCATTGTTATCTTTTTCATTGTTATATATTGTCTCTGATATTGTTGTAACCATATTGTATCAACTATTATGCATCAATGAAATTATTCATTTCTGTTTCCGCTGTGTTGTTGTACTTAATGTGTTATAAGCTTAGGCGAATCAGATTCGACGTTTGAATTTGCGGCATTCGAATATGGGTGATGTATTTGGGTGTCGATTTTCAAAGGTCGAATCAGGGTCGTTAAAATAAACTCTAGCAATATTATGGATTTTGAAATTTATTTGAGATTGTGGGTTGAAATGATATACGCCCGTAAATTTAAAATTTATTACGGGTTGAAATGATTTATATCTGTATCACTTGATCATAGGGTAGAAAATTATATACGGACACCGGATTAGTTAAATGAAATGATTTTAAATCTTAAAATTTTGAATCCCGTTAAATGATATTTTGAAATAAAATATTATTTATATGAACTAAATTTTTTTCAAAATCCAAGCTTTAAATTGTTGAAATTGAAATTGGTTTAAATAAATTTTGTATAGACTTTAGATTTGAATTTTAAATTTGAATTTTGGAATATAAATGAAATTTATCAAAATTGAGTTCTGCAAATATTTGAATTTTTAAACTTTGAAATCTGTTGAATTTGAAGTGGTTTAAATTTGTAGTTCAAACTTGGATTTGAAATCGAAATATATTGGAATGGTTTTAATGAGAATTTGAATTGAAAGATTAGACTTGAGTTTTGTTGATTTGAAATCTGGATATGGTCCAGATATGTTAAAATGGAAGAAATAGACTAATCTGATATTATTTTCAAATTAAGTATTTTCATATAAACTATTTAAAAATCTATATTTCAAAATTTTAGATTAGCAGATTTTCAACTATTTACTGCATAAACCATTCCAATAATCAAACCATTTTGTACTAAATTATTTTTAACTATTTTAAAATCCTTAAACTATTTAAACTATTAAACTATTTTAAACTAATAAAACTATTTTTAACTATTATAGCTATTTTAAACTATTTTAATACATTAATTATTTTAATGTATAACCTATTTTTTTTTTGAAGAATGGTCAAACATTTTATTGATAATGATAAAATCATTACAAACACTATTTACACAAGAATCATCCCAACATATATATGGACCACAAACAAATAATATGCATACCCACAAACAATGCCCTAAACACACTGCGTAAACCTAGCAAACTTGTCTTTTCATGGCGGCTCGTTTTCTCTTCCAGGCAAGTCTTCCTCTCTTTCAACATTAGCGATAAAACTATCAGTGCGTCTGGACAATCTAGAGCTCTCAGCTTCATCGTCTTCTCCATCAATCACGTATCTCGAGGATGATGCTGTGTTTGGGAACTTAGGGTTCGGGGTCAAGGTAAGGTTAATAGGGTTGTCAACTCGCAGAGGTAAAATCTCCCATCTTTCAATGATATCCTCAAGATTGTTCATACTATGACTGAAAAACTTGGATCTATTAATGATAAGGTCACGAACATTGGATTTTATGGTATTGCGAACCGTGATTTTGTCTATCTTTTCATTATTAAAAATGATAGAATTCCTGCTTTTCCAAATGAACCAGATAGATGAGCTAAGCGCAGCTATTATGATGTCCTTCTTGATATTGTTAACTGCAAACTTCTGACTTATGTAGGCAATAACATCTATAAGAGAAGTATGAAAGTTTCTTTGTGTTATAGGGTCACCCATCATGATTCTGATCCAACACCACACATGCTTAGAAAAGGAACATTCAAAAAATAAATGATTGCAAGTTTCCACTTCTCTTTTGCACAGAACACAAACATCATCTTCAGTCACTCCTTGCATTTTTAATTTGTCCTTTGTAGGTAGGAAACTGAAAATAGCTCTATATAAACATACATTCATTTTTGGGAGTGAGATGTTATTCCATATGATTTTGTAGTCACTGATTTCCTGTAGCTTGATTCTAAAATCATTCCATACATCATGGAAGGTAAATAGGCCATTTTTACTGCTTCTACAAAACCAATAGTCTGCTGTTTTGTCATAATGAATGGGTACTTGCTTTATTTCCTCACTTATATTACCAAGATATGAGATGTTTTCAGGCCTCCAAAAATTTCCAAATATAATTTGCTCTACCTTGTGTTTGTGACCTCTTGAGTATGATAAAGTTTTATGCCTCAGCTTCTCCAATAAAGTTGAACCATTAATCCATGGTATAAACCACAAGCTTGTAGATTTACCATCCACAATTCTTCTATCAATTAGTTTTTGTGCATCTTTTCTATGGTATAGCATTTTTTCCAAGTGCATGAGAAATTGTTATTAAAATTAGATTCCCACAGAGTCTCATTATTAGCATATTTCACATTCAGCCACTTAGCACTATATGTTGAATTGGTAAGAGTCTCCCAAATTCTTTTGATGCAGAAAGTAATGTTTATATCTGACAGTTTTTTCAACCCCATTCCACCTTCAGATTTAACACTTGTAACTGTTTCCCATGGAACACTACTCTTTTTACCCTTCCAGATAATTTTTTTGCATAACTGATTGATTTTTTGAATAGTTAAGCTAGGGAGCATAAAACACTGCATCCAAAAACTGGCCATAGGATAAACTATAGCCTTAATCAATTCTATTCTTCCTGGAACTGTGAGAAATTTGCACTCCCAACCTTGCATCTTTTTTAACACTTTGTCAATCAGTTGTTTACAATTTGAATGTTTGATATATGTCACAGATAGGGGTAACCCAAGATATCTAACAGGTAATTCTCCTTCTTGAATATCCAGAATGTTAAGCACTTGATCCTTGTTATTGCAAAACTTATTGAAAAATACTTTAGTCTTGAGATTATTCATTTCCAAGCCAGTGACTCTCTTTAATTTCTTGAAATAATTCTTAACAGCTTTAGCTCCAATTTCAGTTGCATTTATGAAAATTAACAGATCATCAGCATAAATTAGATGTGTTATGTTAGAATTGTTCTTGATAACTAATTCCACTTTTCCTTTAATAACTTTAGCATCCATCAACAAAGTGAAATATTCCATGCATAAAGTAAAAAGATAAGGGGATAAGGGATCTCCTTGCCTTAAACCATTGCTGCCATTAAAATATCCCTTATGATATCCTTCAATAGAAAATGAAAAGCTAGGAGAACTTATCATTTCTTGAATAATTTTTACCCATTTAAATGGAAAGTCCATGCTTCTCATCATGTGAAGAATGAAATGTCTGTTTACTGAATCATATGCCTTCTTAAGGTCCACCTTTATGCACATTTTGTTACTACCATGCTTGTTAAAATTTCTAATGTGTTCATGTGTAGTTATTATTCCATCTTTAATCTGCCTGTTTGGTAAGTAGGTTGTTTGATTATCAGAAATTAATTCTCCAAGCACAAACTTCATTCTGTCACATAACAATTTAGATAGGATTTTGTACAGCATGGAACAACAGGCTATGGGTCTGAAATCTGCAACAGATTCAGGGGTTTTTACCTTAGGGATTAAGGAGATAATGGTGTGATTAATTTCTCTTACAATCCTGCCATTGTCAAAAGAAGACTGCATAGCTTCCAAAAGTGGTTCTTTTAATTCATTCCAATGTCTTTTATAGAATTTAGCA
This sequence comes from Allium cepa, assembly GCA_030765085.1. Classification (NCBI taxonomy): domain Eukaryota; kingdom Viridiplantae; phylum Streptophyta; class Magnoliopsida; order Asparagales; family Amaryllidaceae; genus Allium; species Allium cepa. The sequence goes on along the minus strand of CM060941.1, from coordinate 764,182,298 downwards.
TTAAAACCATCATAGCCAGGAGCAGTATCATTATGCACACTGAAAATAGCTCTTTTCAATTCTTTCTCATCAAATGCAGCATTAAGAAATATTTTTCCCCATTCATTTAATTTCCTTTTTGTAGTAATGTTAGGAAACTGATTCATCATGTTGCCTCTATTGTATATGTTGGTAAAATACTTGACAACTTCTTCCTCCATTTCCTTTTGTGATTTGAAAACATCTCCATTTCCTTTTACAATGTTGTGGCAGCTATTAAAAAATCTCCTATTAGTTTGTTTTGCATAGAAAAATTTAGAACAACTATCATCCCACTTGATCCATTGACATTTTGAGTTTTGTTTGTTATCAATAGCTAACAGCTCCATACTTTTAGCCAGTTTCACTTGAGCATCATGCAAATTTTGTGCATTTAAGGAGTTATGATCTGATTTTAATATCTGTAGAGCAATGTTGACCTCTTGCTTGCATTTTGAAACTTGTGACTGTAAATCATTTTTTCCACTGCACCACTTTTTAATTTCCTTTTTGATGTTTTTCTGCATATGAATAAGGTTGAATAACTGATTTCCTTCAGGGAAAACAAAACACTTTTCAACTGCTTCCTTGTACCCCTCACACATAACCCAGTGATTCATGAATTTAAAGGGTTTTGGACCTTCATATATTTGAATGCAATTAAAGTGGAACATAATAGGTACATGATCACTTGTTGATAGATCTAAATATTTTGCATGAGATTTTTTAAACATGTTCATCCATTCAACATTGCAAAAAAGTCTATCAATCTTTGTAGCAATATTCTTGTTAGGCCCTGATCTCCATGAAAAATTAACCCCTGAAATGCTAATTTCTTTAACCCCTGCAGAGTTAACAAAATTGTTAAGCTCCTGAATGTTTCTGATTGTCAAATTATTTCCTCCTATTTTCTCCTTCAAACACCTAACACAGTTAAAATCCCCTATAATGCACCATGGAGTAATAAAAGTGTTAGCTTCTTTTACCAGTTGTTTCCATAAACTTTTCCTTTCAGTTTCAAGGTTTAGTGCGTAAATGACAGTAACAATGCATTGGGCCCCTGCAGTGTTATTGAGCATACAAGTAATGTGTTGTTTGCTCATAGAAATTACATAACTGCTCCAAATGTCTGAATTGATCATAATAAGAATTCTGCACTTGTGATGATACTCAATGTTATTTATGCATGTCCATTTACTTCCCCAAGATTCTATATATAGCTGAAGTTTATTGCTTCTCAACTTATTTTCAACTAAGCAAAAAATAGAAGGTTTTTGTGAAAACACAATATTTTTTACCTCCAAAACATGTGCTGCCTTGTTAAGACCCCGCACATTCCAACACAAGATAGACATTATTTGGATGAGTTTGCTTGACTCCTAGTCCTTATAGTGGGAGTCACACTTTCATGGATCAATTTGTTCTTTTTCTTTTCTTGAATATTATTTCCTTTCATATCTGCAATTGTTTATTCAAATTCAGGGTTAATAGATGTGAGGTTTTTAGGCATATTGATGGGAGGATTATCAGTTGAACGGTATGGGGTTTGATACATGATTGAGATAGAGAAGATTCATCCACATTTGAGCCTTTCATGTCTTTCTACACCTGAAAAGAATTAAGCACTTCAGTTGTTAGATCAGAAATTTGAGAATTTAAATTATTTACGACAGGTTTACTATGATTTAACAACTCCCTGCTGCAATTTTTCTCCGATGATGATAAAGTGACTGAGACTTTTGTCGATGACGTCAATACATTTGGATCCAGAGTAATAGTGCTCATAGAAGGACCATCTTCATTGTTTTGGATATGAGACATATCAGAAAGTTGAGTAAAGGATCCCTTTGCAATTGTAGCAGCCATGCTGATTTGTGGAAGCAAACCAGATACTACACATTCTTCTGCACCAGCTGATGGCGAGGCCGCAATTGCAACAGCAGGCTCCTTCAAAGACTTTTGAAAAATCTCAGCATTCACAACACTCATATCTGATGGAGAAACATCCTTACCCTTAGCTGAATTATTTGTATTTTGATTCATGTGAGCTATATCAACTGTAGTATAAATTGGGACATTGGACTCATCAATTGTAAAAACTTCTAGAGGCAAATCAGCTACTAAGCATTCTACAGCAACAGTTGATGGCGAGGCTGCAACTACAACTACAGGCTCCTTTAAAGACTTATGAACTGTCTCAACATTCACAGCACTCATATCTGAATTGATATAAAGAGTCTGCTGATTTGTATAATCCTCTGAAATGATTCTTATGCTATTAGTCACATTATTATTAGTTATGGACTTTGGTTTCCATTGTTGTGTAAATGATATAGGGCACTCTTTATCCACATGACCAAAACATACACAGTTATGACACACTGGAGGTATAAACTCGTATTCAACATTTTTCACAACAAAATCCCCTATAGGCAGTTTAATTTGCACTTCTCTTTCAAATTTAAATGACGCGTCCACCTTAATAAGCATTCTAGCAAAGGCTATTCTGCTCCTATTTTTAGTATGTTCGTCCATTGCAATAGGTCTTCCAATGGTGCTAGCAATTTTACACAATGAAATGTGGTTCCAATATGCAAAATTGAGATTAGGAAATCTCACCCAAATAGGAATGGATAATAATAGATCTTTCTCATATTTGATAGTACTGCTCCACTTCTTCATAATGATAAACTTCCCATCCATCAACCACGGTCCTCCTTCTATTATTTTGTTACAATCTTCTTCTAATTCAAATTGAACCAAATAGAAACCATTGTCTCTAGCAAAAACTTCAAACTTACCTTTGTTGGAAGCCACGTTCTCCTGATGTATGCTTTTAAAAAACATATAATACGGTCTTTTCCCCACCAAATAGATCAGAATAGAATTAGACCACATCTTCTCTGCGGTTAACAGCTCCTCCTCTCCAATTATTGCAGTTTTTCTGTCATTAACAATTGCTGGATCGAAGAATTGTATGGTTTCACCTTGCTTCTTTTCCTTAACCAAATCACACCAACTTTTAGGTGTGGCCTTTGAATTAACAGCAAACACACCCGATGTATTGAATCCATTCTTATTGATAAACGAATCACGTGATCCAGCATTAGAAGACCCAGATCCAACTGATGATCTGTTCTTCATGCGAGAAACACGAGGATCCGCCTTATACACTTCCGCTGATATGCCTGAAGCCTCCAGCCTCTTCCTCCGATCCATCACCTTTGTCCAGCCCTCATCCTCTACATCCTCCCCTCCGAGATCTGCACTTTGAATGCCGGCTGAAACGCCTGATTTTGACGCCATGTTTTGAAAGTGCTATAATTTGAAAATATATATATATATTTTGTATAACCTATTTTAATATATAAACTATTTCTAATATATAAACTATTTAATCTATAGCCTATTTTTAAACATATAAACTCTTTTTAAATGTATAACTATTCCAATATATAAACTACGTTCAATATTCAAACTGTTAAGGTTGAAACTGTTATGTTTTAGATTTAATTGATTTAAAGGCAATATATTGATATGAGGGTGTAACCTATTTTGTGGTTCAATTTTAAAATGAATATGATTTTGAAAGTGGGGTCGCACCCCCGATCGGGCACATTTCTTCGATACCATATTTACTACATTGTCATTGATTTGGTTGTCACCCCTTAATTTTATTTTGGGAGTGTGTCTCGAGGTGGGTGGTGTTAGCCGCTATGCATTACCACTAGTCCGAATCTGTAAAACAGTAGTATCCTACCTTGGGCATTGCCTCACGTGCCTTGTCATATGCCTTATTGAGCCCATTGCGAGTTCGGTTTATGTCGTACCTATGGAGTGCTCCCTGATAGTCCATCAGTTTATGGTGGAGTTACGGTACCGTATAGACTACGACATTTATATAAAAATGTGTTAAGGGGGATATGGGTAATGCCTTAATGCTATTTTAATACTTTACTTTACTGTAGACATACTATAATAGCGTATTGTACTACATAGTAGATAGTTTAACAGTCATTAGGAAATGGAATCCCGAACATCTCTTAAGTTATTGCATGCACGTTAGACATTGGATAGGAGATGTAAAATCTCATAAACATCTCTGAAGCCGTTGCACTCATATTTATTTATTGTTGATTTAACTTTCATAAGATCTTTTAGTTCTAACTCGAGTATTTTTGTAACAACCCGGAATTTTGGGTCACCAGATTTGTACATTTAATTCATTTTAAATGTTGAATATGCATTATAATTTGATTTTGAAATAAAAATATTTTGGTTAAATTAATAGAATTAGTTAAATTTCAAATACGGTAATTTAATTGAAATTTGAATAATAATAATTTAATATTGGTGTTGGGATAATTGGTGATTCTGGGTGTAAATAGATATAAAAATAGATTCTAAAATTTATTTTGAGTCTATTTGGATCTGAATTATTATATTGGACTGTTGGGTGGAATTAAAAGTCGATAGGTTAAATTTGGAATTTTATATTAATTTAATAATGGAATTTAATAATATAATAATGCAAATAATCAAATTTTGGTTTGAAATGAACCAAAATGATTTCTAATGTGAATATATATTTTATACGAGTTACAATAGAGTTAATAAAATTTTAAAAGTGAAATTTTTGATGATTTCGACGATTTTGGAAATCGCTCGATTTAATCGACGAGTTAAAATAGCCTTCCAGGGCACAGTCTTGGAATTCGACGAAACCAGTTCCATTGGATTCATAATAGTTAGTTATTATCGGATTTCAATTTTTGTAGCAATTAGAGTCGTCGTTTGACCCTCACAGCTCAAAACGAATAGAAACTATTTTAATCAATTTATTAAAATTGATCGTTTATTTCCGTAACTCACGCATATGATCGAATTAGCCTCCAAAACACGTTTCACTGTGTTTGGAACGTGGGTAAAATCTTAGAAATGCCTGTCGACACGCGTCATTTGGAGATCGTGTGAAAAAGTTGCTTTAGAGTGAATAAAATAATAAAATAATTGGGTTATATATATATATATATACGCGCATCGGGCCGAAACCCTCGTCTTCTTTTACAGCCGCCGTTGTTTTCATTCAATGGCCGATATACAATTTCTTTCTCCCTCATTTTTCTCTTCATCCATGCAATTTTAGCCGAAGCTTCCAACTATGGAAGTGTCGAGCTCGTCGAGAGCTTTATATCCGTATGGTGATGATGGTCATCCAGGCCGTGTCATAGCGGCAGATCGTGGATGAAGGCGGCGCGTTCGCGCTTGAGATTCATGAAGAATAAGGCATCGAGCTTTGCCATCTTTCGGCCAAGAGTGAAGAACGATGAGAGTTTTTTGATGGTGGGTCCCGATCGTCTTTGAAGTCGTCGTCGTTGGGGCGGCGGGAGGGGGAAGCGACATCGAGATTGGGTTTGTGCATTCGTGTTTGGCCTGGAAAAGATACGGCTTGATGGTAATTGTTTTATAAAAAAAAGAAGAAATTGTTTTAAATTTTAGTCAAACTATAAAAATTCATAACTTTTGCATACGTTATCAGATTTCGATGAAATTGGCGACGTCGGAATCGCAGCGACGAGAACTACGTAGTGGAGCAATTCTGGGATCATTCCGAGCAAGTAAAAATTTAGGTTAAATCGAACGCCGTTCGATTTAATTTAAATTTGAACGCTCATCGAAAACCCAAGGTGAGTTAATCTCACACACATCTGGACACCAGTAATTTAAATAGCTAATATTTAAATGTTTGATTGGTTGTTTAGTTGAATATGAAATTTTTTATCAAATTGAATCGATATTTATTGGTTGTGCTAATATCTGTGGATGCAGGGAAAAATAGGTTGGAGAAATCCAACTGGATTCCTCACAAATTGAAATTTATTTATATTCTGTGATAAATTGATTTAGATCTTGTTATGTTGTGTTCTATTTATATGCTGTGATAGATTAATTTGAAATTAATTGTGTTGTGCCATGATTGGGTGAATACAATCTGGGAATTCAAATTTAAGTAAAATAAATTGGGTTTAAAGGAAATAAAAGAAATTCTTAAGTAAATGAGTTAAAGGAATTAAATTCAAGAAATGGGTTGAAAGGTTGAAGTGTTTAATTGTGATTTATAAAGGAAATGTGAATTGTTTTAAATTAATAGCGAGATTTATTTTTAAGGGATGGGATGTGTATGCTTTTCTGGAAACTAAGAATGTTTCAAAGAAAGATTTTCGAAGTATAAACTGGAAAGTTTTGTAAAGTTGTTTTTAAATTATTTTAGAAAAACTATTATTATTTTTAATTATTTTTAAGTGAAAGCAAATATTTGATTAAGTGCTTATGGTATTTAATTATTTTAAAAAGTAAAGTAGGACATCCGATAAAATTGGATAAAACACGTGCTATGAACACGTGCGTTTATCCAATCATTTAATTCTCCTACAACTTCGCTCAAGTGCAAAATTGTGTGTTTAATATAGAGATTAAGTTGAATAAAAACGAGTTTTAGGAACGCTTCAAAATCGCTTTAGAAATTGCATTTAAAATTCTCCTATTATGGAGTAATTAATTTAATACTTAAAAATAATATTAAATAATAAATTCAATAGTCAATTTGCTTGAAAAACACTTTGTAATGCTTTATAAAACCCGTGTACGAAATCTAGAGAAAAATCTCAAAGAAATCGGAAAATATCAGAAAAAACCAGAAATTATTCTATATAAAAAAACGGTGACAACACGCTGCGAACCCAAGTTCGACAGAAGGTTTGGACTTGCAAACAGAGTCCAAATGACATGGAATTTGGTAGGAATGTAGATCAACATTCCTACTCCAATCTGAAAAAAGAATCATTCAAATACGATTTGAAACGAAGAATCTGCGTCGTTTCAAAGTCGTGACCAAAACAAGGTTAAAAACACGGAATTAATAAGCTGCGAGTACAAGTTCGACAGCAGTTTAGAAATAGCAAACCAACCCAGATTTTCATGAAACTTTACAGGAATGTAAATCAACAATCCTACTTCAATTTTCAAAAAGAATCACACAAATCCGATTTGAAACCAATGAGTTATGCTGTCACAAACATGGACTCAGGCCATGTTTGCAACAGTTCAAAAACCAAATAAATGTGCAGACCTAAAACCCTCTGAACTCAACTTTCGGGCATAAAACAGGGGATCAAATTGCATCATATTGAGCTCAAAAGTGATAAGCATGTAGTAGAAAACTTCATCTCTCAAACAAAAAAAGAATGATGCAATTTTGATAAAATTTGAGAAAGCTATGACCTCTCAAAATTGAACCCAGACAGTGTTTCACTATTGAACTCTGGGCAAAAACATGGTCTAGGTCCAAGTTTGACGGCGGATTTATATAAGCTATCAATGTCAAAATGACCTGTAATTTGGTATGAGTATTAATTTTTTCAAAAGAAATTTTAGTATAAATATTTGATTTAATAACTTTATTTTAAAAAGCTAAACTTGGCTTAAAGTACTTCGAAAACCTCTATATATTTCCTTAAGTATTATTTTCAATAAAGAAATTTCTAGAAGCTTTATTTTAAATATTTTAAACATATGTTTTGGAAGTGATTTCTAGGAAATAGCAATGTGTTTAAAAATAAAGGAGTTTATTTTTTTAAGTATGGAAAGGGATTTACGGGATGAACGTAAAACTGAATTGGGGTAAATCGTGTTAGATTGATAAAAAGAATTCTTTGGGTTATCCTAAAGTGGAAGTGTATTTCCCTGAAAGCCAAGTACGTTTTTAAAGTAGATTTTTGAATGGTTAGAAGTTTTGAAGTTGTATTAAAAGATGTTTTCAAGAAAATCATTTAAGTGGTAAGAATTTTAAAGGTGAACATTTATCAAATTAGTTATAGAAGTAATTATTTTAAAGGGGTAATTAGTGTTATGTTTTAAAGGATATTATTAATATTTATACTTTATAAAACGGTTCTATTTTAAAGATAATTAATCAAAGTATTATTTGAAACTTGTATAGGATATCATTGCTTTATTTAAAATTTAGTATGACTTGACTTTATTTTGAAGAAAATAGTTTATATTTTACAAAGCAATTTTATTCGAAATATTTGTAAAAGTGTATATATTTTAATCTAAGTATGTAAGTAGTGATAATATAAATGTTTTAATGTATTTTCAAGAATAAAGTATTTAAATTATTTTAAACCTTAAGTATTGGTACTTGGATGTTTTTAGAGGAAGTAAAGTTTTAAGAATCTATTCCACGAGAAGAGTTGGGTTTGAAAAGTGTTTTCAACGGGATACGAAAATGGAAACATATCTGGCAAAAATATTTTTGAGGACAATCAATAATTGGGCAATTATTTATTGTTTGATGGATGTTTGTGAATGTTAATTGATAGTTAAATCACCGACTATCAATATTGGACAAATGCGTTGATCGTTTCGAAGAGACCGGGATTTATTTCTCGAAAACCACTTCGATCCGGTTTGTACGTTTTCGTGGTGAAAACGAGTTCGGAGTCGAAGATGGAGCAGTGAAGTGCAAGGGCTAGTTGCTACTAATCCTGAGAATATTTCCAAAATGGATGTAGTAGGAGTAGTGCCTTCGGTTTCGTTCGAACCCGGGACAGACTTGTATGGACGAATGCTTTCGGAACATCGTCAGGTGGACGATGGGCATTCTAAGTGAAACGTTCTAAAAAGGTAACGCTTAGTCTCAAGCTTCATCAACCAGGAATGACTGAAAATCACGGGTTATGCAGCAAGGTTAGGTGGGTAGCACCCAATCAGGGTTAGGTCATCCCTGTTTAGATGTCCCTTTTTTTTGGCTTAGTGGTGCGGTTGTTGATCCCAACTGTAGGGTGATCTTACTCGGAATTATCCAGTAAGGGGTAGTCCCGGCCTTGTGTTGCAAGGGATCGGGAGTGGTCCTCAGTACACTGATCTAGACCAGGTACTATGACAGGTGGTACTCCAGTGCCTAGTCATCAGTTGGAAATCCATTCTCCCTACGCGCCTTTTACGAGTTTTGTTTGTATTACCCACGATTGTGGCTAGTAGCTGGAATTTAATAAATGTAACAATTTCGGCTATTTTATAAGTATTTGTATATAGACCCTATTATAATATCAGAGGATTTTTATAAAAAGTGTTTTAGCTATCGTAAGGAAAACACCCGACATGTTTATTTGTGGCGTGGTCTTACGAGGTGCTTTTGTTTTCAAAAGGATTTTTGAAACATTAATAATCAATTTAGATGTAACTTTATCAGCTAGTATTCCAGACTGACTCGGGTATTATTTCATTATAATGCTCGGGTCAGACTGAGTATTATATGTTCAAGATAGGACGATATGAAACAGGAGAGGAGCTAGAGTCTGAGACGTATTATCCGTACTTGTATATATATCTGCCGCTGTGATTGTTTGAAATTGTCAGACTGGTAAATATTTTTTTGTTTGTGATACTCTGATGATGTAATATATAAAATAGATATAGTTTTCATTTTGTTTAAAGATCTGTTATTATGCATTATATTTTGTTCCGTTGTGACCGTGAGATTCTTATATTGTTTAGTTCCTTCTTTCTTCTACCTTCTTTCTTTTTCCTCAACAATCTATCTTTTCTGGCACTTGATCATCGGCATATCATACTTTGGAGTATTTTGGGTTGATTTTCGAGGGTCGAGAAGGGCGGGTCGTCACACTTGGTATCAGAGCTTAGGTTGGTGACAACCTAGGCTTTGGTAGGGAAATTGCTCATTAAACAGAGTCAATAGTACTTTATAATGTGTTGAGTGTATTAATAGATATGAGAGCGTACTTGTAAGTGAATATAAAGGTTGTTTTTATACTGTGTTGACTTATCGGTTGAGTGTTTATGAATTCTGGTCGGTACGGGAAGTACAACCGTATCGATAGGGGTTTCTAAACCCTTAAACAAGATAAACCGACATAGTATTGTTTTAAAGAGGGTAAATGAAATAATTTTACCCAAAATTATATTTTGATATAAAAGAAATAATTTTCTGAAATTATTATATATTTGATTGTTTGGATGTGGATATCTCAATCAAATAAGAATCTAAAATTTGGATTGGTTATAACCAAATAAAATTCTATGAGTATAAATTATACAAAAGAAGAATAACTAAATTATAATTAAACCAGAATATAAATCCCGTGGATTTTGAAATGGATTTTAAATGTATTGAAAACAAAAGTTTGTAAATTTAAAATCTTGGAAATGTTTGAAATGTTTTCCAAAGTGTTTGAAGGCAATAATGGAATACTATTTTGGGTAATATGTTTGAATGGAAATTGTTTTGGAATGAATTTGGGAAAGTAAGGAAGCACTGAATTCACTTCAGTCGGCTGAAAATAATTATGATGATGATGGCCACATCATTAGAACTCATTTTCGAGTTTCTAAAGAGATGGATTGCTACCATGTTGAGTGATTATGATATTTGTTGGACTTGTTTGAGATACAAGTGATTTTAGAAATTTCAAAAGGGGGAGATTGTTTTGGTACAACCAAGTTGTTTTGGAAATCCGGAGATTTGATTGAGATACCAAATACGTATGTGTTGATTATTATTTCAAAATGGTTTTGAAATAAAACCGGGTAATTGAATTCTGAAAAATTCTATTTCAATAATGTGTAAAGTTAAAATAAATCAACCATTGAACTTATTAAGCGAAGTTGGTATTAATAAAAAGAAAATGAAATTTTAATCTTGGAATTAAAATTTAACTTGAGTAAATGGAAGTGAATAAAATATATTGAAGTGAATAGAAAACTTGAATTTAACTTGGGAAAAGTTAAATAAATTGGACTTAGAATTAAATTGATTTGGATTAAATCGAAGTGTAAAATGACTTTGTAATTGTGGGTCATTGTGTAATAAATTGTACCCATAAGCTATTAAGTGTTATACCTATAATCTAAAATTGTGGATTTAAAATTTGCAAAGGATTAAGGAGAAAGAAAATTTGTATCTTTAAGAATTCGGTGATACATATATATAAAATCTAGAATTGTGATTATAAGATGAAAATAACTCAAATGAGCAATATAAGCTTTTAAGTAAATAAGTTGGTGAACTTAAGGATAGAAAATCAAATTGTAAACCAAAGTAAAATGGAATTATAATCACAAATGGGAAATAGTTGAATGGTATGGTGAATTCAAAGTTTAAATCCTAAATGAAAGGTAAACTGAAATAAGGTGAAGAAAATATAAAAAAATAAAAGGGCGAATGAACTTAAGTTAGTAAATAAGTTTTGAACTTGTATATGGAGAATTAAAGTTGGATTGAATTGGATTTAACTTCGATTAAATGGAATTGAGTTGAATTTGGATTTAATTAAAATCAAAAATTCAATTGTGTTATGAATAAATATGAATGGAATTATGTTCTTATTTAAAATAGTAAAAGAAATGGAATGAATTCAAGTTGGCTAAATAAAACTTAGTTGGACTTGAATTAAATTTGGAAAAGAATTAAATTGAAAGGAAATTTAATTTAGATTAAGTAAGAATGATATTGTATGAATAAAATTTTAACTCAACTAAATTCGAAGGAATTGTTTAGGAATGAATTTAGTATAAGCTAAATTAAATAAAAGAAGCTTGAAAATGAATTTAGTGTAAACTAAATTTAATGGAATTTGTATTCGCATGGATGAAATTTTGGTGGTTTGTTAAGAAAATTTTGAAAAGAAAAATAAAAACCTAGTTCTAGTATGGGATTTAGTTTTGGCAATAAAAAGCTGAGAGTGTGAATGAATAATGGAATTAGATTATAATAGTGATGATTTGACTTATAAATAAATTCAAATGAGTGACATGATTTAAAATGGTTTCATTGTTAATAAAATAAATTTAAAATGGATTGAATAAATAAACAAATTATGTTAAAAAGTGTAAATGAATTGGAATTTGATTGGATGAAAATCAAACTAAAATAAAATAAAACTAATATAAGAAGAAATGGAAATATTGTGAAAATGAAAGAACTTAAACAAATTGGAAAATAATTATGGTCGAGTTTTATAAGGGACCTTAAATGAAATTTGTTTAGATAATAAAATTTAAATGCAAGTGAAAGAATTTTAATCAATTATTGTGATAAAATAAAGGTGTATGAGTTGTAAATATTATAGAATGGGATGAGATTAATATAAACTTAAGTTAGATGATGAACTTGAAGTGAGAATAAAGAATTGGATTAAAAATTGCAAGGAAATAAGAATATTTGGGATTGTGAAAAATTCCGAATGAAATAAAATTAATATAAATTTAAACTAGAATTAATTGTAATGGTTATAGGCTTAAGTGATGGTTATTTGCTTGAATGACATGAACATTTGCATATAAATTGGTTGATTGTTGTAAACAGGAGTTGAATTGGTTTAAAGAAGTAAATGAAATTGGTTTTTAAATCAATTGGAGTGGATTGAGATCTCATTACGTGGATTTGTATATAAATGCAAATGAATCACGAAAGAGATGTGAATGAATCAAATTGATATAAAATTGATTGCTCATCAATTGGAAATTGAATAGAAGTAAATTTATGTAAATAAGGCTTATAAACCAATTTGATGTGAATGTGAGCTTAACTGGTACAAAGATGAATTGGTTGTGTTAAATATGACTTATATGTAGTAAACTTATATGTAAATCATTAGTGTGAAACAAAGTGAAGTTTGGATTTGTAAAGAGGATTAAAATAGTATTGAACCCTTTGATTTTTTTTATAAAATATGATTAGCGTGTAGAATTATGGAAATTGGTTGTTTAGGCTTTGAAACTGATGTGTTGGTTAAGATTAATGAATAGAATGTTAATAAATTCTCATATTATTGAAAACTGATGTGTTTGTTTGAGTAAAAGTACAGGCACGGGAGGCAATTGATAGAATTAGAGCGCGGATATGCAATATTGTTTAGCCGCTTGCTTTTAAAATGCTAATAAAAGGTACACCTACGAAATAAAAATAGAAATATGAACTGTTTTTGGTTTTCCGACCGTGTGGGTCGATGTATATATATATTTATATCTATTGTGATATTGCATAAACTCCTCCGTACAAGGGAGACTCTGCCAAAAATTTTTGAAAATTTTGGGAGTCAGAATTTTTTTGAAATATTTCGTTAGCGACAAATTGATTTCAAATAACAATTAAAATAAAATGGATTTTTGAATAGGAATCGAAACTAGCAGTTTTGATTTGAAGTTAAAGAATTTAGGAAAGGTGAAATTGAGATTTTCACTAAGTAGGTTTTGCTATTGAGTTTGAAGCATTCTTTCTACCTTAACAAATTTTGGAGACGAAATTTTTATAAGGGGGGAGGAATGTAACGACCAGTAATTTTGGGTCATTAGATTTGTATATTTAATTCATTTAAATGTTGAATATGCATTATAATTTTATTTTGAAATAAAAAGATTTTGGTTAAATTAATAGAATTAGTTAAATTTCAAATACGGTAATTTAATTGAAATTTGAATAATAATAATAATTTAATATTGGTATTGGGATAATTGGTGATTCTGGGTGTAAATAGATGTAAAAATAGATTCTAAAATTTATTTTAAGTCTATTTGGATCTGAATTATAATATTGGACTGTTGGATGGAATTAAAAGTTTATAGGTTAAATTTGGAATTTTATATTAATTTAATAATGGAATTTAATAATATAATAATGCAAATAATCAGATTTTGGTTCGAAATGCACCATAATGATTTCTAATGTGAATATAAATTTTATACGAGTTAATAAAATTTTAAAAGTGAAATTTTTGATGATTTCGACGATTTTGGAAATCGCTTGATTTAATCGACAAGTTAAAATAGCCTTCCGGAGCATAGTCTCAGAATTCGACGAAACCAGTTCCATTGGATCCGTAATAGTTAGTTATTATCGGATTTCAATTTTCATAGCAATCAGAGCTGTCGTTTGACCCTGACAGCTCAAAACGCATAGAAACTATTTTAATCGAATTAAATTAAAATTGATCGTTTATTTCCGTAACTCATGCATATGATCGAATTAGCCTTCGAAACACGTTCCATTGTGTTCAGAACGTGGGTAAAACCTTAGAAATGCCTGTCGGCACGCGTCATTTGGAGATCGTGTGAAAAAGTTGCTTTAGAGTGAATTAAATAATAAAATAATTGGGTTATATATATATATATATATATATATATATATATATATATATATATATGCGCGCATCGGGCTGAAACCCTCGTCTTCGTTTACAGCCGACGTTGTTTTCGTTCAGTGGCCGATATGCAATTTATTTCTCCCTCGTTTTTCTCTTCATCCATGCAATTTTAGCCGAAGCTTCCAACTATGGAAGTGTCGAGCTCGTCGAGAGCTTTATATCCGTACGGCGATGATGGTTATCAAGGCCGTGTCGTGGCGGTAGATGATGGATGAAGGCGGCCCGTTCGCGCTTGAGATTCGTGAAGAATAAGGCATCGAGCTTTGCCATCTTTCGGCCAAGAGCGAAGAACGATGAGAGCTTTCTGATGGTGGGTCCCGATCGTCTTAGAAGTCGTCGTCGTAAAGGAGGTGGGAGGGGGAAGCGACGTCGAGATTGGGTTCGTTCGTTCGTGTTTGGCCTGGGAAAGATACGGCTTGATGGTAATTGTTTTATAAAAAAAAAAGAAGAAGAAATTGTTTTAAATTTTAGTCAAAATATAAAAATTCATAACTTTTACATACGTTATCAGATTTCGATGAAATTGGCGATGCCAGAATCGCAGCGACGAGTACTACGTAGTGGAGCAATTCTGGGATCATTCTGAGTAAGTAAAAATTTAGGTTAAATCGAACGCCGTTCGATTTAATTTAAATTGAACGCTCGTCGAAAACCCAAGGTGAGTTAATCTCACTCACATCTGGATACCAGTAATTTAAATAGCTAATATCTAAATGTTTGATTGGTTGTTTAGCTGAATATGAATTTTTTTTATCAAATTGAATCGATATTTATTGGTTGTGCTAATATCTGTGGATGCAGGGAAAAACAGGTTGGAGGGATTCAACTGGATTCCTCACAAATAGAAATTTATTTATATATTCTGTGATAAATCTCATTTATATTCTGTGATAAATTGATTTAGATCTTATTATGTTGTGTTCTATTTATATGTTGTGATAGATTAATTTGAAATTAATTATGTTGTTCCATGATTGGGTGAATACGATCTGGGAATTCAAATTTAAGTAAAATAAATTGGGTTTAAAGGAAATAAAAGAAATTCTTAAGTAAAGGAGTTAAAGGAATTAAATTCAAGAAATGGGTTGAAAGGTTGAAGTGTTTAAATTGTGATTTATAAAGGAAATGTGAATTGTTTTAAATTAGGAGCGAGATTTATTTTTAAAGGATGGGATGTGTATGCTTTCCTGGAAACTAAGCATGTTTCAAAGAATGATTTTCAAAGTATAAACTGGAAAGTTTTGTAAAGTTGTTTTTAAATTATTTTAGAAAAACTATTATTATTTTTAATTGTTTTTAAGTGAAAGCAAATATTTGATTAAGTAATTATGGTATTTAATTATTTTAAAAAGTAAAATAGTATTAAGTTTTCAAAATAAATTTTAGTATAAATATTTGATTTAATAACTTTATTTTAAAAAGCTAAACTTGGCTTAAAGTACTTAGAAAACCTCTATATATTTCCTTAAGTATTATTTTCAATGAAGAAATTTCTAGAAGCTTTATTTTAAATATTTTAAACATATGTTTTGGATGTGATTTCTAGGAAATAGTAATGTGTTCAAAAGTGAAGGAGTTTATTTTTTTTAAGTATGGAAAGGGATTTATGGGATGAACGTAAAATTGAATTGTGGTAAATCGTATTGGATTGATAAAAAGAATTCTTTGGGTTATCCTAAAGTGGAAGTGTATTTCCCTAAAAGCCAAGTACGTTTTTAAAGTAGACTTTTGAATGGTTAGAAGTTTTGAAGATGTATTAAAAGATGTTTTCAAGAAAATCATTTAAGTGGTAAGAATTTTAAAGGTGAACATTTATCAAATTAGTAATAGAAGTAATTATTTTAATGGGGTAATTAGTATTATGTTTTAAAGGATATTATTAATATTTATACTTTATAAAATGGTTCTATTTTAAAGATAATCAATCAAAGTATTATTTGAAACTTGTATAGGATATCATAGCTTTATTTCAAATTTAGTATGACTTGACTTTATTTTGAAGAAAATAGTTTATATTTTACAAAGCAGTTTTATTCGAAATAATTATAAAAGTGTATATATTTTAATCTAAGTATGTAAGTAGTGATAATATAAATTTTTTAATGTATTTTCAAGAATAAAGTATTTAAATTATTTTAAACCTTAAGTATTGGCACTTGGATGTTTCCAGAGGAAGTAAAGATTTGGGAATCTATTCCATGAGAAGAGTTGGGTTTGAAAAGTGTTTTCAACGGGATTGGAAAATGGAAACATATCTGGAAAAAATATTTTTGAGGAAAATAAATAATTGGGCAATTATTTATTGTTTGATGGATGTTTGTGAATGTTAATTGATAGTTAAATCACTGACTATCAATATTGGACAAATGCAATGATCGTTTCGAAGAGACCGGGTTCGGGATTTATTTCTCGAGAACCACTTCGATCCGGTTTGTACGTTTTCATGGGAAAAACGAGTTTGGAGTCGAAGATGGAACAGTGAAGTGCAAGGGCTAGTCGCTACTAATCCTGAGGATATTTCCAAAACGGATGTAGTAGGAGTAGTGCCTTCGGTTCCGTTCGAACCTGGGACGGACTTGTATGGACGAATGCTTTCGGAACATCGTCAGGTGGGCGATGGGCATTCTAAGTGAAACGTTCTAAAAAGGTAACGCTTAGCCTCAAGCCTCATCCGGGAATGACTGAAAATCAAGGGTTATGCAGCAAGGGTAGGTGGGTAGCACCCATTCCGGGTGAGGTCATCCCTGTCTAGATGTCCCTTTTTATTCGGCTTAGTGGTGCGGTTGTTGATCCCAACCGTAGGGTGATCTTACTTGGGATTATCCTGTAAGGGGCAGTCCCGGCCTTGTGTTGCAGAGGATCGGGAGTGGTCCTCGGTACACTGATCTAGACCAGGTACTGGGACAGGTGGTACCCCAGTGCATAGTCATTAGTTGGAAATCCATTCTCCCTATGCGCCTTTTACGAGTTTTGTTTGTATTGCCCATGATTGTGGCTAGTAGCTGGAATTTAATAAATGTAACAATTTCGGCTATTTTATATGTATTTGTATATAGACCCTATTATAATACCAGAGGATTTTTATAAAAAGTGTTTTAGCTATCGTAAGGAAAAAAAACCCGCCATGTTTATTTGTGGCGTGGTCTTACGAGATGCTTTTGTTTTCAAAAAGATTTTTGAAACTTTAATAATCAATTTGGATGTAACTTTATCAGCTGGTATTCCAGATTGACTCAGGTGTTATTTCATTATAATGCTCGGGTCAGACCGAGTATTATATGTTCAGGATAGGATGCTATGCAGCAGGAGAGGAGCTGGAGTCCGAGACGTATTATCCGTACTTGTATATATATCCACTGCTATGATTGTTTGAAATTGTCAGACTGGTAAATATTGTTTTTTTGTGATACTCTGATGATGTTATATATAAAACAGATATAGTTTTCATTTTGTGTAAAGATCTATTATTATGTATTATATTTAGTTCCGCTGCGACTGTGAGATTTTGATATTGTTTAGTTCCTTCTTTCTTCTACCTTCTTTTTTTCCCTCAACAATCTGTCTTTTCCGGCACTTGATCGTCGGCATATCATACTGTGGAGTATTTTGGGTTGATTTTCGAGGGTCGAGAAGGGCGGGTCATCACAATTTTGTCTTTCATTACGCTCGGGTCAGTCTGAGCTTTTCAGTGTATTGAAGACTATTCTTTTAGAGGACGAAGACGAAGATTTACTACTATTACTAGATACTATATTTATTCCACTGCATTATTTATTTATTCCTGTTGTATGTATAACTCCGATCTGTATTGTAAAAGTGTAATCAAATGTTATTTGTAAAACAGCTTCATGAACTATTTATTTGATTATTATATTTTGTTATTCCGCTGTGAATTTCTGAGGTTTGTTTTCTTCCAATTTCTCTTCTTTTTCTTATTTACTCCATACATTCCTCCCTTTTGAATGGTTTGAGTTGGCATATGTGGTTTATTGTCAATTTAAACTGTCCAAAAAGGTGGGTTTTTACACCTAACTTAGACCGGTGTACATCAGCTCAAAATCATGTACTATCCTAGATCAGGAACTGTTTTGCGAATAAAATAATCTACGTACAATT
Organism: Allium cepa; assembly: GCA_030765085.1. Taxonomy (NCBI): domain Eukaryota; kingdom Viridiplantae; phylum Streptophyta; class Magnoliopsida; order Asparagales; family Amaryllidaceae; genus Allium; species Allium cepa. The sequence goes on along the minus strand of CM060941.1, from coordinate 764,163,939 downwards.
TACATATTTAATTCAATTAGTTTCTTAACTTTACCAATTTCTATCCAATTCCCATTTATTTACATGAAATCATTTCTTATAAAATACTAAAATGATTTAGGCATCATTTCTTAGAACATTACCTAAATTTATAGACATTTCATAAAGACTTATCTTTACTTATAAAACATTTTATTAGAACAAAATTTCATTTGAAAACACTCAAGATTAAGTTCTTTACTCATATAAAACTCTACTATATACTAAGAGTATATACAAATTATTCTTGTACATTTTACTTCCTAAAATTTCAACGAAGATCCACAATAAATTTGGATCTTATAATCGAGTCAAACTTCCATACTTCTTTATCCAACGGGTTAGACAAGTAGCTAGGTAGAGTAGGACTTTGGTATCCAAACTCAAGACCAGAGTCTGCTTTCCTTAGATGACCCTAAAGTAAAGAGGTTTATTAGTTGGCCCAATAACTTCGTATGTTCTATTTAATAAATATGATTAACAAATCTTGTTTTAACTTACTATCTTTTCAAATTAAGGGTTATAAAATTCAACTTTTATATTTTTACAAAATGCTTTGCTTCAACTTCAATATCAATTCGAAAGTTTCCGGCTATCCAAAATCATCGAAAATTCCATTTTATTTCAATAATTGAAATAACAAACAACATATCATTACAAGATGTACAACCAAACTACCCTTAAGGATACATGTAACCACAATTTAACTTAACATAAAACTTAAGAATTAAACACCGGTTTTATTTCTCATTTGAAATTATAACATATACATATACATATATATTTTTGGATATTAATTCCTACTTTTCGGGATTAACTCAAAATTATTTTAAAACCAATTTATAAAATATTTTCTTTAAAATTCATGGAAAATATTCATATACATCGAGTAACAACACAATGACATAAGGAACTGGGTCCTACCAAGAAGTATCATATATCCTTTTTTACCAAGAAGGGTAATGCTCATGGGAAGTGCATAACATCCGGACATCTCTCTAGTCCATTTTTAATCACTTTCGAGCCATTCGAACTGGCTAACACAAAAATAATTTGTTTCCCTAATCTATTTATTGATTTTGAGAGTAACCTTAAACTCGAACAAATCATAATTTTTTTTAAAAACATTAGTCATTTAAAATAATTTCAAATAATACTATTATTATTTACTCCGAACTCATAGAAACCATTTTGAAAAACACCAGCACTTAAGTTCACAAATTCTTAATTTAACTCCTTTTTATTTATAAATCATATTTATGTAAACCATATTTATATATACAATAAATTATATAAACCACATTTATGTAAATTTACCTTTTTATACAAAGTCATTTCATAATATTTATCTTGTAATTATCTTACCTTTATTTGAAACTATAATAAACAACTTTTATTTAAAGTTAACTTTATAACCTAACATTAACATTGAATGTTCATCAAATTTGGAAACCTAATTCACAAGGTGTTCGTCTCAATGTTTCCATGATTACTATCTACCCAACGCATGTAATAAAAATGGAAATTACATGTAAACTATTTAAATACATGATAAAAAACAATAATCAATGCTCCTAAACTGGTCGAGCATGATCTAAACAAACAATATATGATAATAATTGAATATTATCGTTTCCTAACAAACATACACATCATAAATATATAAATTTTCTTTGAAAATTATTATTTTATAAATAAAATATAATCCTAGGTAAAAATATTTCACTTGCCAATTTCTATACAATACTCTGTTGGTTTGCCTTGTTTAGGTATTTAGAAATCCCTATCGATACCATGGCATCGCATGTACCGACCAGAATTCATAAATCAATCAACAGGCCAGCTAGCATAATAAAAAAAACATTTTTATAGCACTAACAAATACAGTCTTATATGTATAATACACTAAACTCATAATAAGGCATTCCATTACCCTATCTCTTTATAAGTTATACCCCACTAAAGCCAAGATGCTTGCTTAGCTTTCAGTTCTAATACAATGATGTAATGGTTGCCTTTTAGACCCCTAAATGTCGACATAAATACATCTACGGTAGTCACGTGCCCAGCATCCAGGTTCCATAAAGATAGAACATTTGGGTAAAAGAAAAGGAACAAAAGAAAACGATAAGAAAGAGAAAAACAAAAACATAAGAATCTCACAACGGAAGGATGACATATCATATCAAAATGATCTTTACACAGGAAGACTATATGTGTACAATAATTCGAGGAAACTAACCTATCATCAACCTTTTCAGTTATAACTGCCAGTCCTCACAATTACTGATATATATATATATATATATATAAACAAATTAATGAAGCGGAAATAAAAACTATGGAAGATAATCATCCAGCTCCTTTCCAAGAGCTCTAGTGAACATCGATGAAGTCTAGAAAATACACAGGGCTGACTCAAGCATTATAAGCAAACAACATCCAGATCAGTTTGGTAAACTAGCTTAAGAAACGCAATCATATCGATCTTTATATTTATAAAGCCATTCAAAAATAAAGGTAAGTTGTAAGACCACACCGCGAATAAACACATACGAGTTTTTACCTAATGAAAAATAAAATATTTTATAAGAAAATCAAGTGATATCTTAGTAATGTTTAGATTGTAGAATATAAATATTTGAAGTAGCTAGAATGGTTATATTAATTACATTCAGTGGCATATTGATAAGTACATAAACAAAACTGCAAAGGCTCGTTCACATAATGGGTTTTGTAACAACCCAAATTCCAGTGGCTCGGATTTTTGCAAAAATGTTAAAAACCAAGCCTATCGAAGCCCGAGTTGGGTATCTGGTGTCCTGCTAATAGGCAAAGGTAAATATATAAGAGCTCAATTAATTACCTCACAGCGGAATTGACTAAAATATAATAGTAAGTAAATACTCATCCAAATAATAACACTTTCTAAGCAAGTGTCATAAAGCTGAGAAGACTCTGCCATCTACCTAACCTGCAGGATGTTATGAGGAAGGGGTCAGAACAAAAGTTCTGGTGAACGGATAAATTATATGCTTCTAGGCTTAGTTCTACATATATTATTTTATTTCTATTTACTCTTATATTAGGTTCATTAGATTACAATACTCTCGCCTCTGTTCGTCAACCGTGCCTACCTACTCCATAGTAGATTAAAACATAATAACTAATATATACATGTATGTAGCTATATACCCAATGACCACGTTGGTCCTAGCTACCATCCATGGTACCTTCCGTATCCTCCTCGAATAGGGCTTCATCGTCTTGCACCATAGATATATTTGTAAATGACTACTTCGTAAGTCCTACAATACAGATACTCCATCGTCTTGCTCCACGAGCGTTTCGTAGCTATATCTGTAAAGGACCGCTTTGTAAGGCCTATAATACAGATGCTCCACTACTTACTATGAAAACGTAAATCGCATCCACACTAGTCTATGCCAGTGCTCAGACATCCACAATGTACCTCCCAGTGCGTACATTAAAGACTACGTAATCGTTTTTTCTACTATCTGAATTCCACCAACAAGGTCCACCTTGTACGAAATTCCATCGAGGATTTTCTATATCTGTAAAGGACTACTTCGTTAGGCCTACAATATACATATTCTGGTCGGTCTGTCTCTTTTTCATCGTGGCTATGGCCCCACGCAGCTACCCCTCAACTAACCAAAAGACTCCTAAAGAGTTATGTGGCCATTCCCTACTGCAAACAGTCTAACATCCAAATAACGATGCTCTTCGTATAATGTCTCGATATTGAAAGAATCATTGGCTTGCTGGCTTAACTCCAGTCTTTCCCGAAATCGCTCTTGGTCTTGATGCTGGCCGATATCCGCATGTGACTATCCTTAAACTTACTTGCAAGTACTGGACATATGTATACCCTACTCCGAACACCAAGCCCTTATGACTGGCTATAAAGGTCTGCTTCGTTAGGCCTACAATGCAAACACAGTCAAGGCAACTCTCTTGATGGAACACCAACAGACCTGCCTCCAGGGGTGCAGCTTTGTGAGGCCTACCCAAAGGGCCATCCTAGAGTATCCTCACATCCCGTTGAAGTCTCGTACTTCCTTAAAGCCTAAAAATACTAAGTTGGACGTGCTTCTCCATTTCTGAAATCCGTAATGAACTGTTTCGTTAGACGCTTCATCCTTTGGGGTGCTATAAACGCATCTCAATTCTTTTATTAGACCCTAAGTCTAATCTTTTAGTTTGCATTTAGTTTACTTTCTTATTCTATTGGCTACTTTTTTACCCTAATTAGCATATTCTTGCCCTTGTCTCATCTCTATCTATTGTATTTCCATTTATTTAATAGGGAATGTTGTTGGTATGAGAGCCACATTCATTATCTTGCTTATTTAACTTAATATAAATCTTAAGTTCATTAAAATAAGCCTCTTTTAGCATTCCTACTTTATTTGCTTATTGACTTAATATAAATTATTTAAATAATCTTCTATCATTATTATTGCTCATTAATTTATTCAAAGTCTCAGAATAAGCTTTTGTATTCTTATTAATTAATTATAACCTATGTTATAATTCTACCAGTAATTGTCATTTTCTCTTCTTTAATAGTCCATACATAATTCTAGCATTTCTTTTCTGTTCTAATCTACCTTCTTTTATTATGATATAGAATATTATTTTATTCTCTTATACTATATAATTCACTTATCATAATAATTGTCTTCTTAAATAGTCTGTGCAGTGAATGCAAACCTAGGTTCATTATCGTGTACAGCTTCAAGTTCTTATCTAATAATTTACTTGATTCATGTAATACTTTGCTTTATTATCTTCTATTATGGGAAGTAATTTTGTTTATTTGTTTGGTTATGAAAACTATATTTAAAAATCCATTTCCATGTTTTAATGTTAAATAATAATATAAACTATAATTCGTAACTGCTAGATATTTCTTTTACTATCTTATAATGTGTAAAATACAGTAGTTTCTCTATTTTACACTAATTCACATTTTCTTTCTTTTATTCTAGCAATTACGTTCATTGTTGACTTTTAAATATTAAATTATAGAAATATATCCTGTTTTCTAAATTAACCAATTAACCTTTTAGTTACCCCTAAATCCAGTTATTAGATTAATTTTCTCTCATTTTAACGTAATTTATTATAGTAATTCCATCCCTCAAACTTTAATTACTTTACATCGTATTTCCTTTATTTTGGTATTTTTAATTATTTAATCCATATTCACGTTTAATCTACTCTAATCCATACGCGAAGAAAGTGGAGAAAATAGAAGAAGAATGACGCTTGCATATAAATCCAAAACGTAGAAATAGATGTAAATAAATACTAATACCGTAATTAAGCTGTAAATTCCTTATAGTTCAGCATAACTTAATTAATAGGATTAATCATTGAAAAAATTTATCTAAATGATAATTTAACGATAATATATCTTAAAATTAAAAGATATATAAATAAATCCACCCATATGTTGTCCTTATTTCAATCTCTATCCCTTTTAATTTGCTACGTTTTTTCCCCTTTTTAATTCACTGTAAATTCCCTGATTTGTTTGCGCAATTATAACACTCCGATATTTCAGTGGAAAAATAATTAAAAATGAATTAAAATAGAAGAAGTTATTATTAAGGGAAAATTTAAAGGAAACGTGTAAGTTAAAGTACACCTCACATTTTTTACACTAATTAATTAATGGAAATATAATTAATGAACTTAGACAACTGTGAAAAATGGACATTTTGCAAATATTGGAATTTGACCACGAAACTTATACCATTGTGTTCGTGGTAATCTACTAATTAATTTTCATATATAATGTTTTCCCTACGGAGTTCAAACGAAGAAGTTATGACCGTTTGAAGTTTTGGCATTAGAAATAATTACACGTATGAAATTGAACTTACGTTAATTGTAATTGATTGATTGATTGCTGGTATGTGTTAAATTATATATGTACACAGTCAGCAATGAGTCGGTAGAATTTATTTAAAAGGGAAACATATTACATACACAAAGTTTGTAATTATTTCAATACCTTACGCATTTATGCGCACATTTAAACGTTTGAATTTGATTAATGAAATTAATGGGAAGCAAGAGTGTTGTATTAATACGCACACACACGTATAAGGAGAGAAATGGTAAAAATATTTATTGACAATAAATGCATATTATTAGTAATTAATGTACGTTACTATTGTAATTAACATGCGTTCCAACATTTACTAAGGTACGTTAATTGGAAATTAACAAGATTGTAAACATGTAAGATGAGAAAACTAAATATGTTTATAAAATATATTCTTAAAGTTTAAATCTTTAATGTTTATAAATAGAAGATTTAGAAACGAGGATAAAACAGTAACAAATAAATGTTGCAATGGACAAGAATCAAAGGAGAACGATTACCTTTCATATAGCACATATCACATCTCTGAATGCCACATTGCCATTTCCATTGATTACTAATTGCCTTCCATAAAAATAAAACCCTTGAGCTCGAACGTCTCAAGGAAGGTGTTAAGGTATGAGAAGTTTCCTTCTCCACCACCATTGATGTACGTTTGTAAAAACCAATGTATGTAATCTTTAAAAATGCAATGTTGGACAAACATTCATACAAGTTGTCTAGGTACAGGACAAACCGAAGGCACTCTCCTACTACCATTAGTAGCGACTAGTCCTTGCAACTCGAAAAATCTCCACAATAAGGAGACCACTATTATAAATAACTCTATAATGGAAGCTACCTAGAGCATGTCAACAAGCAGTCCTCACGCCATGAAGATCCACTGTCTTCAATAATCATCATCTTCAATATGTCTTCATTTTCGAATGTATACATTGGTTCGAAGTGGTTTTTTGTATAGGAATCACCCAAATATAACCCCGGTTCCTTCGGAATCCAATCATCGATAAAAATGATGAAATTAGGTGATTGTTTTTTGATTCGTTTATTTTTCTTTAGAGGTATATATTTTCAAAATATTCTTTTAGTGAATACAGAATCATTTAAACCTCTTTTTGAATATTTCTCAAATCATTTTTAAGAGTATGTTTTGAGAAAATAGAATTATAGAAATCATTCTACTTTTATCAAAAATCAACTTCCGTATTCAATGAGTGCTACGGGAGGAATAACGGTGAGATCGCCTTTTAAATTCCACGTTTAGGACAAGTTCCCTCTTCGGATTTTAATAATGAGTATAAGAAGATTATTTTTATAAAATCCTAGTTGAGCATCCGGGCTTTCCTTTCGATGTGTTCCACCCCTCGCCTAAAAGAGAAAACTAAGGCCAGGTAAGTTCAGGGTACTGGTTCCTCTATCCCTAACCTTAGTTACACACCTTGTTTTCACTTTTAGATCTCATATGCGGGACAAATGTACTAGTCGTTTCCGCATACTCATTTTCCCCTTTTAAATCACTTAACTATTTGTTTAATCATCTTTGAAATAATTTTAAATTGTTAAAATTGCTTTTAAAATGCTTTATTATTTACGTAAAAACATTTACTAAGGATTTGGGATAGAATTGTTAAGTTCCAACCTTTATTTCAAAAGTTATTGAAAAGTGTTGCAAAAAGTGCTTTAAAAGCTATATTCTTCAAAATGACTTTTATATCTTTTAGAAAACCAGCTTTTAAACTTAAATCACTTTTAAAACATTTAAAAGATTTTTATAATTTATTTCATATTTTTGAACCGATTATTTTATAAATTTTCAACTGTGATCATTTAGTGCAAAAACTGGATTTTTCTTGAAAATTGATTTTGCCATATTTCAAAGTATACAAGATGAAATCTTGCTTTACTTTTTTTATATGAAAGATTTGGATATAAGGATTCAAAAAATTCTTACTTCGAAGAATTTCAAACTATATTCCACTTCGTATGCTCATTTGAACTTTTGATGCGAAAACACGCACTACCGTTATGCGACGCGTTAAATTTTAGTCGTATTTTGAGATTCATGTCCAACTATTCCGAGACATGTTTAAATACTTAGAAATCATTTCTAAAGCATATTCAAACAATTCTCAAAGGTGTAAATGATTCCATATCATATTTCGTTTCTTTTGGAAAGTGATTTCCATGTGATTATACGTCGTGTAAATCCATGACTTGTTTCAATATTTTCATGCAATAAACAACATATGGAAATCAATATCATAACCAAACATCCAAACAAACATATCACAACATCACAACCAAATATATACATATAAATTAGGAGTTCTTATCTTAGTTGCAAATGAACTAACTTTAAAGTGATTATAACTTTCCTAACTTCAATCGAGTGCTCACGAATGCTTGTTTTAAGGCTTCAAGGTGGCTTGACTTGACTTGTGGAGGTCTTTGGAGCTTTAGGCCCTGAGTTTCAAGGAGGGTTTGGGCTCCGATATATGGTGAAAGGGGGAGTGAGAAATAAGAGGGGGAAGGAGTAGTTTTGAAGTGGTTCGGACGGATTTTTATCAATATTTTTCTTTGTTTTATTTTTGAAAATATTTTGGCATTATTTAATTTTGGAAAGAAGCCATTAAAGGATGTAAGAGAGCTTAAGAAAGTAGAGAAGAAATGGCGTAAAAGTGAAGAAGAAAAGGATGGGTATTTATAGAAAATATTTGAGATTAAAATATAGATTTGTGTTTTTACTTAAATAACATTCCTTAAGAATTAAGTAAACTTATTTAATTCAAAACTTTCCATCCATATCACATCACACTTTTTACATTTGAACACTTAAGAGTTAAGTAAAGAATAAGAATGCTTACTTTACTTTATGTCACATTTGATGTGACATGCGTTTTGTCTTTTTTAGTTTAATTTTGCTAATTACTTTCTAGAATTTCCTAACTATGATTATTAAAAGTAACATTGTTTATTTAATTATTAACTACCTTTATATGTTAACATATTATTAAATTGTGTATATAAAGGTGCAATAACTTTGTGAAAACTTTAAATCGTTTTCCATGTGCAATCTTCAGCATCCCCGCTCCATTTAGCTTTGACCAATCATACTACCTTCCTTCTTAATCGTATTTCATCTTGATCCATGATTCAGACGAGGTTTCTAATAACTGCTAAGTTTGGTTCTATCTCCACGTCATCCTGAGCAGCCGTTTCTATGATTTGTTCTGGGTCGTATACATGCTTCTGTAAATGTGATATGTGAAAAACATTGTGTACACCAGACACTCTTTTAGGCAATTGTACTCGATAAGCTAGTGGGCCGATGTAACAACCTGTATTTTATGATTTATTTTAATTGCATATTTTAATTATTTTAATTGAATTTTTGATTTAAAATTTTTATATTTATTTATTAAATAAAATAATTTTGTTATTTAAATATAAATTTTGATTTTGATATGAATTAGAACTCCAAACAAGACTAAAAAGAATATTTTTCCAAAAAGTGAATTTTGGTCACTATGGTCAACTTTGACTTTTAAATTTAAAATTTGAAAGTTTGAAAATTTGAATTTTATATTTTATTATGAAAGTAAATAAAATTCTAAGAATACCACTTTTCATTTCGTTGAAATCTGACTTATATTGTGGAAGTTATGCCCTTTTTAAATATTGTGTATAATTTGCTGTATTTAACAAAACTGTTTATTTTAATTTACATAAATAATATTTTATTGGTGTTGTAATGTTCTAATTTATGTTTTCATGTGTAAAATAACATGTTATGTATATATTTTGGTTTTAAAACATTTTAAAAAAATGTAATTGACATTTTCCAATGTCAGTTGTATTCTGTTGTAAATTTTAATTCCAAGTTTCAATTAATTAAAGTAATTCTTTATTTAACTTTATATTTTCTTAAGAACTTATTTTATTATCATTCCCACTTTATTATATTTCTCATTTATTTATTTATTTGACTTTTTATTTGTTTTAAAGTGAAATAGAAATATTTCTAGAGGTAGTGGTAATTTATTTGAAATTTTCATGTCATGTTTGCCATTTTTAAACAATTTCTTTAGTTCTTTTTCTAATTTTCTCCTATTTAATTATTTATTTCATTTTATAAATGATAAATAAATTATTTTATTTCAATTTTTTTCTTTATAATATTTTAAAATGAAGTGAATATTTTTCCAAGGCTAGTGATGATTTATTTGTAATTTTTGAACCCTATTTTGAATTTTTAAGCAATTTCGTTAAATTTTTTTCTATTTTCTTTAAATTTAATTATTTATTTTCATTTTATTTCACTTTTTTTGGTTTTTAAATGTATTTACTGAATTTATTTTTGTTATATTAGTTTCAAAAGAAATGGTAGATTAAAGAGACAAGACTCTTACTTTTCCTATGACTTTTCAATTGCTAGATTTTTCAATTTCCATAATTCTTCATTTAATTTTTGTTTAGCCATGAATTTTTGTTTCTTAGCCATGGATTTCATTTTACTTTTCATGCAAAAACCATCCTTCTCATTTCTTATTCACGGCTAGCACAAATTTGGTAATGGCTCCATCTTCTTTACCTCTTTTTCTTCTTTTTTTCCCCTATATTTTTGCCTTGTTTTCATGGATACTTTGATCGGCCTCCACTCCATAGCCACGGCCACCACCTCCTACACCTCTTCCCTGCCATCACCACCACCTACTTCTTCATCCTTGACCATAGTCGAGCCCACCATGATGGTAAAATCCACCAAAATGCAACCTAAAGCCTTGAAAGCATGTTGTTTGACCACCACTTGTTCACCACTTCCATTTCCACCACCACCATCACCTTAGGCCACCACCACCACCTCTGTCCAGACCGTTACTCACCCCTCCTACCCCTGTCTAGACGCAGACCCCACTGGACGAGCCCAAACCCTCCTTGTCCGAGCCAAAGTTGAACAACAACCTACCCTATGTTGCTTGAACCCCTTCACCTTCCCAAGTGTAACTTCCCCTACATGTTCTTGCTTATCCGTGCATTTCCTAGCCCAAATCTGAGCCACACTATGTTTAACTAGAGCTAAACCACCCCCTAGGTCGTGCAAAAGAATAGAGAAAGCAAGGCAAAAGTCATTGCATTCATATTTTTTTTCATTCCAAAGTTATTTCATTTCAAAGTGTATTGAATTTAAATTTGTTTTGATTTTGTTTTGGGTTGTAACACAAGATCTATAGCTTGGATCTCGCTCTCCACTCGAATTCTAGTCTTATCATTGTGTTCTGGATTCTGTTGTGTCATTTGAATTAATATCTCCAGCAAAAAAAGGTGAGTAAATCTCACCTGACATTCATACTGATGCAATTATGTGAATTGACAACAATTGAATGTGTAGAATATTTTGTTATGTTATACCTACCTATGATTATTAATTTATGATGTTAAACTTGTTAATTTACTTGTCCTCTCATTTGTTACTGTTATATGTTGTTAACTATTCATTTATATCTGTTTATCACACTGCAAGTTCCCTGTAGATTAGGTTCACTATGGGTTGAAATGATACATACCCGAACGGACTTTAGAATAGAGAAAAATCGTTATGGGCTGAAATGATAGGCCTGAACGGTTTTAATTTACTTTGTTTTAACTTGAGATTGTGGATTTGAAATGATAGAACCTAGATTTTTCTTTGTAAACTGCGGATTGAAATGACATATATCCGTATCACTTGGCCTAGTTTAGAAAACTATATACGTGCCCGTGGGTATTTTATAAAGTATTTTGAATATTTTTAAGTATTCTTAAAAGTGTAATTTATGAAAATTTGATTTAAATGGGATTTTTAATGTTTAAATAAGAAATTTTGATTTTCTCTATAAGTTAAAAATGTTTAATAATTAAATGATTAAATTGAATTTTTGAAATATAACTTAAATCTATAAATTTGGACTTTGGCTTTTAAAATGACATTAAATTATATAAATAAAATTTTAAGTGGTTTAAAATATAAATTTATGAAATTTGATTTTAAATAGATTTTGAAATGTTTTAAAATAAATAATTATAATTTTTTTCTGTGAGTTAAAAATGTAATTAATGAATGGTTAAATTGGATTATTGAAATATAACTTATGTTTGGAAATTTGGAAATTTGGTTAAAAATGATATTTAAGTTATATAAATAAAATGGATATTTAATTTAATTTGGAAAATGGTAAATATGATAATTTGATTTAAATTTGAATTTAATTGATTTATTAAAGTATTGTTGATTTTTTCTATGAATTAAAATGGTTAAATAAATGAATGCTTAAAAGTGTAGTTTTAAAATATAATTTTACTTGGAAATGTGAATCTGGTTTTAATTAAAAGTTTTAGTTAAATGAAATCAATTGAAAATTTAGTTTAATTTGTGAAATAGAAATTGAAAAATGTATGTGTTAATAAATTGCATATGTAAAGGAAAGGAAATTGTACACTTGAATTTGTTAAGTAAATTTATTGAAAAATTTGATTTATTTGTAAGAAATTTATTTTCTAAAAGAAATCATATGTTAAAGGTATGTTAACAAACATTTTTGAATGTTAAAACAAGATTTTTATAATGTTTAAAGGGTTTAAATTGAAGTTTATTATTTGCTGGAAATACATTAAACTCTGGAAAATACTTTTAATAACATTCAGAAATGCTATGGTTTTTGTAAATGAACTAAAAGCCTAATAAAAAGGCTATTACAGCAGTTCTGAAATGCTGTAGTTGCTAAAGTAAACTGAAAGGTTAAACACTTAATAAAGGCCTATTACAACAGTTCTGTAAATGCTGTAGTGGTCTGCTGTCAAAACCTTTAATTTGAACCCTGAGCTATTACAGCATTTCTGACAATGCTGTCTTTGCTGTTTTAAACTTAAACTAAATGTAACAGTAGTTTTTAAATGTTGTCTTTGCTGAATTAAAATGTTTTCAAGTATAACTTATAACAGCTTTTTCTAAATGCTGCGTAAGGCTGAAATTTTCAATGTTTATGGTTTTTAACTAAGTAAATGAGCTCAGAATGGTTTGAAACTTTGGGAATTGAATACTTAATTTGAAAGTATAATAACCTCCACTTTTAAATGGTTCAAATAAATCAATTAGATGGAATATAAATCATTTTAAAAGGTGATTTGAATGGATAATAAATGAATGTTAACTTGAATTTAGAAGGTATTCAAAGTTGAATATTTGGATTTGAACCTATATAACGATTTGAAAATGAAGTTCTGAAAGATATGATATTTTGATATTAAAATGATTTGAAAATGAAGTTCAGAAGGATATGATATTTTAATGTATTAAAATGATTTGAAAGGAAGTTTTGAAAGGATATGATAATTTAATATATTGAAATGGTTGGAAATGACTTGATATTTATTTTGATAAATATTTGAATTTGAAAGATATGGTATGTTGATATATTAAAATGGTTTGAAAATGATTTAATCTTTATTTTGATAAAGATTTGGATTGAAATGATATTTTATTTTGAAGTATAAAATATTATTTTAAAGTTATAACCACGGGTTATAATAACGATTGGTTGGCCAAGAAACCGGGATCAGATATGGGCATACTCTCTGTCAATACCGAAGCCACTTTGACAACCATGTACGCGGTGGAGATTCCAGAATGAAGTAGGATGGTGGCGACGTTCTTAAGGTATGTTACGTGGGCCCAACTCCCGTGAGTTGGCATAAGGTGGCAGAAACAGGAGCGGTCTCAGGCCAAAAGGGGTAGCTCCTCTGGTCGGACGCATTTCTACGATACAATTCTATTGCTTTTGTGATTGTTTGGACGCCCCTCTGATTTTGGGAATGTGTTTAGAGGTGGGCGTATGTGGCTGCTACATTACCACCAGCCCAAGTGTTATAATTGGTATATCTACCCTTGCATTGCCTTGTGTGCCGTGTCACCTACCATATCGAGCCTTTACTACGAGTTTCTATTTGTGTCGTACCTATGCAGTATCTTGTCATAGTCTCCCGATCAGGAGATATGCAGGTACTGTATAGACTACTGTCATTATTTGTGTTAAGGGGAATATTGGGTCACTCCTTGATGCTATTTTAAAGTAAGTTTATTTTACTGATAGACATTATTATAATAGCGCAATATCACTACATATGTTTGCGCAAAAAATGGGCAAACACCTCCAAGTCGTATGATTTAGTCGATTTTAAGTTGTTCTTAGTGATTTGGGTGATTTATGCAAATATGTAAAAAGCAGGGACTAAACTGTAAAAGACACACAGATTTATAGTGGTTCGGACAGAACGTGCCTACGTCCACTTTATATGTTATTCTCCTTTACTGTTCAGATTACAAGTACAAAGCTTTGATTACAAGTATCTGAAAGTTGTTTGAAAGTTCTATCCGTGCTTGAGCTCTCAAACTTGTCTGCCATTGTTGTACCCCTGCCCCTCCATTTATAGAGTGAGGCTGGGGCAGGGGTCTTGGATGGATATAGCTACTAGTGGGCCTGGGCTGATGCAATCTGGCCTGGCAGTGTTGGTTCGGCAAGGCCTTGGTTCGGTGGAGAGTTGGTGTGGACTTGGTCCGGTTGTAGAGGGTTGAGGTTGGTTCGGCTGGGTATTGGAAGTAGGTTGGTTTGGTAGCGGGGGTTTGGCAGTAGGTGGTTCGGTAGTGAGTGGTATGTGTGTTGGTCCGGTGGTGGGTGGTTCGGGCCTTAGAGGTGAGTGGTTCGGCGGTGAGTGGTTCGGCTTGGCATGGAGTTGGACCGGTAGTGCATGGACATGGAGTTGGACCGGTAGTGCATGGACATGGAGTTGGACCGGTAGTGCATGGTCATGGAGTTGGACAGGTAGTGCATGGAAATACGTACAACATTTGCCCTCCAAAGTGGGGCATATGCTTGCATATGGCGTGCTTTGTTTTAGGACATCCGGCTTGGACATCCTCATTCGGTCTCGAGTGTCGAAGTAGTTGGTTCGGTCGTCCATGTTTGCCTATAAGTATGGGTTTAACGCTTTTGTTTCTCCTTATCAGCCGAACCAAACCACTGTCTCTGCCGAATCAAACTCTCATCTCTGCCGAATCAAACATGTTTAGCCGAACCAGAATCTTATTTTTGCCGAACCAGGTGAGATCCTTTTCTGCCGAATGAACTTTGTGCTTGAGTTACCGAATGAAACTCTTATTTTTGAATTGCCGAATGAAACTCTTATTTGAACCACCGAATGAGAATGGGAAGGATAAGTGCTGAATGAACTTTAGGTTGGGACAACTGAATGAACTTGGGGATTCCGAGTGCTGAATGGACCTTATATACTTGAATTTTTATGTTCTGAATTACGAGTGAAATTCCGGACTGCATATACTTGCATGTTTATACCTTCTGTTTTAACGATGTACTTTCTTGAGTTGCAGATAAATGTCTCATAAAGTGGAAACTCGATCAGATAAGAGGAAATCTATGGACAGAAGAGAGTTTCTCGTCGTGCCCCCAGCCCAGCCAGGACCGGGACGACAGGGACCCACCTCGAGATCACTAGTGGATGGATATGGCCTTCAGGAGCTCTTGAACTCTCCTCCTAACTGCTTTCCTAGCTCCCTCAAAGAGGAGCAGCTTGATGTTATATCTCGTTCTTTCGGGATTGATAGAGCACTCATGGTGCTGCCAGGTATTGGAGTCATGCCGTATGATCCCCCTGAAGGATATTTTGCTTACAGCAGGTACCATTGTATGTGTGGGGCCATTTCCCCGATCAACGCTTGGATAGTCAGCTTCATCACCTACTTAAAGGTGGCCCCTTTCCAGCTTCAGCCCAACTCTAATGCTATCTTGGTGAGCCTATTTATCATTTTCCAGCGAAAATACGGGCGCCCTTCTTCCAACCGGAAGATCCGATATTTGTACGATTTGAGGGGCTACAAGAAATGGTCTCCGTACATTAGCTTGGAATCGGCCGTGTCCTTCAAGCCGGTCCTGGACTTATATTCGAAGTTCACCATGTTCAAGAAAGAATGGTTTTTCGTCAAGGACGACTCCGTTTCTATCTGTCGCTTCACCTCCGGCTGTAAGTTGAAGCTTGTTTATAATTTCCGTTCTGACTGCAATGCTTCTTCTTATGTGTTTTTATTTCTTTCTAGCGACATGTGGCTTTGCGGTCGTGGAGAACGATCACCTGGTTCAGATGGCTGCGGAGATAGAAGACATTTAGGGAGAGGTCAGCTTCATACCTGATCAGGAATGCTACTCTTCTGCAGCACAACTTGATTCTACCACGTCAGTCTGTGGTCAAGCAGACGGACAGAGATGAGGAAAGGGCTACCAAAGCTAAAGGAGGGGTCACGACGAAGAGAAGCAAGAGGAAAACTTTTCTCTATACCTCCAGTCGTCGGGGGGAAGAAGCTCAAGAAATTCGATGGACCCTTCACTAGCACATGTCCAGATGTTCCGGAGGAGGAAAATGTAGAGGAGGAAAGAGGCGAGGAGGAGAGCGGAGGTGACGGAGAAGGTGATGGTGGCGAAGGACAGAGCGATGATGGCGCCGGGGCTTTGTCTTCTGGGCAAGCAGGGGAGATCCAAGAGTGGACAGATGATGCTTTCCGCCAGGCTTTTGAGGGGTTGGAGGAAGGATCGGCCTTGGTGGAGAAGACGAAGAAAGCTGACAAGGCCAGAACTGGTGCCGATCCATCTTCTAAGAGCGTTTCAGCTAGGGCAACTCCGGCGATTCAAGGTGAATTTTTGACTCCTGCCGACTCCATTTATGATAAGTATTTAGGAATATTTCATAGCCAGCTCCCGTCTCTTTTCACTTGATATATTTCTTGAATTATGATTCAATGCATGCTCAAAATACTTGGTTTTTATTCCAGGAGCGGGTAAGGTGGCCAAGACATCAGACATTCGACATCGTCTTGAACAATTCAAACTCCTTAAAGCTTCCGCTAAGCCAAAGCCTCCGACCAACCATTCTGGGGACGTAGTCGGCTACAGTCCTCTTCTCGGAGTTATTGAAGAGGATATTCAAAAGAAAAGGAGGAGGCGCTCCATGTTCGAACCTTCACCTGGACCTCAGCCCCCAATCCAGCCTATTCATGATATCACGGGGGAGGATACTGAGTTCATACCCTCTCCGCATCCATCAGAGAATCCTACCGTTACTCATATTGATCGTCCTTGCTTGGCTCGTAATCCATTTGCAGGTCATCCAGATCTGGATCCGGGTTCTCATGATATTTCCTTTGACGAGGTTACTGGTGAGCACCTTCTCCCTCGCAATCCTATGGTAAGGGTGCTTGATGAGGCCAAGTCCCTGGACCTTGATTTGCTTACTACGCGGATTATAACTATGGGGGATGAAGCCAAGGCAAATATCGACCGGTTTGCTGAGGAGACTAGGAAGTTGATGGGGCATCACGCCCGACTGGTCAAGGCCGGGGAGGAAATTGGGAGTGCCAACATAAGATTACGGCTAGTGGTTGCCGACCAGGCCAAGCAACTCGCCGATCAGGCCATCCAGATCTCTCAGCACGAGGCTTCCTCCAGACGGCTAAAGAAAACTATGGAAGAGGCTAGCAGAGCCGAGCTGCGGAAAATGGAAGCTACCTGCAAGGAACAGATCGTTATGGCCATTGCAACGGTGGATGAGGTTCGGAAAAGCGGATCTTGAGCGGATAGAGGAGTTATCTGGGAAGCTTGAAGCCGCAGAGCTTGCTCAAGCCAAGCTGAAGGAGGAGATGGAGGCGATGAGGAAATCCCTCTAGGCTGACCGCTCGAGATATCGATCGGAAAGAGATGCTGCCGTTGCAAGGCTGTCGGCTTCCAAGGTCCAGATGAGGGAATTTGAGAAGAACGAGGGGATGATGGATGAGATGCTTCAGGACATGTACTTCCGTACTTGGAAGCAGGGCAACTTATCCTGGATGGATGATTATCCCCGGGTCATGGCCAGGATTTATCTCCGGGCTCTGGAGGAGGCTAACGCTAATGCGGATAAGGAGGGTGGTGTGGCTTTAAGAATGGATGTGGTTACGGCCTAGTTTACCGAGGAGGAGAAAGTGGCGGTGAAGGAGGGCATGCGTCTGCTTACCGCTGAGGAAGTAGGTGTGCAGCTAGAGGATGATGATCAGGGAGCAGGTGCTGGTAAGTCTTCCCTTTTAGTCTTTTCCTGACTTGATTGCTTATCGTTTATCTGATGGATTCTTCTCCTGAATTGGACAGGTGGGACTTCTGGTCAACATGCTGGGAGTTCTGATCCTGCGGTTAAGTAGATCTTGGAGGGCCAGCAGGACAGAGGCGGAGTCCCGATGCAGCTGACTAACCCCCCCCTTTTTTTTGGCCTACTTGACATTCCTGTATATACTAGTCCCAAAACATTAATGTACTTTTGGGCTGTAATTATGTCATTTGTAATGAACGACTTTATTTTTAACATGTAACTTTATAACATGAGCTGATTCTGCCATATTTAAATACTGTCGTTATTTTGACGTGTTGCATAAGAAATATAGCCGTGCATGTGCTAGTGAGTCAATTGTGTTTTAATGCCACGCTCTTGCTTAGAACATAATTCCATATCTTGCATGTTAATGTGATGAATAAATTAAGGCTACGTATTTGTATACAAGAGAAGAAAGTACCGCCCTTCATGCATTAGTTGTAGACGGTAGCTTTGAATGCCTTGTGTAATCGAATATGGAATGTAGCTGAGTGACCCGCCATTCAGTTGTGAGTTCTTATTCCCATTAGTGAGTGTCTCCTATTTTGTTTCCTGTACTTTAGGGATCGTTATAGAGGATAGGAGGAGAGTTTTTATAAATAAAATGGAAATATAAGAAATAGTAAAAATTCCAATCACGGAAGGCCTTCGATGTGCTTAAGTTCGTGGCAAACGGGTTTTGTAGTCACTTTCCCTAGCTGTGGGTCTTGGAGACATTTGTCAAACATCTTACGCCTCCGCGGCGAGTTTTCTTTTTTACCACAGCCGTACTTAAGACACATCGGAGCCGAGATCGCGCACAGTAACTACCCGGGCCATTATGGCCCGTAATCGTGGGTATTATTCGATTTACCGTGGCCGGCTAGCGCAGGTGCCGATCATCAACTGTGAACTACCCCTGGCTGGCCACACCTTATGTTGGGGCTTATAATCAGTTCATGGTTGCCGTCGAACCGAACGCCGTAATGAACTGCCTCGGCTATAGTCGGCCTTCTCGGTGGCTTATAATCGGCTCATTACAGTTGGCTTTGAGGGCCGTCGCGAGCAATGAGTTAACCCGCAGCAGAGGGATGCTGGAGCAAAAGTGTCTCATTGGCGAGGGCATAGATTCGTATAGTACCTGTTAGGTCTTGTCCAGGTGAGGTTGTGCCGTGAAGTGTCCAGAATGGAAATGCCGTTACACAGGATTTTGTTCAATAGAAAAGGATAAAGCTTAACAAGAAGCCAAGATATAACGAAACAAGTTAAAAAGAGACAAGATTTTTAAAGTGGTTCGTCATGAAAATGCCTATGTCCACTGATTCTCTTTGTTAATTCACTTCATATGGGCAGTACAAGTTAAGAAAAGTATCGACAAAGGTGTTGGATGTTCCATGCCCTCAGGAACACCTCTCCGTCCACTGTTGACAAAATATAAGCTCCGTTGTGGATATCTTTATGAATTACATAGGGTCCGTCCCAGATTGGATCTAGTGCTCCGGGGCGCGGGAAGATCCGCTTGAGGACAAGATCTCCTTCTTGTAAGCTGCGGTGCTTGACTTTGGAGTTGTATCGTGCTGCCACTTTTTGCTAATGAGCTGCCGCTTTGAGTGCTGCATCATTTCTTCTTTCTTCGATTAGATCCAAAGACATGTGGAGGAGTTCTTCGTTCTCTTCTGGGTTATAGTGGATCCCACTGTGGGATGGCACTACAGTTTCAACTGGGAGCATGGCCTCCGATCCATATGCCAAAGAGAAAGGAGTATGCCTTGTTGATGTTCTGAAAGACGTGCGGTAGGCCCAAAGTGTCGTAGGAAGTTCATCCACCCAAGCGCCTTTTGACTTTTCAAGCTTCTTCTTGATTAGAGTTTTGAGAATTTTGTTGACAGCTTCGACTTGTCTGTTTGCCTGGGGATAAGCTACAGATGAGAAGCTTTTGTGAATTACATGCTCTTGGCACCAGTCGGTGAATTCCTTGCTGTAAAATTGAGGTCCATTGTCCGATATGATCTTGAGTGGAACCCCGTACCTGCATAGAACGTTTTTGATTAAGAAATTAATAACTTTTGCCGAAGATATTTTATTTAAAGGTTCCGCTTCCACCCATTTGGTGAAATAGTCGACTGCCACTAAGCATATTCGGCTCCGCCTTGGCCCATCGGCAGTTCGCCAATCAAGTCAATTCCCCATACTGCAAAGGGCTAAGGGCTGGTCATTTGAGTAATCTCATTTGTTGGTAGTCGAGG
Source organism: Allium cepa (assembly GCA_030765085.1). Taxonomy (NCBI): domain Eukaryota; kingdom Viridiplantae; phylum Streptophyta; class Magnoliopsida; order Asparagales; family Amaryllidaceae; genus Allium; species Allium cepa. The sequence continues at coordinate 764,143,557 of CM060941.1, read as the reverse complement.
AATCTTAGCAAATTTCTGACATCTGTCGCATCTTTTGATGAAGTCTAAAGCGTCTTTGTTTAAAGTGGGCCAGTAATACCCATATCGAAGTATCTTCTTTGCTAGAGTCTTCCCTCCAGTGTGATCTCCGCAACATCCTTGATGGATGTTGGATAAGACTTACTTGGTTTCCCTTCCAGCAACAGACCTTAATAAGGGGTTAGAGAAGCCGCGCCGATAGAGGATGCCTTCTTGTATTGTGTAGCGGAAATCTTTCCTCAAGATTTTCTTGACTTCGTTACGCCCGTCGGGCAGTGTGCCATCTTATAAGTATTTCCGGATAGGAGTCATCCAAGTTTCTTCTTCGATTGCAGCCATCAGATCCTCTTGTTCGAAATTTGGGGCTAGTTGTTTTGAGATGACTACGGTTCCAGAAATGGTGTTGTTCTTCATGCTAGCTTGCTTTGCCAGTTCGTCAGCCTCTCGGTTCTCCACTTGAGGAATGTGTCTGATTAAATAGTGGTCCAATTGATCGAGTAGCAGCTTGGTTTTCTTTAGATATGCTGTGAGTCATTCTCCTCGAGTCTGAAATTCTTCCAGTATTTGATTTACAATAAGTTGAGAATCACTATGGAGACAAAAAGAACCGACTCCAATCTCTAGGGCAAGTTCTAATCCGGCATCACTGCTTCGTATTCTGCATCGTTGTTGGTGGCAGTGAATTCCAACCTTAGAGCATAGTGTAGCTTCCTTCCCCTGGGAGTGATTATTACAATACCTGCCCCGAGCCTTGTTCGTTTGATGCTCCATCTACAAAGAGATTCCACTTGATGTCTTCTGCTATTTCAGATGGCTCCTTACCTTCGTTGGTGGTGAATTCGGCAATGAAGTCAGCCATGGCTTGTCCCTTGATGGCTGTGCGAGGATGGTAGGTGATATCATATTGACTTAGCTCAATGCACCATTTAAGCAATCGCCCGGAGGTGTCGGGACGATGGAGTACCTGCCTTAGCGGTTGATCGGTTAGAACTCTGATGGAATGGGATTGGAAATAGTGTCGCAATTTCCGTGATGTGATCAGTAAACAATATGCTAACTTCTCAAGTTTGGGATATCTGGCTTCTGCCCCCGTGAACCTCTTGCTTACAAAGTATACTGGCCGCTGCGCGCGGTTGTCTTCTCTTACCAAAGCGGCGCTTAGGGCATGAGATGACACAGCAAGGTATAGGTATAGCTCTTCGCCTTCATTTGGAGTTGAGAGTACTGGTGGTCTCTGGAGGTGTTCGATTAGGTTGTGGAAGGCTGTTACGCATTCGTCAGTCCATTCGAACTTTCCCTTGTCTTTCTTTATAGCTTCAAAGAAGGGGACACACTTGTCAGTTGCTTTAGAGATGAATCTGCTTAGGGCGGCCACTTTTCCATTTAGGCTTTGCATTTCTCTTTGAGTGGAAGGTATCCTGATTTCTTTCAGAGCCCGTACTTGTTCAGGGTTCGCTTCAATTCCTCTGGCATGGACGATGAATCCTAAGAACTTTCCCGAAGATACTCCGAAGGAGCACTTTAGAGGATTCAGCTTCATTCCATATCGACAAAGTACTTGAAACATCTCGTCCAGGTGGCTTACGCGATCGTTGGCTTTTCTTGAATTTACTAGCATGTCGTCCACATAAACTTCCATGGTTCGTCCTATTAGTTCCACAAACATCTTGTTGACGAGGCGCTGATAAGTAGCTCCGGCGTTTTTGAGTCGAAAAGGCATTACTCTATAGCAGTACAATCCCCGGTCAGTGATGAAACTAGTGTGGTCTTGATCGGGGGCGTGCATAGGAATTTGGTTATATCCTGAGTATGCGTCCATAAAAGATAAGAGTTCGTGCCCGGCTGTGCTGTCTACAAGCTGATCGATTCGGGGGAGTGGGAAGCAATCCTTCGGGCAAGCGTCATTTAAGTTGGAGAAGTCAATACACGTTCGCCACTTCCCATTAGCCTTCTTTACTAGTACCCGGTTGGCGATCCACTCTGGGTAGATGGCTTCTCGGATGAAGTTATTGGCAAGTAGGTTCTTTACTTCTTCATCGAGGGCTGCCGATCGTTCTGCCCCCATGCTTCTCTTTTTCTGTTTTACTGGCGCCTTGGTAGGATCGATGTTTAGTGCGTGGCATGCCACATATGGGGAGATTCCAGTCATGTCAGCGTGCGTCCATGCAAATACATTCAGGTTGTGGCGGAGAAAATCATTGAGTTGATCACTCAATTCTGTTCTTAGTTGAGATTCGATTTTCAATAGTCTACTTGAGTCATGTTTGTCTACAGATACAAACTCCATAGCCTCTGCAGGCTCGGCGGTGACCTCCTCCTCTTTCTCCCTGGGGTCTAATTCGTTGAAAGGATCACTGGTATATCGAAGAGGAGGGGCTCTCTTTAGTTTCTATGCTTCCAAACTTTTCATGCAGAGAGTAGTCTCTGCATTCTTCCCTTTATCCTTTCTGCGGTTATTGCGAAGTTCAGTTACATAGCAGTCTCGAGCAGCGTCTTGATCTCCCTCTATCTCCCTTATTCCATTATATGTTGGAAATTTCATCTTTAGGCACCATGGGGCCAAGACAACTTGGAAGTCAGACAAGGCTGGTCTTCCTAAAAATGCGTTGTAAGCCGAGTGGTTTTCTATCAGCACAAATGTTTGTTTCCGCACAATGGAGCGGGGATGACTTCCTATTTCGACAAAGAGGTCCAGTTGCCCGAGGGGCATCTTCGCATCCCCCGTGAAACCGTGTAGTAGTTTGTTGCAGGGAGACACATCTTTCATTGACAGCTTCATTTTGTCGAAGGCATGCTTAAATAGGATATTTACTGAGCTTCCAGTGTCTACTAGAATTCGAAAAACCTTGGCTAGGCCGAACCAGGAAGAGATGACCATAGGATCCATGTGAGGGTACTGCCTTCCCTCTAGATCCGCCTACTGAATGAGATGTCATCGTTCTCTTTCCGCTTCGGGTGGCGTTCTTCCATCACAGAGTTAATGAAGCCTTCATCGTTTCTAAGTGACTTACCGTATCTTTCCATCTCTGCCCAGCTTCTGTCGGTGATGTGTGGTCCTCTAGATATGGTATGGACCACTATCTTCTCTTGACTAGAGCCGCTGGTGTTGCGATTTCCTCCGCCTACTTCTGGGAGGGGTAGCCCTGGGTTCTCACTGGCAGGAGTTGAAGTCCTGTTCTGACCTTTCACATAGCGCTCCAACCTTTTCCTTCTGATGTGTTCTTCAATTAAGTCCCGGAGGTGATGGCATTCATTTGTGTCATGCCCATGAGATTCGTGGAAGCGGCAGAATTTTCCAGACTTAACTGCGTTATCTGATTACTTCTTGTGTGGGGGGCGCTTGTATCTAACTTCGTCTTGAGTGGCCAAGAAGATGTTTTCGATTGTTTCATTCAAAGGAGTGTAAGAGTCAAATCTTGGTCCAGGCCTATAAAAACGCTTTTCTCCCTTCTTGCCCCCAGCACTATCTCTGGAGTCATTTCTTCGAACGTCCTTTGCTACTACGGGTGCGTTTCCATGAGCTACTTTAGTTTGTTGCCCTGTCTGCCTTTCAATGGCAGCGTCTTCAAGTCTCATATATTTTCCGGCTTCGTGGAAGAAATCGAGTAAGGTAGCTGGCTTCTCTTTCGTCAATCTTCTAGCAAACTTGGTATCCGGATGTACGCCACTACAAAGAGCCATTAGGATAAGTTTCTCATCGGCATCTTGGACTGCGGCCGCCGCGGCGTTGAATCGGGTTAGATATTGTTGCACTGTCTCTCCGGGCTTTTGTTTGATATTAGATAGGGAATAAGCGTCCTTGGGTTGTTCCATATGAATGTGGAACTGGTTGATGAACTTTTCTTTCAGCATTTCCCATGAGCTGATGGATCCTTGGGGTAGATGGCAGAACCAGGAGGTAGCTAGATCTGCCAACAATAGTGGGAAGCATTTACACAACACTCCCTCTGTCACTCCGCTCATGAGCATATGCTGTGTGTATCTCTGTAAGTGTACAACGGGGTCAGAGGTTCCCCTGTAAGGTTCCATTGTTGGCATTTTCCATTCTCGGGGGGTGATGGCAATTTTGATATTGCGGGAGAAAGGGCTGGTTACCCTAGCGCCCATCCCTCAATCCTTTTGGTCCTGTTGGACGCATTCTCTAAACAATCGCGCCATCCTTTCGTCGGAATTTGGAGCGGATAGAAATGAATTTGGTTCTTCTCTATGGGATTGGTCCCGTCCAGATGACCTGTAGGGATGGTATCGTCTATTGCTCCTAACATTATCCGGTGACGGTCTTCGGTCTTCCGGGGGCACGCTGGGGTCAGCCACAGTTGGCCCTTGCCTTGATCTTCCCTTGCTGGGTTCTGTTCTCAGCACTTCCTCGGGTCCAACTTCGGGCTGGACTCCAGCTCGGCCACGTCTATTGGTGTTTCCATGGTTAGGTAGCATGGCAGACTCAGCTACATCCGACCCCTGCCTGGTACCTCCCCTGTTGGGTTCGGTTCCAAGTGTTTCCTCGGGTCAGAATTCGGGCTGAGTCCGGGCTCGGCTCCTACCATTGCTGTTTCTGTTGTTAGCCTCTTCGAAGAAGAAAGACCTTTGTCGTCTCCCAGATCCTCTAGACTGGGACTCACCCCATGATTCAGTGTTGCGGTTGGATTCTTCAGCATCCCTTAAGCGTGACATGAGTTGGTCCACCAAGGCTTCTTGTTGAGATGCAAAGCGGTTAGTTACTTCAGCCACAACCCTGTCCAGATCCGTCCTTGTAATTGGTTGTTCCGTAGCAGGGGCTGTCGGATTTTCCTGATTTCCATTTGTTGTTGGAACCGGACGATTGTCTTGATCTCTGATCACTGGATCTGGGATACTGCTAGTTGCGATGTTCTTTCCTTTGTTAGCATCTTTCCTCCGTCCGGGAGGCATGTTTTCCAAGCAATGAACGATGCTGATAGGAAAAGGGTTAAGTGGGAGAAGTTGAAGTTTCGAGCTCCTCTTCTCAGTGAAAACACAAAAAATGTTTGCATAAAAAATGGACAAACACCTCCAAGTCGTATGATTTAGTCGATTTTAAGTTGTTCTTAGTGATTTGGATGATTTATGCAAATATGTAAAAAGCAGGGACTAAACTGTAAAAGACACACAGATTTATAATGGTTCGGCCAGAACGTGCCTACGTCCACTTTATATGTTATTCTCCTTTACTGTTCAGATTACAAGTACAAAGATTTGATTACAAGTATCTGAAAGTTGTTTGAAAGTTCTATCCGTGCTTGAGCTCTCAAACTTGTCTGCCATTGTTGTACCCCTGCCCCTCTATTTATAGAGTGAGGCTGGGGCAGGGGTCTTGGATAGATATAGCTGCTGGTGGGCCTGGGCTGATGCAATCTGTCCTGACAGTGTTGGTTCGGCAAGGCCTTGGTTCGGTGGAGAGTTGGTGTGGACTTGGTCCGGTTGTAGAGGGTTGAGGTTGGTTCGGCTGGGTATTGGAAGTAGGTTGGTTCGGTAGCAAGGGGTTTGGCAGCAGGTGGTTCGGTAGTGAGTGGTATGTGTGTTGGTCTGGTGGTGAGGGTGTAGCTTGGTCCGGTGGTGGGTGGTTCGGGCCTTAGAGGTGAGTGGTTCGGTAGTGAGTGGTTCGGCTTGGCATGGAGTTGGACCGGTAGTTCATGGACATGGAGTTGGACCGGTAGTGCATGGACATGGAGTTGGACCGGTAATGCATGGTCATGGAGTTGGACCGGTAGTGCATGGAAATACGCCCAACAACATAGTAAATAGTTTAATGGATCCTTAGAGGATGGGCGGTCCCAAGCATCCTTTAAGTTACTTGTACCTTTACTACAGTTCACTTGAGTTGGTTTACATTGTATAAGTATGTATGTCCTGACTCGAGTGTTTATATTTTTATTTACGCTCAGGTCAGCCTGAGTATTCACAGATTTGGATTTCCACTCTTTGGAGATTTGGAATCGCTGGAGATTATCTACTTGTCTACTTTTATCTTTTCAGTCTGTTGTTCTAATTCAGCTCTTGTATTAGTAGACTTCTATGTATTGAGACTTCTGTTGTATTCTATTTCTTCTATTGTATCTTATGTAACTCTGATATATTTATATAGTAGCTTCATGAACTACTATCTCTTTTACTTCCGTTGCATTATTATTACTCTATGTCTGTGATCAGTGATTATTTATTTACCGTATATTCGGAGATTTTCCAAATTTTTATTTACAACGCGGCATTTTGAGCAATTCAAGTCTGACATGTGCGGATGCGAATGGTTGAAAATACTGGGTGTTACAGCCGATTCGTTCGAGAATGGAAAAAGATCCAATATATCGAGGTGATAAACTACCCGCACTTCCAAATCTTACTCCTCCTCTCATTGGAGAGACTTTCAAAAAGACTGAATCTCCAACTGAGAATTTCATATTCCTATGCCTTCGGTCTGCATAACTCTTTTGTCTACTTTGGGCTTCTTTTAGCTTATTTCTAATCATATCAACTTTCTCTAAAGCTTCTCGTATCATATCCGGGCCAAGCATTAACCGATCTCCAGATTCTATCCAACATGCTGGCGATTTACACGGGCGACCATACAAAGCTTCATACGGTGCCACGCCGATACTAGCTTGATAGCTGTTATTATAGAAGAACTCTACTAAATGTAAATGATTTTCTCATGAGCCTACAAAGTCTAGAACACATGCTCTTAAAAGATCTTCCAAAACACAATTGACTCTTACCATCTGTCCATCAGTTTAGGGGTGATATGATATGCTTATACTCAGCTTGGTTCCCAAAGCTGTCTATCGTGCTTCCCAAAGCTGACTAGTGAAGGTTGGATCACGATCGCTTACTATACTGCTCGAAACTCCATGCAATCAGATAATCTCCTTCATATATATATATATATATATATATATATATATATATATATATATATATATATCTACAAGGCTTGCTGTAGTTCTTGTCGGCTTAACTGGAATAAAGTGTCCACTTTTTGTTAATCGGTCTATGATAACCTAAATGCCTTCATCTCTTTTCCTTGTTCGGGGTAAACCATCAATGAAATACATGATATTTGATCCCACTTCCAAGCTAGAATCTCCAAAAGTTGAAGTAATCCTACCGTCTTTTGTCAGTTGGGTAAAGCACTGTTTCGGTGCGGGCCGCAAGAGCGGTACCAAATTGAGGCAAACTCTGAATACTAGATATGACCCCAAAATTACAAGGGCCAAGGTCGGCCAGTGAGATGATGGTGGATAAGCTTCATCGTCGAGAGGGAAACAGCTCGGATCACCAGCTAAGGCCCCTAAATGACCGCTTGTAACGACCTGGGATTTTTGAACCATTCGCATCCACACATGTTGGAATTGAATTGCTCAAAACAACAGATTGTTAATTTATATTTAGTAAACTCAGCATATACAATAAATAAACCAATCACAGAATCACAGATACAGAGTATTAAAACAACAAGAAGCGGAATAGATAAATAGTAGTTCATGAAGCTACCATATAAACATCAGAGTTTGAAATAAAATACAACAGAATATCTTCAATAAAATGTAATCTCGAATACAAACAGACGACAAGTCTGGACAAACAACTGGATAGTTGAAAGCTGGATAGATAGATCTCCAAACAAAGCTCCAATCCCCAAAGGTGAGTCTCAAATGCTTTGACACTCAGTCTGACCAGAGCGTAAAGCAAAACACAAAACACTCGAGTCGGGATTAACGTTCTTATATTAATAAATTCAAGTCAAGTGAAATGTCAAATGAAATACAGGTAACTTAAAGGATTCTTAGGATTTCCATCCTCTAAGGATCCATGGAACTATCTACTATGTAGTAATATACGCTATTATAATATGTCTATCGTAAAGTAGACTATTAAAATAGCGTTAAGGCGTTACCCATATCCCCTTTAACGCATTTTATATAACGCCGTAGTCTACAGATACCGTAAACTCCACTCGCAAGTGGGATATTGTAACGACCCAGAATGGGGTGTCACGCGAAGCTCTTCGAGATGGCGGCCTTTGATCTTCGTGGAGTTCCTCGTAGATGGCGCGGCTATTAGGGTTTGTGGAGGCGGCAATGGGTTCGGTCGCGATGTTTACTGAAGGGGAAGGAAGAAAGAAGGGGCGGCCTAGATCTGCTATGCACGAAATCAACGGCCCAGAGTGAAGTAGGGTTTAAAATTTAAAATAAAAGTTGTAAATTAATTATATAATAATTCGTTTAAACTTTAAAACGTCATAACTTGTTCATACGAGGTCGGAATTTGACGAAACGACTTGCGTTGGAATCATATTGTCGAATACTACGCGATGGAGCTAGATTGGAGTTGATTGGAGCTAGTGAAAATTTTAGGTAAAATTAAACGCGCGTTTAATTTTATTCGGAACGTAACACTGCAACTGTATTTGAAACAAGGTGAGAACTTCTCACTCAATCGAATTTTGTTTCGATTTGAATTTTAAATAGTTAGATTTAAAATTTGCTTGATTGTATGCTTGGATGATAAATTATTATCTATTGTTTTGAAATAAACCCTATATGTCATATATTAAGCGGATGTTATTTATTAAACATATATACCGCGATATTCCATCATAAAGTGGAATTAGTATTATATATGTACTTGGAGTTGATTTCCCGCATTATATAGCGGATGAGACCCTATTGCGTCGTATAATAGCGGATAATATTTTATATAAACCTATGTACCACGATATTCCGTCTTGAAACGGGATTGGTATTGTGCTAACATCTGTGGATGCAGGATAACAGGTTGGAGGGATCCAACTGGATTCCTCATCCGTATTGATTTATTTACAGATATTGTGATATATTCTGTTATCATATGATATATGATGTTTTGGATGCCGTGATTGTTATATTTAGTGCTGTTGCAGCATTTGGCCTATTTTTGGAGTTTTAAAAATGTTAAAGTAACGATTTCGAATTTAAAAGGAATTTCAAGTGATTTTTGGAAGTATACATTTTATTGAATTTTGGAATTGATTCATTTTAAATAAATAAACGTTATAATTTTAAGGTTATAAAAATTATGATTTTTGAGAAATATAGTTGAAAATTGATTTTTGAAATATGGAGTTAATGAATTTTATAAAATAGTTTAAATTGAGATTTTTTAAATTATTATAAACGGTTTATATAAAAGATTTATAAAATTGATATTTATAAATTAAAAATATTGGAATTATAAAATGAGTTTTTGTAAGTGTTAAAATGAAGTATAAATGGATTTCATAAGTGGATGAAATTTTAGATTTATAAATTGTGAATTTATAAAATGAATAGATTTTGTAAAATAAAAGATTTATAAATAATTAACTTATAAATTGGATTTTGGCATTTAAATGAGATTCAAATAGAATTTGTAAATCGAGGGATTTTATAAGTTGAAGTTTTATAAAATTATATAGATGTGAATTTATAAACGTTGTTTTATAAATCCAAAACCAATTGAATGCGATAAGTAAATATGAAAGCTTATTCAAGGAGATATATTTACGATTTTGGACAGTGGATAATCCTTTAAATTAAAATATGTAGAAGTGTTGAATTCGGTAAATGATTTATATTCACGATTTTGGACAGTGAATAATATATTAAAGAAATGTTTTAGGAAGTGATCTTTTAAATGGAATTAAAACGATTTGAAGTTGTTTTAAAATGTGTTAAGGATCGAAATCATAGATTTCAACATTCATTGTTGAAATAGACGTTTTCGAGAAATAAGGAAAAGATGGACTATAACACTGTTGTTATAGTAAATGATTTTCGAAAGAAAATGTTTTATATAGTATTGGGATTTATATATCTATCTTAATTTCGAATCCCTATACTAGTGATTTTGGGTTGTCGTAACGATGTTTTACGCAACATTCGTTTTTGACTCAAATAAATGTGTTTAAGAGAATGTTTTCCTTAAAGAATGAAATATATACTTAATTGCGATTTATGTATATTAAGTATTTTCAAAGTATTGAAAATAAATAGATTTATGAATTACTTATTATTAAATAAGTACGGGAATGTTTTCCAATATGAAGTGAAATGTTTTGAGATTATATCTTTTAAAGATAAATTGAAAGTGAATATTTGAAGTCGATTTGAAAATCATATATCAATGGATATTTGGAAATTTAAATTCACATGGAATTTATAAAGGAAAGGGAAATTTGTTTGAAAATAAACATTGATTTATTTTGAAGTGTGGAAAATATATCTTGAACATATATTTTTGGAAAATAAATAATTTGGGAAATTATTTGGAATCTGGTGATGTTGTGCATGTCTATTGATAGTTAAATAACCGACTATCAATATTTACCTTTAAATGGGTATTTGTTGTGATTTGCTTGAATTTGAATGCTACACTTATTTTAAAATAAGCGCTCGTTATTCGATTTAGCCGGAAGAGGACCTTTGAGTCATAAATCTCATTCCGAATAGCGATATGTCGTAATGGATAGCATTTGAAGATCGGTGTTGAAGACCGGATATTTTCGAAAACGGAAGGATTACCGTCGAAAGACTCTGCATTGGCTGATCTCCGATATAGAGATTTTATCACCCTTTGTGATGGGAAGTCCGGTCGTGATTAGTGAACATCCGGATTGCAAGGACTTCTTTGGAAGTGCCTTCGGTTCCGTTCGATCCCGGAACGGACTTGTATGGATGTGTGTCTGACGTTACAATTTGAGATGTAAAGCTGGTTTCTATCAAATGCATTTCTGTTGGTGGCGGAGAATTTATTCTCTTAGCTTAATACCCTTCTCTGAGACGTACGAGCTCAGAGGTTATGTAGTTGATGGTTACTAGTGATATATTCCCAATTTGGTAACGTGGCATGCTGAGTGTTGCTGATCATTCGTTGATCAAAGCACAACTTTTGTATAAAGCGTAGCTTTGTGGACGAGACTTCGTCGGAACTCACACCCCGGTAATGGTCAAAACAGGAAAGATGCATCAAGGTTATTAGGGGATAGCGCCCCCTTAGTGTACGTCATTTCCTTCTGGACAGAGGTGGTATCATGCTATGTTGCCCAGATACTTAACCTATGTTGTTGCTGCAAACTTATTATTTTGTGGTTGTTGGTGAATCCCGGGATAAAGGTCGGTTATGACCGGGGGATGGCATACTCATGTCAGTAGTTACCCAGCTAGGGGTAACCCGGCCTTGTGTTGGCAGAGAACCGGTTAGGTTCTCGGGGCGTCCTTCCAGAGGCGTACCCATTTGGCAATGGGAAGTTTCTTGGCTTGACCATTTTTTGGAAATCCAAAGAAACAATACGAACCCTTTACGATTGCAAATTGTATAACCTGCCTCCTCAGGAGGTAGCTATAGCAGGCATAATATAATGGTACCTATGCTGGCTAAGATTTATATTATACTTTCGAAATATTTTCCTACACTTTTCACTTATAGTAATAATATCCAAGAAATTTGCATATCAAGCATGTTTGACTATTATAAGGAGAAATCTCCTCCAATTCTGCGTTTGCATTGTGTGTGTGGCAGGAGGCCTAATGGTAGTTACATTTTCTAAAAGCATTGCGGATCTATTTTAAAATATTTCTTTGTTTGTTTTTTAAAAATAACATGTTTTAAGTTCTCACACCAGTCCCATGACCGACCTGGAGTTTATTGTTTCCTTCCTAAACTCTGGATGCCCACCAATTTTAACACGGGCAGTCTAGAGTCAGCTTATCAGGTCATTCTGGAATTCAGGAGCTGTTGTAGAGATCTAGAGGCAAGCTGGATGGCATGGCGTATCAACTAGTATATAGTATTTCTTTTCTGCTGTTTGTTTGTTGTAAACTCCGATAATATAGTGTAATGTGATGTAATATAATAACATATACGATACTTTGCTTTAAAGATTATTCATTGATATATTATATGTTGTTCTGCTGTGAAATGTGAGATTCTATTATTGTTTTCTATTGCTTCTTCTTTCTCTCTTCTTCTACCTCTTCTTTTTAAACCCTAACAATTCGGTTTTCCGGCCTTCAATTGCTCGACAGTTGATACAGTGGACGTATTAATGTCGACTTTCATGCATCGAAGAATCGTGTCGTTACATCTGGTACCAGAGCAATTGGTTAAGCGACAACCTTGGCTCTGTTGGGTATTACTCATTAGAGATGGAGTCAGTAGTGCTCTAGAATGAGTGTGAGTGTAATAATAGATATGAGCGCGTATTTGTTAGTGAATATGAAATTGTTTTATATTGTGTTTGCTTATCCGTTGAGTTGTTTGTGAATTCTGGCCGGTATGTGGGACGCCATATCGTCGATAGGGGTTTCTAAACTCTTAAACGAGATAAACCGACATAGTATTATTTTAAATTGGGTAAATGAAATAATTTTACCTTGATTATATTTTATATATAAAGGAATAATTTTTCAGAATTATTAAAGTATATGGAAATTGATTGTTTGGTTGTTGAAAATGTAAAAATATACATAAGTTATTTTAAAGATGTTTGAATAACCTAAATAAAAAAATAGTTGTATAAGCAAATGAATTATTAAGTATGGAAATATAATTAATGTGATTTACAATTGTGAAATAATCTTATATATAAGAAGTGAAACTATATGAATATATTTATAAATATGAGTTGTAAATAAAAATGAATTTGAACTATGAATTGAAAATGTTGAATCATGTTTATTTTGGAAATTATTTTCCAAAATTAAAAGTTAACTAGTGAAATTCTATAAGAAAAGATTTATAAATGTGATTTATGAATAAAAAGAAATTTTTTGAAAGAATATTAAGCACTAAATTCACTACTGTTGCTGGGAAATAATAAGGGAGATGACTGCAGCATCATCAGTATCATTTTCAAGTTTCTGTGTGATGGATTTGCTACCATAGTAAATTGAAAATTGAAAATTGAAAATTGAAGTTTGGTTGTGATAAAAAAAATTTAAATTAAAAATCCAAGTTGTAATTGTTGAATATAAGTGAAACTAGTTTTGAACTTATAATGTGAGATAATAAAATTGACTCTGGTAAAAGATAAATAGAATTGGAATCTGAATTGGATTTATAAGTGGAAATTTAAGTTAAGTTAAACAAATGATGTTTGAAATGGAATATAAATTAAGTGATGTTAAATGAATTAGCAATTGAATTAATGAATGAATTGATGTAAATCAATTGAATGTAAATAAATTGATATGAAATAATGGATGTAAGTGTTAATTCATTAAATCTAATTAAAAGTGATGAACCAAATTGAATGAATGTAAGCAAACTAAAGAAATTTGGTAATGTTGGATATACATTGATTGTTAGGTTGTTGTTAGTTGATTGTATAGAAATTCATATGAAGTTGAATTGATAAAATTGAAAGCTATGTAATTTGATTTGAATGTGGAAGTGAACTAACTTGAATATGAATTAGTGAATGTAAACTAATTGAATATGAATAAATGAATATTAGTAAAAACATCCATTGTTAATGAATCAAATGTGATTTAAATTGGAAAACCAATTCATTGAATATTAATGAGAAGTGAAAGTGTATTGATTTGGTTATGGATGTTAGTTGAATGCTAGTTGGTTGATGATTGCATTTGTTGCTTTTGTTGCATTTGTTATATTGGCATATGTAGTTGTTGTAGTGATATATGTTGTATATTGATATTACTTTCATATATACATGTTTCTCATGTTTGTTGAGTGTTTAGTAGGTGCGAATTGCGTTTGCTTTGCATTTGGAGCTCGCTTTCACGCTATATTAGCCGTATATGCTCGCTAATAATATATAAGGTACATATCTCGGATTACATATCGTACTTTTACACTTTTTTCCCTGCGAGATGCCTCATTACTTTGATGAGATGTATATTTGTGATATATATATTGCCATTTTTTTTCGGATCGAGCCGCGCAAAGGAGGTTATGGCGAAATTTTCTGAAAATTTAAGGCGTTAGAATATTTTTGAGAAAATTGGAAAATTTTGGAAAACTATAACTTTGGTTTTGGGGTGAAAAGTTAAACTATATAGTTGGTTTTGAAAAGATAACTAAGTATGATTTGAAAACTTAGTAAAGTTATTGTAAGAAGTTAAACTATTGGATTTTGGGAAAGTTAACACTTAAGTGTATTTGAATTCTAATTTGAAAGGATGTTTGAAAAGTTAATGGATTTCAAGACTTTTTCTTACTTGGTAATTTCGAGGACGAAATTCTTTTAAGGGGGAAGTTTGTAACGATCCAGAATTTCTGTCATTTGAAATTCGTAAATTTAATTGATTTTAAATATTAACTAGTAAAATTTGTAAGTCCAGTAAATTTTTATTTCGAATATAGTGATTTAATTGGATAATTAAATCGATAATTTAATATTTGAAATTACAAAAATAATTGGAAATTGGGTTTAAAGTGATTAAAATTGATTTGTAAAGTTTTATTAAACCATATTGGAGTTAGAATGATGTTATAGAACTTTTAAAATTGAATTAAAAGTTAATTTGCAGAAATTGAATATTTTAATATTTAATTGACGAGTAAAAATAGTCATTTTTCAAACAGTCTCGGATTTCGACGAAACTAGTTTCATCAGATCCGTAATGTTATATTATTGTATGGTTTCAAATTTCGTGTCAATCGGATTTACGGTTTGTCCGGGGCAAGCTAAAACGCGTAGAAATCGATTTGAGTGAATTTTAAATTTAAATAAGTCGATTTGAAAACCTATCTTTCAAATTTGATCGAGTTGGCTCCCGATATATATTCCATTGTGTTCGAAATAGGGGTAAAACATTATAAACGCCAAGCGGCATGCTTCGTTTGGAGTTCGAAAAAATTTCGGTTGAATAGTGTTTGAGAATTTTTTATAAAAGGCCCCCTATTTTCACATTTTGCAACAAACCCTAATTTAAAACCCTAGCCGCCAGTTATAATATCAATGGCCGAAAATTTCTACTCTTCCTCCCTCATTTTCTTCTAATCCATTCACCTTCACCAAAAACGTTCAATTACAACATCGAAGAGGGCATCGAGTTCTACGTTTTCAACGGCTGTGATCGAAAACGGAGCTACGGATCAACGACAATATGGGTTTGAATGCACGAGTTTCATGCACGTTTTTCACGATGATGAGGTGACCGAATGGGGCTGGCCTCTGGCCGTTGGGGTGTCCACGAAGCTCTTCGAGATGGCGGCCTTTGATCGTTGTGGAGTTGCTCGTAGATGGCGCGGCTATTAGGGTTTGTGGAGGCGGCAATGGGTTCAGTCGTGATGTTTACTGAAGGGGGAGGAAGAGAGAAGGGGCAGCCCAGATCTGCTATACATGAAATCAAACGGCCCAGAGTGAAGTAGGGTTTAAAATTTAAAATAAAAGTTGTAAATTAATTATATAATAATTCATATAAACTTTAAAACGTCATAACTTGTTCATACGAGGTCGGAATTTGACGAAACGACTTGCGTTGGAATCGTATTGTCGAATACTGCGCGATGGAGCTGGATTGGAGTTGATTGGAGCTAGTGAAAATTTTATGTAAAATTAAACGTGCGTTTAATTTTATTCGGAACGTAACACTGCAACTGTATTTGAAACAAGGTGAGAACTTCTCACTCAATCGAATTTTGTTTCGATTTAAATTTTAAATAGTTAGATTTAAAATTTGCTTGATTATATGCTTGGATGATAAATTATTATCTATTTTTTTGAAATAGACCATATACGCCGTATATTAAGCGGATGTTATTTATTAAACAAATATACCGCGATATTCCATCTTGAAGTGGAATTGGTATTATATAAGTACTTGGAGTTGATTTCCCGCATTATATAGCAGATAAGACCCTATTGTGCCGCATAATAGCGGATAATATTTTATATAAACCTACGTACCGCGATATTCCGTCTTGAAACGGGATTGGTATTGTGCTAACATCTGTGGATACAGGGTAACAGGTTGGAGGGATCCAACAGGATTCCTCACCCGTATTGATTTATTTACAGATATTGTGATATATTCTGTTATCATATGATATATGATGTTTTGGATGTCGTGATTGTTATATTTAGTGATGTTGCAGCATTTGGCCTATTTTTGGAGTTTTAAAAATGTTAAAGTAACGATTTCGAATTAAAAAGGATTTTCAAGTG
The DNA here is from genome assembly GCA_030765085.1 of Allium cepa. Classification (NCBI taxonomy): domain Eukaryota; kingdom Viridiplantae; phylum Streptophyta; class Magnoliopsida; order Asparagales; family Amaryllidaceae; genus Allium; species Allium cepa. Next base: position 764,127,377 of record CM060941.1, on the reverse strand, counting down.
ATTTTTGGAAGTATACATTTTATTGAATTTTGGAATTGATTCATTTTAAATAAATAAACGTTATAATTTTAATGTTATTAAAATTATGATTTTTGAGAAATATAGTTGAAAATTGATTTTTGAAATATGGAGTTAATGAATTTTATAAAATAGTTTAAAATGAATAGATTTTGTAAAATAAAAGATTTATAAGTAATTAACTTATAAATTGGATTTTGGCATTTAAATGATATTTGAATAGAATTTGTAAATTGAGGGATTTTATAAGTTGAAGTTTTATAAAATTATATAGCTGTGAATTTATAAACGTTGTTTTATAAATCCAAAACCAATTGAATGCGATAAGTAAATATGAAAGCTTATTAAAGGAGATATATTCACGATTTTGGACAGTGGATAATCCTTTAAATTAAAATATGTAGAAGTGTTGAATTCGGCAAATGATTTATATTCACGATTTTGGACAGTGAATAATATATTAAAGAAATGTTTTAGAAAGTGATCTTTTAAATGGAATTAAAACGATTTGAAGTTGTTTTAAAATGTGTTAAGGATCGAAACCATAGATTTCAACATTCATTGTTGAAATAGACGTTTTCGAGAAATAAGGAAAAGATGGACTATAACACTGTTGTTATAGTAAATGATTTTCGAAAGAAAATGTTTTATATAGTACTGGGATTTATATATCTATCTTAATTTCGAATCCCTACACTAGTGATTTTGGGTTGTCGTAACGATGTTTTACGCAACATTCGTTTTTGAATCAAATAAATGTGTTTAAGAGAATGTTTTCCATAAAGAATGAAATATATACTTAATTATGATTTAAGTATATTGAATATTTTCTAAGTATTGAAAATAAATAGATTTATGAATTACTTATTATTAAATAAGTATGGGAATGTTTTCCAATATGAAGTGAAATGTTTTGAGATTATATCTTTTAAAGATAAATTGAAAGTGAATATTGAAGTCAATTTGAAAATCATATATCAATGGATATTTGGAAATTTAAATTCACATGGAATTTATAAAGGAAACGGAAATTTGTTTGAAAATAAATATTGATTTATTTCAAAGTGTGGAAAATATATCTATAACAGACATTTTTGGAAAATAAATAATTTGAGAAATTATTTGGAATCTGGTGATGTTGTGCATGTCTATTGATAGTTAAATAACGACTATCAATATTTACCTTTAAATGGGTATTTGTTGTGATTTACTTGAATTTGAATGCTACACTTATTTTAAAATAAGTGCTCGTTATTCGGTTTACCCGGGAGAGGACCTTTGAGTCATAAATCCCATTCCGAATAGCGATATATCGTAATGGATAGCATTTGAAGACCAGTGTTGAAGACCGGATATTTTCGAAAACGGAAGGATTACCGTCGAATGACTTTGCATCGGCTGATCTCTAATATAGAGATTTTATCACCCTTTGTGATGGGAAGTTCGGTCGTGATTAGTGAATATCCTATTGCGAGGACTTCTTTGGAAGTGTCTTCGGTTCCGTTCGATCCTGGAACGGACTTGTATGGATGTGTGTCTGACGTTACAATTTGAGATGTAAAGTTGGTTTCTATCAAATACATTTCTTTTGATGGCGGAGAATTTATTCTCTTAGCTTAACACCCTTCTCTGAGACGTACGAGCTCAGAGGTTATGTAGTTGATGGTTACTAGTGATATATTCCCAATTTGATAACGTGGCATGCTGAGTGTTGCTGATCATTTGTTGATCAAAGCACAGCTTTTGTATAAAGAGTAGCTTTGTGGACGAGACTTCGTCAGACCTCACACCCCGGTAATGGTCAAAACAGGAAAGATGCATCAAGGTTATTAGGGGATAGCGCCCCCTTAGTGTACGTCATTTCCTTCTGGACAGAGGTGGTATCATGGTATGTTGCCCAGATACTTAACCTATGTTGTTGCTGCAAACTTATTATTTTGTGGTTGTTGGTGAATCCCGGGATAAAGGTCGGTTATGACCGGGGGATGGCATACTCGTGTCAGTAGTTACCCAGCTAGGGGTAACCCGGCCTTGTGTTGGCTGAGATCCGGTTAGGTTCTCGGGGCGTCCTTCCAGAGGCGTACCCATGTGGCAATGGGAAGTTCCTTGGCCTGACCATTTGTTGGAAATCCAAAGAAACAATACGAACCCTTTACGATTGGAATTGTATAACCTACCTCCTCTGGAGGTAGCTATAGCAGGCATAATATAATGGTACCTATGCTGGCTAAGATTTATATTATACTTTCAAAATGTTTTCCTACACTTTGCACTTATAGTAATAATATCCAAGAAATTTGCTTATCAAGCATGTTTGACTATTATAAGGAGAAATCTCCTCTAATTCTGCGTTTGCATTGTGTGTGTGGCAGGAGGCCTTATGGTAGTTACATTTTCTAAAAGCATTGTGGATCTATTTTAAAATATTTCTTTGTTTGTTTTTAAAAATAAACTGTTTTAAGTTCTCACACTAGTCCCATGGCTGACCTGGAGTTTATTGTTTCCTTCCTAAACTCTGGGTGCCCACCAATTTCAATAGGGGCAGTCTAGAGTAAGGATACAAGTCATTCTGGAATTTAGGAGCTGCTGTAGAGATGTAGAGGCAAGCTGGATGGCGTGGCGTATCAACTAGTATATAGTATTTCTTTTCCGCTGTTTGTTTGTTGTAAACTCTGATAATGTAATGTAATGTGATGTAATGTAATAACATATATGATTCTATGATTTAAAGATTATTCATTGATATATTATATGTTGTTCCGCTGCGAAATGTGAGATTCTGTTATTGTTTTCTGTTGCTTCTTCTTTCTTTCTTCTTCTACCTCTTCTTCTTAAACCCTAACAATTCGGTTTTCCGGCCTTCGATTGCTCGGCAGTTGATACAGTGGACGTATTAATGTCGACTTTCGTGCGTCGAATAATCGTGTCGTTACAGATATCGACGAGCACTCCATAGGTACGACACAAAACAAACTCGTAGAAGGTGTGATATGGCATGTGACAAGGCACTCGAGGCAATGCCAGGGTGGATATATCATTTGCGTATCCGAACTAGTGGTAATGCATAACAGCTACTACTGCCAACCTGGTGACACACTCCCAAATCAAAGGTGCACCCAATCAAATCACAAAAGCAATAGAATGGTATCGAAGGAATGTGCCCGATTGGAGGAATGACCTCATTGGTCCGGCGTGGCTCTTGTTTTTGCCGAATCAAGCTGACTCACGGGAATGAGAGCTATGTAAATACCATACAGAATCGTTGCCAAACCATCCTACTTCATTTTAGAGTCTCCACCACGTACATAGTTGTTAAAGTAGTTTTCGGTATAGGCAGAGAGTATGACAATATCCGATCCTGGTCTCTTTAACAACCAACCGCGTATTTCACACTGTGGTCATTTCTTTCAAATAGTTCATACTTCATATCACAATATCGTATTCAATTCAAAACCATACATATTTGATATCATTATTCACTTTAAAGATATTCATTTCTAGAATCGTAACACTTTCAAATTTATAACACTTTCGAAATCATAACACTTTGAAGTCATAGCACTTCTGTATTCATAACAATTTTGAAATCATAACACTTTGAAATCATAACACTTTTGAAATAATAACACTTTGGAAACCATAATACTTTCGACTTAAACAGTTTAGATATTGAAAATAGTATATAAAATAAATAGTTATGAATTAAATTAGTTTATATATTAAAATAATTTATATATTAAAATAGTTTATATATTAAAAATACTTATATATATAATAAAAATAGTTTCCTCCAATTTCGCAAATCGATTCAAATCATCTTAAATTCCAAAATTCAATTTAAATCAATTCTAGTTTAACCATTTCAATATAAAGTTCAAAGATTCAAGTCAAAATATTAAAACATTTACAATATAAATTTTCATTTATATTTCAACATTTAACTTTAATTTTAATTCAAATTGGAAAATATTTACTTAACTATTTTAATAAAAATTTATTTAAATCCCAATTTATATATTTAAATCAATATTAAATATTCAATCTCAATTTTATTTAAAATTGAGAATATTCGTTTAATCATTTTTTTATCAAATCAAATTATAAATTATATTTTTCAAATTTCAAAATCAACAAGTTCAAATAAATTCTTATTTGAATTCAATTATTAACCAATTTAAATTCTAGGCCAACATTAATTTATCTTCCCCACCTTTATCATTAAATTTATAAAAAATCTACTGATTTTTTTATATAAATACTTAAACATATTATAACTAATTGAATTAAATATTATTATAAAACAAAATTTGAATTAAATCTTATTTTATATATTTTTATAATCTTAAAATTATAAGAAAAATCTTGAAAATTATATTTTTCAAAAGTAACTTATAAATCTAAAATTTCCAAAACATATAATTTTAAAAAATCTAGAATTTAGATATATATATATAACATTTATATTATATTTTAAAAATCAATATTTATTAAAAACTATATATTTCCTTTCAAAACTTTGGAAATTATTTTCAAAATATAGACCAACGGTGTCCGTATATAATTTTCTATCATATGGTCAAGTGATACGGATATTTATCATTTCAATCCGCAATTTAATTATTTACGGGTATATATCATTTCAACCCGCAATCTCAAAATTTAAAATCAATGAAAATCGCTTGGGTTCATCATTTCAACCCATAACGATTTTCCCCTATTCTATAAAATCGTTTGGGTATGTATCATTTCAACCCATAGCAAATTCTAAATTAACAGGAAACTTGCATATTGAGGCCAAATATGATAAAATATAACATATCAATAACAGACATATATCATTAGTGATAAATTAAATAAATTATATACAACAGGATATGGTGTCATATATCACAAGTGAACAATTGCAGATAATGACATAACATATTTAACATTTAAATAACTAGCAATTCAAATCAAACAGCATATTTCATTTGTCGTTTAAGTGAAATCAAATATACTAACTATAAGAATGTTAATCGTGAGTGATTGCTCACCTTTCGAGTTTAGAGAAGTAAGAAGATGATACGGACACACACGCGGATACAAACACGAGTTAGCGGGACAGCGACAAGCTAGGAATGCTGCGACAAATTCAATATTGAGAAAGTAAGTTAAGATGGACAAGAGATCGATGCAACCAAATATATACATTATTATTTTCCTAAAATCAATAATAAACTTTTAACCTCGTACATCAAAATAAATCTCTACATATATTTAAAACCAACGTTTTATTAAAGCACATATTAAATAAAATATTCATATTATACATTTTCAAATCAATATTTACTTAACACATATATATAAAAAAAATTAAACAATCTATATATCATATTTAGATTAAACACATATATAAAATCACACATATATATGAACTTATGTAAACTTATATATATATATACGAACAACAACTTATATATAACTTATATAAAATATATATAAATATATATATATATATATATATATCTGAACGATTGTTTATATAAACATACATATAATCAAATATATAACTAACACAACCTATACCTTGTAACAACTATATATAAGTGTATACACACACACACACACGTGTAAACTACTAGAGATAGACATATTACATAGATATTTTTATTTCAAAACATTAATATACGTATAAAATACAACACACTATAATACATATATAATACGAGCAGGTATAGAATTCACCTTATATATGTGTATAAATTTATAAAACAGAACAACAAAACAACTAATGCTGTATATCTATATATGTGGGTTTTTTTCTTTCATAATAAAAACAACTACTATGCTATACTCTATATATATAACTGTATACAACTTACATATATAGTATATCTTTAAAATCTATGTTTAAAATAAGATTAATGTAAACTTACTTTGTTAATATATATATATATATATATATATATATATATATATATTTGGACTCAAAACAGATTATATAAAACTGTTGTGAACTTGTATATACAACAAACATATTATACATAACTAAAATAAATTTATAGTCATAAAGCAACAAATCATATATTTCTTATACAAACTCATGTTATAAACATCATTTTTCTTACAGATCAAAACAAAAAACAGTATATATATTTACATAGAAGAGTGTTGTAATATATATACTATTATACATACTAATAAACAATATATACCGTGAACATATAACATACATAAGTTTATTATTAAAGCACGAAACATTATAATACAATATAGAGATGCATAATAATTAAGGCTTATAAAATATAATACTGCAACTTACATAATAGACTTATAATATATACCGAAATGAACATATTATATAAAACAGATTATATATATAACCAACGTATTAAATTTCATATACATAAGGTAGAGAGGCTACCCTGTTTGTGTGACGCCCCACCTCTATACTCACGCTAGCCAAGGACACTACAGAGTAATGCCATCAACTAGCATGAAGAATAAGGCTGTTGAGGAGTGACCATCCGTGTAATTGCTTTGTGCGAGCACGGATATGTCAGATCGTATAACATGCATTTCATTTCAAGAGAAAATCCGACATACCGATACAAACTCAAAGCTACTACACAGTGGCTATGTGGTCTTTGGAAACAAAATATAGAAATAAATATAACATAAATCAGTCACAGATATTCATATCACAAAGGCGAAAAAAGATACGAATATAACACATAGAAGTGTACATCAAAGTAGTGGTCAAACCAGATCCACTACATCACAAAAGAATAAATACAAGTGCTAGACAAAAGAATATGTATACACCAAGGAGTCTCTATCTCCAATGTATAACAACAAAAACTACTAATCTAAAGTAGTTAGACAAAAGTCAGATGATGGTCCCAGATAAGGAGTCAAGCAGAAGCACCTGTAACATCTCGGTCTGACCCGAGTATTATTTAATAAGAAAATAATAAACGGATCAGTCTAGCTATAAATATTAGATAAAATGAGATAGAATAGGAGATATAACAAAAACGTATGATAACAATATTGTCATACTATGACAAGTATACATTTAACAACAGCAAAAATCATACAATTATCTCAAGAAATCTCGTAACATAAAAAGAATGTCATATTCTTTACCATATTCACCAAACCACAAATATTGATAAAACTTATAAATGTAAATCACTAAAGTTGGTGAAACACAAATTCTAGAAATCATCAATTTAGAAATCCAGAAATCACAAAAGGGGGAGGCCTATCGCAAACGGGAGCATGAAAACTCACCAACACGCGTATCACAAACGGAACACTATTCCATGGTCGCTAACCATAGGGCTAGTGCAATGACGTAGCATAATAACAGTATGCCTGAGGAACCTGAAACTCAAATAATTCAGGACATCGACGTAGTACAATAATGGTACATCCAACGAACCGAAACTCCAATAATTTGGAACATCGACGCAGTACAATAACGGTACGTCTAATGATCTTGATAAACCAGAACAACGATGTAGTACTATATCGCTACATCCATTGATCCAGATAAGCCGGAACACTGATGTAGTATAATAACGGTACATCCGATGAACCAAACACCATAAGTGAACATGGGTCGCTAGCTCATAAAAATGAGACGAAGCTTCAAAGAATCCATAGGTCATTAGCCTATAAAAGAAATGAGACGAAGCTTAATAAAATGAGGTACAGTCCCCTTACGTGGACAAAGAGACATCGCACATTGCTAGTCTAATCGATAAAATGATCACCTTTGATCAATAAAAGTGTGAATTACACTAAGCTAGTAAATAAATGAGTTTACCTTCATGTCCCATAACCACTGGCTTAACTTAAATATTTACGAACAAATTGTAGATTTCCACTCGAAAATTGTCACAAGAGTTTCAATCGAACAAGTCTAAGAATTAACCGACAAAGTAAATACAAGCGTTTCATACCACTTGTTTTGCTAAGTCGTTTAATTGGATTTCTCGAACGAATGAGGTAAAGGTTTGTATATACTAATAGATTGGAAAATGTTTTTTAAAGCGAGTTTGATATAGAAAGTAGATGTTGAAATCGTTTTGATGAAAGAGTTTGAATATTTACTAATAGTATAGAAACCTTTGCATTTTAAAGTGACAAACCATAGAAATGATTGTAGAACAATCAATCACCGAAAATTCACATTCGAAGACGTGAATTAAATCCAAAGAAATCGATATCAAATCCATCAAAATGGATATTCCCAAAAATCCAGAGAAAGAAGTCATCAAAGTCGATAAAAATGATAACAACTAATCGGATCGACAAAAATCGATTAATATTGGAAATTTAGTCAAAAATAAGGCATATAGGCAAAGTTGGGTATTTCCAAACGTCTAAGGGGTTGATCCAGACGTCTGGATTTGGTTTTTGGAAATATTCCAGAAAACCATCCAGACGTCTAAAATCCCATACCAGACGTCTGACCCCCTTCAGACGTCTGAGATGATGATCCAGATGTCTGAAATTAGTAACCTTTCTTTTTTTCTACCGTTTCTTCTTTTTCTCCAGGTTGAAAACCAGACGTCTGACCCTCTATTTCAGACATCCGGATGCCTGGGCTGGGCATCAATTTGACTAGGCCATAATGGCCAAAACTTTTTCGGAAGCAATCGAGCGAGCAATGACGAGCTCTTCGATACACCCCAAACAACATATCCAAACATCCATAGTAGGATTTTCTTAAAATTGGACTTCAAATTCCAAAAATTGGAAAATTCACCAAAATCAATCCAAATCAAAAGAAAATAAACTTGAATAAAGGTTAGGAATTCATACCTAACAATAATGAAAGCTATAGACGTAGATGTGAGTTCAAAAACTCACCTTTAAACCCAAAAACAAAGAATGAGAAGCTCAAACACAAAGGAAAGATCAACCACTCTTCACTTCAACCCAAGAAGCTTCAATCTAAGCTTATAAGCAATAATTGCCTAAATTAGATTATAGGAAATTTCTGAAATTGAAGAGGAATGGAGATGGAGAAGATGAAGAGGATGCTTACCTAAGCTTCTCTTGGATTTTGGAGCTAGAACTTGAATTTGCAAAGAAACTAGGGCTTAGGATTTTAGTTCCAATCTCTTCCCCCATTTTTACTAAAGCTTAAAGTCTTAGGAAAGTAATAGAATGAATGAAGAGGAGAGGGGTGGAGTTAGGATATAAGATGAGTTGGGTTAGTGGGCTGAAACCCAAACCCAAACCCAAAGCCATAAGTGAAAACATTAAAATTTTATCAACTCCAAACATATCGATGTTTATACTCAAAAAGGTCGCAAATGTCATTTTGAACTCAATGGAAGTGGTCTCGAGTCCTAATTTGACTGTTTGCAAAAAGTAGTATTTCGTACTTTAATCCAACTAACGATGCTATATTTAAATTAAATATTTAAATATACAATCGTAAAATATGCGAGTTGTTACAGACTCCCCTCCTTAAAGAAATTGCGTCCTCGCAATTCTTAAGAAGAAAACAAAGAGTAACACCATAAAAGCATATTAACATAAAAGAAAACTTGAAATAAGAAGTTCACCCTAAAGAGCATGAGAGAGTATGTTGCTCATAAGTCAAATTAGGAGAAACTTCAACTTCTTCCATAACATCGGGCTCAAGAATAGAATCGGAATCTCGAAGGCATTTCCATAGTAGAGAGACATGGAAAACGTCATGAATAACAGAAAACCGAGCCAGTGCAATAACGGTGTAATTCAATAACGGTATGCCCAAATAACTCGGAACAACGACGTAGTATAATAACAGTACATTCGATGTACCCGAAACCCAAATACATTGGACATCATCAAAGGAACAACCATTTACTGTTTTCGACTAAGGGCATTGGCATCACAATTTCCCTTTCCAAAGTATAAAGAATATCAAGATCAAAAGATGCAAGGAACTCAAGCCAACATTGTTGACGCAAATTAAGTCCCTTTTGAGAAAATAAATACTCCAAAGATTTATGATCGGTGTAGAGAACAACTTTCTCTTCTAAAAATAATGACGCCAATTCTAAAAGCGAAAACAAAAGCCGCGAGCACTAGATCATGAGTAGCATACCTATTCTCGATAGGTTTTAATTGTATAGAGGCATAAATGATAGAACATTCCCTTTTTGCAGATAACGGCACCCAAACCAATACGACTAGCATCGGTACAAACAGTGAAGTCTTGGTTCCCTTCGGGAATCACAAGAATAGGAGCATCGAAAAGAAGTTATTTTAAAAGATCCTCTTTTCCGAATAGCTAAAACTTTCAAAATTACAATTAACTTTACATAATCATTTTTCTAGAAAAATTTACTTATTCTAAGTCAATTTACTGTGTCTGATTGTCTCATCAAAGCGTTTAGGAGATTCCTATCAATAACGTTGATCAAGCGCATCAATCAGAATTCTTAAAGCACTCAATGGGCAAAACAACACAAAATCATCTTCTATATGATAAAAATCTCTTAAATTTTTTACGAATATTCTTTGCTTGTTTTAAGAACAAAATCAAATTATTCTTATAAATAAATCTTATGAAAAAGATTTACAAAATTTTAAATTGCTGTTTTCATCCATAATCAATAAATTCAAAAACGGACTCATTGAGATATTCGTTGAACACTCGATTCATAAGATGGATGGAATAAGCTGAATGGTTTGTCAACCAAATGGCATAACAAGCCATTCATAAGAATCATAACGAGTGCGGAATGCGGTTGGTGGAATGCTATCGTCTGTAACTCATAGCTAATGAAAAATGGTGGCAAGGTCAAACTGTAAAGAACTTAGCACAACTCAATAGATTTTCTTAGGAAATAACCCTAAGTCAAGCTCAAAAATACCGGAAAATACTCGAACTACTCGAATGAGGGGAATAACATCATCCTGAACAAGTGGGTCTAGAAAATAAAATGATGTCACCAAATTGGAATCGAAATCATTAAGAAAAATAGAAATCTGCTTAATAGATGGAGAATGTCAAAGATGGGTAGTCCATACGGGACATGAGATATGGCTTTATAATAAATAAGCCAATCCTTTCTCAAAAAAAAAAAATCAATTCCGAAACCTAAGTAACACCTAACATGAAAATCGGACCGAAAAGATAATCACATAAAATAATCTCGACATTTTTACAAGGCAAACTAAGTGTTGCAGATCCGCCAACTGGATTGGCAAATCTCAGTGAAGTCATCAAATCCAAAATATTTAAATAGAAAAGAATCAACAAGTTCTTTTGATATAAAAATAATGAGATGAACCCATATCAACAAGAACTCAAACAGGATAATCACAAAATAAATGCTATCAAGGATTGAATGAGAAATACCTTGACCACGAGAAGTGTCACTAGGTGCATTTAGCTCTCCCTCTCTCCTACTTTGAAGTTTGGGACAAGAAGATATACGGTGACCCGAATTTTTGCAATATCGACAATAAAGCGGATTCAGACACTACCTTGCATAGTGGTCCATAGAGCCAGAATTGTAGCATTCTCCACGATTGGGGATTGGAGTCTTTGCTACAGAAGTCACTTGCTTCACTCTCTTGTTAGGATTAGGACTTTCAAACTTAATAAAGGGATGCCTCTTCTTATTGAATCCCACAATCTCAACATCGCTTTCTTTATCGGCCTCTTCAAGTCGAAGAGTGATGTCTACAAGTTGATTAAAAGAAACTTCTAGTTTCAGAAGTAAAGGCTTTTTAAGGTTCTTATTCAACCCATAGACAAACCTTTGATTTTTCTTCAATGGGGTATTAATATACTCGACCCCATATTTAGAGAGAGATTCAAAAGATGCGACGTAATCCGTCACAGAAGATTAATCTTGCTTAAGGTTAATAAAGCGTCGGGCCAAAGTTACTTTTTCAGCTTCCGGCACAAACTTTAATTCAAATCTTTTCCGGAATTTCTCCTAAGTAAGATCCGCTTCAACGATTTCAGAAACCAAAAGCTCATATCAATCTAATGCTCTTTCTTGGAACATGCTAGAAGCCACTTGGACTCGATGGAGATCAACAAGATTCATGCGAGAAAAGATGCGGTCGCATGATCTAAGCCAAGCTTGGATTTCTATAACACTTTCGGATCCTTTAAATGGCCTTCCACCCAAATCGGTATAGTCTCTGCACAAGCGTGCAAATCCAGATCTAGGATGAGTAGGCTCGGGAATGGGTCTGACAGCTTGAGCATTCTTTACAAGATCTAGAAGCTGTTGGATAGACATGAATACTCCATCTTGGGGAGTAGCACTAGATTGACTAGCACTAGGTCGGTTAGATCTAACCATTTCTCTTCTTTAAGAAAGAAAGAAGAAGAAAAAGGTTATTCTCATAATGAATATCAAACAATCATGATTGATAAAACAAGGCACCATAAAAGAACTTAGGATAGAACGGGTCCTAAGACTCGGATAAACCATAAGGCATGACTCCTAAGAAAGACTTAGGATGATGGCCCTTGCTATAGTAATCTATATTGTTCCGAAGTTTGGCTCTGATACCAAGCTGTGATGCCCCACCTCTGTCCTCAAGCTAGCCAAGGACACTACGGAGTAATGCCGTCAACTAGCACGAAAAATAAGGCTGTTGAAGAGCGACCATCCGTGTAATTGCTTTGTGCGAGCACCGATATGTCAGATCGTATAACATGCATTTTATTTCAAGTGAAAATCCGACATACCGATACAAACTCAAAGATACTACACAGTGACTATGTGGTCTTCAGAAAAATATATAGAAATAAACATAACATAAATCAGTCACAGATATTCATATTACAAAGGAGGAAAAAGATACGAATATAACACATAGAAGTGTACATCAAAGTAGTGGTCATACAAGATCCACTACATCACAAAAGAATAAATACAAGTGCTAGACAAAAGAATATGTATACACCAAGGAGTCTCTATCTCGAATGTATAACAAAAAAAACTACTAATCTAAAGTAGTTAGACAAAAGTCAGATGATGGTCCCAGATAAGGAGTCAAGCAAGCACTTGTAACATCTCGGTCTGACCCGAGTATTATTTAACAAGAAAATAATAAACGGATCAGTCTAGCTATAAATATTAGATAAAATGAGATAGAATAGGAGATATAACAAAAACGTATGATAACAATAATGCCATATTATGACAAATATACATTTAACAACAGCAAAAATCATACAATTATAACAAGAAATATCGTAACATAAAAAAGAATGTCATATTCTTTACCATATTCACCAAACCACAAATATGGATAAAACTTATAATTGTAAATCACTAAAGTTGGTGAAACACAAATTCTAGAAATAACCAATTTAGAAATCCAGAAATCACAAAAGGGGGAGGCCTTTCACAAACGGGAGCATGAAAACTCACCAACACGTGTATCCCAAACGGAACGCTGTTCCATGGTCGCTAACCATAGAGCCAGTGCAACGACGTAGTATAATAATAGTACGCCCGAGGAACCTGAAACTCAAATAATTCGAAACATCGACGCAGTACAATAACAGTATGTCCAATGAACCGAAACTCCAATAATTTGGAACATCGACGCAGTACAATAACGGTATGTCATATGATGCTGATAAACCGGAACAACGATGTAGTACAATATCGGTACATCCATTGATCCAAATAAGCCGAAACACCGATGTAGTACAATAACGGTACATCCGATGAACCAAAAACCATAAGTGAACATGGGTCGCAAGCCCATAAAAATGAGACGAAACTTCAGAGAACCCATAGGTCGTTAGCCTATAAAAGAAATGAGATGAATCTCAATAAAATGAGGTATAGTCCTCCCACGTGGACAAAGAGACATCGCACATTGCTAGTATAATCTATAAAATGATCACCATTGATCAATAAAAGTGTGAATTACACTAAGCTAGTAAATAAATGAGTTTAGCTTCATGTCCCGTAACTACTGGCTTAACTTAAATATTTACGAACAAATTGTAGATTTCCACTCGAAAATTGTCACAAGAGTTTCAATCGAACAAGTCTAAGAATTAACCGCCAAAGCAAACACAAGTGTTTCATACCACTTGTTTTGCTAAGTCGTTTAATTGGATTTCTCGAACGAATGAGGTAAATGTTTGTATATACTAATAGATTGAAAAATGGTTTTTAAAGCAAGTTTGATATAGAAAGTAGATGTTGAAATCGTTTTGATGAAAGAGTTTGAATATTTACTACTAGTCTAGAAACCTTTGCATTTTAAAGTGACAAACCATAGAAATGATTATAGAAACAATCAACCATCAAAAATTCACATTTGAAGACGTGAATTAAATCCAAAGAAATCGATACCAAATCCATCAAAATGGATATTCTCAAAAATCTAGAGAAAGAAGTCATCAAAGTTGATAAAAATGATAACAACTAATCGGATCGACAAAAATCGATTAATATTGGAAATTTAGCCAAAAATAAGGCAAATAGGCAAAGCTGGGTATTTCTAGATGTCTGAGGGGTTGATCCAGACGTCTGGATTTGGTTTCTAGAAATATTCCAGAAAACCATCCAGACGTCTGAAATTCCAAACCAGACGTCTGACCCCCTTTCAGACGTCTGAGATGATGATCCAGATGTCTGAAATTAGTCACTGTTCTTTTATTTTTATTTTTCTGCCGTTTCTTCTTTTTCTCCCGGTTGCAAAAGCCGACGTCTGACCCCCTATTTCAGACGTCTGGATGCCTGGGCTAGGCATCAATTTGCCTAGGCCATGATGGCCAAAACGTTTTCAGGAGCGATCGAGCGAGAAACGACGACTAGGGATTTACGCCAAGTGACAACCCAGCCTTATAGGCTCTTCTATACACCCCAAACAACATATCCAAACATCCATAGTAGGATTTTCATAAAATTGGACTTCAAAATCCAAAAATTGGAAAATTCAACAAAATCAATCCAAATCAAAAGCAAATGAACTTGAATAAAGGTTAGGAATTCATACCTAACTACAATGAAAGCTATAGACGTAGATGTGAGTTCAAAAACCCACCTTTAAACCCAAAAACAAAGAATGAGAAGCTCAAACACAAAGGAAAGATCAACCACTCTTCACTTCAACCCAAGAAGCTTGAATCTAAGCTTATAAGCAATAATTTCCTAAATTAGGTTATAGGAAATTTCTTAAATTGAAGAGGAATGGAGATGGAGAAGATGAAGAGGAAGCTTACCTAAGCTTCTCTTGGATTTTGGAGCCAGAATTTGAGTTTGCAAAAAAAAACTAGGGCTTAGGGTTTTAGTTTCCAATCTCTTCCCCCATTTTTACTAAAGCTTGAAGTGTTAGGAAAATAATAGAATCACTGAAGAGGAGAGGGGGTGGAGTTAGGATATAAGATGAATTGGGTTAGTGGGCTGAAACCCAAACCCAAAGCCCTAAGTGAAAACATCAAAAATTTAATCAACTCCAAACATATCGATGTTTATACTCAAAAAGGTCGCAAACATTATTTTGAACTCAATGGAAGTGGTCTCGAGTCCTAATTTGACTGTTTGAAAAAAGTAGTATTTCGGACATTAATCCGACTAACGATGCTATATTTAAATAAATATTTAAATATATAATCGTAAAATATGCGGGTTGTTACAGGTTGGCTGAAATGGGGAGGACACGGACTGCACAGATCTGATGGCGGAAAGCATGGAAGATGCTAGTTGTTGATATGGGCGACAGAGAAATGGGGATTGTGATGGAGTGAGGCGTTTGACCATTGTTTCGGTGGTGGAAGGCTGCAAAATTATCGATCTAGGGAGAAGATTTTCGGCACAGAAGAAGATGAACTGTCCTCGGGTAAAAGAATGCAAACACGCATAAATAGAAATGTAATTTATATTTTATTTCCCAAGCACGAATAAAGAAATTTCATAATATAATTATAACAGTGACCAAGAAAGAGAATGAGAGATTGAAGAGAGGAAACAGGCGGAGTTCGGCCACAATGAAGCACAACAGGCTATAGGCAATGAAATATATGTATTAAAAGCTTTATATTGAATACATAATAATTTTTCTTGAAGTACACAGAACCATAATGAAAACGAAAGGACATACCCCCATATATTTGAATGGTGGGAATGGAAGAGTCAAGCATTGATTCTGCAAATAATAAATGTTGGTGGCTATTTATTTTCAGTCGGCGGACAAACCAATGGACACAGGGAAACCCAAAGGACCAAAACGGGTACCGATAAGGTTAACCACTTCGCAGTTTTCGACTCCTACCAGACACTGAAACACATAAATGAATATGCTATGGAGATCAGCAAGACGATATGATCCAAACGATACACAAATACCAGCTATACCATCATCCTATCAAAAATTGATATTTCGCTGCTAAATTGCTGCAAATTCATTGAAAATAAGATAAATGGGGTTAGAGAAGTCCAAATTTGTCAAAATGAAATATGATGTCTCACTCAAAAAATGGTCTACGTTTTAATTATATAAAAATATTCAAATTTCGAAAATGTTTTATTTCTATTAAAATTCAACTGATTTAAATAGAAAATTACACAACAGAATTTACTTTCGTATTTTATGAAGAAAATTTACCATTTGCTATGTTTAAATAGAGGCATACTAAATACCAAATTTTCATTGCTAAATTTAATTATTTAATTTCTAGAAAATTTTAGTTAATTACGTTATAAAAACCGTTAAAATTTACGAGCCGTTGCACTCTCCCCCACGCAAAACTTTTCATCCCTGAAAAGGAACGAGATAGGAGAACAGAAGTAACAGAAAGATAGATGATTCAAAAATGCAAAAAAACGAGATACAATAATTAAATCAAAACCATATAAATTTCATTTGTTTTAAAATTGGTTTATATACAATTAATTGATTTCAATTCATATTATTTAATCAATCAAATTTATTATGTTCACATTTGATTGGTTTCAATTCCATATATTGATTTCTTTTCAATTTATTACCATTTGTTACCAAAAATTTATTTCAAACAAAATTTATTTGATTTAACTCATTTATTAAATCTATTTATCTTCCGTTGAGTTGATTCCACTAAAAATTCAATTTCAACTATTCTTAGTCCATATTTATCTGCATAAATAGTCTTCTCTTTTATTTATTTAATTTATTTCACCTAACATATTTTGCAATATATATTAAGTATATAAACATTTTATAACCATATATTATTCAACGAATAAATTTCCTTTTTATTATTCAATTCATTATCTGTAAATTCACTTAACAAAATATCATTTTTGATATCCTATTACTTATATCATAGTGTATACTATCCAATTACTTATTCTTATTAACATTTAACTATTTCTAGGTAAGTTATATTAAGGCTCTAAGTGAAATTAAATAATATAGAAATTTTCCTTTTATTTACAACATTTATATCAAGCCAGATTTTAGGTTGAACAATTTTTTTCTTAAGTTTTCTCATGTATAACCTTTAATTATATAATCACCCTAACATCTTAATTTTTTGAATATTTTAGGTAAGTTATATATGTTAGAATGCAATTTAGTATTGTACAAATAAGTTTTATTCAAATTAAACTATTACAATTTGGTTTAATTTCACTTATCATTTTAGGTATTCCAATTATTCAAAAAAATTCGCTTTATTTCAATAATTGAAACCATTTCTTAACATAAAAGTTAAGATTCAATTTTTCGGTTTCACTTCAAACTATTTTGATATATATATATATATATATATATATATATATATATATATATATATATATATATATTCTATAAATCAATTTATACACAAGAAATTCAAATCAAATCCATTTTTTTCAAGAACAAAAGTGTAGCAAAGCTACCAAGGGACTCTCCAATTTGAGACTCGAAAATGAATGTCGATGATGCTGCAGTCATCACTGAAATTATTTTTCAATGACAAAAGAGAAGAGTATAGGCTTACTTCTTTTTAAAATTCCTTGAAAAAATTTCCACTCGAAAATACTTCCAAATAATATATTTTTCCAAAACTTTGAAAATCAAATTTTGAAAAGCATCGGAAATTCAATTCTTAAATCATTGATTTAAATTTATTCATTTTCAAATTAAATAAACCATGTTTATAAAATTTCAACACCTTATAACATATAACAACATAAAATGATTTAGTAGTGTTGACAAAGTAATAAATGATAATCCTGTATTATCATTCCTAACAACCAATGTATTTAAATATCCAATTTCATAAAATTATACTTTTATATATAAAATACAACTATACATAAAATTATATCATTTACGAATTTTGAAACAAGATTGTGCCAATTTTCTCTGTTCAAGTGTTTTGGAATTTCTATCGGTAGCATTGGCCAAACGAATCGATTAAAACCCAAAATTCAAACTTAACAACTCAAACAACACAATTCAAAACATTTTTAATTACCACTACATGCCCTCACCGAATGATTCAAGAATGGATTCAGAACAAGGATAGAGTTCCAAGTTTAGATGAACCCTAGTCAAGAGAATTCTAGTTACGAAAGTAGACTCGAAAAGAATATAAATAATTAAATTACAATGAGGAAAGAATGGATAGACTAATATGAATCGCGAGTGACCTTAACCAGGTCAATCGAGATTCCAGGAATAAGATCAATACGGAAATTCAATTTCCCGCTTGGGAGAGATCATTCGGTTAAGAATTAAGCGAAAGATAAAATTGCATGCAAAGTTCGAGGCAATTGACATTGGATCACAAGAGAATTACCATGGTCGTTTACTAGAGAAACATTTGGGCATTGCAAGAGACAACAACATCAAAACTTAGGATGTAGAAATCTTCGGTAAATCGACGCCGGTTGTAAGGAGTTTCACCCTTTTTAGATCACACAAAGGTTGGCGGAACGACCAAAGGATTAGACACACACATAAGGTCGAAGCTGTAAATTGAGGTGGCAAGATGTTCTCAAATTCATTATAGAGATCAACCGAAGTGGAGCTATAGGATGCTCCAGAATCAAGAAGAACACGAATAGGGAGAGACAAGAATGAATTTCAGAAAAGAAGGGAAAGCTTCAAAATTAAAAAGAAATCGTAGGAAAGAGGAGAAATTCAAGCTCAAACGAAGGTGAATCGGTAATTAGATTTTACCCTATATGCGAAGTTTGCCTAAACCGGAGATCTAATACCAACTGTAACGACCTGGGATTTTTGAACCATTCGCATCCACACATGTCGGAATTGGATTGCTCAAAAAACAGGTCGTTAATTTATATTTGGCAAACTCAGCATATTGAGTAAATAAATCAATTACAGAATCACAGACACGGAGCATTAAAACAATAAGCAGCGGAATAGATACATAGTAGTTCGTGAAGCTACTATATAAACAACAGAGTTTGAAATAAAATACAACATAATATCTCCAATATAACGTAATCTCGAATACAAACAAATGACAAGTCTGGACAAACAACTAGATAGCTGAAAGCTGGAGAGATAAATCTTCAAACAAAGTTTCAATCTCCAAAGGTGAGTGTCAAATGCTATGACACTCAGTTTGACCCGAGCGTAAAGCAAAATGCAAAACACTCGAGTCAATATAACATTCTTATATTAATAAATTCAACTCAAGTGAAATGTCAAATGAAATACAAGTAACTTAAAGGATGCTTGGCTTCCTTCCTCTAAGGCTCCATGGAACTATCTACTATGTAGTAATATACGCTGTTATAATATATCTATAGTAAAGTAAACTATTAAAATAGTATTAAGGCATTACCCGTATCCCCCTTAACACATTTTTTGTAATGTCATAGTCTATACAGATACTGTAACTCCACTCGCAAGTAGGCTATCAGGGAGCACTCCATAGGAAAGACACAAAACAAACTCGTAGAAAGCGCAATAGGGCATGCGACAAGGCACTCGAGGCAATGCCAAGGTATATATACCGTTTGTGTATCCGGACTGGTGGTAACGCATAGCAGCTACTACTGCCCACCGGTGACACACTCCCAAATCAAAGGATCACCCAATCAAATCACAAAAGCAATAGAATGGTATCAAAGGAATGTGCCCGATCGGAGGAATGACCTCACTTGGCGTGGCGTAGCACCTGTTTTAGCCGCATCAAGCTGACTCATGGGAGTCAGGCTATGTAAATGCTATACGGAATCATCACCAAACCATCCTACCACATTCTGGAGTCTCCACCACGTACACAGTTGTTAAAGTGGTTTTCGGTTTGGCAGAGAGTATGACAACATCTGATCCTGGTCTCTTTAATAAACAATCGCTTATTTCACACCTGGTCAATTCTTTTAAATAGTTCATACTTCATATCACAATATCATATTCAATTCAAAACCATATATATTCAATATCATTATTCACTTTAAAGATATTCATTTCCAGAATTGTAACACTTTCAAATTTATAATACTTTCGAAATCATAACACTTTGAAGTCATAGCACTTCTTTAATCATAACAGTTTTGAAATCATAACACTTTGAAATCATAACACTTTGGAAACCATAGCACTTCCGACTTAAATAGTTTAGATATTGAAAATAGTATGTAAAATAAATAGTTATGAATTAAATTAGTTTATATATTAAAATAATTTATATATTAAAATAGTTTATATATTAAAAATACTTATATATAATAAAAATAGTTTTCTCCAATTTCGCAAATCGATTATAATCATCTTAAATTCCAAAATTCAACTTGAATCAATTCCAGTTTAACCATTTTAATATAAAGTTCAAAGGTTCAAGTCAAAATATTCAAACATTTACAATATAAATTTTCATTTATATTTCAACATTTAACTTTAATTTTTATTTGAATTGGAAAATAGTCACTTAACCATTTTAATAACAATTTATTTAAATCCCAATTTATACATTTAAATCAATATTACATATTCAATCTCAATTTTATTTAAAATTGAGAATATTCGTTTAATCATTTTTTATCAAATCAAGTTATAAATCATATTTTCTAAATTACAAAATCAATAAGTTTAAATCAATTCTTATTTGAGTTCAATTATTAACCAATTTAAATTCGGTTAACATAAATTTATCTTCCCTACCTTTATTATTAAAGTTATAAAAAATCTACTTATTTATTTTTATATAAATACTTAAACATATTATAACTAATTAAATTAAATCTCATTATAAAATGGTTTGCATTAAATCTTATTTTATATATTTTTAAAATCATAAAATTATAAGAAAATCTTGAAAATTATATTTTTCAAAAGTAACTTATAAATTTAAAATTTCCATAATATATAATTTTAAAAATAAAAATTTTAGACATATATATATAAATAACATTTATATTTTATTTTAAAAATCAATATTTATTAAAACTATATATTTCCTTTCAAAACTTTAGAAATCATTTTCAAAATATAGACCAACTGTGTCCGTATATAATTTTCTATCCTATGGTCACGTGATACAGATATTTATCATTTCAATCCGCAATTTAATTATTTACGTGTATGTATCATTTCAACCCACAATCCTAAAATTTAAAATCAATGAAAATCGCTTGGGTTTATCATTTCAACCCATAACGATTTTCCCCTATTCTAAAAAATCGTTCGTGTATATATCATTTCAACCCATAGGAAATTCTAAATTAACAGGAAACTTTCAGAGTGATACCAAATATGATAAAATATAACATATCAATAACACGCATATATCATCAGTGATAAATTAAATAAATTATATACAACAAGATATGGTGTCATATATCACAGGTGAAAAATTGCAGATAATGGCATATCATATTTAACAATTAAATAAGAAGCAATCCAAATCTAACAGCATATTTCAATTGTCGTTTCAGGTGAAATCAAATTTACTAACTATAAGAATGTTAATCGTGAGTGATTGCTCACCTTTCGAGGTCAGAGAAGCAAGAAGATGATATTGACACACACGTGGATATGGACACGAACTAGCGGGATAGCGACAAGCTAGGAATGCGGCGACAAATTCGATATTGAGAAAGTAAGTTAATATGGACAAGAGATCGATGCAACCAAATATATACATTATTATTTTCTTAAAATCAATAATAAACTTTTAAACCCGTTCACCAAAATAAATCTTTACATATATTTAAAACTGACATTTTATTAAAGCACATATTAAATAAAATATTCATATTATACATTTTCAAATCGATATTTAGTTAACACATATATATAAAAAAAATTAAACTATCTATATATCATATTTTAGATTAAACACATATATGAACTTATGTAAACTTATATATATACGAACAACAACTTTTATATAACTTATATAAAATATATACATATAAATCAGACTGATTGTATATATTATATAAACATATATATAATTTGATATATAACTAACACAACCTATACCTAGTAACAACTATACACACACACACACACACGTGTAAACTACTAGAGATAGACTTATTACATAGGAATTTTTATTTCAAAACATTAATATACTTATAAAATACAACACACTATAATACATATATAATACGAGCGTGTATAGAATGCACCTTATACATGTGTATAAATTTATAACACAGGACAACGAAACAGCTAATTTTGTATATCTATATATGTGGTTTTTTTCTTTCATAGGAAAAATAACTACTATGTTATACTCTATATATATAACTGTATACAACTTACATATATAGTATTCTTTAAAATCGATGTTTAAAATAAGATTAATATAAACTTACTTTGTTAATATATATATATATATATATGGATTCAAAACTGATTATTTAAAACTGATGTGAACTTGTATACACAACAAACATATTATACATAACTAATATAAATTTATAGTCATACAACAACATATCATATATTTCTTATACAGACTTATGTTATAAACATCGTTTTTCTTAAAGATTAAACATAAAACAATATATATATATATATATATATATATATTAACATAGAAGAGTGTTGTACTATATACTATTTTATATAATAACAAACAATATATACCATGAACATATAACATACATATGTTTATTACTAAAGCACGAAACATTATAATATAATATATTGTTATATAATACTTTAGGCTTATAAAATATAACACTGCAACTTACATAATAGACTTATAATATATATCGAAATGAAAATATTATATAAATAGATTATATATACAACCAACGTATTAAATTTCATATACATATGGTAGAGAGGCTACCCTGGTTGGTTGAGATGGGGAGGACGCGGGCTGCACAGATCTAAAGGCGGAAAACATGGAGGATGCTGGTGGTTGATATGGGCAAAGGTGAAATAGGAATTGTGATGGAGTGAGGCGTTCGGCCATTGTTTCAGTGGTGGAAGGCTGCAAAAATGTCGATCCAGGGAGAAGAGTTTTGGCACAGAATAAGATGAACTATCCTCGGGCAAAAGAATGCAAACACGCATAAATATAAATGTAATTTATATTTTATTTCCCAAGCACGAATAAAGAAATTTTTATAATATAATTATAACAGACCAAGAAAGAGAATGAGGGATTGAGGAGAGGAAACGGGCGGAGTTCGGCCACAATGAAGCACAACAGGCTACAGGTAATGAAATATATGTATTAAAAGCTTTATATTGAATAATATAATAATTTGTCTTGAAGTACACAGAACCAAAATGAAAATGAAAGGACATACCCCTATATATTTGAACGGTGGGAATGGAAGAGTCAAACATTGATTCTGCAAATAATAAATGTTGGTGGCTATTTATTTTCAACCGGTGGACAAACCAATGGACACAGGGAAACCCAAAGGACCAAAATGGGTACCGCTACTGTTAACCACTTCGCAGTTTTCATCTCATAACGGACACCGAAACACACAAATGAATATTCTATGGAGATTAGCAAGACGAGACGATCCAAAAGGTACACAGATATCAGCTATACGATCATCCTATCAAAAGTTAATATTTCACTACAAAACTGCTGCAAATTCATCAAAATAAGATAAACAGGGTTAGAGAAGTCCAAATTTGTCGAAACGAAATATGACGTCTCACTTAGAAAATGGTTTAAGTTTTAATTATATAAAAATATTCAGATTTCGAAAATGTTTTATTTCTATCAAATTTCAACTGATTTAAATTTAAAATTACACAACAAAATTTACTTTCGTATTTTCTGAAGAAAATTTACCATTTGCTATGTTTAAATAGATGCATACTAAATACCAAACTTTCATTGCTAAATTTAATTATTTAATTTCCATAAAAATTTCAGTTAATTACGTTATAAAAACCGTTAAAATTTACGGGTCGTTACACCTCTCAGTGATAAAGGAGGTAGGGGTGTAGGGACAGCCAGGAGGTTTTCCTAGAAGCAGCCACCCTTGAAAGAGTGCATAATAGCTCACTGATCGAGCGCTCTTACGCCGAAGATGAATGGGGCTAAGCAATCTGCCGAAGCTATGGGATGTCAAAATGCATCGGTAGGGGAGAATTCCGCCTTAGAGGGAAGCACCCGTGCAAGCAGGTGTGCTTTTAATTCTTTGGCAATTGTCACAACGGCTGACATAGATAGGTATGTCCCTCTTCATGCTTCTCCACCAAAATATACGCTTCATGCCCTTGTACATCTTATAAATCCCCGGATGAATGCTAAGTTTGGCTGTGTGACATTCAGTTAATACTTCTTGCTTAAGATTTCCAACATTTGGAACACAAATTCTTCCATTTAACTGCTATACTCCGTGGTTATCTATTTTAAAGCTTGAACTCCTTCCTCTATGTATATCTACAATAACCTCCATTAGGAATCAATCTTATTTTTGCTTGCCAGTTATTTTCTCCTGAAGAGTTGGAGTTACTACCTAATAAGAAATAGTAGCTAACTTCCTACTCAATTCATCAGCTACTACGTTGGCTTTCCCAGGTGTATATTGAGTATCTAGATCATATAATGCGAGAAATTCTTGCCATCGTTGTTGTCTCATGTTCAAATCCTTTTGGGTGAAAAGATACTTCAAAGATTTGTGGTCCGTGAAGAGTTCGAATTTTTCACCTAAAAGATGGAAAATTATTTACTAAGGTCAATTCAAAGTTTTATCGAAATAAACTATGAAAGATTCTTACCCAACAAATAATGTCTTAATATCTTTAGAGTAAACACAACGGCTAATAATTCTAAGTCGTATGTTTCATAATTCTTCTCATGCATCTTCAGCTGTCTACTTGCCTAAGTAATAACCTTCCCATCTTGCATTAAAACTGCACCAACTCCTTCTCCACAAGCATCTATATAAACGGTCAATCCACTATTTTCATTCATAATTCCTAAAACTGGAGCGGTTTTCAGTCTCTTCTGTAGTTCTTGGAATGCTTCTTTACACTTAGGAATCCAGATAAACTTAGCATCCTTCATTGTCAACTTCGCTAGGTGATAGGCAATCGTAGAGAAGTGTTGAACGAATCTTCTATAATATCCTACCAAACCTAAGAAGCTACGAATATCTTTAGGAGTTTGTGGCTGCTTCCAATCTTGAATAGCTGCAACTTTCCCTGGATCTACTGAAATTCCATCCCTTGATATTATATGTCCAAGGAATCCTACCTCCTTCTCACAAAAATGGCACTTTGAGAACTTGGCTTTAAGCACATTATTTCTCAATATTTCCAACACAGCTTCTAGATGCCTTGCGTGTTTTTCTTCTATCTTTGAGTAGATAAGGATATCATCGATAAAGACTAACATGAATTTGTTTAGCATATCTCTAAACGCTCTATTCATAAGGTCAACAAAATAAGCGTGTGCATTAGTCAGCCCAAAAGAAATAAACTTTTCATTCTTTTTAAGGGGGTGTATTTATCAATCCAGGCCCAAAACGAGATTATTCATTAAACTTGTTAGCTTACTCCTCAAACGACATCTCCTCCTCCTATTTGAAATCCATAAAATTTTGGTAAAGACGGGATTTTTCTGCTTCCGGCATATAATGTTCCTCCAGAACTTCTTTGAATCATTCCCATGAGAAATCATCTTCTGACTCATTTTGAGTAATAGATTCCCACTAAACTAGAGCTCCATCTTGAAGTTGCTAAGAAACTAAGAATCTCTTCTGCTTATCTCCAATATTCAGTCCTTTGAAAATTCTTTCACAAGAGTGGATCCAAGCTTGTACTTCAAAGATGGTTTATGTTCCTTTGAAAGGTTTACCACCAAGGCTGGTATAATTCTTGCATAAAGTTGCAAAGTTAATTTGGGGCTGTAACAGTGACGACCCACATTTCGGAAGGTTTAAATCGACAATAATCCACACATGTCCAACTTAAACAATCCAAAATGTAGATAATCATTGGGTTTAAATAAGAAAAATAAGAAGAGAAGAAGAAAACAAACACAGAATCTCACAGCGGAACGATAAAATATAATAATCATATAAACAATTAATAAAGCTGTTTACTATACTTTTGATTATAGTCTATACATATTTATTAGAGTTATAAATATACAGCAAGGAATAAATGATCAATACAGCAGAATAGCATGATGTATGGAATAGTAATAATAATATACCAAGCTTTGTCTTCATCCTCCAAACAATAATCTTCAATGCACTGGAAAAAACTCAGGACTGACCCGAGCGTAATGAAAAGACAAAACACTCGTGTCAGGACTAAAATACTCTTATGTAAGTCAAATCAATATCACAAATATGGGTGAAATAACTTAAGAGATGTTGCAGGATTTTCCATCTCTTAAGGATTCGTTAAATTATTTATATATAAAAGTATACGCTATAATATATAATGTCTATCAATAAAATAAATATCAAAATAGCGTTAAGGCTTTACATTGATCCACCTTAACACATTACATTTTAAAGCAAAATCGTAATGGGCTCATATAGAGATAGATACGATAAGGCACGTGAGGTAATGCCCAAGGTAGGATTCTACCAGTTTACCCTTTCTGGCTAGTCGTAACCCATCTGTGTCCGAATAATTTCAAAACAACTTTTAAAATCATTTAATTTAACTAACCCAGTGTCCGAATATAACTCTCTACCCTATAGCCAAGTGGATAATTATTTCAATTTACTTCCAAGAATGGATATATATCATTTCAATCCAAATAGACGTCATAGGTATATATCATTTCAGCCTATTTCTTAATTTATTCGAAATAATTCAGTTACAGTGTTATATACTATAAATTATATATAGGATGATAACATGAAATATTAAAATAAATAAACATCCAAATTAATAACAAATAGCATCCATCACAACAAATCATCCATACAGTCAATATAATACACAATAATTTTATAATTATCAATATCGAGTATACTACTGCCAATTAAATTTAAATTTACTTTAACGGTCAATTTAAATTCTATAAATTAATTCATATATCGATATAAATGATAATTAAACCTACCAAACAACAGCCAATAAATTTCATATCACTTCAGAATATAAATTTAACTAACAAAAAAATTATTTTAGTCAATTGTGAGCGTATAACACTCACCTTGATGTTTAGTTTGTCGAACACTCATATTTCAATTTAAAAGAATTCAAGCTGACACCGAAAAATCTCTAACCCAATCATATCGCGTGGATCTCATAGCTGCAAATCATATGAATAGTTTCATTGATTTAGGACCCCGTTTGAATAGATTTATAAAATTTTAAACATTCGAATTCAACAAAAATAAAATTATTCCAATTAAAAATCATTAACAGAAATCATCCATTTCCTAAATCAATGCATCTCACGCTCAAACCTAATAGTATGCAAACCAAGCAAACAAGCACACACCAAATCCACTATCGTTCCTCGATCCGAGGCTGCCTTCAGATGCGCCGCACTCACCTTCGCCGCCTCTCCCCTCATGCCACGCGCGAACGCGATGTGTTGAAGAACGAAGCCCTGAATCGCGACATCGACCTCGTCGTTAACCCAAAACCCGCTCCCTTCAAACGCGCTGAAGTACTCAATCATCACCAGCTGTCGTCGATCCGCCCTAGCCTGTCGAGCTCGATTGCCGCGAGCATCGATTGGATTTTTCTTTTTTTTAGTCGATCGATTTTTTTTATGGAGGCTACTATATTTTATTTTATTAGATCGGTCGCTCCCCATTTTTTTATTCCAATCTGCGTTCTTTTTTTTATTTGGCATCGGCCCTCCATTTTTTTCGATTTGAAAATTTCAAACGAAGAGAACCAGGGAAGTACATATATGCGAAATATAGTGGGCCAAGATAGCAATTAGAAAATATATTAGTATATTATCAAATATCTAGTTTACAATGTTCGAAATTCTCGAACTCCAACAAAACATACCGTCTGCCGTTCATAAAGTTTAACCCCTATTCCGAACGCAATGGAACTAGACTCGAGGTCTAGTTCGACCGTATGAGGAAGATAGCTTTTCGAGTCGAATTATTTATTTAAATTCTGAATTTAAAATTCTACGCGTTTCAAGCTCGCACGGCCAAACGACACGTCCGAACGCTACGAAATTTGAAATCCTACAATAATTCACCATTACGGATCCGATGAAACTAGTTTCGTTGAAATCCGAGACAATGGCCAAAAATGACTATTTTAACTCGTTAATTAAATTATAAAATTTCAAATTTTAAATTATCCACATTTAACTCCCATTTTTAAATGCTAAAATCTTCATTCACATTTAAATAAAATTTAAATCAACTTTCGAAGTCATTTACATTCATATTAAATTCAGAGTTCAAATAAAAAAATTCAATATTAAATTTAAATAATTCAATTTATCCAATAAATTAATATTAACAAATCTTTAAATTTTATTTCTACTCATTTTATCCAATAATTTCAATAAACTTAATAACTTACAACAGTCAAAAGTACGGCTCATTACATACTCCCCCACTCAAAAAATTTCGTCCTCGAAAAGGCGTTGAATGCAGAATTTAACACTTGATATATTTTATTTAAACAATAACTTATAAAACATAACAATCTTATTTGCGAACTATTACCACGCTTCAACTACGCCACTCTAATATATGTTTATGGAAAATATAGCTTATATATATAAACAAGTTATAAAAATATTTAAAACTTCAAAAAAATTCTAACATCCGAATTCACAGAAAATTTCGGCAGAGTCTCCTTTGCGCGGCTCGATCAGAAATTTTTACAATTCAATATATAACAATAATATAACCAATATACATCAGATATACATCAGATATACATCTCATCTCAATGATGAAACATCCCGAAGGGAAAAAATATAAAATCACGACATGTAATCCGAGATACGTACCTTATTATTAATAATACGAGCGAGTTCGCTCGTATTAAGCAAGCAAAAGCATATATATCTCCGTATACGTTCAAACGATCTTCGTATGTACCTGTCTCAACTCAATTCGAAATGTTAGTCCCTTATAATGATACGGAAACATGTATAAGTCTAACATAAGCATTTAACATGAAGTTTGAATCCAAACAACACAAACAATCACAAATACATAACATACAACAATCATATGCAATCAAAACGTTAATAACAACGGTTTGAAACCAAAAAAACCATCCAACTATCAATATCCGTCCAATTAATCCAATTTAATTTATAACTATATGAATAGTATTATCCAATGCCAAGCTTTAATTTTATTCCATTCATTCCTTATTAACATTCATTTCATTAACACCTTAATCGATTCGATTCAATTTATTGCATTCAAGGAACTTTTATTCAATTAGATTCAGGTTCAATTGATTTTTTCATTCAATTTATTCATTTCTAATTGATTTGAATGCACTTATCAACATTAATTAATTCACATTCTATTAATTTACACTCGTTGATAGTTACATTCATTTTTCTTTCTTCACTTTCATTATTTCATTTCAATAATTTAAGTTATTAATTACACTTAAGTAATTTAATCCATACCACATTCCATATATTTAAAATTGATTCACACTCACTTAATAATACTCATTCGTTAATCATACAACGGATTTATAATCAATTCATTTTCTTTTAATTGATTATCATTCAACTAATTTGGTTTCAACCCATTTTCTTCCAATCAATATTTATTGCATTCATATTTGATTTATTACAATTCAATATATATTTACATTCAATCGATTTGTTTCAATTATTTACATTTGTTTCATATACATTTAAATTTAATTTACATTCCATTGATTTCTTTAAATTCATTAATATTCATTGCAAATTCATTATTCAATTTTATTCAATTCAATTTGTGAAATTCCAATTGTTTCACATTTTTTATTAAACATATTTCATATAAAATCATTTATAAAAATTATTCCACTTAACCATGGTTAAGTAAAATTTTATTTCCACTTAGTATATTCTCTCTTCTTTCTTATACTAACATCATTTATAACTTAACAAAGTTTATTATAAATATTTTATACAACACAACTCACTTTTGTTTTTACTTCATACTTAGGTTATTATTAATTCATCGATTCACTTTATTTATTCAAATTCATCTTATTAATTTAGCAAAGTAAATTTCACTTTATGACTCAATTCATATTAAGAAATATATAATTTCCTTCCACGATCAATTCTTTTAACCTCTTTTAAGTTGAATTCAATTTATAATTTATTTTAATAACTTATTACATATTATATTAGTTAACGTTCAAAAAAATTTTTAACTACTCCACTTGCAATTTAAATCTTCTTTAATCCAATTTTAAATCAAATCCAATTTCTCATACTAAACTTTTACCTACATTCATTTATTTTTATTCGATTTCTTAGATACTAAATTTTTAAAACCCATATTCATTTGATCCATTCATTTCATAGTTAAGTGGAATTAATACACTTTAATGATTCCTCAAATTTTATTTAATACCCAATTCAATTTATTTAATATTAAGTTAAACTTCATTTCATTTTAATCCATTACTTATTTTATTTAATTTTTATTCAAGCTAACTTTCTTACCATTCCCATTTTATAAATTTAAAATTTGTTTTAGCTTGAAATTCTCAAATTTATAAGTTATACAATTTATTCATTCAAAATTTCATTTTGTTAACTTATCAACTTCATTTCAAATGCAATTCAATTTTTATTTAAGCTTTCACAAGGTAAATTATACTTTATTTATTTCATCTCACCAACTCAAATTTATAAGTTATAATTATTTCTTATATACTATTTCCAATTATAAGTCAAACAATTTTCATATATTTATTAAATCAAACTTAGAATATTTCCCACGATCAAAACTTGTTTTAATTGAAAAATAAATAAATTCCTTTTGATAGAAATTCTCACTTAGAAACTCGAAAATGAATACTGGCGATGCTGTAGTCATCCCCAGAATTGTTTCCCAGCGACCAAGCAAGTTTAATGCTTTTATTTCTTCAAAAATCCTTTCGAAATACTTTTCTAGCCAAAACCCTTTCAAATAAAACTATTATTAATTTTTAATGATTTGAAAACCAATTTTTGAAAACAGAAGGATTTTAAATTCAAAATTTCTCAAATTTTTTAATCATTTATGTATATTAGCAATATTATAAATATACTTAAACAAATTTTCTTAGCTTTTTACCGAAATACTTCATTAATTTACAATTGGGTCATTTTGAACAATTCCTATTGCAATTATATTACAATTCAATTTAATTATTAATGCCTTATAAAATAAAATTCATTAATTATTCATTTTATTTAAATTTAATCGATGATACTTAAATATTATCATCACCTAATAACAATTTCATTTAAAGTTAATCATTGTATATATAAAATATACTTAGGTAAAGTGTATTTCAATTATTCGATTTAAAATAATATTATGTCGATTTGCTTCGTTTAAATATTTAGAAACCCCTTCGATGACACGGCGTCCCGCACATCGACCAGAATTCATATACAACTCAACGGATAAGTAAACACAATATAAAACTATTTATAACACTAACAAGTACGCTCTCTCATATATATACACTCAAACAGATTCATTCTAGGGTATTATAACTCTATCTCTAATGAGTCAAACCCCACAAAGCCAAGGTTATCGCTAAACCTTCGCTCTAATACCAACTGTGACGACCCACATTACGGAAGGTTTAAATCGACAATAATCCACACATGTCCAACTTAACAATCCAGAATGTAGATAATCAATGGGTTTAAATAAGAAAAATAAGAAAAGAAGAAGAAAACAAACACAGAATCTCACAGCGGAACGATAAAATATAATAATCTAATATACAATTAATAAAGCTATTTACTATACATTTGATTATAGTCTATACACATTTATCAGAGTTATAAATATACAGCAAGAAATAAATGATCAATACAGCAGAATAGCATGATGTATGGAATAGTAATAATAATAATATACCAAGCTTCGTCTTCGTCCTCCAGAGAATAATCTTCAATGCACTGGAAAAAACTCAGGACTGACCCGAGCGTAATGAAAAGACAAAACACTCGAGTCAGGACTAAAATACTCTTATGTAAGTCAAATCAATATCACAAATATGGGTGCAATAACTTAAGAGATGTTGCGGGATTTTCCATCTCTTAAGGATTTGTTAAACTACTTATGTATAAAAGTATACTCTATAATATATAATGTCTATCAGTAAAATAAATATCAAAATAGCATTAAGGCTTTACATTGATCCACCTTAACACATTACAGTTTAAGCCAAAATCGTAATGGGCTCGTATAGGGATAGATATGATAAGGCACGTGAGGCAATGCCCAAGGTAGGATTCTACCAGTTTACCCTTTCTGCCTGTCGTAACCCATCCATGGCCGATCGCGACAATCAATCCAAACAACAAATAAGGTGCACCCATCGAATCCGAAACCACAATAGTAATATGAGGGATCAACGTCGCTAGAGGTAGCTAACCTCAATGGCCAGACATAGGCTCCTGTTTTAGTCATTTTAATTATGACACGAATGTCAAGGCCATCCATCATCGTTCTCTTACTTCATTCCAGTAAACGTCTCCAATTCAACCACTACATTCTGGATATCATCCACCGCGTACACAGTTGTTAAAGTGGTTCCAATATTGAAAGAGAGTATTTCAATAAGAGGCCCCGGTTTCTTTAATAACCAATCGTCATTTTACACACCGGCTGGTACTTTTACATTTCGAAAACAATTCGTATTTGATATCAAAATATCATATTCGTTTCAAAATCAAATCCATTTCAAAATCACCATATATTCGCTTCAACATCAATTTCATTTCAAAATCATCGTATTTACTCAAAAATATCAACTCAACTCGATATATCGATTTCACTTCAAAACTTGATTCGAATTATAGTTTTGGTTATAATTCACTTTAACCCAATTCGAATTTAAATCCAAGATTTAAATATAAACAATTTACCCTTTAACCAGTCTGAATTTTTGAAAATAGTTTAAATAGTTAAATAGTTTAATAGAAAATGTTTAAATAGTTTAATCGAAAATAATTTGAATAATTAAAGAATATATATTCCAAATCATTTATACTAAAAAAAATTAATTCCAAAGTCAAACCGGTCTACTTCTCAATTTTCTACCCAAATCAATTCCAAATTCTATTTCGATTTAATCGATTCAATTCCAATTTTAGCTTGAATAAATTTCGACTCCACATAAATTTCTTTCAATTTACAAGTTTCTTTAAATTTAAATTTCCATTTCCAAATTAATTTAAATCTCAATTTCAAATTAATTTCCAATCCCAATTCAAAATAAATTTCCAATCCCAATTCTAAATTAATTTAATTTCCAATTTCAAATAAATTTAAAGTTCCAATCTCAAATCAATTTAAATTCCAATTTCAAATTAATTTGAATACCAATTTCAAATTAATCTGAATTTCGATTTCAAATCAATTTCCAATTTCAATTCCCAATTCCAAATTCGATTTCAAAATATCGGTTTAAACACTTAAATCAATTTTACTTATAATACCAAATTTTAAATCCAAATTTCAATTTTAATTCAATTCCAAACTCAAATTTGAAATATTATTTCATATCACTTTTCTTAGAAATATTCAAAGTTCGAATAAAAGTCAATCATTAAAAACAAATCCATTTCTGAAATTTACGATGTATTTCGTTTATAACATAAAAGTTTAAACTTCGATTAATTAAACAATCTCGTTTATCATGGTTAAATTCCAACATTTCAAGCTCCAATTCAAAATAATTCAATTTCCATAAATTTGATTTTTATTATAAAAATCAATTCATTTGAATAATTTCAAAACAACTTTTAAAATCATTTAATTTAACCAACCCAGTGTCCGTATATAACTCTCTACCCTATGGTTCCAAGAATGGATATATATCGTTTCAATCCAAATAGATGTCATAGGTATATATCATTTTAACCCGTTTCTTATTTTATTCGAAATAATTCAGTTTACAGTGTTATGTACTATAAATCATATTTAGGACGATAACGTGAAATATTAAAATAAATAAACATCCACATTAACAACAAATAACATCCATCACAACAAATCATCCATACAGTCAATATAATACACAATAATTTTATAATTATCAATATCGAGTATAATACTGCCAATTAAAATTAAATTTATTTTAACGGTCAATTTAAATTCTATCAATTAATTCAATATAAATGATAATTAAACCTACCAAACAACAGCCAATAAATTCATATCACTTCAGAATATAAATTTAACTAACAAAAAAAATATTTTAGTTAATTGTGAGCGTATAACACTCACCTTGATGTTTAGTTTACCGAACACTCATATTTCAATCTAAAAAAATTCAAGCTGACACCAAAAAATCTCCAACCCAATCATATCGTGTAGATCTCATAGCTGCGAATCAAATACGAATAGTTTTATTGATTTAGGAACCTCGTTTGAATAGATTTATAAAATTTTAAACATTCAAATTCAACAAAAATAAAATTATTCCAATTAAAAATCATTAACAGAAATCATCCTTACCCTAAATCAATGCATCTCGCATTCAAACCCAATAGTACACGAACCAAGCAAACAAGCACGCACCAACACCCACTATCGCTCCTCGATCCGAGGCTGCCTCCAGATGCGCCGCAGTCACCTTCGTCGCCTTTCCCATCATGCCACGCGCGAACGCGATGTGCTAAAGCACGAAGCCCTGAATCACGACATCGACCTGGTCGTTAACCCAGAACCCGCTCCCTTCAAACGTGCTGAAGTACTCAATCATCACCAGCTGCCGTCGATCCACCCTAGTCTGCCGAGCTCGATTGTCGTGAACATCGATTGGATTTTTTTGATGGAGGCTGCTATATTTTATTTTATTAGATTGGTCGCTCCCCTTTTTTTATTCCAATCTACGTTCTTTTTTTTATTTAGCATCGGCCCCCCTTTTTTATCGATCTGAAAATTTCAAACAAAGAGAACCAGGGAAGTACGTGTATGCGAAAGAAGGTGGGCCGAGATAGAAATTAGAAAATATATTAGTATATTATCAAATATCTAGTTTACAATGTTCGAAATTCTCGAACTCCAATAAAACATACCGTCTGTCGTTCATAAAGTTTGACCCCTATTCCGAACGCAATGGAACTAGGCTCAAGGTCTAGTTCGACCGTATGAGGAAGATAGCTTTTCTAGTCGAATTATTTATTTAAATTCTGAATTTAAAATTCTACGCGTTTCAAGCTCGCACGGCCAAACGACAGGTCCGAACGCTATGAAATTTAAAATCCTACAATAATTCACCATTACGGATCCGATGAAACTAGTTTCGTCGAAATCCGAGACAATGGCCAAATATGACTATTTTAACTCGTTAATTAAATTATAAAATTTCAAATTTTAAATTATCCACATTTAACTCCAATTTTTAAATGTTAAAATCTTCATTCGCATTTAAATAAAATTTAAATCAACTTCCGAAGTCTTTTACATTCATATTAAATTCAGAGTTCAAATAAAAAAATTCAATATTAAATTTAAATAATTCAATTTATCCAATAAATTAATATTAACAAATCTTTAAATTTTATTTCTACTCATCTTTATCCAATAATTTCAATAAACTTAATAACTTATAATAGTCAAAAGTACTGGTCATTACAGTACCGGCACTACTACTTTCTCGACTACTGTAGCTACGTGAGTTTGACCATTGTGGTATTACTTCCTCCCCTACCTCGTACTCTTCTTCCACTCATTTTCTACTATCTGTATATAGTAAGAAAACATCTTTAGGATATATAGACGAGATATCTTAGAGAATGCTATACGGTATAAATATACTTATTCACGTTAAAGTTTCAATTATGCGCTCTCTCAAATTAAACTAATTCTAGGGCACTATGAACTCTATCTCTAATGAGTCATACCCTAACAAAGCCAAGATTCTCGCTTAACCTTAAGCTCTATTGCCATGTGTGATGACCCGTCTCCTCGACCCTCAGAAATTAACACTAATACATCCACGATATTCTTTTTTTTGAAGAAACGGGTGTGTAGCGCATTGCTACACAGCCGATTAGATAAGTTATAATATGGCTAATAGGGGTCAAAGCCGATGAACAAGCCTGATCGGTGGTTAAAAAGAGTAACCATCAATAGAACCAAACCCAAAAAGGACTATTGTAGCACATTATATATACAACACTAGAACTATAGTTGTAGAGAAAACAAATAAAGTAGGGGACTAGCTAATCATGGCCTGTATTGCGATCTTTTAAGAAAGCAGCAAAAGAAACCACCAAGAGGAGCAAAAAGAACTTCTAACTTTAGCAGTCAATCCGAGGTGTCGCCGTTGTTGGGAGGAAGGCGCCAAATGAAGGGGCGCATATGCACTGATCCTGTCCAAAGAGCAAACAAATATGATATTTTTTTACAAATACCAGGTACTTTGTTTGTGGGTTTATTGAAGACAAAAGCATTTCTTTCTTTCCAGATACACTAGCTAAAGATACCAATAAAAGAGTCAAGAGTTTCATTCGGTTTGTTGGATTGCCAATAATCAAAGAACGCGTGTGTTGTCGGAATGAAGCCAATAAGGTTGGCGCTGGTTTATGCAAAAATGTAGTAAGAGAAGTCACATTCGAAAAAGAGGTGAGCTATGGATTCATCATGCATGGAGCAGAAGACACAGCGAGGGTCAATCTGAGAGTTCCATCATCTGAGCCTATCCTTAATGTCGATATGACCGTGGATAAGACACCATTGAAAGAAAAGGATGCGGGGTGGTAATCTGCATTTCCAAAGTCTTGCAAAAGCAAATGATCTACCAGGATGATTGAGGTATGAATAGAAAGCAGTAACCGAAAAGGCTTTCCTTGGATTTAGAGCCCAGGTATAAAGATCAAGGGAATCATTAGTTGGGTGGAGAGGAGTATGTTAGAGGCCGAGTTAAGGTCGGATAGTGTGTTAAGGTCAAAGAGAGCAGGAGGGCATATGCTGGATAGGCCGAGCATGGAAAGATCAGCAACCGATCTGAGTGGGTGAGAGATGTGGGAAAATAAATGAGTAAGAGTGCGCAAGGGGGAGCTGATCCTGCCAGATACCAGGCCAGAAAAGGCAATGGTTTCCATTACCAATGGACACATGAAATAGCGATTTGACTCGGGGTATGATTCTAGTAATGCCTCCCTAGAATGGGGATGTTGAAAGACGTGGAGAAGTATGAGAACCAAATGTGGGTCGGAGAAGTAGTGATGTTGCAGGATCCAAGCCTTCCAGATGAAGTGCCCAGGAGTTATGATACGCCATAGCCATTTGGATAAGAGAGCTTAGTTGAAGGAGCGAAGGTTAACTATTCCTATTCCACCGTGGTCTACGTGTAGGCATACTAACTTCCAATTAATTAAGCATTTACCTTTAGAACCATTCCAGAGGAAAGCACGCCTACAAGAATCCATTTTATTAATAACCCATTTCGATAGCACATGAAATGACATTCAGTATGTGGGAAGAGCAGATAGCACCGATTTGACGAGAATTAAGCGGCCAGCGGAAGAGAGGGAGTTTGCTTTCCAAGATGATAGGCGAGATTCGATCTTGGAGATAAGCGGGTACCAGTCCTGACTGGCAAGTTTGGTGGGATGGAGAGGGATACCAAGATAGGTGATGGGCAAATGACCAAGTTACAGTTGAGCGGAGATGCAGTATAGAAGCCAAACTAATGAGCGCCACCGAGCATGATGACAGAACTTTTATGGAAGTTGATAGAGAGACCAGAAATGAGTTCGAAACAATATAAGAGGACTTTGAGGCAGTGGAGGTGGTCTGGGTTAGGGGAAATGAGTAGTATGGTGTCATCGGCAAAGTGTAGGTTGGAGACCGACAGTTCAGAATTGGGTAGGTTGATGCCTGCTAGGATGTTATTGGATTTGGCAAGATGAACCATGCGGTTGAAGACATTTGAGATGAGCACAAAAAGGAGTGGCGAGAGGGGATCACCTTGTCTAAGACCTCTTGCCGATTAAATATGACCCCTATAGAACCATTGATAGAGATTGCTGAAAGCTTGTATCAAGGATACCTTCTATCCAATTGCACCAAGTACCTGAAAAGCCTCTATGTTTCATTAGCTCAATCAAGAAATCCCAGTTGACAGAATCGAAAGCTTTGGAGAAGTCTAATTTGAGGAGGACCCCTGGAGTGGAAGAATGTTGAAAGTGTGAGATAACCTCTTGGGTAGCAGCTACACAATCAAGGATATTTCGGCCTAGAGTAAATGCCGATTGTTTAATACCTACCAACGAACCAATAACCTGTTGAAGACACTTAGCAAGGTGTTTGGTGATAATTTTGAAGGTTGTGTTGAGAAGACTGATTGGGCGAACGCAGGAAGGGTGGTGGAGCCCGGGGATTTGGGAATGAGGATGATATTTGCATGGTTTATCCTAGCGATCAGAGTTGGATTCGATTGAAATTCCAAACAAATATCAATAATATCATATTTGACTGTTGCCCAAAAATGTTTGAAAAAAAAGAGGTCCAAAGCCATCTGGACCAGGG
The DNA here is from genome assembly GCA_030765085.1 of Allium cepa. Lineage (NCBI taxonomy): Eukaryota > Viridiplantae > Streptophyta > Magnoliopsida > Asparagales > Amaryllidaceae > Allium > Allium cepa. The sequence continues at coordinate 764,088,309 of CM060941.1, read as the reverse complement.
GATTTATCTTTAGCCATATCATTCAGCGCAGCCCGGATTTCATCCTCGGTAAAGGGAGAATCGAGAGAGATAGGATCTGGGTTGGGGTAGAGGAGGTTCTAGTCAATATTGGGAAGCCGAGGAGAGGTTTTACCTAGGATATTGCGATAGTATTCTGTAAAGAGATTAAGGATATCAGATTGGTTGGTGCAGATGGAATTATTGTGGTTGATTTCAGCGATGAAAGAAGATCTGCGTCGGCTATTGGCGATACGATGAAATAAGCCGTGTTCTTGTCCCTATCCTCAATCCATTTGGATTTTGACCGTTGCTTCCAGCCAATTTCTTCTTGTTTGATAAGCCTTTCAAGATCGATTTCTAACTCTTTGAGACGAGCAACTTCTGAAACCGATAAGGGACGGGATTCCTCTAAGATATTGAAGTGCAAGATTTTATCCAGGGTGTCCGCAATCTGGTTACGGAGCGAGCCCCACATAGATTTGGCCCAAGGTCTAATGAGCTTATAGAGTGAGCGAAGTTTGAAGACTACTTTGGCAGTGGCTGATTAACACTGAGATGGTTGAGACCAAGCGAATCCGACGAAGTCATCTAAAGAAGGTTCAAGGAGCCATAAGCGTTCAAATCTGAATTTTTTATGTGGGGTTGGCGTGGATCCAGAATCTAGAAGAAGAGGGCAATGGTCAGATAGAGTCGAGGCAAGGCCCGAGATAAGCGTTAATGAGTGAAGATCATCCCAGGCTGGATTGAATAGGAAGCGATCTAACTTAGCCAGAGATGTAATTGAACGGTGGTTCGACCAGGTGAAGAGGCGGTCACTGATGGGTGAGTCAATGAGCGTGCATGAGTCGATAAAGGCATTGAAAGCAACTAAGTCATTCGAATAGGAATATGAGTTTCTATCAGAAGGGGATCTGGATGTGTTGAAGTCTCCTCCAATAATCCAAGGACCATTGAAACGCGAGGCGGTTTCCAGACAGTTAGACCAAAGAGCTTCTCGCTCAATAGGGCTTTGAGGACCATAGACGTTAGAGATGAGATATACTATGTCGGAATGAATGTGACGAAGGATTATATGTAAAGTTGCAGAGTGTTGGATGACTTGACTCATGTTCTAATTGGATTCATTCCACATAGTGATTATGCCACCACATGAGCCAGTGGAATCAATGTGAGCCGACCCCGACAGATAGGGCCCACCTAACATTCTAATTAATGAAGGGGACGGATCTGTTAGTTTAGATTCTTGCAGAAGGAGGATGTCAATTCTTTGGGGGGCTAGTAGAAGATTAATTGCGTGGCATTTAAAGGGGTCACCTAAACCCCTAACATTCCATGTGACAATTTTCATTGGGTAAAGGTATACGCTCAGACTCTAGTCTTTGCATGGCTATGTGGTGTTCGTTAGTTAAATTAATTCCCATGCAACGATTTATTTTTTTATTTAATTTAATATTAGCTGATGAAAAGACGACCGTTTTAAGAAAACTACCGGAGCTCCCTGACGTGGCCTCACCATAGTTAAGCCTGTTTCTCCGTCGAACGAGGGCAGGAGAGAGCGAGTCCAGATGTGGCGGAGCTGATGTGGAGACATAGAGCGGCTGTGACATAGCTGGAGGAGGCGATTCGTCTTGTGGTTGTGGAATCTGCAAGTGAATAGGGATGGATAGGTCGAAGTCGGCCATGCGGTCCCAGCGAGGTTCAGGATTTGGTATGTTACCAGCATTGGGTGGACTCATCACCGCCGGGGAGTCATCTTGGATACGTAATTGTGGGGCGGGGAGGGGGGGAAGTTAGGCGGTGACATGACAGCCTCGAAGTTCATGGCATCAAAAGGGGCTTCAGAGTCTGATTGATCAGAGGAGATTACGAGGGGTTCATTGAAGCATTGCCGATCCCTTTCGAAGTCCGTGCCTAAGATGAAAGTTTCCGGTCGCCTATTAGGATGCTCGTGATTACAGCGGACGACAGTGAGGAGATAGTCTGAGTTGTTGAGGCGAGCAACAAAACTGCATGGGGTGGTTATTCCTTCAAAGAACTGAATTCGAAAGTATAGAAATCTGTGGTCAAAATGCGCCCAGTCGCATTTGTCAAGCGATATAGTTCTGCCTATGGAGTTCAAGGCAGAACTTACCGCCTCAAAATTATTACGCAATAGTTCAGGAAATCCCTGCACCCTAGCCTATGATGTGGGTTCTAGGCTAGGAGCAGATGGTGGTATGAAATCCGACCATGGTTCAATATGGACCGATCCAGCACTGTTAATTTTTTTGATTATCCCGAGCCTTAATCACTACAACAAAAACACCCTTTAATAGAGTTTAAAAAACGCTATTAGAAGCTATTATAGCGTTTTGTCTTACGCTGTATATTAACATGTTGTAATAGGTCAGTGACCTATAACAGCAACATACAAAACGCTATAAGAGACGCTATGGACAAGGACATTTCATAGCGTTTTATGAGTGCTGTAAACATGACTTTTAATAGCCTTGGAAAGTCGCTATGAAGTGAAACTATAGCGTTTTCATGACTGCTATGTAAAAACAGGCTGGCACACATTTGAAATATACAACAGCGTCTATAGACGCTATCACTACAACAAAAAGGACTTTTTATAGCGTGTAAAAACCTCTATAAAAACTTTCTATAGCGATTCTATAGCATTATTGGTTCAACTGTTTTTCTATAGCGTTATGAAACATGCTATAGAACTTTTTATGACGCATTTTAGTTGCTATAAATATGTCGACATGCTATATTATTATAGCATTTGAACGCGCTATGGAATCATCGTGTCAACCTTTTATGACACATTGAAATGCTATAGAAAATTCATTACTATCTATTATAGCACCGTCTTATTGTTATGAAAACTATTTACTCTTTGCAAAATATTTTGTATAGCACTAACATGATGCTATAGTACAACAAAGCTGAACAAATTTTCTTTTTATTGCATAGTTAGAACACTATAAAAAAAATTCTATTGCACATTTTTTGCTGTCATAACATTCAAAGCTTACAATTTTCAATTCTATTTATACACAAATTGAGTCATAAGTCAAATCACAAAATATATATATCCATAATATTTCATACATGAAGAATTAAACAAAAATATTTGTGATAAAAATTAAACATAAGTACATAAATTGAGTGTAGCATACCAAAACGATACATACTAAAAATGTTTTAATGACCGTCGATAAGCATGACTGATTTAAAGGAGAAAGAGTGCGACATCATGTATCAACCTCAAAAGCATCATACAACACTTGTGAAGAAGAAACACAAACATACATATGTTAGTCAATATGTACAAGTATGTATAAGTACAAAAGATGCATCGCCAAAGACTAAGTTACTGAAACTAGCATAACCCCTAATGAACCTGTTTTTGTGATCAATCTATACCCTAATATGCAAACAGAAATCCTAGTTATGTCATGGAACAAAACTAATGACCCTATACACATGCAAATGTGAAACATGAAGATCTAACTTACAGATAGTTTCTGACCCTGGGGATACATGTACTGCATAAGCCTTCTTCACAAACCACTATCAAAAATGCTTCTAATAGGAGATTTCCCCATCTGAACTTGCAAGTTTGGCCTTAGATGTTGTGACATCATAGGTGCTCTTTGCATGTGTGACATCCGAATTCTGGCAAAATGAGTGAACAAAGTTTGATTTTAGGCGAAGTACCTAAATTAGGATGAGAGTTGAGATCAGTGAATCAATAAACATGAAATCAAATGAATCTAATAAACTTAATATAAATGAGTAATCAGGCAACTAACAAAACCAAAGTACAGGCGAATGATATGGAAATAGTGTAGCCCAACTCCATTGAAAAATCGAAGTTCTAAGAAGATTAAAGTTTTGCTTTAACAAGTGGTTATGACAACTTTTAACTTATAAATGTTTAAACCTATAATATTGGTATTGTGTGATCATTTTTGGTTGATGTCTGTGTGCCGTGCAATCATTTTCATTTCTTGTTTGTGCTAAATAATTATACATGGTGGTAGTTCTTTGTGTTACATACAAAAAATGTCATTTCTACCTAACATATTGAATTTTTTTGTTTGTCATTTTCCTAAATGTCATTTCCTTTGTTTGTCAATGTATGTCTTTTCTACCTAACATATTGAATTTTTTTAACAATTTTACAATAAAGAAATTTATAAAAATACATTCTTGATTAAATAATCTAACCATATATTCATAAATACAATCTTATATTGAAATACTATATTCAAAGCATGTGCCAAAATCAAATTTTCTCTTCATACAAATATAGACAAATTAAAACAGTAGGAAAGATAAAAATCGTTCAAGTATCAGACCTCAGCACACCGAAAACTATTGATTTCACAGGAATAAGTACTGCATGCCATAGGATATGTATTTTCAAAATCAATATGTACCATGTCCATATCATATAAATTTCCATGACCCTCTTTAACTGCATAATAAGAAAATATTATTAAGAAAGAGTTAATAAATGACAACACTTTTATCGAATGTCAGGAACAAACTTAAAAAATAATAATTTGACTATAATCACCAACAATTAACAATACCGTCATACTACTGAAGCTAGCCAACACTAACAAGTTATAATAATGTTTACACATCCATAATACTTGCTTTGTTGATTGATTTTGTGATCATAAATATGTAACCAAGAATACTATTGAGAATTTCTTCACACATATACACATTTTGCTCCTCAAATATCAAGTATATTGATTAGGACATACCTTTACTTGAAGGTCATATACCAATCTGAATATAAGCCCAGCATGAACTCCAATTAAGTAATAACTTCCAAGAGTAATATAAGCAACTAGGCCCTGTCATCCAGAACCAGCACCACGCGTACATTGAAAGTCTGAAATAAAGTTTATCTGAGTGTTAAAGAAATGCATAAACATAAAGAATGTAAGAGATTCAGTACTTTTCAAGTATAAGGAAATGAAAACTGTCAATGCAATGCATAACACAAATTTAAAAGTCGAATAATTGTCCAAACAAACATGGTAAGGCTGCACTTGTTAGACATAGCAAGGCTGATACCCAAATGTGACAATAAAATAATCAATATATTTTATGATTTTGCAATTCTATTTTAAAACTATATTAGGACAAATGTGACAATAAAATAACCAATATACAATTAATATAGACTGATTATACTGAATGTTTCTTAAACTAACATATAGGAACAATAGAAACAGCCAGCCATGTTTAATCGGTTTCACAGTCTGATACCCAAGTTCTAGTATAAAAATGTGCATTTGATATCTTGTAAGGAAAGTCTGATACCCAAGTTCTTGTTTTATCTGGATAACAAATAAATTATGAACTAAAGATCAATTATATATTTTAAAATAAAACATAAATACTTTTGGAGATAATAAAGTGGCAAATGGTTCCAAATGCAACCTGACCATCCACCCAGACCTCCATCCACCAGACCTCGCCCAGGCAGCCTTCATAAACCCAACAGAAACCAAGTCTCCAAATCTCTTAATCATTAAATTAGTCTCCAAATCTGGTTGCTCCACTTTTTCCCAATAATATTTGACGCAGCTCCAAATCTCTTAATCATTAAATTAGTTAATCGTAGGGGTTTTTTTGTGGTCCAACCAGATTTGATGTCATGTAACAGGAAGTGGAGTGTAATATTGTCCACAACATTTTTTCAAGAAACAGACAACCCAACATCCTACACAAGAATTTTGATAGGTCTGCTTTCAAAACTTATTGGATTGACTCCATTTAAGAAATCCTATGAAAATAAAATTCATGCTACACATGTTTAATATTGCTGCTTTGAAAGAATATAAATTCCTACCATACCAAATATAAGATTTGATCAAAGTCTACCATATCCTAATGACATAAGAAACTGAGATTACCAAATCCTACAGGTAATATCATATGGTAGATATGATTATATCTTATAGGATATATCAATACACGATTTGATTAAAGTCTACCATATCTTACAGATAATATTATATGGTAGATTTAATTACAGTAGGATGTATATCTAAATTACCAAATATAAGACCAAGATTTGGTTAAATCTAGGGAATATAAATTACCTGCTATAAGATACCGGTAGAAATTTGATATGGCAATATAAATTTAGGCAATCCTACTGAATATAAATTGTTTTATACTTAACGTGATTGATTATATTAAATCTAAAACAACGTTTAAGACTGAAACTTAAATTTAAGACTGTTGTTTTTTGTTGGCAATACAAAAGTAAGCTGTGATATACCTAGTTAGATATTCCTCAAAAGACAACAATTTAAGTTTTGTGTAACAGATTTAGAATGAATGTCAAAGCTTAGTTTCATAAATAAAATTTTCTAGTGTATATTACATAGGATTTCATGCATTTGTTTATTTACTAAGAACAAATAAAATTTTGCGTGTGTTGGAAGTGTCAGTATAGAAGAAGACATACATCATCTACAACTTCATTTCTAGACAAGTTAGCACAAATCTTTTCTTCCACTTTCTACAACATCCTGATATCAGTGCCACTCTTCTTTTCCAAAGTTAGAATTACATTATAGGGTGTTCTGTACATCTTTATGGCTTATACTTCTTCTACCGTCCTTACAAATCCAATATATATATTTCAAATATTTCTTTTTTACAGATTTTTAATGGATAATGGTACGTCTTTACCAAGATATATAGGGTTCTAATCCTAGTGGCATTAATTAACCACTTTTTTTTAAAGAATTTAGGCATCACAATATTGTTATGTGCATTATGTGCAGGTCGGTACATATAATGCCAGCATGTATATTATTTAAGAATGTCATGTCGATGCATAAGATAAAATCTACTATCACTGGTTTAACCATATTGGAAATGTAAATGAAGGATAGTGACCGAGAAACTAAGCATAACAAGGAATGGAAATGATGCTCCAGTCCTCACATTTATGAATTCCAAGAGAATGTAAGTAAATATGTCAACACAAAAATGATAAAATTATGCAGTTATGTTAGCTTAAAGTAGATCAGAAGATGCAAATCTGTATTTTATGATTCATATTTGCTTTTCCAGGCTCCACCACTCTGAACTAGCTATTATTGTCTTCCTGCTATTTTGTGCATCACATAATTTTGTATATGCAAAAGACAACAAATTTGTATTTCTCTACATTCAACAACCTATTTTCCGCATTATACAGTATTAAACCTATCATTTTATTAACATTGTATCTTTTGCACCTTCTTAGCAGAGAAGCATCATCCAATTTTTGTACCAATACATGCAAGCATATTATGTATACTACAAAGTAACTTACATGACAGATCTTCTGCTTTGGTTAACTCACAGGTAAACTTATTTTAACCTTTAATTTTTCAGCCTTCACAGGGAACCGACATGTGTACATCCCCTTATTTTATTCCAACGGCGACATATTATTTACCCATTTCTATACTCAAGATTCCTCACTACTAGTTTTAAACTTTTTAACATTTTAATAACGGTAACAAAATTGGATTAAAACATTTTAAAATACATTCGCTGCATGCATAAACTACAACCGTTCCCACTGTAAATCATTCAAGTAAATTTTATTCTTAGTAATTTTTAGAAACTTGCTTAATTTTCTAAACTAAATAAATTTTTATAAACTTAGTTATTTTTATAAACTTGTTTGATTTTTATAAAATTTAGTAAACTTAGTTAAATTTATAAATTTAGTTAAGTTTAATACAACTTAGTCAACTTATTTTATATTTTATAAAACATAGTTAATTTTTATAAAACTGGTGAATTTAGTTAATTTTATAAATTTATTTAATTTTTATAAACTTGTTTACTTTGTTATATATAAATGTTCGCAGCAGTTTTAGTATTACTGGATTTTGAGAAATCCAACAACACCTCCTTTGCATGGTTTGAAAAATCCAACTATTTAAGTGGTGTGGAAGTGAACTGTCAGGGTTCAGCATCAACAAGTTTATAACATATTATGGCAGCCTCTTTGTTTCGTGACAACATATTATCACAAGCTACCAAAGCAACACCACATACAAAGTAAACATAGTATTATTGTTATTATTATCCACTAAATATGTACTACTAAAGGCTAAGAAAAAAACAGTTCATGAAAGAAAAGTGTTCCTAACAAACATACCACATATATCCAACATTGAAAGTAGGAACTTCAATGCTCTCTTCAAAAAGCTAAGCAACCAATCCAGGCCAGTAAGATTAATCAATTTCGTATTAGCAGCTTTAACCAATATATATATATATATATATATATATATATATATTTTCTACTTGCAGTAAGAGTGATACAAATTAACAAATGAATTGTTTGATAACAGTGCAGTGTTTAATAAAAATGCAATGTGTAATAATCAGAATTCAACACTAGCTTATTACATAAATTAACTTAAAAGTAAAAGAAAATGACTGAATGGTAGATAAATACCCATCACTCACCATGTTAACACCGCCACCATATCTAACAGAAAAATCCTTTTGCAACGGCTTAACAAGCCCAGCATCACATACTTTACCAATGCACCGTGCTATCACATTCAAAAGTACCTTAACCATTGAAACCTTTCGTGCCAGAAATATGGCTAAAGCAGACGTTCCACCATATGCCCATGAGATTCCTACAAGTCCAACGGCATTATCTCAATTTCCAGTTAGCATTGTGTCGCTTTGGTGTTTGTGTCCAATGATGATATTTAGGTACATTTTAATACATGACAAAATAAAATCACATATTATTCAGCAATTTTTGTATTTAGGTACTTTTCTCTACATTGGTTGCCAATGGTAAGACTAAGGAACTTTCACATCACTAACACATGGTACAGTATTGTTTTACTTAATTTTTCAATAAATTTCTATGAACGATGATATTTGATCCATGTTTCACCAGATTAGTTTGTGCTGACTAAACTAGTTTCCAGATTTCATGTTGGACATTTATAACTAATAAAAAATCCACAATATTGAGATTACATAACAGCCTTGACACACAGGTCATCTTAACATTTTCATGGATTTGAATGTTTAATATATATGTAAATTAAACTATGCAAAAATGTACTCATTTTAGTCTATTCTGTAAAGCAACCAAGGTTTTATTTTAACCTATATAACATATTCAAATTTGATTTCAAAAGCACGGTATGACAACCAAGGTTCTATTAGCTTCACTTACAACCAATGTAGGTATATCAGATTTAAAAATAATAATTTCTCTATGTATTTTGACTTAAAAAAATGGACGAACAAATTTTGATTAAACCACTCCCCTCTAAAGTTAAGGAAAGCAAAGTCCAAGACAAGCAAATAAAGAAAAATAAATGTGCCTTATGCAAATGTCATACAGTATATAAATGATATACCTTTGGTACTTACTAACAGAATAAGAGAGCTACAAACCAACTTACAAATAAGTTTTAAGTATATAAATGAGATTAGCAGCAAACCATATTCTGCCAAGCAAAGTATTTGGTAAATAAATTAACAGTGACAACTTTGACTAAATTGTAAAACAAGAAAAATTAACTGTAAAAAGTTAAAAATGATGAGCTGAGCTGCAGACAACCTGACTTATGTCCATGGTCTGGATAGCATCCCATAAGTGAATATTATATCATGTTTTGATTTTCAGACTTGCCCTTCCCAAGCTTAGGACTCATGAAATCTTTGTTGAATAAACCTAGACTAAATTAGACTAGACAACAATAGTTAAATGAAGTGTTTTATCCATGAAACAACATAGACTAAATTAGAAGGAAAGTTCGAAAGTAAAAAACTATACTTAGAGGGTAAGTGCAATTTTAAAGTATGAGAACTTACAAAATTAGCTATATGTCTTATGAAAGGCATTGACCCACCCGTGTGACTCGCCTTTAACTTCTTACGATTCACAATATTTCTTTCAATTTTAATCTGTTAAATATAAAATATTCAAATTTTGATTGGAATGTGAAGAAAAAAATAAATAATTAACAAATAAAAGAATATGAAGAAATAACTAGAAATATAAGAAGAGTTGATTAATTTTTAGGATCATGACTTATTATTTGTAAATGTTTAAATGAAATAAGTCAGCAAATTTGACAGGCTAATCACATACAAGATTCTTTACTGCTATAATTTTGCAACACTAGGCAACAACGATGTAAAAACCCCAATTATTTGATGGACATTTATATCAAAATACAAGTATTACTCAAAGGATTAGTCCACAAAATTAACCTTTCATAAAACTGGAAGAAAATGATCAGCCTCTGGTTTTATTGTGAAGGGGATGTCCTCTTATCCTCTGTATACAAGGGAAAAGTGTATAAAGTACAAAGTGCAACTATTTCTATGCATAAGAATAACTATATCAAGTAAAATTAGTACAAACCACAGTTAATACATTTGCATACAATGGCTCATGGCACTAAAATATACCACAGATATTAAACCATTATTTTTACCTTCACTTCCCAATGTTTGCACGGTCTTAATAATAAAGAATGTAGTTCCGACTTGGTGTGCTAAAGTTTCCTCAACCACCTAAGGTAGAGAAATATTAGAGTATCCTCAACCACCTATAAATCAAAAGTAGAGAAATATTAGACATCAACACTGCCTTATTATCCAGTAAAGTTCTTATTTCCAACAAATCATCAAAGTTGTTTCTTTCAAAGCTTTTCCAAAATTGACCAAAAACGCTAACATATATAACTATAGAAAGTAAGTTTTCGTGCAATCTCCACTTGCTATTAATAGAATATTTTTGTGGTATAGTGGTACATAACTATTTATAGTGTTTATCAAACTATTTATAGCGTTAATATAGTGGTACAACACTCCTATTAACATATTTACTCTTCTGTTTCATTTGTAAAATATGTGATAAATAGTTCGACAAGGTCAATATATTCAACTTTAATTCAAAAGTTGGAAGCATCCATTTACTACCTAGCTACCAGTAATCAAATGTTGCTTGCGTATTGCCATCTTAAGAGATGGAGACAATTAGATTAAAAAAACTGTTTAGACTAGTTCAAAAAATATGCCGTATAAATCAAAACTAGCTTGCAATTGATAAAGTGTAACGGAGGATACATTTTTGATAGCGTTGACATGTCGCTATTAGATGATCGCATAGTAAGGCTGCAGACTTTCAATAAAATCCCAATCAATATATTTCTATGAATGTTATGATTTAGACTTGCACGGATTATTTCATCAAAGATAAGAATTTGTTACCGATCTCATTAAGAAAAGATAGAAGTTAATTAACATGAAAGAAACATAGTAAAACATAATATTCCAATACTTTAGTGATATTGCAGAATTTTATAAAACCAACCTGTAAATGAGAGCACTTGTGAGGTCGCACAAAAGATTCCATAAATCAAGGCAGCTCATAGTGGTAGGCACTGGCTGATTCTGCATCACTATCTCCTATCCCCACTTAAATGAGACAGCAAACACATGGGTTACGAAACAAGTAATAATTAGCAACCCCTTCTCTATAATAGCAAATATTTTAAAGATAACCCAAAAATATTCATATTTTGCCTAAAGACATCATATATTGATGTGAACATCAAACATAATCTGGGATCCTATGTGACAAGATGTAAATTTATCTATGGGACCAAACGTAAAAGTGAACAATTCAGCTTCGAAGTAATATACATGTGTCTCAGATCAACAATCTTTTCAATCCTGCAGTACTTTATACTTTAAATATAATCTAATCATTAATTGAACTAATTAAATTGAATAGGTTAAAATAATAAATCAAAAGGACTAAACAAAAAAATGCAAAATGAACAAATTGAACATATCGAATTAGGTAAAAAAAAGAATATGAAAATGGTTTACCTGAGTTAGGGTTTCCTTCAGTGGAAATAGGAGATGTTAGAGCTTCCAGATCGATTTCAACCAATGATTTAGACATTGGATCGAGAAAGAAAGGAGGTTGTAAGGGCTTTCTGAGCAAAGTGGGAAAAGAGGTTTTGGGAGCAAAATGTAGAGTCAGGGAAATGGGAGGGAAGGAAAATATTTACCGCTTTTTTATGTTTTGGTCTTAATAGAGAGGGCTCGCATGTTAATAGCATGTAAACACGCTATTTGCATAACGCAGGTTGTTAAAGACAGCAAGAAGCCTTCCAACGCTGTACCATGCTGCCATCGAATCTATATTTTCTTGTAGTGAATGCTTGGTCTCTGACAATGATCGAAGGGCAAAAGACAAGAAAACGGTTATTTGACAGCAGCCATATCGGCCATTCTTGTATGTGGAGGTGGGATGTAAGGGTGATTGAAAGCGTTTCCACGGTCCAGAAACCATCTATAATTGTGGCATTGAAGTAGTTTGAGGGGTTATCCATGGGAAAGCAAGGAAGAGGAGAGAATTTTGTGGGAGTATTTTAGGAAGAAAGATGATGAGGGTGAGGAGAGCAATTGCGATTGATAATTGGCTTAGAAGGTAGGGTCGGCTTAGGCTGCGCAAATTGAAAATTGGATTTGCCAATTGAATTAGCGGATGGGGCCCCCATAGACTGCATATTAATTCGTTTTCCAGGAGGCTTAGAGAGTGGGGTCCCAGCAGACTAAGCGATTTGGCGATTTGGAAAGATACACGCGGTTCTCGATGTGTTGCAATTAATTACTTTTTTCTTGGGACACAGTAGTTGCGAGTGGCCAAAAAAACCACAGAAAAAACAAATCTTTGCTTCTCTGCACTTTTTCGCCACGTGATCTTTTCCCGCGCAATGGAAACATAGCCATTTTGACTTCAGGAATTCAATTGTCAGTTGGGTAGATTTGAAGATGGGAAGAAATTTGTAGCGCTTAGAGATCGGAGGGTTAGGTAGCAGGGGAGGCAGAGGGAGTGGCGACTGCCTGGGCATACTTTTTTTGGGGATTGACTTGGAGACCATAGGGACCAGGTGGGGTACGTTTGATGAATCATAAAGTGTCGTGATAGGGACAGAAGACGGCCTGTGGCTCTAGGCAAGGGACGATGAAGAGGGGACGGGATGTTGATCGGTAGTGGGGCCAGGATTAGCAGGTGGATGCCCAAATGGAGTGGGAGGGACGGAAGGAACGGGAGGAACGAAGGAACGTGATGCCCAAATGTAGACATCCACGGTATTCATGTGCCGTAAATCAAAGTGCCGGGAAGGTGGACTATCAGGGGTGTAAAAGAAAATAAAGATAGAAGATAACATAACAATAGAGTCTCATATTGCATTCAACATTTTTATTATACGTAAATGAACAGAGTCAAATACAAATCCAGCGGGATAGTCATAACTGTCTATCTGTACATATGCTGGGAAATACACACTACATGACACAGCGGAAAATGGGTAGATATCTACATAAGATACTTCAACTTCATAGCTCCAAAAGACTTCTCCAAAATTCTCCTAAGGTTTTCTGACTACAGTACAGGTCGAAAAATAGAGCACCCAGAGTTGAAAGGGAGAAACAAACTCGGGGTCAGTCATGGGACCGGTGTGAGACCTCAAAGTACGATGTTTTGAAACAAAAAGGTATCTCATAAGACCATGCCGCACATAAACACGGAACAGTTTTTTACCTTATGATAAAAAACCTTTTACTACGTAAAATTTGGGGATATTATTTTTAATGACATTCTTTGAAAATATTTACAAATAAACTTATTAATCTTAGCCAAATTGTTACACTGATTAAATTCTAGCATACAAGGTTCGACAAACAAAACCGCAAGTTCTTATTGGAGAATGGATTTCCATACAAATGACCCGGTGAAGGGACTACCTTCCAATGGGTACATCTCTAGATGGATGCCCCGAAGCACGGAACATCTACCCTCAACCAACACAAGACCGACCTATCTCTATAACTAGATAGTACTGAATATTTCATCCCCGGTCGTTACCAATCTTTATCCGAGAGCTCTCTTCGCATACATCCACATTAATTTACATCCTAAACGTCATAGCAGGACGAAATATATCTAGAAGGGAATGATCATACCCTAATTGGGAATGATCCACTTAGCCTTGCTGCATCTAACCCTGTTTTGGTCATTTTCGGTTGATGAGGCTTGAGGCAACGATTACCTTTCACATAGCACATATCACATCTCTAAATGCCACATTGCCATTTCCGTTGACTACTAGTTGCCTTCCACAAAATACAACCCTTGAGCTCCTACGTCTCAAGGAGGGTGTTAAGTTAAGAGAAGTTGTCTTCTTCGCCACCACTGATGTACGTTTGTAAAAACCAATGTACGCAATCTTTATATATGCAATGTTAGAAAAACGTTTATACAAGTTGTCCACGAACAGGACAAACTGAAGGCACTCTTCTACAACCATTTGTAGCGCGTAGTCCTTGTAATTCGAAAAATCTCCACAACGAGGAGACCACTACTATAAATAACTCTATAATGGGATCTACCCAAAGCATGTCAACAGGCAGTCCTCATGCCATGAAGATCCACTGTCTTCAATAATCATCATCTTCAACATGTCTTTACTTTCGAATGTATACATTGGTTCGAAGTGGTTTTCGGATAGGAATCACCCACATCTGACCCCCGTCCTTCGAAATTCAATCATCGATAAAAATGATGTAATTAGGTGATTGTTTTCGATTAATTTATTTTTCTTTACCAAAATATCTTCGAGATATATATATTTTCAAAATATTCTTTTAGTGAATATGGAATCATTTAAACACCTTTTTGAATATTTCTCAAAACTCAAAAATCATTTTTAAGAGTATCTTTTGAGAAAATAGGATTATTGAAATCATTCTACTTTTATCTAAAATCAACTTCTGTATTCAGTGAGTGCTATAGGAGGACTAACGGTGAGATCGCCTTTTAAATTCCACGAATAGGACAAGTACCCTCTTCGGATTTTAATAATGAGTATAAGAAGATTATTTCTATAAGATCCGAGTTGAGCATTCGGGCTTTCCTTTCAATGTGTTCCACCCCTCGCCTAAAAGAGAAAACTAAGGCAGGTAAGTTCAGGGCACTGGTTGCTCTATCCCTAACCTTAGTTACACACCTTGTTTTCACTTTTAGATCTCACAGGCGGGACAAATGTACTAGTTGTTTTCGCATACTAATTTTTCCTTTTAAATCACTTAACTATTTGTTTAACCATCATTGAAATAATTTTAAATTGTTAAAATTGCTTTTTTACGCTTTATTATTTACTTAAAAATATTTACTAAGGATTTGGGAAAGAATTGTTAAGTTTTAACCTTTATTTCAAAAGTTATTGAAAAGCATTGCGAAAAGTGTTGCAAAAAGTGCTTTGAAAGCTATATTCTTCAGAAGGACTTTTATATCATTTAGAAAACCATCTTTTCAACTTAAATAACTTTTAAAACATTTTAAAATATTTTTATAATTTATTACATTTTTTTAAACCGATTATTTTATCAATTTTCAACTTTGATCATTTAGTGTAAAAACTGGATTTTTCTTGACAATCGATTTTGCCATATTTCAAAATGTACAAGATGACATCTTGATTTTCCTTTTTTATATGAAAGATATAGATATAAGGATTCAGAAAATTCTTATTTCGATATTCCACTTCGTATGTTCATTTGAACTTTGACGCGAAAACACGAACCATCGTTACGCTACGCATCAAATTTTAGGCGTATTTTGAGATTCATATCCAACTTTACCGAGACAAGTTCAAACACTTAGGAATCGTTTCTAAAGTATATTCAAACATTTTTCAAAGGTATAAATGATTCCATATCACATTTCATTTCTTTTGTAAAGTGATTTCCGTGTGATTGTACTTCGCGTAAATCCACGACTTGTTTCAATATTTTCATGCAATAAATAACATATGGAAATCAATATCATAACCAAACATCCAAAAAACATATCACAACATCACAACCAAATATATACATATAAATTAGGAGTTCTCGCGCCTAGTTGCAAATGAACTAATTTTGAAGTGATTATAACTTTCCTAACTTTAATCGGGTACTTACGTTTTAAGGCTTCTAGGTGGCTTGACTTGACTTGTGGAGGTCTTTGGAGCTTTAAGTCGTGAGTTTCAAGGAGGGTTTGGGCTCGGATAGATGGTGAAGAGGGGCGTGAGCAATATAAGTGGGAAGGAGGAGTTTGAAAGTGGTTCGGATGGAGTTTTGTCGATATTTTTCTGTGTTTTATTTTTGGAAATATTTTGGCATTATTTAATTATGGAAAGAAGCCATTAAAGGATGTAAGAGAGCTTAAGAATGTAGACAAGAAATAGTGCCAAAGTGAAGAAGAAAAGGATGGGTATTTATGGAAAATATTTAATATTAAAATATATTTTTGTGTTTTTACTTAGATAACCTTCCTTAAGAATTAAGTAAACTTATTTAATTCAAAACTTACCATCCACATCACATCATACTTTTAAAATTCAAATACTTAAGTGTTAAGTAAAGAATAAGAATGATTACTTTACTTTATGTCACATTTGATGTGATATGTGTTTTATCTTTTTTAGTTTACTTTTTCTAATAACTTTCTAGAACTTCCTAAGTATGATTATTAAAAGTAACCTAGTTTAGTTAATTGTTAAATACATTTATATTTTAACATATTTATTAAATTGTGTACATAAAGGTGCAACAATGTTGCGACAATTTTAAATCGACAAAACGTTGATTTTTGACAAAATGTTTTATGGTCATATTTTGGCATTTTAGTTAAACTATTTATTTATGTAAAACAAGTTTAAAAATTAATTTGTATAGTGTTATTTAAAAATAAAAACACTCATAAATAAATTAAAATAATTAATTAAACCGTTTAAACTCACTTTTCTGAAATCAAGATTTTGTCACTTTTCTCGATGTAAGGAAACGTTACTATTTTTATGCATATTTCTATTTCTAAATCCTATCAAATGTTGTTTGAATCATAAAACCTTTTATATTTTATATTTAAAATCACTTTAAATATTATATTTCGAAGTGGTTAAATTTGGGGTCGTTACAATGTATCTCTTTTGTTTCAGCTTTAGTTCTTTTTGTGTACTGGCTTATTATGAAGGATATTATGTACTCTGATTTGAGACTATGAATTTTTATTTCATAAGACATGATGGATTTTAAGATATGGATGTTGTATTTGGTATTTGACTTATTTATGAACAAATTATGAATCTTTGTTCTAATTAAGTTATTCTTTTAGTTTCCTCTGCTTTTATTTATTTTTGTCTTGTGAATCTTAGTCTTTGTTAGTTTTAGTTATACCTACAACGCACCACGCCTTTTAATGTATCCTTTTGGGCATATTAAAGGGTATGGGTGTTTCAGTAATTCTCTGATTAGCTTATTTGTATATCCTTGCTTAATTTTATTTTCTATTTGGGGAAAGATTTGATTGATAGAGGAGAAATGAAGAGGGAGAAGAGAAGAGGAGTTTGATGTAAATGACAGCAGCTGATTCAGAGAAAATAGTGTGTACTATGGTTAATTATGTTCAATTTATAGGTGTGGTGAAAAACTATGAATCATCCGATTAAACCTAAAAACAATCCTCACCATCATTTATTGACTTGTTTACCTTAGATTACAACCTATAATTCTCCAATGTTATTTATTTATTCCTTTGTTATAAGACCCTATTAATTCACGTTTCATTCTAAATAAGATTCTCCCATTAATTATCCAATTAATTAGATCATATATATATATATATATATATATATATATATATATATATCCAATATTAATTGATTCTTATATGTTATAATTTCTTACCTATTTGAACACGTCAACTAATATATCTATTAACTGATTGTATATAAAAGTTATACTTTTTAATTTATTCTTACTAACTTACCTTCATTATCAACTTAATCACTCCGTTTAATTTTTATACGCATTTAATTACTTTTTTTGCTTTATAACTTGGAAACAAATAATCCTATAACTGGCATTTTCTTCTAGCTAATTAATTTACATTATTAGCTATTGTAACAAGGGCATATTCTTTGATTAGTTGACACCCTTTTTATAATGCTCAACTGATTGCCAATTAATTAATTGACATGTTTTCCCATTTTAATCGATATCCACTCAATCACACATTTTTTAGTTGTATATATTTAAACCGCCAATTCTTACTCAATTAATTGACATATAAGTTTTCAACTTTTACTAATTGACGCTTACTTAACGTCTTTAATTAATTTCTTAATTAATTGATTGCGTCAATTATGATTTAATATATGTCTGTTATCATTTAATTGGTTTACATTTCCCTTTATTAGAAGATCCTTTAATTAATCAATATCGTAAAAGTGACATATTCTCTGACTAATTGACGCCTCTACGCCTCTTAATTAATTCCCATTTTAATTGATTGATGCGTCAATTAATCACACACTCATTGCTTGCATATATCTATGTAACCTCTTAATTATTAGATGCATATATTTGACATTTATGTTCTGTTTTGCAATTATGTTAACTCAATTGATTTTATTTAATTATATATAAAATGCAGGGTGTTACATTCTCCCACTCTTTAGGAAATTTCGTCCCCGAAATTTGACAAGGATAAAATTATGTAATTCCACACATCCATTTTGTATACATCCAATTTTTTGACCACCCGTGCTCTTGTGCAAAGTGGTATTCAATACAAAATATATGCATGTACATGAATTTCTAAGCGGTACCTCCTATATGAATGATTTGCTTCTTTAAAAATTTATTTTTAAAACATGATGCACACATCCTAATGATACTTGCAATTTCTATATGAATGCAATCTTTTGAAAATTTAAAACACTTTTCATCCTAATTTTCCCACACTCCTATTGTATAGGGGTGTAGTTCAATGAATTTTGCATCCAAACCCTTCCATACAACTTTAAATATTTGAATTTCAGAAAAATCTAATTTTCTAAATTCGATCTCTTATGTTAGAAAGAAGGTAGAAAACGGAAAAACTTCATATTTCTTCGATTTTCTTTTGCGCACATCTTCCTTCGTACTTGGGATTTAGGATACTATTCTAAAAAAAAATATTTACTTCCCCAAGCACAGTTTACATAAGAAAATATCTCTTTTAAAAATTTTCTGTTGATGTTTCTGTCGCTTTCTTAAATTTCTTATTTTCCTTTTAGTTAACTTATTATGTTTTTACTCTTTTTTATTTTATATAGTAATTAAACACAACTATCATCTAGGGCAAGGAGGTCTAGGATCATGTCCACTTTGACACAGAAAGGTCCTACTCTAGGAATCCAAGTAACTCATATGCTCCTCCTGCCGTCTATTGCTTGTTACCAACGTACGCTGTATTACTCATGGTGAATAAGATCTACTCATCTCTTTTATTCCATGCTCAAAAGGAATAACTAAGACTCATTTACTGCAATAGATAAGAGTTTCAATCTATGCAGACTCTATCTAAAAAGGCAACAAGGCTTGGGGGAATTTTCTTTTTACTCTTCATTTTTTTTTCCAACTAAGGTCTACTTTTCCCACCACGCGTGTCTTACTATCTTACTAATATCACTTCACTATTCTTTGATAGTCTACACACGTGAAGCAAAATTTTTAGGTTTTCATTAGTGTCCTATACACCTTACGGGAACTTTTATTATTACTACAAGGAGTAATTACTGCTATAGCCTTATACTTTTCCCGCTACACCTAGGAAATAATTCCTATCTACTCCATATTTAAAAGTTTATTTCAGTTTGATATCTATCGTTTTACTTCAAAAATTAAAGCTTCTAAAATTTTGAAATGTCAAATCATAAAATTCTTGCATATGAAAGCGTTATTTTGAAGCTTTCTGTTAAATTCAAAGGTACCAGCTACTTAAAATTTTATCTTTCCAAAATAAATTATTTACTGTTCCATCAAACCATCTTTCTTTAAAACATGTCTTGCTTGTTCTGAAAACATTTTCTTCTTTTTTCTTGACTTCAAAAAAATGTCCATACATTTTTCAGAATATCCTTCTTTTTAATCGTAGATTTTCAAATTTACTAAAACTTGGAGTAAATAAGAACAATTATTTTATCAAAAATCTCTTAACTTTCCTACTCTTTCTAATTACTTAACCTTGAAAGAGTTACTAACTTACTGCACTTAATTGTTTTATATCTTAATGTATTGGAATTACTTTCTCTTATGAGAAACCATTAACGCTAAACCTTCTATGAATCCTTTAATGGAGGATTTCATGTTTATGTGAAATCATAAATAATTTATTTTATTTTATAGAAATAGGCTATACAAAATATGGTGCTTTCCATACCTTATACATCTCTTTCATGTATTCCTTATAGCTTGCACAAAACATCTTTATTTGCGATTCATAGAAATTATATCTCCATTTCATTCCAATAGATTAAGGTATGTTTACTTTATATTTACTTACATAAGATATTTCCTACTAAATTCATTAATTTATCGTACATTATTTCTCAAAAGAACTCATTTTTAAAACTTTTTTATAACTAATAAATATTTTCATATACTTATTTAAATAATAAGTGTACATACAAAACACTTCAGAAATTATCTCTCCAGAACTCATTTGGGTCAAAATAGATGTTGCGTAAAACACCGTTACTATAACCCAAAAATACTAACATATGAATTCAATTAAAACAAACATTAATAAATCACGTATGATATGTAAGAACATTTACTTTGGGAGTAGCCTACTATAACAATAGTGTCATAGCGTATGCTTTCTTTATTTTACTAAAAACATTTATTACCACAATTAACCTATGTTTAGACTTTAGGTTTTTATATTTAAAATCTTTGTTCACCTACAAGGAAACTAGCGAGCTATACACGCTCTAGAATTCTTCAAAAAAAATTCACTTTTAACAAAATAAAAACCAATTTAAATTTCTTACCACTTATTTTTTTCAAAAACCCAATATTTACTTTCTTAAATATATTAACAGTTATATTTTTCATCTTTTCAATTCAAAAGTTTCATTTTTATTGCGTTAGACATAAAGTGAATTTTCTTCTTACTAAAACCCCTTATTTTGCTCAAAATAAAAACACTCTCATTGGGGAACTTTTCCACTTCCTATAACATATGGATACCAATCTTCTCTCAAAACATGGCTTATTTGTATGTTATAAATCGGTAATTAATATAGGTCTTAACATACTGGGTCATCCCAAACCCAACTAGCAAACTATCCAAAAACTTTCCATATGTTAAATCTATACTTGGGGACTATTTGGATTTTAGTACATAATATATTTATATTTTATTCAAAACTAAAAATACGTTTACTTACTATCTACCTAGGAATCATAAACCTAGGCTCTGATATCAAATGTAACAACCCGAATTCCAATGTTCCGGATTTTTCGCAAAAATGTTAAAAACCAATCCCACTGAAGCCCGAGTTGGGTATCTGGTATCCTACAAATAGGTAAAGATAAATATATCATAGCTCAATTAATTATCTCATAGCGGAATTGACTAAAATATAATAGTAAGTAAATACTCACCTAAATAATAACACTTTCCAAGCAAGTGTCATAAGGCAGAGAAGTCTCTGCAATCTACCTAACCTATTGGATGTTATGAGGAGGGGGTCAGAACAAAAATTTTGGTGAATGAATAAATTATATACTTCTAGGCTTATCTACATATATCATTTTATTTCCATTTACTTTCATATTAGGTTCATTATGTTACAAAACTCTCGCCTCTGTTCGTGAACTGTGCCCATCTACTCCATAGTAGATTAAAACCTAATAACTAATATATACATATATGCAGTTATATGCCCAATAACCATATTAGTCCTAGGAACCACCCACGGTACCTTCTGTATCCTCCTCAAAAAGGGCTCCATCATCTTGCTCCGTAGCTATATCTATAAAGGACTGCTTCGTACGGCCAACAATACAGATACTCCATCATCCTGCTCTACGAGCGTTTCGTAGCTACTGTAAAGGACTGCTTCGTAAGGTCTACAATACGAATGCTCCATTACATACTATGAAAACGTAAATCGCATCCGCACTAGTCTATGCCAGTGCCCGGACATCCACAACGTACCACCTAGTGCGTACATTGAGGACTACGTAATCGTTCTGTCTACTATCTAAATCCCACTAACAAGGTCTTCCTTGTACATAATTCAGTCGGGGATTTTCTATATTTGTAAAGGACTGCTTCGTTAGGCCTACAATACAGATATTCTAGTTGGTCTGTCTCTTTTTCATCGTGGCTATGGTCCCATGCAGCCACCCTTCAACTAACCGAAAGACTCCTAAAGAGTTAAGTGGTCGTTCCCTACTGCAAAAAAATCTAACATCCAAATGGCAGTGCACCTCATCCAATGTCTCGATAGTGAAAGAATCATTGGCCTATTGGTTTAACTCTAGTCTTTCCCGAAATTTCTCTTGGTCTTGATGCTAGCCGATATTCGCATGCGACTATCCTTGAACTTACTTGCAAGTGCAGGACATACGAATACCCTACTCCAAACACCAAGCTCTTCTGACTACCTACAAAGGTCAGCTTCGTTAGGCCAACAATTCAAATGCAGTCAAGGAATACTCTCTTGATGGAACACCTACTGACCTGCCTCTAGGGGTGTAGCTCCGTTAGGCCTACCTAGAGGGCCATCCTAGAGTATCCTCACGTCCCGTTGAAGTCTCGTACTTCCTTGAAGCCCAAAAATACAAAGTTGGACGTGCTTCTCTATTTCTGAAATCCATGATGTACGGCTTCGTTAGACGCTTCATCCTTTGAGATGCTCCAAACGCATCTCAATTCTTTTATTAGACCCTAATTCTAATCTTTTAATTTGCTTTTAGTTTACTTTCTTATTCTTTTGGCAACTTATTTACCCTAATTAGCATATTCTTGCCGTCGTCTCACCTCTACCTATTGTGAAATTTCCATTTATTTAATAGGAAATGTTGTTGGTATGAGAGCCACATTCATTATCTTGCTTATTTAACTTAATATAAATCTTATGTTCATTAAAATAAGCCTCTTTTATCATTCCCGCTTTATTTGCTTATTGAATAAATATAAATTATTTAAATAAGCTTCTACAATTATTATTTCTCATTAATTTATTCAGAGTCTCAAAATAAGCTTTTCCTTTCTCATTACTTAATTATAACATATGTTATAATTCTACCTGTAATTGTCGTTTTCTCTTCTTTTATAGTCCGTACATAATTCCAGCATTTCTTTTATGTTATAATCTGCCTTCTTTTATAATGATATAGAATATTATTTTATTCTCTTATATTATATAATTCACTTATCATAATAACTATCTTCTTAATTAGTCTGTGTAGTGAATGCAGACCTAGGTTCATTATTGTTTACAGCTTCAAGTTCTTATCTAATAATTTACTTGATTTAATGTCATACTTTACTTTATTACCTTCTATTCTAGGAAGTTGTTATATTTTATTTGGTTGATTATGAAAACTATATTTAAAAATCCATTTCCATATTCTAATATTAAATAATACTATAAACAATAATTCATAACTGCTAGATATTTCTTTTACTATTTTGGAATAGTGTAAAATACAGTGGTTTCTCTTTTTCTTTCTTTTATTCTAGCAAGTACGTTCATTATTGTCTTTTAAATATTAAACTATAGAAATGTATCATACTTTTTAAACTAACCATTTAACCTTTTAGTTACTCCCAAATCCAGTTATTAGATTAGTTAACTTTTCTCATTTTAATGTAATTTATTACAGTAATTCCATTCCTCAAACTTTTATTACTTTACATCTTATTTCATTCATTTCAGTTTTCTTAATTATTTAATTCATATTCACATTTAATCTATTCTAATCCATACTGAAGAAAGAGGAGAAAATAGAAGAATGACGCTTGCACAGAAATCCAAAATGTAGAAATAGATGTAAACAAATACTAATACTGTAAATAAACTGTAAATTCCTTATAGTTCAGTATAACTTAATTAATACGATTAATTATTGAATAAAATTGTCTAAACGGGACTCTAACGATAATATATCTTAAACTTAAAAGATATATAAATAAGTCCACTCACATGTCGCCCTTAGCTTCAATCCCTATCCCTTTTAATTAGCTATGCTTTTCTCAAATTTTCCCCCTTTTTAATTCGCTGTAAATTCCTTGATTTATTTGCGCAATTCTCTAATTTGCTTATATGTATATCCTTGCTTAGTTTTATTTTCTGTTTGGGAAAGATTTGATTGATAGAGGAGAAAGGAAGAGGGAGAAGAGAAGAGGAGTTTGCTGTAAATGACAACAGTTGATTTAGAGAAAATAGTGTGGGCTAGTGAGACGACCCGGAATTTTTGGATATTTGAAATTGAAATATTTAATTGATTTTAAATATTTAAAAGTTAGTTTAACTTGAATTTCAAATATCACTATTTATTTGGCAATTAAATTATTTAATTTAACTATTGAAAGTTGGGTAAAGTATTAAATCTGGAATTTAAAGCTTGTAAAAAATATTTCAACAGCTTATAAATTTATATTGATTATACTGAAGATAATAAAAATGATAAAAGTGAATTTAAAGGTGATTTGTTTAGTTTTTGAAATTATATCGTTTAAATTGATATTTAAAGCCTTCAGAGGCACAGTCTCAGTATTTTAAAATCCAATTCCATTGGATCCGTAATAATGTATTATTATCGGACTTCAAATTTTGTAGTGTTTGGAGTGGTCGTGTGATCGTACGGTAGACAAACGCGCTGAATTTATATCCAAATTTTTATATAATTACTGTGTCCAAAAAGCTATCTTCTCCATATGATCGAATTAGGACTCGAAACTTTTATCATTGTGTTCGGAATAGGGATATAACTTTATAAACGCCTGGCGGCACGCCTCGATAGGATGTAAAGATTTTAAGCTACAATTTCAAGGCGATTTAAATTTGAATTTAAATATAATATTTTTTGCATTAATACTATGGCAGGCCTTTGAAGACATGTATTCTATTTTTTTCAACGCGTCTCCTACATTGTCTGCCACGTGCAATTCTTTTTCTTTTTTCTTGTTTGCTTTATATTCTTTTTAAAAGAAAACGTAAAACGATCGGAAAAAAATAAAATATAATAAACGAATCAAAGTCGTGCCCTTGTCTTTATTTTCAAATCAATCGTTCAAGCCCTAAAGAAATAATAATGGTCGAACGTTTCAAATCAAATCGAGCTCGAGTTCGAAGATGATTTCCTAGCGTGGGTGAGATTAGGGGCGGCGGTGGTGCCAGAGAGGTCTCACGAAGCTTGCGTTCAATCGAAGGAGGAGACACGATCGTCGAGAGGGAAGGAACTCGATCGAATTCGGGGAGTCGAATTCAGTTCCCCAGAAGAGGTAGCATAGGCGACGGCCAGATGTATCAGGTCACGAATTTGCCGTTGATGTTGGCGACCACGACGACACATAAACGACGTCACCATGAGAGGCTCGATGTCGAGCATGTACAGCAAGGACGGGATGGTCGTAGAGCCATGCTCCTTGAAGTGGAGGATCGCGATGGTGGCTTTGGTTGTTATTTTGCAGTGAGGTGTAGTTTTATTTTATTTGTTTTTAATTTAATTTAAAATATATGTATAGATTAGAAAAAATATATATAGAATTGTTGTAAAGATTAGATTTTTAAATCTATGCAGTTATTTTTACAAGTATATGTGTTTTCAAAAATTAAAATGACAATAAGTATGCACATGAACATTTTAAACTTACCGGTTTATTTTAATTTAATTTGTCTAATAAACATATTTAATTATTTTTGTGGCTAAAAATATTAAAAAGGGAATTAGTTTAAAATTAAATCATTAGTTTAGAACTAAATCACTAGTTAATTTAGTTATTAATTAATTAAATTTATTAAATGGAAATTGATTTCCGATTATTTTGAACATTAATAAACTGTATAAATATTTATACGAGGTCTAAAATCATGGAGAATCAAGTCAAGATGGATCGGGTTGCAAACAATAAAATCAAATGGTGAGTTAATCTCATTCACATCTGGTTATCAGTTATTTTAAATAGTTAAATTCAAATTATTGAAGTGATTGCTTGAATTTATGATCTATTATCAGTTTGGATATGATATTATATATAGTTTATATATATATATATATGTGTGTGTGTGTGTATTGGAGTGATTGATTTCCCGCATTATATAGCGGATGAGATCCTATGCGCCCGCATAATAATGGATGACTCCATATACCGCGATATTCCACCTCGAAGTGGGATTGGTATTTTATTTGTTGTGTTAACATTTATGGATGCAAGGAAACAGGTTGGAAGGATCCAACTGGATTCCTCAAAACGTTGAATTTATTTTATATTCAACGATGTGATTTATGTGATAATCTGTGATGATTATATTGGAAATGGAAATTATTGAATGTTATGGTTTGGTTGAATATATATGGTGTTCGAGGGAATGAAAATATATAAGTTGGAATTTTTAAAGGAAGTAAAAAGGGAAATTTTAAGTAAAACAAATATAGTGAAATTGGATAAATTAAAGAATGAATTTGGGAAAGGATAAAAGTTGATTTTTTTTAAATTCTAATAAATAAATTCCGAATATGGAAAAGGAGATTTTTGAATAAACGGGAAAAAATGATTTAATTTAAACTTAAGTGATATTATTTAAAGAAATAAAGGATTTTTTTTTAAATTCAAGGTTTAAAAATAGTTTGGGAGAGATAAGAAGAATTTTGGAAAAAAAGTACGAAATTGGTATTTTTAGTTTAAATAAGATTTTAAATCATAATAAAAGGATGAATCTAAATTAATGGGTTTTGAAATAAATTGGAGAAGTAAAGGAATTTTAAAATGGAGTAAATTTTGGAAATCGATTTGGAAATCGATTTAGTGTTTGAAACTGTGTTTAAAAAAGGAGAATGAGATTATGGAATTTATAAACGGGGTTTATAAATGAGTGAAATATTTATCGGAGGATAATTTGGAAGTATAAATTCAGGATGGGAATTTATAAAGGAATGGGTAATATGTTTTAAAATAAATAATGTTTTATTTTCAAAGATGTGAAAGAAAAGTGTATTTTCCTAAAAAGCCAAGTACATTTTCAAGCAGATTTTTAAGTATAAGTCAAAAGTTTTGAAGTTGTTTTAAAAGAATGTTTTTGAGAATTATTATTTAAGTTGTTGAAAATTTTAAAGGTAAGTATTTATTAAATTAGTTATAGTAGTTATTATTTTAAAAGGTTAATTGGTATTATGATTTAAAAAGGATAATTTTTTATATTTATATTTTATAAAGTAGATTTATTTTAAAGATAGTTTGGCTAAAGTTTTTATATGAAAACTTGTATAGAATTTCGTAACTTTTATTTTAAAATTTGTTTTGGCTTAATTTTTACATGAAAAGTTATTATAAAATTTCATAACTAGTAATTTAAATAAGGTCTTTTAAGTGGTTTTTATTTTAAATGTTTTAAAGTATATATATTTTTGGGTAAAGCAATTTTAAATTATTTTAAAATCTAAGTATTAAGACTAGGTGAATTTCATTGGAAACAAATAATGTTTGGAAATTTATTCCGCGAGAGAAAAGTGATTTGAAAACTATTTTCAAAAGAGTTGAAGTGTAGAAAAATAGCTTGTGAAGATGTTTTGAATTAAATAATTTTCCAAATTATTTAAATCTGATGGTTTTTTGTGGATGTTATATGATAGTTAAATAACCGACTATCAATATTGGCCAATGCGCTGATCGTTTCGAAGAGATTAGGATCGGGATTAATTTCTCGAAAACCACTTCGATCTAGTTTGAACGTTTTCATGAGAAGACAAGAGCTTGGAGTCGAAGATGGAGCTGTGAAGTGCAAGGGCTAATCGCTACTAATCCTAAGGGTGATTCCAAAATGGATGTAGTAGGAGTAGTGCCTTCGGTTCCGTTCGAACCCGGAATGGACTTGTATGGATGAATGCCATCAGAACATTGTCAGGAGGACGATGAGCATTCTAAGTGAATGTGTGCTAAAAAGGTAATGCATAGTCTCGAGCCTCAACAACCGGGAATGGCTAAAACAGGGGAGGTGCACACAAGGCTAAGTTGCTAGCAACCAATTAGGGTAATGTCATCCCTGTCTAGAGGTCCCTTTTATTCGGCTGTATGGACGGTTGCTGATCCCAACCGTGGGGTGATCTTATTCAGACTATCCAGTAAGGGGCAGCTCCGGTCTTCTTGTGACGACCTAGAAATTTTGACAAATTAAATTGGAATAATTAATTGATTTTAAAATATTTAAAAGTTAATTTTAACTTGAATTCAAGACATCAATGTTTACTTGATTATTAAATCATTAAATTGTATTATTTAATTATTGAATTTAATAATTGAAATTGGATGAATTGTTGAATCTGAGATTCTAAGCCTATTTAAATAATTTGAAGGTTTATAAAATTTATAATGATAATACTGGAGATAATAGGATGGTTGAAATTTAATTTAAAGGTGATGTATTCAGTTTTGAAATTATATAGTTTAAATTGGAATTTAAAAATCGCCTTCCGAGGCACAGTCTCGGAATTCGACGAAACCAGTTCCATTGGATCCGTAATAGTTAGTTATTATCGGATTTCAATTTTCGTAGCAATCGGAGTTGTCGTTTGACCCTGACAGCTCAAAATGCTTAGAGATATTTAATCAATTTAATTTAAATTTGATCGTTACTTTCGTATCTCACGCATACGATCGAATTAGCTTCCGAAACAAGTTCCGTTGTGTTCGGAACGCGGGTAAAACCCTATAATCGCCTAGCAGTTTTTCTTAAGGAGAGTTTAAATTTTTATTGGCAATTAACGGGACGGTTTGGAAGTTTTATAATATTATAAATTTAACGTAACATATGTCAGAGATATTTTATCCAAGGCGTACTCGGGAAGCTTTCTCAAATCGATAATTATCAACGTCCTCTTTAATCTTCAAGGAGAAGCCGGTGTTTTAGCGGAAAAAAAAATATCTAAACGAAAGAAACATGGCCGCTTATCCATGTTCAAATAAAAGCCGATCGTTTCCCTTCTTCCCCTCTCTAATTCAACCTCTTAGATCGATCTGAAGTCCCCCTTTTCTTCTTCAATTTCAATTTCAACCCAGTCTAAAAAAAAAGAAATCGTGCTTGGCTCGCGATCAGGTACGGCTTGAAGGCACTGTCTCGTTTGATTGAGATTTGGGGTCCCGTGACGATGCAGAGGCGAGCATCGATGGGGCTAGACCTCGCGATCATTTGTAGTGGCCGCGACGTCGTTGGAGGGGGCGCGCGGTTTTGGAGGGAAGATTTCTGAGGCAATTTCAGGAAGGCGCGCGCTCGCGCGTTGACAAATTTAGGCCGAGCAGTGGTGAGGCGTTGGAGTCGTGTGGTGTCTTCGTCGAGCATGGTTGTCGATTTGAGTTGTGGGTCATGAGGCGCGCGATGGTGCGCAAGGGGCTGAGATGGAGACGATGTGCTAAGGTTTGGGGATCGCCGATGTTGGGTTGTTTGTTTTCGATGGTACTCTGGTGGGTTTTGCAAGCTGCGATGGTGTTCGTAAGTGGATCAGTAAGGTATAAACTTTAACACTATACAAAATTTCTATTTGTTTATATACTGTAAGTTAAAATAAATAGAAATTGTTAAAATAGTTGATAGTTCATATATCATATGATTTGGAATCTATAAAAAAAAATTATAATAAATCTAATTATGTACATTGTAAAATTTTAGATTTATCTTAAAATAATGGAATATAGTACTTTATGTATTTAATTATATGTATTTAATTAATTTATCATTTTAGTTACTAAAGGGTTAAAAAAAAGAAAAAGAAATTAGTTTGAAATTTAATTATTCATTAAGATTTAAATCTTTAGTTAAATTAAATTATTAAATGATGATTGATTGTTCGGATATTAATAAAATCATATAGTATTCATTTAAGGGTCTTGAATCATGAAGAGATCGAGTTGAGATTGAAGTGGATTGCACAAATCAAAGGTGAGTATACCTCACTCTGTTGGGTTCTTTTATTTAAATTCAATGGTTAAATTTGGGCAATTGGTTGAATGATTAACTTGATTTGATGAACACTGTTGATGATGTGACTTGGTTTTGGTGGATCCTCGAGTTAATTGTAGTTGACTCGAAGCATTGGGGTTTAAGCTGTTTGAAACTTAAATCGTAAATAAGGAAATGTTTTGTTTTAGAGTAAATAAGAGCTTAATGATTTGTGATTCATTAAGTTAGTAGGGTAAATTGAGATGGATAATTGATTAATTTAATTAATTAATGATTTGCGTTATTTAATTCAGTAATTAAAGGTATTTAAATAAATATAAATTAAGTTGTAAGTTAATTAAATAAGTATAAGAGATTCAGAACAATCATTTGATGGTGTGATAAATAATTACTTAATGTAATTAATAAAATATAATTGCTTAGTGAAATTTGTCAAGAGAATTAATTAAGATAA
The DNA here is from genome assembly GCA_030765085.1 of Allium cepa. NCBI lineage: Eukaryota > Viridiplantae > Streptophyta > Magnoliopsida > Asparagales > Amaryllidaceae > Allium > Allium cepa. The sequence goes on along the minus strand of CM060941.1, from coordinate 764,057,760 downwards.
TTAATTATGGAATAATTAATTTATTAATGAAGTAAATAAAAGAATAGTTAATTACATATTGAGATTAATCGAGAATGATAAATATGGGGGCTGAATTAAAGTAATTAATTTAGATTAGAACAAATCAAAAACATAATTGAAATCATTAATTTATATAATCAACAGTGAAATTAAAGATTGGTTAATCAAGATGAACTAATCATAAGACTCATGAGAAATTAATTAACAATTAAGAATTTGTGTAATTGATAATAGTGGATCAATTTGTGAAGTAATTAAAGATTACTCGTTGAGTTGGGCAAAATAATTAATGCCGTGAAATTAATTAAAGATAATTACTTGAATGGAATTGGAAGATAATTAATCCGGGGTGATTAATTAAGACGAATCAGAAAGGGGATGATTAATTAATTTGGAATTAATTAATGAAAGAATCTAAGTGTTTAAGACCTGAAATTCAATTTGAGTCAATAGAAATGATTTGTGTGTGATTAAGCTTTGCTTCTGAGTGATTGGATGATATTGGACGATTTGAAAAGAAGTGGATAACTCTGATATGAAATGTTGAATATTTCTTTGGATAACTTGGAATAGAATGTCATGGGATGCGATAAGACCGGGATCAGGTATTAGGAAATACCCGAAACCACTTCGAATTTTTATAAATCAATTTGAGAAATCAATAGGCTGGAAAGAAACGATTTAAGTAAATTGGATTATTTTATCTACGTTTGGTACTTAGAAATTTATACGTGAAATAAGCATTGCTTATAGCAAATTGTGAACTGATTTAATTGATATAAGTTATCCCGGGTTTATATACATTGTGTACCTTTGTATTCCTTGTTCGATTGGGTTTACTCACGCTGGTTTCCAGCCTGACCCGGGTGTTACTTTGGTGTAATGCTCGGGTCAGACCGAGTATTACAGATTTTCAGGTAGGTTCGTTCTGGAGCTCAGAAGGCGAGCTGGATGGCTATAACGTATAGAGTATTTCCGCTATAGTATATTATTGTGTATTTGAGACGTGGTTTGTATATGTCCAGTGTCTGTATATATGTGTAACTCTGATGTATTAGAATGTAATCGACAGATATAGTATTCTTTTGCAACTGTTATTATTTATTATTATATTTTATCCGCTGCGATTGTGAGATGTTTGGTGTTTCTGTTCTTCTTCTTCTATCTCTTTCTTCTTTTTCATAACTGTCTGGAATTTTTGGGTTAGAAAATTTCGGGTCGCTACATTTGGTATCAGAGCTGAAAGGTTAAGCGAGAACCTTGGCTCTGGTGGGGATTACTTATTTAATAGAGTCTGTAGTACTCTATAATGAGTTGAGTGAATATATATATATATATATATATATATATATATATGAGCGCGTACTTGTTATTTTCTTATATAAAGGTTTTAAATGATTTTATATAAGAATGTAATTTGATATATAAAGCTATATCTTCTTCTAATAAATATTAAGGAGATTGGTTGTTAAATTATTGGAATTAAATTAAGAAGTAATATAATACAATCAAATTGAAATCTTGAATTGGGACTAAGTGAAGAAGGAATATAATACAACCAAATTAAAAATTAAATCAATTAAAAATGAAATTCTAGAATTAGAACTCAGAAATTAGAATTGTTTGAAACTTTAAAATGAACAAAGTTAAATTTGGTTTAAAAGGGTTAAACCAATTTTTGAGAATTTAGCTCGAATTATATAATTCGAGATGGTTTAAATTTGAAGTTGGAATTGAACTCATTCAAATTGAATCCGATTTGAATTAATTGGATTTGGGATTGAAGATGTATAAGTTCAAAAATTTAAATGGAAGATTTGAATTGGGTTGAATTGAAATGATTGAAATTGAAATGGGTTCAATTGAATGGATATTAGTCCAAAGTAATTGGAATAATTTTGGAATTTTAATTTAAGTGGAATTGGTTTAAAATCAAAAAGGAATTTGAAATATAGATTGTAAATGTAATTTATTAATTGAAATAAACTTTATAAATAAATGAGATTATAAGTTGAAATAGAATTCCAGAGAATATTTGCAAATAAAGTAAGATGAAAATTCCAGGGAAATGTTTAAATATGAATTGGGTGGATTGGGAATTTGGAATTTTTGGGAAAATTTAAAATTCCTTTGGATTTGGAAATGGTTTCCAAAGGTTTTGGAGAAATAATAATATCATTTCAAAAATATTTTGTGTTGGACTTGAAATCTGGAAGATTTGAAATTAAAAATGTTTGGAAATGTTTTTAAAGAGAAAAAAGCATTAAACTCTTTCGGTCACTGGAAAATAACGTCGATGATGACTGCAGCATCATCGATGTTCGTTTTCGAGTTTCTAGAAGAGAAATTTTGCTACCAAATTGTTTTAAATTGGAATTGTTTGTGAATTGGGTTTGGTTTTGAAATTCAAAAAGGGATAATTGAATTTGCCAAAGAATTTTGGATATAGTTGAATTCTAAGGTGATATTGAAATTTTGGAAATTTGTTTAAACTCTGGCACCTTGATTAAATGCTTATGGAATAATAAACATATATTGATTAAATGAAATGTATCATTCCAAGTTAAAGCAAAATGTGAATGTAATTGATATTAAATAGTAATTGTAAAATTTAAATTATAATTAAGTTATACAAGTTTAAAGATCAAATAGAATTTAATTTGAATTGGAAAAGAAATCATGATTGATTCAACTTGAATTGGAGTAAAATCAATTTCAATGGAAATTGAAGATTATTTAAATTGGAATTGGTTAATTTAAATGAGAGTGAAAATTTAAATTGAATTGTTGGGGAAGTGAACAGTTTTGACTCTGGGCTATTTTCAATATAAATTGTCTTAATATAAACGTATTGTTTCTAAGCTATTAAATATATACAACCTTTCTTTCTTAAAGCCAAATTATTTTATACTTGTTTTACAATTATTTTGGAACTATTCAACCATTTTTCGACTGTTTTCTAAATTTATTACTATATTTCAACTATGTTACAAATTAATTACAAATTTACAACTATTTTGCAATTATTAAGATTTCTATAACTATTTAATTATTTTCCAACTATTTTATAATTAGTTAACTATCTTACAATTATTTTGCAACTAATAATTATTTTTCAACTACTTACCTATTTTTAAAATTTTCAAGCTATTTTTCTAAACTGATCGGAGTTCAAACTGTTATTAATTAAAGTACCCAACTGATATAAGGATAGAAGTAATAATCCAAATGGGGATTAATGTAAAGGTGAATAAGGAATGTGAAATGGTTCTTTTGAACTGAAAGAATATTTTGAGAAATATGAAATGAATAAAGATGGAAATTGGATATTTCTATGGTTTTTGAAAGTGTTTGGAGTATAAAAGGTGTTTTATACAAGAAAGTAAGGATCCAAAGTTTTAAAAATTTATATATATCTGAATATATATAAAGGATCTTATGAGGATTTTGGGAAAGGCTTTTGATTTTTGGGAAAAATCAATATTGAGTTTTGGAAAGCCTATTTTAAGAATTATCGATTTTGGAATAATCGATTTTTGTGTAAAGGAGCTTTGTATGATATCATACTAGGTGTATGATTTAAGGATACTATATGTATAGTATAAAGTGTTTTGATGTTTGCTCTGGGGAAAAAGGTGCTCCCTTGAAATGAACTTCTCAGGAGTGCCACCGGGTGGTGCTGCCTTGAGCCCAGGGGGTTCTAAAGTTGATCCTGTGAGGAGTCCGGACAAAACTAGTTCCTGAGGATTATTGGGTAGCGTAAGTCGATGGCGTTGATGCCTACAGAGGCATTTGGTTTATGCTGTGACGATAGTGTAACTCGATGTTGCTGCGATCTACTGTGGGGACCATAGCGAAATCATGTGGAGGATGAGTGTCAACGGTCTACACTTGATTTTGCCGGGAAGGCAACGCAACATCGGTAGACTACGATCTATGGTCAAGTGGAGTGGAGAAGTTTCATTTTTGGCAGCGAAATTCAATGGCGCTGATGCCTACAGTTGTATGGGTTTTTGCTGTGATAGCTACGTAACCCCAGTTGTAGCTGCGATCTGTCGTGGGTTCCATGGTGTAATCGTGGGGCGCGGAGGCCTATAGTTATCTGTGGATTTTGTCGGGACGGCAACGTAATCATCAGGTTAACTGCGACCATGGATGGGGGTGATGATTTTCGGAGCATTGCCACCAAAGATGTTTCCTCTATTTTCAAAAACTGTTTTCTATATTTTTAATAGAATTATTTTTCTAAACATTTTCACTGGGTGTTGAAAACGGGTTTACCAAGTACTTGTAGATTTTCAGCCCTACGCCTGATCAACGTATGACTGAATTTCTATGAGAACAAGGATGGACTGGTTGAGACATCGAGTTATAAGAAATATTTTCATAAAAGATATTTTAATTGTATTATCTGAATTTAAAGGAATTTCTAAATGTGAAAATAAAAGGGGAATCCAGACTGAAATTATAAAATAAAAATTGGACTCGGGAAATTTAAATGAAGCGATTCCTTATAATTAAAAATCGAATATTAAATTAAAAGTGGAAGTAAGCTAATCAGCTAAATAATTTATCTAATAGAGTATGTTGTTAAAAATTTAACTTGGTTAACTAAAATGAATTGTAAATTAATAATGGAGTTTGGAAATAAATTCGAAAAAAATTGAATTAAGTAAGTAAATTTAAAATTTAAAATGGGTTAGTTGAATTAAATAATAAATAGATGAAGCCTAATTGAAAAAAAACTAAATTAAAGTTGTAATTGGAATCAGATTATTAAACTGAACTTAAGTTCGGTGGCCTATTAATTTGAAGTACAAATGAGTTAAGTATGTGCTTGAATATTATATTGATAAATTGAGGAGGTAAATTAAAATTAAAATTAAAATGACGGGCTAACTGAATTTAATGGAATTTGATTTAAATGATGATCAAATAGAAGTAAACTTAAGTTTGATGTTGGAATAAATTAAAGCAAATTAACTTAAGTTTAAAAATTTATGGAAGCTGGGCTTCGAATAAGAATAAAAGCCCATTAAATAAAAGCTTGGATTGAATTAATTTGAGAATGGGCTAGTAGTATTCAAGAATGGAATATGTCGAGCTTAATAAAATGGTTGTGAATAAATTAAAATGGAATGGAATTAAATAAAATTGAGTCAGAATCAAGTTAAATTGGTTATAAATCTCTGGTAACTATTTATTCACATGGACATCATCAATTTGCGTAAAAATGAGTGTCATTTGTCGTAAACGAGATTTAATTAATTCTATAAAATAGTGGATGCAAATATAATTGATTTTTAAATCAATTGAAGTGAATATGAGCTTGATTAGATTATAAATTAAATGTAAGCAGTTTAGTTGTAAACCAATAAAATTTGAACGAAATGATATATGTTTAATTGATAGAAAGCAATTGAATTAGTTTTGAAAACATATAAATGGTTTATGGAAGTGTTTGGTGCTTGATGTTTAGTAACGCATGTGTTTAGCTATTAGAAGTGAGTGAAATGCTAATAAATCTTCTATATATGGCACTTACATATTCAAATTGAGTAAGTACAAGTACCTGAAGGCCGTTTAGGTGGTTTGGATTGCACTAATTGCTAAAACAAATAAGCTGCTTGCTTAAAATGCTAAATAAGGTACGCTTACGCAATAAAATAGAAAATATGAACTGTTTTGCTTTTTCCGACCGTGTGGGTCGATGTATACATATTTATATATATTGTCAAATTGCAAAAGCTCCTCCGTACAAAGGAGACTCTGCCAAAATTTTCTGAAAATTTTGGGAGTTAGAAAATTTTTGGAAATTTTGGTTAACGACAAAACAATTTTAAATTGGAAGTTAAAGTAAACTAGTAAATGAAACTAATATGAATCAGTTTAAAAGAAAGATATAACTCAATATTAGAAATCGAAAATAAATTGAATTCAAATGAAACGGCGAAAACTAATTTGAATAGAAGTGGGTATGAAACTTATGTAAAGAGATGTATAAAATGATTTATAAGGTTACGATTGGATATTGTTGCTAAGTGAGATATGCAGGTATTAAAGAGAAAAGAAATTGGATTTGGTTCCAAAAGATAAATTCAAATTGCCTAACAAAAAGGTATGTATTTAACTTTCTGTATGAAATTGGATTGGGTTTTTGATGCATCCACTTGGCTTTTGTTTTTCTTTTTGGAATTTGGGAGCCCGTAGAGGCCTTTTGTAGTTGTACCGAGCTAGCCGCGCAAAGGATACGCTGGCAAAATTTCTCGGAAATTTAGAGAGTTAGAAAAATTTTGAGAAATTTTGATAATTCAAAATTTGGTTTTAAATTGAAACTTAATTGATTGAGTAGAAGAGTATTGATTGAAACTATAGAAGGTTTTGGGAAAGTTGGATAAGGTGATAGTGGGCCTTTAATAAAAGATAATTGGTAGGATGTTGAATTGTGAATTTTGGAAAAGATAAACGGGTATTGGTCAATTCTTCCTAATTAGTAATTTCGAGGACGAAATTCTTTTAAGGGGGGAGGAATGTGACGACCTAGAAATTTTGACAAATTAAATTGGAATAATTAATTGATTTTAAAATATTTAAAAGTTAATTTTAACTTGAATTCAAGATATCAATGTTTACTTGATTATTAAATCATTAAATTGTATTATTTAATTATTGAATTTAATAATTGAAATTGGGTGAATTGTTGAATCTGAGATTCTAAGCCTGTTTAAATAATTTGAAGGTTTATAAAATTTATAATGATAATACTGGAGATAATAGGATGGTTGAAATTTAATTTAAAGGTGATGTATTCAGTTTTGAAATTATATAGTTTAAATTGGAATTTAAAAATAGCCTTCCGAGGCACAGTCTCGGAATTCGACGAAACCAGTTCCATTGGATCCGTAATAGTTAGTTATTACCGGATTTCAATTTTCGTAGCAATCGGAGTTGTCGTTTGACCCTGACATCTCAAAATGCTTAGAGATATTTAATCAATTTAATTTAAATTTGATTGTTACTTTCATATCTCGTGCGTACGATCGAATTAGCTTCCGAAACAAGTTCCGTTGTGTTCGGAACACGGGTAAAACCCTATAATCGCCTAGCGGTTTTTCTTAAGGAGAGTTTAAATTTTTATTGGCAATTAACGGGACGGTTTGGAAGTTTTATAATATTATAAATTTAATGTAACATATGTCAGAGATATTTTATCCAAGGCGTACTCGGGAAGCTTTCTCAAATCGATAATTATCAACGTCCTCTTTAATCTTCAAGGAGAAGCCGGTGTTTTAGAGAGAAAAAAAAATCTAAACGAAAGAAACATGGCCGCTTATCCATGTTCAAATCAAAGCCGATCGTTTCCCTTCTTCCCCTCTCTAATTCAACCTCTTAGATCGATCTGAAGTCCCCCTTTTCTTCTTCAATTTCAATTTCAACCCAGTCTAAAAAAAAAGAAATCGTGCTTGGCTCGCAATCAGGTACGGCTTGAAGGCACTGTCTCGTTTGATTGAGATTTGGGGTCCCGTGACGATGCAGAGGCGAGCATCGATGGGGCTAGGGCTCGCGATCATTTGTAGTGGCCGCGACGTCGTTGGAGGGGGGCGCGCGGTTTTGGGGGGAAGATTTCTGAGGCAATTTCAGGAAGGCGTGCGCTCGCGCGTTGACAAATTTAGGCCGAGCAGTGGTGAGGCGTTGGAGTCGTGTGGTGTCTTCGTCCAGCATGGTTGTCGATTTGAGTTGTGGGTCATGAGGCACGCGATGGTGCGCGAGGGGCTGAGATGGAGACGATGTGCTAAGGTTTGGGGATCGCCGATGTTAGGTTGTTTGTTTTCGATGGTACTCTGGTAGGTTTTGCAAGCTGCGATGGTGTTCGTGAGTGGAGCAGTAAGGTATAAACTTTAACAGTATACAAAATTTCTGTTTGTTTATATACTGTAAGTTAAAATAAATAGAAATTGTTAAAATAGTTGATAGTTCATATATCATATGATTTGGAATCTATAAAAAAAATTATAATAAATCTAATTATGTACATTGTAAAATTTTAGATTTATCTTAAAATAATGGAAGATAGTACTTTATGTATTTAATTATATGTATTTAATTAATTTATCATTTTAGTTACTAAAGGGTAAAAAAAAAGGAAATTAGTTTGAAATTTAGTTATTCATTAAGATTTAAATCTTTAGTTAAATTAAATTATTAAATGATGATTGATTGTTCGGATATTAATAAAATCATATAATATTCATTTAAGGGTCTTGAATCATGAAGAGATCGAGTTGAGATTGAAGTGGATTGCACAAATCAAAGGTGAGTATACCTCACTCTGTTGGGTTCTTTTATTTAAATTCAAATGGTTAAATTTGGGCAATTGGTTGAATGATTAACTTGATTTGATGAACACTACTGATGATGTGACTTGGTTTTGGTGGATCCTCGAGTTAATTGTAGTTGACTCGAAGTATTGGGGTTTAAGCTGTTTGAAACTTAAATCGTAAATAAGGAAATGTTTTGTTTTAGAGTAAATAAGAGCTTAATGATTTGTGATTCATTAAGTTAGTAGGGTAAATTGAGATGGATAATTGATTAATTTAATTAATTAATGATTTGGGTTATTTAATTCAGTAATTAAAGGTATTTAAATAAATATAAATTAAGTTGTAAGTTAATTAAATAAGTATAAGAGATTCAGAACAATCATTTGATGGTGTGATAAATAATTACTTAATGTAAATAATAAAATATAATTTGTGACGCCCCACCTCTATATCCACGCTAGCCAAGAACATTACGGTGAATGCTGTCGACTAGCATGGAGAATAAGGCTGTTGAGGAGCGACCATCCGTGTAATTTCTTTGCGCGAGCACCGATATGTCAGATAATATAACATGCATTCTATTTTAAGAGGAAATCCGACATACCAACACAAACTCAAAGCTACTACACGGTGGCTATATAAATCCTTTGGAAACAAATATAGAAATAAACATAACACAAACCAGTCACAGACAATTCATATCACAAAGGCGGAATAAGATATGAATATTACACTAGAAAGTGTACATCAGAGTAGTGGTCTCAAAAGTTCCACAATACCACAAAAGAATAGTTACATGAACTACACAAAAGAATAAGTATACATTATGGAGTCTATATCTCAATGTATACAACAAAAACTACTAATCTAAGTAGTTAACCAAAAGCAAGAGAAATCAATCCCAAGAGAGAAGTCAAGCAGAAGCACCTGTAACATCTCGGTCTGACCCGAGTATTATTTAATAAGAAAATAATAAACGGATCAGTCTAACTATAAATATCAGATGAAACGATATAGAGTAAGAGATATGACTAAACACATAATAATCACAATGCCAAGCTGTGATATATATATATATATATATAAAAATATATACTTAGTTGATAATCATCAAGAGATTAATCAATGTCACCAAATCTACACAAGAATCAAAGAAACGTCATACTCCTAATTTCGTTCACCATACCATAAATATTGACGATAATATCAACGTCAATCACAAAAGTCAATGACACACAAATTCCAGAAGACTACACAAGAAATCCAGAAACCACTAAAGTCAATGACACACAAATTCACCAATGCACAAATATTGATAAAACTTATCAATGGAAATCACGAAAATTGGTGAAACACAAATTCTAGGAATCTACACAAGAAATCCAGAAATCACAAAGGGGGGGAGGACTATCACAAACGGGAGCATAAAGCTCACCAACACGTGTATCACAAACGGAACGCTAATTCCATGGTCGCTAACCATCACAAATTGAGCCGAAGCTCCACAAACGGCCCGAAGACCATGGGTTGCTACCCCATCACAAATTGAGTCGAAACTCCACAAAACGGGGTTTAGTCTCCCTCGCAGACAAAGAGACATCGCACATTGCTAGTCTAAATCACAAAGATGATCGTCATGATCAGCGAGAAGTGTCAATTACACTAAGCTAGTAAATATATGAGTTTAGTTTCATGTCCCATAACCACTTGCTTAACTTAAATATTTACGAACAAACTGTAAATCTCCACTAGAAAATTGTCACAAGAGGTTCAATCGAACAAGTCCAAGAATTAACCGACAAAGTAAACGCAAGCGTTTCATACCACTTGTTTTACTAAGCCGTTTAATTAGATTTCTCATACGAGTGAGGTAAAGGTTTGTATATACTAATAGATTGGAAAACGGTTTTATAAACGAATTTGGTATTAAAAGAGTATTGAAATCGTTTGAGGAAAGAGTTTTGATATTTACTACTAGTATAGAAAACCTTTATATTTTTAAAGTGACAAATCACGAAGAAGATTGTAAGAACAACCAATCACAAAAATTCACATACGAAGACGTGAATAAAATCCAAAGAAATCGATAAAGAATCCATCGAAATGGATATTCAAAAATCCCTAAAAAGAGTCATCAAAATCATAATAGATGATAACAACAAATAGGATTATCACGAATCGATTAAAATTGGAATTCCAATCCAAAAAGGCAAATTGGACTCAAATAGCAGGTTCAGTCGACTGAACAGAGAATTTCAGTCGACTGACCCTGTACATGGAAATTTTTCAGGTTCAGGAAACTTTCTGTTTCCAGTTTCAGTCGACTGTGCAGAAGTTTTCAGTCGACTGAATCATGCCTGGAAACTCTCGGGTTTCAGGTTCAGTCGACTGAACAGAGATTTCAGTCGACTGAATCATGCCTGGGCTGTTTTTCAGCCTTATACAAATGAAGAGCAAACTCTTCCAAAATGCAATCGGACGAACATTGGCTCTAAGGGTTTATGCCAAACGGCAACCCGGCCCTATATGCTCCTCGATGCATCACCAAAAGCATGATCAAACATCCATAAAAGGATTTTACACAAATTTGTCTTAAAAACCCAAAAATTGGAATATTCACAAAACCAATCCAAATCAAGAGCAAATGCACATGAAGAAGTGTTAGGAATTCATACCCAACAACCAAAGATAATTATAGTCATAGATGTGAGATAAAAATCTCACCTTTTCACAAAATCGAACAAGAAGAAGCTTGAAAGCAATTGGAGAATCAACCTCTCTTCAACCCAACCCAAATGAGCTTGACTCTAAGCTCAAAAACAAGAACATTCCCAAGATTAGGTTTAGGAATTTCTGAAATTGGGAAGAGAATAAGTTGGAGAAGAAGAAGAGAAGCTTACCAATGGGTTCTTCTTGAGTTTGGAGCAAGGAATTTGATTTGCAAGAGAAACTAGGGTTTTGGAATTTTAATTTCCAATCTCTCCCACCATTAACACTCTAAAAACTGAAATGAGAAGAGAATGAGGGTGAGTGGGGAAGAGTGGCTTAGATTTGAGCATAAGTTAACATAGGGTTGAGCCCAAAAACCAAACCCAAAGTAAAAAGTAGCAGAAATCAACTTTCTCCAAACATATCGAAGCTTATACTCAAAAAGGTCGCAAACGGCATTTTAAACTCAATGGGAGTGGTCCCGAGCCCTAATTCGACCGTATGCAAAAAGTAGCTTTTCGGACTAAAATCCGACTACCGATAAAATATTTAAATAAAATATTTAAATATAAAATCGACAAATATGCGGGTTGTTACAGACTCCCCTCCTTAAAGAAATTGCGTCCTTGCAATATTACAAGAAGAAGATATATAGTAACAAACATAGAAGCATATTCAACACAAAAGAAGTTTGAAATAAGAAGTTCACCTCAAATAGCACGAGAAAGTAAGTCCGGATGTGTACGCTCGATGTACTCTCTAGATTCCCAAGAACAATCCTTAGGATTTGAAGACCATTGAACTTTAACAAGCGGAACATCTTTATTTCGAAGTCGTTTGACTTCCGAAGCAATGATACGAATAGGATGTTGCTCATAAGTTAAATTAGGCGAAACTTCAATCTCTTCCACAACACCGGGCTCAAGAATAGAATCGGAATCTCGAAGACATTTTCGAAGTTGAGAAACGTGAAACACGTCATGCATAGCAGAAAATTGAGCCGGTAATAAAAGGCGATAAGCCATGGAACCAATACGTTCGGTGATAGGAAATGGCCCAATATATCGAGGCGCTAACTTTCCCGATCGACTGAAACGTACAACACCTTTCATAGGTGAAACACGAATGAACACAAGATCTCCCACAGAAAATTCTAACTTCCTTCTCCGGTTATCGGCATAGGATTTTTGTCTACTTTGGGCTTCTTTCATCCTATGACGAATAAGATCAATCTTTTCTGTGGAATCACGAATAAAATCTGGACCTAAAGCCAGCTTCTCACCGGCCTCAAGCCAACAAGAAGGAGATCGGCATGGCCTACCATAGAGTGCCTCGAAAGGTGCCATACCAATACTAGATTGGAAGCTATTATTATAGGAAAATTCAACAAGTGAGATATGATCTTCCCAACCTCCACCAAAATCAAGAACACAAGCACGAAGAAGATCTTCAAGAGTTTGATTCACACGCTCGGTTTGTCCATCGGACTGGGGATGATAAGCGGTGCTAAAATTAAGCTTCGTTCCCAAAGCTTTTTGAAGACTCTTCCAAAATCCACTAGTAAACAATGGATCACGATCACTAACAATTGAAGTAGGAACCCCATGCAATTTAACAATTTCTTTGATAAATATCTTGGCCAAAAGAGGAACAGTTCGGTTAGACCGAACGGGAATAAAATGGGCGGATTTAGTAAGTCTATCAACAATTACCCATAAGCTATCATAACCCGATCGAGAACGGGGAAGGCCATCTATAAAATCCATGGAAATTTGATCCCACTTCCAAACTGGAATTTCTAAAGGTTGCAATAACCCACCGGGCCTTTGATGTTCGGCCTTAACGAGTTGGCAAGTCATGCAACGTTTAACGAAGTTAGCGATGTCAAGTTTCATTCCCTCCCAATAATAAAGTCGCTTCATATCCGCGTACATTTTACTACTACCGGGATGAATGGTAAACTTAGAACGATGTGAATCTTCTAAAATATCTTTACGAAGATCACCAATATTTGGCACGACAAGTCTACCAAATTTCCGAATGCCGCCACGAGAATCGATATCAAAGTCTTTCAAACCTTCAATATCCATTTTATCCCTAATATTTTGGCCAAGAAGAGCCAAGTCGGGATCTAGCCCTTGAGCTTCAAGAATGCGGTCTAAAAGAGATGGATGAGCCACAAGGCTACATAAAACAAACGATGAGCATAAATCGGAAACACGGTCTCGAATTTCGCAAGTGGATAAAATCTCGAGATCGTTCCATTCGGATATCATCATAGAAACAACAGCTTGTTGTTTACGGCTAAGAGCATCGGCGACAAGATTACCCTTACCGGGAGTATAAAGAATATCAAGATCATATGGTGCAAGAAATTCGAGCCAACGCTGTTGACGCAAATTAAGTTCCTTTTGAGATAATAAATATTTCAAAGACTTATGATCTGTGTAAAGAACAAATTTCTCTCCTAAGAGATAATGACGCCAAATCCAAAGAGCAAAAACAATAGCCGCGAGCTCTAAATCATGAGTGGCATATCTAGTCTCAGCAGGTTTCAATTGCCTAGAAGCATAAGCAATAACGCGTTCCTTTTGCATAAGAACGGCACCCAAACCAATGCGACCAGCATCGGTATAAACAACGAAATCTTGATTCCCATCGGGAATAACAAGAATAGGAGCATCAGAAAGAAGTTCTTTTAATTTCTGAAAAGAAGCTTCACATTTGTCCGACCAAATGTATTTAACACCTTTCTTCGTCAAGCTAGTGAGAGGCACGACAATTTTAGAAAAGTCTTTAATAAAGCGACGGTAATAGCCCGCCAATCCAAGAAAACTACGAATCTCTGTCACACTCTCCGGTCTCTTCCAATCTTGAATCGCTTCAACCTTTGAAGGATCCACGGAAATTCCGGATTCGGAAATGATGTGACCGAGAAACTTCACACGAGATTGCCAAAAATGGCATTTAGAAAATTTTGCCTTTAATTGATTACTCCTAAGAGTTTCCAACACAATCCAAAGATGTTTTTCATGCTCCTCCTCGATTTTAGAATAAACAAGAATATCATCGATAAAGATGAGAACAAACCGGTCGAGAAAGTCTTTAAAAACTCGATTCATTAAGTCAACGAAATAAGCCGGGGCATTAGTTAACCCAAATGGCATAACAAGCCATTCATAAGATCCATACCGAGTACGGAACGATGTTAAAGGAATGCTATCCTCTGCAATACGAAGCTGATGAAAACCGGTAGCCAAGTCCAATCGTGAAAAGACTCTAGCACCACTAAGTTGATCGAATAGATCATCAATCCGAGGTAAAGGATATTTATTTTTGATAGTAAGATCATTAAGCTTGCGATAGTCAACGCAAAGCCTAAGTGTACCATCAGATTTCTTCACAAAAATAGCTGAAGCTCCCCAAGGCGAGGAACTAGAGCGAATAAATTGCTTCGTTTCCAATTCAGATAATTGTTTACGCATCTCCTCGTTTTCTTTATTGGACATACGATAAGGAGGACGAGTGATAGGTTGAGCTCCCGGAGTAAGATTAATTCTGAACTCAATTGCTCGTTTAGGTGGTAATCCTAAAACGGGCTCGAATATGTCGGAAAATTCACAAACGACGTGAATAAGAGAAATAATATCACCCTCATCGTCATCATCATCACGAGGATTTAAAGAATATAAAGATGCAACCAAAGCAGAATCTGAATCTTTAAGAATAACAGAAACCTGATTAACAGATTGAGGATGTCGAAGATGAATAGTCCGCTCAGGACATAGGATATGAGCTTCATAATGGTTAAGCCAATCCATTCCCAAAATCATTCCAAAGCCTAAATAACGCATGACATGCAAATCGGCTCGGAAAGATAAATCACACAAAATAATCTCGACATCTTTACACAATAAACTGATTGTTGCGGATCCACCAACCGGATTCGCAATTCTCAAAGAAGTCATTAAACACAAAACATCCAAAGAAAAAGCATCAACAAGTTCTTTTGATATAAAAGAATGGGACGCACCCGTATCAAAAAGAACTCGAATAGGATGATCACGAAACAAAATAATTCCATCTAGAATAGAATGAGAAATACCTTGGCCACGAGATGTGTTGCCAGGGGCTTGAGCAACATTTAACTTTCCCTCCTTCTTGCCCTGAAGCTTGGGGCATGAAGATATAACATGACCGGGAACTTTGCAGTAGCGACAAGAAAGAGACTTTGGGCACTTGTTCGCATAATGGTCCTTCGAACCACAATTATAGCATTCCCCACGACCAAAGGAAGAAGTCTTTGCCATGGAGGTTGCTTGCTTCCCTTTCTTATTGGGATAAGGGCCTTTAAATTTGTTTCACCTCTTTCTGTTGTTGAAGTTTGGTTTGGAACCCACCACTTCAACATCATTCTCTCTATCCGCCTCTTCAAGACGAAGAGCGATATCAACGAGTTGGTCGAAAGAAACTTCTAACTTTAAAAGTAATGGCTTCTTGAGGCATTTGTTTAAGCCATAAACGAATCTCTGATTCTTCTTAAGAGAGGTGTTGATGTATTCAACCCCATATTTGGAAAGCGACTCGAAGGAGGCGACGTAATCAGTCACGGAGGACTCACCTTGAACAAGGTCTATAAATCGTCGAGCCAATGTCACTTTCTCTGCTTCCGGTACAAATTTCAACTCGAAGCGTTCTCGGAATCTCTCCCAAGTGAGATCCGCCTCATTAATCTCAGAAACAAGAAGCTCGTACCAATCCAATGCTCTTTCTCGGAGCATACTAGAGGCTACCTGAACTCGGTGAAGGTCAATAAGATTCATGCGTGAAAAGATGCGATCGCATGTTCTTAGCCAAGCCTGTACTTCAATAACAGTTTCGGAACCTTTGAATGACTCCCCACCCAAATTAGTGTAATCGCTACACAAGCGTGCAAACCCCGACTTTGGGTGAGTAGGTTCCGGGTTAGCTCCAGCCGCTTGAGCATTTGTTACCAAATCAAGAAGCTGTTGAGCAGTCATAAAAACTCCATCCTGGGGCGGAGTGCTAGATGGCACGGCTCTGGGGCGGCCTGGTCTAGACATTTCTCTTCCTTAAGAAAGAAGGAAGAAGAAGAAAAAGGTTATTCACCAAATTGAATATCAAGAAATCTTGATAGATAAACAAGGAATCATAAGAAAAATAGGATAGAACGATACGAAGACCCGAATAAAATCCTAAAGCACAACTCCTAAGAAAGACTTAGGACGATGATCCTTGTTATAATATTCCATATTGTTCCGAAGTTTGGCTTTGATACCAAGCTGTGACGCCCCACCTCTATACCCACGCTAGCCAAGAACATTACGGTGAATGCTGTCGACTAGCATGGAGAATAAGGCTGTTGAGGAGCGACCATCCGTGTAATTTCTTTGCACGAGCACCGATATGTCAGATAATATAACATGCATTCTATTTTAAGAGGAAATCCGACATACCAACACAAACTCAAAGCTACTACACGGTGGCTATATAAATCCTTCGGAAACAAATATAGAAATAAACATAACACAAACCAGTCACAGACAATTCATATCACAAAGGCGAAATAAGATACGAATATTACACTAGAAAGTGTACAACAGAGTAGTGGTCTCAAAAGTTC
Source organism: Allium cepa (assembly GCA_030765085.1). Lineage (NCBI taxonomy): Eukaryota > Viridiplantae > Streptophyta > Magnoliopsida > Asparagales > Amaryllidaceae > Allium > Allium cepa. Next base: position 764,041,065 of record CM060941.1, on the reverse strand, counting down.
CACAATATCACAAAAGAATAGTTACATGAACTACACAAAAGAATAAGTATACATTATGGAGTCTATATCTCAATGTATACAACAAAAACTACTAATCTAAGTAGTTAACCAAAAGCAAGAGAAATCAATCCCAAGAGAGAAGTCAAGCAGAAGCACCTGTAACATCTCGGTCTGACCCGAGTATTATTTAATAAGAAAATAATAAACGGATCAGTCTAACTATAAATATCAGATGGAACGATATAGAGTAAGAGATATGACTAAACACATAATAATCACAATGCCAAGCTGTGATATATATATATATATATATATATATATATATATATATATACTTAGTTGATAATCATCAAGAGATTAATCAATGTCACCAAATCTACACAAGAATCAAAGAAACGTCATACTCCTAATTTCGTTCACCATACCATAAATATTGACGATAATATCAACGTCAATCACAAAAGTCAATGACACACAAATTCCAGAAGACTACACAAGAAATCCAGAAACCACTAAAGTCAATGACACACAAATTCACCAATGCACAAATATTGATAAAACTTATCAATGGAAATCACGAAAATTGGTGAAACACAAATTCTAGGAATCTACACAAGAAATCCAGAAATCACAAAGGGGGGGAGGACTATCACAAACGGGAGCATAAAGCTCACCAACACGTGTATCACAAATGGAACGCTAATTCCATGGTCGCTAACCATCACAAATTGAGCCGAAGCTCCACAAACGGCCCGAAGACCATGGGTTGCTACCCCATCACAAATTGAGTCGAAACTCCACAAAACGGGGTTTAGTCTCCCTCGCAGACAAAGAGACATCGCACATTGCTAGTCTAAATCACAAAGATGATCGTCATGATCAGCGAGAAGTGTCAATTACACTAAGCTAGTAAATATATGAGTTTAGCTTCATGTCCCATAACCACTTGCTTAACTTAAATATTTACGAACAAACTGTAAATCTCCACTAGAAAATTGTCACAAGAGGTTCAATCGAACAAGTCCAAGAATTAACCGACAAAGTAAACGCAAGCGTTTCATACCACTTGTTTTACTAAGCCGTTTAATTAGATTTCTCATACGAGTGAGGTAAAGGTTTGTATATACTAATAGATTGGAAAACGGTTTTATAAACGAATTTGGTATTAAAAGAGTATTGAAATCGTTTGAGGAAAGAGTTTTGATATTTACTACTAGTATAGAAAACCTTTATATTTTTAAAGTGACAAATCACGAAGAAGATTGTAAGAACAACCAATCACAAAAATTCACATACGAAGACGTGAATAAAATCCAAAGAAATCGATAAAGAATCCATCGAAATGGATATTCAAAAATCCCTAAAAAGAGTCATCAAAATCATAATAGATGATAACAACAAATAAGATTATCACGAATCGATTTAAATTGGAATTCCAATCCAAAAAGGCAAATTGGACTCAAATAGCAGGTTCAGTCGACTGTTCAGAGAATTTCAGTCGACTGACCCTGTACATGGAAATTTTTCAGGTTCAGGAAACTTTCTGTTTCCAGTTTCAGTCGACTGTGCAGAAGTTTTCAGTCGACTGAATCATGCCTGGAAACTCTCGGGTTTCAGGTTCAGTCGACTGAACAGAGATTTCAGTCGACTGAATCATGCCTGGGCTGTTTTTCAGCCTTATACAAATGAAGAGCAAACTCTTCCAAAATGCAATCGGACGAACATTGGCTCTAAGGGTTTATGCCAAACGGCAAACCGGCCCTATATGCTCCTCGATGCATCACCAAAAGCATGATCAAACATCCATAAAAGGATTTTACACAAATTTGTCTTAAAAACCCAAAAATTGGAATATTCACAAAACCAATCCAAATCAAGAGCAAATGCACATGAAGAAGTGTTAGGAATTCATACCCAACAACCAAAGATAATTATAGTCATAGATGTGAGATAAAAATCTCACCTTTTCACAAAATCGAACAAGAAGAAGCTTGAAAGCAATTGGAGAATCAACCTCTCTTCAACCCAACCCAAATGAGCTTGACTCTAAGCTCAAAAACAAGAACATTCCCAAGATTAGGTTTAGGAATTTCTGAAATTGGGAAGAGAATAAGTTGGAGAAGAAGAAGAGAAGCTTACCAATGGGTTCTTCTTGAGTTTGGAGCAAGGAATTTGATTTGCAAGAGAAACTAGGGTTTTGGAATTTTAATTTCCAATCTCTCCCACCATTAACACTCTAAAAACTGAAATGAGAAGAGAATGAGGGTGAGTGGGGAAGAGTGGCTTAGATTTGAGCATAAGTTAACATAGGGTTGAGCCCAAAAACCAAACCCAAAGTAAAAAGTAGCAGAAATCAACTTTCTCCAAACATATCGAAGCTTATACTCAAAAAGGTCGCAAACGGCATTTTAAACTCAATGGGAGTGGTCCCGAGCCCTAATTCGACCGTATGCAAAAAGTAGCTTTTCGGACTAAAATCCGACTACCGATAAAATATTTAAATAAAATATTTAAATATAAAATCGACAAATATGCGGGTTGTTACATAATTGCTTAGTGAAATTTGTCAAGAGAATTAATTAAGATAATTAATTATGGAATAATTAATTTATTAATGAAGTAAATAAAAGAATAGTTAATTACATATTGAGATTAATCGAGAATGATAAATATGGGGGCTGAATTAAAGTAATTAATTTAGATTAGAACAAATCAAAAACATAATTGAAATCATTAATTTATATAATCAACAGTGAAATTAAAGATTGGTTAATTAAGATGAACTAATCATAAGACTCATGAGAAATTAATTAACAATTAAGAATTTGTGTAATTGATAATAGTGGATCAATTTGTGAAGTAATTAAAGATTACTCGTTGAGTTGGGCAAAATAATTAATGCCGTGAAATTAATTAAAGATAATTACTTGAATGGAATTGGAAGATAATTAATCCGGGGTGATTAATTAAGACAAATCAGAAAGGGGATGATTAATTAATTTGGAATTAATTAATGAAAGAATCTAAGTGTTTAAGACCTGAAATTCAATTTGAGTCAATAGAAACGATTTGTGTGTGATTAAGCTTTGCTTCTGAATGATTGGATGATATTGGACGATTTGAAAAGAAGTGGATAACTCTGATATGAAATGTTGAATATTTCTTTGGATAACTTGGAATAGAATGTCATGGGATGCGATAAGACCGGGATCAGGTATTAGGAAATACCCGAAACCACTTCGAATTTTTATAAATCAATTTGAGAAATCAATAGGCTGGGAAGAAACGATTTAAGTAAATTGGATTATTTTATCTACGTTTGGTACTTAGAAATTTATATGTGAAATAAGCATTGCTTGTAGCAAATTGTGAACTGATTTAATTGATATAAGTTATCCCGGGTTTATATACATCGTGTACCTTTGTATTCCTTGTTCGATTGGGTTTACTCACGCTGGTTTCCAGCCTGACCCGGGTGTTACTTTGGTGTAATGCTCGGGTCAGACCGAGTATTACAGATTTTCAGGTAGGTTCGTTCTGGAGCTCAGAAGGCGAGCTGGATGGCTATAACGTATAGAGTATTTCCGCTGTAGTATATTATTGTGTATCTGAGACGTGGTTTGTATATGTCCAGTGTCTGTATATATGTGTAACTCCGATGTATTAGAATGTAATCGACAGATATAGTATTCTTTTGCAACTGTTATTATTTATTATTATATTTTATCCGCTGCGATTGTGAGATGTTCGGTGTTTCTGTTCTTCTTCTTCTATCTCTTTCTTCTTTTTCATAACTGTTTGGAATTTTCGGGTTAGAAAATTTCGGGTCGTTACACTTCTGATGCAGGGGATCAGGGTGGATCTTCGGTACGGTGATCTAGACCACGTACTGTAATGGGTGGTACCCCAGTAGTCGTACCATTGATGGAAATCCATTCTCCCTATGCGCCTTTGCGGTTTTGTTCGTAGAACCTAGTATTGCCTGGCAATTGATGAATGTAACAATTTCGGCTATTTGAGTGAGTATTTATATATAGACACTATTATAACATGGGAGGATTTGGTAAGAAATGTTTTGGTTATAGTAAGGTAAAAACCCGACATGTTTATTTGTGGGGTGGTCTTACGAGATACCTTTGATTTCAAAGGATTTTGAAAACTTTAACAATCCAATTGAGTGTGTTTTCTCACGATTGTTTCCCAGAATGACTCGGTGGGTCAGACCGAGTATTATAGAGTATAGATTTTGGATGGACTGCTGTGGAGCTGAGGAGACGAGTTGGATGATGAGGTATATTTCCGTAGATTTATATTTCCGTTGTACAGAGAAGGCTGTATATTCAGCTTTTGGAGGACAAGATATTATAACTGTCCTGAATTGTGTTGTTGATTTGTATTCTATTCTGGTGATGTAATGTACAAACAGATATAGTTCTTCTTGTTTAAAGATCAGTCATTAATCTATTATATATTGTTCCGTTGCGATGGTGAGATTCTGATATTATTTTCTATTTCTTCTTCTACCTCCTTCTTTAACCCCAATGATTCGATTTTCCGGCATTCGATTGTTCGGCATTTGATACAGTGAATGTATTGATGTCGATTTTTTTTCGAGCGTTGAAAAATCGGGTTGTTATAGTTGGTATCAGAGTTGAAGATTAAGCGAGAACCTTGGCTCTGGTGGGAATTACTCATAAAATAGAGTCGGTAGTACTCTAGAATGAGTTTGAGTATATTAATAGATATGAGAATGTATTTGACAGTGAATATAAAAATTGTTTTTATATTGTGCTGACTCATTGGTTGAGTGTTTATAGATTCTGGCCGACATGTGGGATGCCATGTTATCGATAGGGGTTTCTAAACTGTTAAACAAGATAAACCGACATAGTATTGTTTGAAGATAGGGTAAATGAAATTGTTTTACCCAAATTATTTTTTTATATAAAAGAAAGAATTTTTTGTAAATTATCATGTTATATGGTTGCTTGGTTGTTAGGAAGTGATAATATTCAATTATTATCATTATAATATGGAAATTGAATAAGGAATTGAAAATTTTAACCAGAGTTAAGAATTAATTCATGCACAAAATGGAATTTGTAAATATGAATTATAAATGTGATTTATAATTGGAAATGAAACAAAAATTCCAGAGTAACTTTTTTGAATATGGATTGATAGGATTTTGACATTTGAAATTTTGAGAAAACTTAATTCCTTTTGAGTTTGAAAATGATTTTCAAAGGTTTTGGAGAAATAATGGTGATATTATTTGAAAATATTTTTGAATGGGATTTGAAACCTTGTGAGATTTCGAATTTAAAAATATTTGAAAAGGGTTTTAAAGAGATAAAGCACTAGACTCTTTTCGGTCACTGGAAAATAACTTCGGTAACAATTGCAGCATCATCGATGTTCATTTTCGAGTTTCTAGGAGAGGAATTGCTGCCAAATTGTTTTAAATTGGAGTTGTTTGCAAAACTGGGTTTGGTTTTGAAATTCAAAGGATAATTTGATATGCAAATGAATTATGTATATAATTGATCTCAAAAATGATTTTTGAAGTAATTGTTTAAAAGACTCTGGAATCTTATTTAAAATGTTTATGGAAATATAAATGGATTTGATAAGTAGTAAAATTTGAATTTTTTAGAATAGAAAATTTAACTTGGAGGAGAGTTAAAAATTGAAAGTATGAAAGAAAATGAAATAAGTTAGAATGTAAGCCAATTAAATAAAGTAAATTAAAAGAAGTAGCAATGGAAACTAAATAAGTTGGGAAACTTAAAGAAGAATCTAAGAAGACAAGGTAAAATGGCCATTGGAATAAATGTGGGAATGAAACAAACTAATGTAATTTGTAAGTAAATGGAATTTAAACTGAATTTTTAAAATTCAATTTGATTTATGTTAAGTAAAGTAAAATTGAAAAAATATAGTTGAGTTGGACTAAATAAAACAAAAGATTGAAAATAAAAATTAGTAAGTAAACTAATTGATTAAGTGGGTAAGCAAATGAATTAGAATTGAATATTGGAATGATATTATGCGAAGTAAAGAAGTTATGAAATTAGTTCGAAGCGGACTAAAAATAATTAAAGTTTGGAAAAAATCCATTGGGATTTAAAATAAATTAGTAAATGGAACTAATTAAAAGAAATGGTTAATTAAATATGGTTTGAAATACGACGAATAAAATTCAATATTTAAAGATAAAAGGTAAATTGTATTCAGAATGGAATTAAAATTTAAGTTAAATACAAAAGCTTAAGTGGTGAAGTGAAATTAAATATAAGAAGTACATAAAATATTTATATTGGACTCAAGAAATGGATGGTGAAATTCTTAAGTAAAATTTGACATTGGGAGAATATTCTAAGTTAATATTTAGATGAAGATTTAATAGAAGTGTGTGAAATAATAGTTGGGAATAAGAGAATAGAAATCAAAATAAATGTGAATAAAAGAGAATTGATAAAGATAATAATCAGTTGAAATAAATACGTAGGATGTACGTATATCATTTATTCGCGTAGCGATTTGATCCAGATTCGAGCATAGAATTTCGAGATAATTATATCGATCTGAGTTGGGATTTTTCACTCGATTTCCGACGGCGAACTCTGGATATGGTTTTTTATTGATCCTGAAGTTCTCTATCATAGTATATGGCTATGCAAGGAGAAAGACAGTTTTTGATCAAGAAACCAGATCTGAGTCCGCACTAGAAAGTCGGATGGACGATACTAGTTCGGAAGTGAAATTGTGTGATCAATTGATTGATCGAATTTGGTATGGCGTACGGATGATATATGTACATCGTACATGCTTGAATAAAATAAATATTGAAAATTTTGTAAGAAATGTATAAAATGATTTTGAATGTTGTAATTGGACAGTACTGCTAAGTAGGATATATAGGTGTTTTAAAAGCAAAAGGAAATTGGTGTTTTGATTTCAGAAGATAAAATTGTACGGCCCGACAAAAAGGTATGTATTTAAATTGTCGTATGAAATTTGATGATTTTCTGGTCTAGCCACTTGGCATTTTGTTTCTTTTAAAATTTGGGGGCCCGTAGAGGCATTTTGTAGTTGATTCGAGCTAGCCGCGCAAAGAAGACGCTGGTAAAAAATTTCGAAAATTTAGGGAGTTAGAAAAAAAATTGTGAAAATTCTGATAATTTAAAATTTGGTTTTAAATTTGATTGGTTGAGTAAATAATGTTGTTTGGAAACTATGGATGAGTTTGGAAAGTTAGTAAGAGTGATGTTGTGTCTTTTATAAAAGATTGTTTTGGAAATCGTTGAAAACTGTTTGGTTTTAGGAAGTTGTTAAAAACTATTTGGACTGGGAAAATAGTTAACGGGCTATGGACCATTCTTCTTAACAATTAATTTCGGGGATGAAATTCTTTTAAGGGGGGAGGAATGTGACGAACCGGGATTTCTGGTTATTTGAAATTGAAATATTTAATTGATTTTAAATATTTGAAAGTTAGTTTAACATGAATTTCAAATATCACTATTTATTTATCAATTAAATTATTGAATTTAATTATTGAAAGTTGGGTAAAGTATTAAATCTGGAATTTAAAGCTTGTTAAAAATATTTCAATAGCTTATAAAATTTATATTGATTATACTGAAGATAATAAAAATGATAAAAGTGAATTTGAAGGTGATTTGTTCAGTTTTTGAAATTATATCGTTTAAATTGATATTTAAAATAGTCTTCCGAGGCACAGTCTTGGAATTTTACGAAACCAGTTCCATTGGATCTGTAATAATGGATTTCGAATTTCATAGTGTTTGGAGTTGTCGTGTCATCGTACGATAGATAAACGCGCTGAATTTATATCGAAAAATTAATATAATTACTGGGTCCAAAAAGCTATCTTCTCTATACGATCGAATTAGGACTCGAAACCTTTTTCATTGCGTTCGGGATAGGGGTATAACATTATGAATGCCTTGCGGCATGCTCGATAGGATGTGAAGATTATAAGCTACAATTTGAAGACGATTTAAATTTGAATTTGAATTTAAATATAATATTTTTTGTATTTAATACTATGGTAGGCCTTTGAAGACATGTATTCTATTTTTTGTCAACACGTCTCGTACATTGTCTGCCTTGTGCAGTTCTTTTTCTTCTTCCTTGTTTCTTTATATTCTTTTTAAAAGAAAACGTAAAACGATCGAAAAAAAATATAATAAACGAATCAAAGTCGTGCCCTCCTCTTTATTTTCAAATCAATCATTCAAGCCCTAAAGAAATAATAATGGAGGCACGTTTCAAATCAAATCGAGCTCGAGTTCGGAGACGATTTCCTAGCATGGGTTAGATAAGGGGCGGCGGTGGTGCCAGAGAGGTCTCATGAAGCTTGCGTTCAATCAAAGGAGGAGACACGATCGTTGAGAGGGAAGGAACTCGATCGAATTTAAGGTGTCGAATTCGATTCGCCAGAAGAGGTAGCATAGGCGATGGCCTGATGTGCCAGGTCGCAAATTTGCCGTTGATGTTGGCGGCCACGGCGACACTTGAATGACGTCACCGTGAGTGGCTCGGTGTCGAGCGTGTGCACCAAGGATGGGATGGTTGTAGAACCGTGCTCGTTGAAGCGGAGGATCGCGATGGTGGCTTTGGTTGTCAGTTTGCAGTGAGGTGCAGTTTTATTTTATTTTTTTTGATTTAATTTAAAATATATGTATGGATTAGAGAAAAATTATAGAATTGGTGTAAAGATTAGATTTTTAAATCTATGCAGTTATTTTTACAAGTATATGCGTTTTCAAAAATAAAAATGACAATAAGTATGCATATGCACATTTTAAACATACCGGTTTATTTTAAATAACGTAATATGGTGATTAATTTGTTTAATAAACTTATTTAATTATTTTTGTTGCTAAAAATATTAAAAAGGGAATTAGCTTAAAATTAAATCATTAGTTTAGAACTAAATCACTAGTTAATTTAATTATTAGTTAATTAAATTTATTAAATGGAAATTGATTTTCGATTGTTTAGAATATTAATAAACTGTATAAGTATTTATACAAGGTCTAAAATCATGGAGAACCAAGTCAAGATGGATCGGGTTGCAAATAATAAAATCAAAAGGCGAGTTAATCTCGCTCACATCTGGTTATCAGTGATTGTATATAGTTAAATTCAAATTATTGAAATGGTTGCTTGAATTTATGATCTATTATCAGTTTGGATATGATATTATATATAGTGTGCGTGTGTGTGTGTATATATATATATATATATATATATATTAGAGTGATTGATTTCTCGCATTATATAGCGGATGAGACTCTATGCTCCCCGCATAATAGCGGATGACCCCATATACCGTGATATTCCACCTCAAAGTAGGATTAGTATTTTATTTGTTGTGCTAACATCTATGGATGCAGGGAAACAGGTTGGAAGGATCCAACTGGATTCCTCAAAACGTTGAATTTATTTTATATTCAAGATGTGATTTATGTGATAATCTGTGATGATAATATTGATTATATTGGAAATGGAAATTATTGAATGTTATGATTTGGTTGAATATATATGGTGTTCGAGAGAATGAAAATATATAACTTGGTATTTTTAAAGGAAGTAAAAAGGGAAATTTTAAGTAAAATAAATATAGTGAAATTGATAAATTAAAGAATGAATTTGGGAAAGGATAAAAGTTTTTTTTTAAAATTCTAATAAATAAATTCTGAATATAGAAAAGAAGATTTTTGAATAAATGGGAATAAATGATTTTTTTTAAACTTCAGTGATATTATTTAAAGAAATAAAAGATTTGTTTTTAAATTCAAGGTTTAAAAATAGTTTGGGAGAGATGAGAAGTATTTTGGAAAAAAAGTAGGAAATTGGTATTTTCAATTTAAATAAGATTTTAAATCATAATAAAAGGATGAATCTAAATTAATGGGTTTTGAAATAAATTGGAGAAGTAAAGGAAATAATTTAAAAATGGAGTAAATTTTGAAAATCGATTTGGAAATTGATTTAGTGTTTGAAACTGTGTTTAAAAAAGGAGAATGAGATTATGGAATTTATAAACGGGTTTATAAATAAGTGAAGTATTTATCAGAGGATAATTTGGAAGTATAAATTCAAGATGTGAATTTATAAAGGAATGTTTAACTTGTTTTAAAAATAAATAGTGGTTTATTTTCAAAGATGTGAAAGAAAAGTATATTTCCCTGAACCAAGTACGTTTTCAAGCAGATTTTTAAGTATAAGTTAAAAGTTTTGAAGTTGTTTTAAAAGAATGTTTTTGAGAATTATTATTTAAGTTGTTGAAACTTTAAAGGTAAATATTTATTAAATTAGTTATAGCAGTAATTATTTTAAAAGGTTAATTGGTATTATGATTTAAAAAGGATAATTATTAATATTATATTTTAGAAAGTAGTTTTATTTCAAAGATAGTTTGGCCAAAGTTTTTATTCGAAAACTTGTATAGAATTTCGTAACTTTTATTTTAAAATTTGTTTTGGCTTACGTTTTACATAAGAAGTTATTATAAAATTTCATAACTAGTAATTTAAATAAGGTCTTTTAAGTGGTTTTTATTTTAAATGTTTTAAAGTATATATATTTTCGAGTAAAGCGATTTTAATTTATTTTAAAATCTAAGTATTAAGACTTGGTGAATTTCAGTGGAAACAAACAGTGTTTGAAAATTTATTCTACGAGAGAAAAGTGATTTGAAAATTATTTTCAAAAGAGTTGAAGTGTAGAAAAATAGATTGTAAAGATGTTTTGAAATAAATAATTTGGAAAATTATTTAAATCTGATTGTTGTTTGTGGATGTTATACGACAGTTAAATAATCGACTATCAATATTGGCCAATGCGTTGATCGTTTCGAAGAGACCGGGACCAGAATTAATTTCTCGAAAACCACTTCGATCCGGTTTGAACGTTTTCGTGAGGAAGACAAAAGCTTACAGTCGAAGATGGAACTGTGAAGTGCAAGGGCTAATCACTACTAATCCTGAGGGTAATTCCAAAATGGATGTAGTAGGAGTGGTGCCTTCGGTTCCGTTCGAACACGGAATGGACTTGTATGGATGAATGCTATCAGAACATCGTCTGGAGAATGATGAGCATTCTAAGTGAATGTGTGCTAAAAAGGTAAGGCATAGCCTCAAGCCTCATCAACTGGGAATGTTAAAAACAGGGGAGGTTCATACAAGGCTAAGTGGATAGCAACCAATTAGGGTAAGGTCATCCCTGTCTAGAGGTCCCTTTTATTCGGCTGTGTGGGCGGTTGTTAATCCCAACCGTGGGGTGATCTTATTCGGCGTATCCAGTAAGAGGTAGCTCCGGTCTTGTGATGCAGGGGATTAGGGTGGATTCTCGGTACGGTGATCTAAACCACATACTATGACAGGTGGTACTCCAGTATCCCTGCCATTTATGGAAATCCATTCTCCTTATGCGCCTTTACGGTTTTGTTTGTAGAACCTAGTATTGCTGGAATTTAATGAATGTAACAATTTCGGCTATTTACAGGTCGTTACATTCTCCCCCACTCAAAGAATTAAATAATTTGGAATAAAGAAGAATTAAATTTGTCGAATAAAATATGATTATAATGACTATTCAAATTTATGGTCTTGAAATTGTTAATTTAAGAAAATTTGATAACCTACAATATAAATTGTCTTTATAAATAAAACTTGAGTGCGTATAAAAAGGTTATACACTTAAAGTTTAATAATAAATTGGTTAATAGAGATAAATAGAATACTAGGTTAGTTGAATAATAAGTGGATTAATAAAATAAATTGTTGTTTGAAATAAATTTTGTAATAAACAATGATAAATTGAAAATAAACCAAGTTAAGGAAATTCCTTGAGCTTAAAGTCAATTGTTGAATATAAATTAATTTAAATTGAAATTTATATGGCTTAAATAAATTGTTTATTATGTAATTCAAGTCTATTTTCTTTTGTTATTTCTACTCTCCTACTTCCTTCCTTTTCGGGGACGAAAAGTTTTGAGTGAGGGAGAATGTAACGACCCGTAAATTTAACCGGTTTTAATAACGTTACTAATTAATACTGTACAAGGAAAAAAAAATAGACTACCCCATATTTTGCTTACTTTATATAAAGTATAACTAACAAAAATATAAATACATAAAATACTGTATATAACCCACTTAATATTATAGCATATAATATTTCTTTATAAAATAATATATGTGTTCTATGGCTTATAAACAACACAGCCAATATGTATGCAAACCTGTAAAACTTCTCTTATCTAAAATATATAACTTATGTATACATATATAGAGAATTTTTGGGAAACTAGCCTTTGCATTTCAAACAAGTACTATCATACATCATAACTACATATATAAAAATACAAACCTATACAAAAGGAAAGGTACACGGCCTTAGGCACTGAGGGCACGAGAGGTGGAAGAACAGGAGACAAGGCGGATCAGCTGGGGTCGGGACGGGCCGCTGTGGTGGAAGCTCGGTCAGGGAGGCGAGGGACAGAGGTTTTCTCGCGTGAGAGGTGAGCGGTGGTCGGTAGTTTGGGTCGAGCTTGGTGATAGGCCAGTGGCGGCAGCGGAGAGAGAGTGTGGCCACGGGAAGAGGAGACAACAGTGGTTTGATGCGTGGAAGCTTGGTCGAGAAATGATGGCATCTCGACTTTGGGCAGGCCGATGATGAAGAGGAGTGGTTGTGGTGGTTACTGGGATGGAGCGGCTGTCGACGTGGCAAGTCGTTGAGCTTGGGCGGATCTTGGGTCGAGGGGAAAGGGCGGTGTTGACGTGCAGTGTAGGTGAACGACGTTGGGCAAACTTTCTCTTTTTATTTTATTTTATGTGCACAAGAACTGCTACAGGTAAGAAGAGAAAAATGAAATAGGAAGAAGGAACAGTTCACATCAGGGAAGAAAGAGACTACAGAATCAAAATGGGAACATGCTTTGTTATAAAATAAATTTTCACAAGGGAAACGAACGGACCAAATATAAAATTGAATACAGCTAATCATGTTCATTGAAAGTTGAAACCTATGAATGACAAAGTTCAAAAGCTGGAAAATATAAATGGTTGGTATGAAAATTGAACCGTTGCCTGTAAAAAAAACGTTTACAAAAACGTTTACAAATTTTATACGTCTAGATTCTCGAACAGCCGATGGGAAGGCAACGGTCACCCTTGGATTAAGCAGGATAATTAAGCCAACTTATTGCTTGATTTGGACAGAAAATTTCAAACTTTAAAACCAAAGGAAATTGTCAAGTAAGAAATGGTGTCATTATATCGGACTGTTATCAACCTTTCTGTCTTATATCAAACCTCAAAACACGGAATAAATATACCATAGAGATCAGCACGACGAGACGATCAAAACGGTATACGGATATCAGCGGTACGATTGGATTATAAAATTTTCAAATTTTCCACTACTGAAAATGCATAAAATTCGCAGAAAATTGAGATCGACGGAGCCATAGATGTCCGAATTTGGAAAAACGACAAACTGACAACTTGCTCAAAAGATGGTTTAGAAATTTTCTATGTAAAAATATTTTGGTTTTGAAAATATTTTATTTTCATCGCTTTTTAGCTGATTAAATTGAAGTAAATTTACGCACGAAATAAACTTTCGTATTTTTGGACGAAAATTTACTAGTTGCTATGTTTAACTAGACGCATTCCAAATATAAAATTTATATTTCAAAATTTTATCGTTTAAAATTTCACAAAATTCAATTAGTAACGTTATTAAAACCGGTTAAATTTACGGGTCGTTACATTCTCCCCCCACTCAAAACTTTTCGTCCCCGAAAAGGAAGGAAGTGGGAGAGTAGAAACAACAGAAGAAAATAGACTCGAATTACATAATAAACAATTTATTTAAGCCATATAAATTTCAATTTAAATTAATTTATATTCAACAATTGACGTTAAGCTTAAGGAATTTCCTTAACTTGGTTTATTTTCAATTTATCATTGTTTATTACAAAATTTATTACAAACAACAATTTATTTTATTAATCCACTTATTATTCAACTAACCTAGTATTCTATTTATCTCTATTAACCAATTTATTATTAAACTTTAAGTGTATAACCTTTTTATACGCACTCAAGTTTTATTTATAAAGACAATTTATATTGTAGATTATCAAATTTTCTTAAATTAACAATTTCAAGACCATAAATTTGAATAGTCATTATAATCATATTTTATTCGACAAATTTAATTCTTCTTTATTCCAAATTATTTAATTTATTCTACTTAATATATCCTATCACATATATATTAAGTATATTTACATTTATTATAACTACTCAAATTTATTTAAAATTCCTTTGATATCATTTATATCGTATAATGTTCAATTACATAGTTAACCTTTGAAAATTTAGGTAAGTTATATATAATGCAATTGGGTATTATCCAAATAAAATTTTACAATTCTCTTATTTCAAGTTAAGTATTTAGTCAAAAAATTTGGCTTCATTTAAAATCATCCTTAAATAAAATTTTAAGAATTAATTTTCGATTAATTTCAAACAACTTAGAGATAAAATAAATAAGTATATACATATATATATATATATATATATCATAATATATCAAATCAAATTCAAAATCATCAATATATTATAAATCAAGTCATGTTTAGATATTCAAATCAATTTATTTTTCAAAACAAACCGTAGCAAATCTACAGAATAGTCTCTCCACTTCGAAACTCGAAAATAAATGTCGATGATGCGGCCATCATCACCGAGATTATTTTCCAGCGACAAAGAAAAGAGCACTGATTTTAATCATTTAAAATTCTTTGAAAACTATTTCTATATGAAAATATTTTAAATAATATACGTTTAAAAGCTTTAAAACCAAAGTTGAAACCACCGGAAATTTAATTCTCAAATTCTGGATTTAAATTCACTTCAAATTCCAAATCAAATTATAACTAAGTTTTGTAAATTCATTTATTTATATTATGAAATAGTCAATGGTTTATAAAGCAATAAATGTAAATAAAATTTTCACATTTCGAACGATGGATTCATTAACATTTAATTTCAGAAAAATTTATACTTATACATAATATAATTATACAAAACCATTTTATTCACCAATTTGAAAATATTATTGCGTCGGTTTGTTCTGCTCAAGCGTTTTGGAAATCCTATCGATAGCATTGATCAGACGAATCGATCGGAAACCCAAATCAACATCAATAACTCAAACAACACAACATATATAAAAAAATTTAACATTAATTTATAAATATATTTCCTCGCTCGACGATACAAGTATGAATTTCAAAATAAGTATATTGATTTAAATTTGATGGAAATCAAATCAAAGAGAATTTTGATTCGATAATAAGTTCGAAACAGAAGAGAAGATAATTCAATTAACAGAATCGTGAGATGGATAAGCTTATTTAATTCACGGGCAACCTTAACTGGGTCGACCGTAACTTTAAGAATAAGATCGATGCTAAATTCCGAGGTAAATCAACATTCGATCTCAAGTGACGAAATTCAGGCATAGCAGAGAATAGATAACATATGTAAACCGAGGTTATAGAAATATTCGGTAAATCAATGTCTATTGTAAAGGAGTTTCACCCATTTACAAATAATTCGAAGATTGGCGAGACCGCCGATTCCTTATGAAGATCATTCGAAGTGGAGTTATGGGATGCTCCAGAATTGAAAGAAGACGAATAGTGAGGGACAAGAATGAATTTCGGAACCGAGGCGAATGTTTCAAAATTCAAAGGAATTGAGTCAAAAGGAAGAGATTGAAACTCGAATGAGAGTGATTCTGTAAATACATTTACCCTATATACTAAGTTTTGCCTAGAGCTACCAAAAGGTCTAATACCAACTGTAACGACCCGCTATTTTGGACTGTTCGCATCCGCACATGTCGGACTTAAATAATTAAAAATACCGAATTGTTAATTTAAATTTGGCAAAACTCAGATATACAGTAAATAAATAATCACAGAATCACAGACACAGAGTAATAATATGCAGCGGAAGTAAAAGAGATAGTAGTTCATGAAGCTACTATATAAATATATAAGATACATCAGAGTTTACAGCAGAAGAGTAACACGATACATGAAATACAAATCAAAATACATCACTGGAATCATCGAATACTGAAGCGGAATAGATGGTTGGATCTTCAAGCAAAGCTCCAACTCCAAAGGCGAGTCTCGAAAGCTGAACCTCTCAGTCTGACCCGAGCGTAAAGCAAAACACAAAATACTCGAGTTAGGATTAATATTCTCATATCAATAAATCCAACTCAAATGAAATAGCAATCGAAATACAAGTAACTCAAAGGATGTTGAAATCACCATCCTCCAAGGATCCGTTGAACTATCTACTACGAAGTAGTGTACGCTAAATAGATAATGCCTATCAGTAATATAGATATCAAAATAGTGTTAAGGCGTTACCATTATCCCCCTTAACACATTTTATAAATGTCATAGTCTATACAGCACTGTAAACTCCACCGTAAACTGGTGGGATATCAGGGAGTACTCCATAGGTATAACACAAAACAAATTCGTAGTGGTCGCGTATATAGGGATACATGTATGACAAGGCACATGAGGCAATACCCAAGGTAGTGAAACTACTGTTCGCCTGATCCGGACTGGTGAGAACGCATCGCCGCAACGATCGCAACACCGCGAACAACACTCCTGAAATTCTGAGGGTGCACCAATCCACAACAAGTAATGAGTAATAGTTACGAAGAAGTGTGTTCGCTCGAGGTGGCTAACCCCATTTGGCCCGGCACGGCTCCTGATTTTAGTCATTTCCAATTTGACACAAGTGTCAAAGCTATCCATTATCGTTCTCTTTCTTCAATCATCGCGTACATCATTCCAACCACTTCATTCTGGATCATCACTCCGCGTATAGTTATTAAAGTGATTTTCGGTTTAGACAGAGAATATGTCCATAACCGATTCCGGTTTCTTTAATAACTTTCGTAATTTATTACACCGATTGGTCGTTTAATAAATTTCAAACCAAATCAATTTCAATTTCAATTAGAATTTATAAATCAACATTTCAATTGTCTTTCACTATCAATTTCCAAAATTTTCATTACAAACTTCCAAATAGCCATTTCAAAATCTTACAATTCAATTTCAACTTTTATTTAAACAACTCAAATATTGATTCAAGTTCGTATATAAGTTTTATTCCGAAATCATTTAAAATGGTTTAATTTTCATTCAAATCAATTTTAATTCATTTATCGATTTCATTCAATATTTGCTAAGTAAATTTATCCTTCAAACAACTTCTATTTAAATTCCAATTCATTTAAATCAATTACTTACGTTCAACTTCATTATATCAAAACTCCAAATTGAAATAAATTAAATTCGTCAAATCAATTCTTTAAATTACAAGTCTTACGTTAATTCCAATAAATCTCATCCATTTCAATAAATCACATTTTATTGCTTATTAAAGAAATTCGAATTTCACTTATTTATTGACTTCGTTGCAAATTTCAAACTCAATTAATAAAGAACTAAATTTCACATAATCGAGAAGTTTCGATTTCACTTATTAACTTACTTAAATATTTTTCCAAACTTCATAAATAAAGAAACCACATTTCATTTATTAACGAAGATCAAATTCACTTAATCAAAAGTTCGATTTTCTCTTATCAAAGAATTCAAATTTTATTCAATAATCAGATAATTAAATCTTATTCGATTTTTAAATAATTTCAATCTTAATTATTAATAATTTCAAAACTTAATAATTACAAACTTGATTATAAATTCAAACTTAATTATTAAATCATTTCCACTTAAATTTTAATTCAAACTTAATTATCCAATCATTTCAGCTTAATTATAAATTCAACTTAATAATTTAAAACTTAATTATAATTCCAAACTTAATTATAATTTCAAATTTAATTATTAAATGTTTTCAACTTAATAATTTCAAAACACAATTATTATTAATTCCAAATTTAATTAATAAATAATTAAATTTCAAACAACGTTCTTTCATCAATTACTACGTTAATATTTGTTTCAGATTTCAATATTTACATTTTCCTTTCATAAAGATTCAAATTCTAACCTTATTTCAAAACTTATTCTTTATTCGAATAAAATCATTATTTTATTTTTAAATCAAATTATTGACCAATCGGATTTTTATTTAATTCTCTATCCCAAGTCAAGTTCATTTGGGTATTTATCATTTCAACCCGATTCCAATTCCAATTCAAAAATCAAACGTAACAAAGAGAACTTGCAGTGTGATAACTGGGATGGTGTCAAAGTAAATAAACAAGCGACAACAAACAAACACAATCCAATAATCAATTCAAATAATCCCGAAATAATCGTATTAATTCGCATTGTTATTTGTGCGAATTAATATAATTATTTCTAGAATCTACACTATCATTTCATGTAGATTAAAGATTATTACATTACGGTTTTCACTTGTCGTTCAATTTCAATTTTAATACTACAACAGTTAATCCAATATACGTTCAAAGGTTCAAAGTCTAATTTATCAAATTCTACGTGTCAATTAACTTACAATTAAAAGGGGTCATATTATTCAAATTAACTAATCAAATTCAACACATATGTCGATTCAAATTTTTAAACTATCCTACGTCAAATTCAATTGCATAATATTTATCACTTTATACATTACAATTTAACATCCAATAAAACAACAATCAATCAATCAATTATCATCCAAACTGTATTATCATCGCATAAATAATTAACAGATAATGGTGTCAGATGTCATAGGTGAACAGATACGGGTAATAGCACATATAACAGTGTAAATAACCAACAATCGGTATTTCAATTTGTCATTTCAATTGCAATCGAATTTAATAAATAAAAGAATATTAATCGTGAGTGATTGCTCACCTTTCGAGGCAAGAGAATAGATTGAGTCACAAATCCAAGCACGAATTCCCAAATCAAGCAAATTGGCACGAATTCGACGATCAAAGCTGATTGTACGAAATCAACGAAATCAAATTAGACTGGGTCGATGAATATGGTTGTTATACGTGAACTTACATATAACCATACATATCTATATACGTGAATATATCCTAAATTTAACATATATTAAATTAAATATATATATATAGTTTCAAAGATCATAGTTTTAAATCAAGACTCGTACATAAATCAAATGTATATATCGTATTAAATTCGAAATAAGCACACATATATTTACTTTATATACATATATACTGCATAAACCTTAAAACAAACGTACTAGTACATAAACAACTTTTAAAATTATTAATAATATTCTCAACTACATAAATACACACATAACCAAAAGTGTCTGTCAATATGCATAATACCATATACCAATAAAAGTTGAAATAGTACAACCCATACCCAAAATATGGATCTGCATACATAGCCTTTCAAATCAAAGTAGATACATGTGCACTAAAATTTACACTGTAAATAAATCTTTAAACTGAAAATGCAAAACCAAGGACATAGCCCTTCAAAGACGCGGGTATAAAAACATACTGTGTATGCGGCATGAGTCATAATAGCTTATATAATTGATGCGTATTCTAAAATAATATATATTATAAAAAAATATAGATATCTTCATACTAAGATCATATGTTTAAATCCAATATATAAACAACAGCCTTTCACTATAAGCAACGACAATAAAATGACATCTATATATACTTATTAAAACTGGTTATAAATTATATACTATGCATTTATATATAACCTGATCTGATATATATAACCATTATTCCTCTGTTTTCTTTCACATGCCAAGTCCAACATTATATATAAATATTGTATAAAATATAGGCTATAATATAAACAGAATATATATGCTGACCTTCACTTGTAAACAACAGACTGTACAAGGAAAAAAAATATAGACTACCCCATATTTTGCTTACTTTATATAAAGTATAACTGACAAAAATATAAATACATAAAATACTGTATATAACCCACTTAATATTATAGCATATAATATTTCTTTATAAAATAATATATCTGTTCTATGGCTTATAAACAACACAGCCAATATGTATGCAAACCTGTATAACTTCTCTTATCTAAAATATATAACTTATGTATACATATATAGAGAATTTTTGGGAAACTAGCCTTTGCATTTCAAACAAGTACTATCATACAGCATAACTACATATATAAAAATACAAACCTATGCAAAAGGAAAGATACACGGCCTTAGGCACTGAGGGCACGAGAGGTGGAAGAACAGGAGACAAGGCGGATCAGCTGGGGTCGGGACGGGCCGCTGTGGTGGAAGCTCGGTCAGGGAGGCGAGGGACAGAGGTTTTCTCGCGTGAGAGGTGAGCGGTGGTCGGTAGTTTGGGTCGAGCTTGGTGATAGGCCAGTGGCGGCAGCGGAGAGAGAGTGTGGCCACGGGAAGAGGAGACAACAGCGGTTTGATGCGTGGAAGCTTGATCGAGAAATGATGGCATCTCGACTTTGGGCAGGCCGATGATGAAGAGGAGTGGTTGTGGTGGTTACTGGGATGGAGCGGCTGTCGACGTGGCAACTCGTTGAGATTGGGCGGATCTTGGGTCGAGGGGAAAGGGCGGTGTTGACGTGCAGTGTAGGTGAACGACGTTGGGCAAACTTTCTCTTTTTATTTTATTTTATGTGCACAAGAACTGCTACAGGTAAGAAGAGAAAAATGAAATAGGAAGAAGGAACAGTTCACATCAGGGAAGAAAGAGACTACATAATCAAAATGGGAACATGCTTTGTTATAAAATAAATTTTCTCAAGGGAAACGAACGGACCAAATATAAAATTGAATACAGCTAATCATGTTCATTGAAAGTTGAAACCTATGAATGACAAAGTTCAAAAGCTGGAAAATATGAATGGTTGGTATGAAAATTGAACCGTTGCCTGTAAAAAAACGTTTACAAAAACGTTTACAAATTTTATACGTCTAGATTCTCGAACAGCCGATGGGAAGGCAACGATCACCCTTGGATTAAGCAGGATAATTAAGCCAACTTATTGCTTGATTTGGACAGAAAATTTCAAACTTTAAAACCAAAGGAAATTGTCAAGTAAGAAATGGTGTCATTACATCGGACTGTTATCAACCTATCTGTCGTATATCAAACCTCAAAACACGGAATAAATATACCATAGAGATCAGCACGACGAGACGATCAAAACGGTATACAGATATCAGCGGTACGATTGGATTATAAAAATTTCAAATTTTCCACTACGGAAAATGCATAAAATTCGCAGAAAATTAAGATCGACGGAGCCAAAGATGTCCGAATTTGAAAAAACGACAAACTGACAACTTGCTCAAAAGAATTTTTAGAATTTTTCTATGTAAAAATATTTTGGTTTTGAAAATGTTTTATTTTCATCGCTTTTTAGCTTATTAAATTGAAGTAAATTTACGCACGAAATAAACTTTCGTATTTTTGGACGAAAATTTACTAGTTGCTATGTTTAACTAGACACATTCCAAATATGAAATTTATATTTCAAAATTTTATCGTTTAAAATTCCACAAAATTCAATTAGTAACGTTATTAAAACCGGTTAAATTTACGGGTCGTTACACGTGAAATGTGTTGTTGATTTGTATTCTACTTTGATGATGTAATGTATAAATTGATATAGTTCTTCTTGTTTAAAAATCAGTCATTTATCTATTATATATTGTTCCGCTGCGATGGTGAGATTCTGTTATTGTTTTCTATTTCTTCTTCTACCTCCTCCTTCTTTAACCCTAATGATTCTTTTTTCCGGCATTCGATTTTTCGGCATTTGATACAGTGAACGTATTGATGTCGATTTTTTTTCGGGGTCGAAAAATCAAGTTGCTACAGCTAGGGTTAATTACGTTCAATTTATAGGTACAGTGAATAACCATGAACCATCCGATTAACCCTAATAATAGTCCTCACAATCATTTATTGATTTGTTTACTTTAGCTTGTAACGTATAATTCTCCAATGTTACTCATTTATTCCTTTGTTATACGACCCTATTAATTCACGTTTCCTTCTAAATAAGATTCACCCATTAATTATCCAATTAATTTGATCATACATATACATATACATATACATATACATATACATATACATATACATATACATATACATATACATATACATATACATATACATATACATACATACATACATACATACATATATACATATATATATATATATATATCCAATACTAATTGATTCTTATACGTTATAATTTCTTACCTATTTGAACATGTCAGTTGATACCTCTATTAATTGATTGTATATAAAAGTTACACCTTTTAATTTATTCTTATTAACTTACCTTCATCGTCAACTTAATTACTCCGTTTGATTTTTGTACGCATTCCAATTCTTTTTTTTTTCTTTTTAACATGGAAACAAATAATCCTATAACTAGCGTTTTCTTCTAGCTAATTAATTTACATTATTATCTATTGTAACAGGGCATATTTTTTGGTTAATTGACACGTTTTTCCATTTTAATCGATATTCAAATTAATTCCTATGCGTTTGTCATCGTACATTTATTAGTTGTATATATTTAAACCGCTAGTTCATTACCCAATTAATTGACATATAAGTTTCCCTCTTTTACTAGTTGATGATTACTAAATGTTTTTAATTAATTTCTTAATTAATTGATTGCATCAATTATAAACTAATATATGTATGTTATCATTTAATTTATTCCCCACATACATTCCCCTTTATTAGAAGATCCTTTAATTAATTAATGTTATAAAAGTGATATATTCTCTGACTAATTGACGGCTCTACGTCTCTTAATTAATTCCCTTTTAATTGATTGATGCATCAATTAATCACACACTCATTGCTTGCATAAATCTATGTAAACTCCTAATTCTTAAATGCATATATTTGACATTTATATTCTGTTTTACAATTATGTTGATTCAATTGATTTTATTTAATTATATAAAAATGTGGGTGTTACAGATTTTCCACGGAGACCACCTCCGTAAACTGAGACCGATCACCTATGACAAGGACTAGAAACTACCTTCCGAGCATCATATATCTCTAGATAAAATATACCATAAGGTAAACACAATCAGCCCATCATTTGAACACTTTCGTAAACAATGTGAATCAAGTATCACCAACTCTCCACATGCAACATATCGATAAATATACTCTAGATGCAGAATTGATGTACTCCTTAGGGGTCAGCTAAACCTCAAGATCATGTAGCCTACTATGTCTTTAGTCATTTTTCTGATATTGAGGCTATATTCGGCATCTTTTGTATGAGTCACTCGAACTGATCACGAATCCCTAATTGGATTCCAGTATCTCGAACAGATCTCAAAACCACACATAGGTTCCAACATCTCGAACAGATCCACTTCCCAAAGATAAAATATATCTCACTCTTGTTGCAGTGGTTTTCAAAAAGTAAAACACTTACTTTAACATCCCGATATTTTCAACCAGTCGCATCCACATATGTCGGATTTGAATTGCTCGAGATACCATATTGTTATTTTATATTTGGCAAAACTCGGCATATACAATAAATAAATACATCACAGAATCACACTCACAGAGTAATATACAATATGTAGTGGAAACAAAATGAATAGTAGTTCATGAAGCTACCATATATACATCAGAGTTAAATAAGATACAACAGAAGTCTCGAATACAATAGTCAATTACAAGATCTGAATACATTACTAGAATCAACTGAATATCTGAAAGTTGGATAGATAGCTGGATCTCCAAGCGAAGCTCCAACTTCAAAGGCGAGTCTCAAAAGCTGTATCACTCAGTCTGACCCGAGCGTAAAGCAAAACACAAAACGCTCGAGTCAGGATTAACATTCTTATCACAACACCAGAAAGGCAATTTTCTCACGGTTATAAGCGTGACAAAACTAATTTGTTATGGTTATAACCGTGAAAATAGGTACCGTGGGCAAATTCAGTCACACTTTTGCTCACGGTTATAACCGTGATAAAAATAGTAATTTCTCACGCTTATAACCGTTATAAATTTAGATATTATCACACTGATAACTGTGATAGAACATTATTTACTCACAGTTATAATCGTGATAATTAACGCTTATAACCGTGGGAAATTTAGATAGTATCACACTTATAACCGTGACAGAACAATAGTTTCTAACATTTATAACCATTACCAAAAAGGAAACTCTAACACTTATAACCGTGACAAATGCAAATTATATCACAGTTATAACCATTACGAAAGGTTATTTTCTAACACTTATAACCGTGATAACTAAAACAATATCAAACAAACTATATAGCACTAATATTTTATTACAGCTACAAACAATCTATACAAAAAATATATAGTATTTTACATTAAGAAAACATACGATCAATAATTAGAACAACACCAAACATTTATGTTTCATACAAACACCACAAAGGATACTTCATACTAACACTAAAAAGGAGCAAAAAGATATTAAATTGCTGTTTATAGAATGAAATATTTTTGTAGTTTCCAGGTATACCGACTCTATATGAGTTACTACTAACCGTGGACATGATGAATTTTCCAGTAAGGAGGAAAATAGCAGGTAGAGTACAATAATCAAGGAGAGGAAGGGAAGTAAAAGGATATATTGTAGTGTTGATGTAGGCAATACGTTCTAGCCATTTCAAATGTCCATGTTTATAGCCGTACCGCAATGGACTGTGTCGACTAAAGAATATCTCTACTGAACCCAATGCCCATCTAAGAACCTGTTTCATCCTATTGGACATATTGATTGGAGCCAATCCCTTGAAAGCTGGTCTCTTTGGCATGCAATATATTGACCTCCAGCCTCAGCAATACATCTTAAATCCTGTTGACATGTCTTCTCTGATCGACCTATAGATCCATCCCAACTACGAATTTTGAAAGAAAAATCCATTAATGCTAAAAATTCTTTTTTTCTTTCTTTTTTCCAAAAGGTTAGGCAGTTATAAAAGTTATTATGTAATACCTCTAAACCCCTTTCAGTTTTATCTTCATAGCCACAACTTGTTATGTGTATAGCCTCTTTAAGCAGAGCAGCAGGGCTTGATGAGGAAGGCACTCCTCCCTGTTCCATTAAAGTGGAGGTGACAAATGCTGCAGATTGTCCAAAACTTTTCCCAAAATTCATTTCAGACATTAGTTTCTCCTGGTCATCCTCAAATCCTAATTAACAAATATGATCTGGCGTTGATTTGAATTCGAATATAGAATAACATGAGGGTAGAAATCAAAATTTTACCTGCATTTGATACTTGGTTCTCCCCTAAATTAGCTAGCTCGAGCTTCTTTTTCCGTCCAAAGCATGGGCAGCAGTCACATGTCACCATCTTTGGGTGTTTTAGACCTTTTGGCGGGTTGTAGCTATATGAAGACTTTGGCATGTGTTATGAAGAAATGTACCATAATACCATATTGTTGTATATTCAATTATTTCAGCAATGTAGCTATTTTAAAATTGGATATACTACAATATGGTGTGCTTGTAACCTCGTAATGTCTAATTCGTACAGTTTATAAATCAAGATGTAACCCACATTTATGACTGTCCACATACAATATATTACCATCACAAATTTGACTGAGATGATGTTCTAGCACCATCAATAATGAATAGCACCTGCAGCCAATACACAAGTTGTACCCAATTTAACCATCCCGGCCAGTATGAGCAAAATTAACATGATAGCCTTGTTTTTCAAAAGAAAACATAAATAAATAATATTGTAACTTCTAGTGTTCAATGTTGGCCAACATGGAACAAATTTCTTATGATCTAAAAGTTTTTTGACAAAAAAATGCTCGCACATAAATTTTATTTATTGTGCTTGAGATGATCAGGATAGATATACTATATTGGTTTTTTGTAGGTGGGAATTTTTAAAAGTAAGTAATGTTCGAGGATGAATGTTATCATGAAAACTAAATTTGTAAAAGTTAAAAGGAAAACGAAAAAAAAGATAATATTAAGTCCTATTTTGCTTTGCTTTTACTTTGCTTCTGCTCTTTGTGGTACATAGTTCTTAGTTTTATACTAGATAAACAGCAGGATGAATACAACACTAATAAAAATTTCTCACTCTCATCTTATTTCAAAACAGAATCAACTTATGCGTGCTACAAACAACCCCATTCCAGAAACATATGGGTAAACATATACAGACACTTACTAATAATACAATACATATGGGTAAACATGTGTCATAAACCAAGTTATAAATGGACCACATAAAGAAAACACCAAATTCATATATATATATATATATATATATAATACATGTTAATTGACCCTTCTTATTCACTCCGGTAGGTAGAATCGAGTCATCTGGGAACCCGACCTTGTATCTTGGGAGGTCCACATCCACATCACCACCTATTTTGACCTGAGTATTAGTACAAATTATGGTCCAATCTTTGTTTATAGCTTTGTAAGTCGTTTTCGAACTATGAACATTAAACTATGAGATGTCGAAAACTGCTTCTTCACTGAAAGTGTCGATTACCCTACAACATTTTAGTAATATATAGTTTAAGAAAATGGTGTTAGCAAAAATGACAGTGTTTCATGTAATGACAATATAACAATAGTAATATTTCATTGAGATTCATTACAAGCCTACAACAAAAATACTTACTCCATAGTCCAGTAATTACTTGTTCAACACATATTGTGTTCCAGAAGACTAATCCTCAAAGCCTGCAAACTCTAACTTTAATGTTAGTCCAGTTCGTTCTATACATAAAGTTGGGTATAAGTTGAAAAGTTGGCTCTGTTACACCGACACCGTTAACAAATAAGTTAGACTGGTTATATTAGCAGTGAGAAAGAGATAATACACATTGTAAAGGCATAAATAAAGTAGACAAAGTTCACCTTTAATTATATGAATTTAAGTGCACTTTTTTATTTTCAATATTTTTGTAATAGATTTCCCGAAGCTATTATGTATGAACGAAGATAATGTGTAAAGTTGTAATCCGCGTGTGAAATTTGTTGCAGTTAAAAAACTATGACCAACTTATTTCAGTACTTGAGTGTTCATGCTACGTTTGGACCACAACGTAGGCAGTAATTAAAACATGGTTGTAACTACATTTTTTTGTAGTTATTTTCCATTTTTCCATGTTGTAACTGTTGGACTAAAGCAGTATGAGCATCAATCAAATACAATTGCTTTTAAAATATTGCTTTAAAAAAGTTACACTGTTTCCTCAGCCATAAAAATATGAATTATGAAGTTAAGAACCTAGAATTCCCTAATTTTTCAAACATGTCAACCGCAAAAAAATCTCAAACTACCTAATTTTGAGTGTTTGAACATTACCCAGATCTCAATTTCAATATAATACCTTCAAAACTTGCAAACCACCGTTCCAAATTCATCACTACTAAACTCAATAAATAAATAATAGCATATAAGAAACCTACTCAAAGCTTTTGACAGTCTTGCCAATGCTACGTCTAATTTCAGGCAGTTGTTTAGGATCAAACAGAAGAATGGCGATGCCAGCAATCACTGTTAACTACGGTACGCACACGCACATATATAATTGTTAAAACATAGTTGCTCCGGTTGTCATAACATGTTCAATAAAAGGATAAATAGCATTAAAAAATAAAAATAATTTTCAATATAATGGAGAACAGGTTATTGAAATAATTCCTAAAAGAGAGAATAGATTAAACTAAAGCGACATCTAGGCAATCTGCATAACATGTAAAGCAGCTCACTACAAGAAAAATACCTTTTTTTAGCGTTTAAAAAACGTTGTAAAAGGATACGATGGCGTTCTTATAAAGTCTGTATATCAACAAGTTGTAATATATCAGGGATCTATAATAGCAACCTCAGAATCGCTATAAAAAACATGCTATAAATGACGTTACTTATAGCGTTTCTGAATTGCTATTAAATGGACAATTCAGGACATACAAGTACCTTTCTATAGCGTTTTGGTGCTTGCTATAGAACTTTTACGCAGAGTTATGGTTTATGATGCTAATATTTATGACGTCATTTATTTGCTATTTATAGCAATTGTAAACGCTGTAGATATATCATTACCTGATTATTATAGCAGTTATAAATGCTATAGAAATATCATTGCCTGATTATTATAGCAACTATAAATGCTGTAAAAATGCTATAGAATGTTTACTTTAGTCTTTCATAGCATTATTTACTTGCCATGAAAACTGTTTAATCGTTGCAGAATATTTTTATTGCACTAGCATAACGCTATAATATGTATAGCCATGACAATTTTTTTTCCTAGCATTAATATAAAAAGGATGTAATATACGGTATTTCACACAGTATTAACAATTAAGCATAAAAAAATATATATGAATAAAAGCATTTCATGCACAATATTAAGCATATAAATATTAGTAACAATTCATACAATCGTAGCTAACCAAAACAATACATAATATAAGTAACAAGAGCATCTTTAATGTTGTCCTAAATCGGATGTTGTCCTACATCACCAGTTGATACAACAAACATCATAACCCACAAACCACCCCTCTGTCATCAATACCTGCTTGCCATCAACATCATCCCACAACCCAGTCTACCATCAACTGCATCATACTACCAACCCTCTGCCTCAATTGTCCCCTGCCTTGCTCGGCAGCTTCACCACTTCCACTACCAGAGCTAACCACTCCAAACTCAAATCCTGACTTCAACCACTTGCGAAAATCCCTAAATCCACTCCTCAATCGCCTTGCTAAAGTAGTCAATTCGGTCAAATTGCGAGCCTTATAAAGCAATTTTATTTTAGTAGCAGTAACAAGAAATAAATTATAAATTGTAAAAGAGACATGCCTTTAACTTTGCAATCAAGCATCCATTCATCAATAAGAGTACTCCAACCTCTGCAACCAAAAGTAGGACACAAGAAGTTAACCATTATTCAACATTGCATATTTAAAAGCTACTCATTTTTATGATTATAGATACTGCACTTTGTATTTGATTATATGAACCATGGAAAACTACAGCCAAAAACTGCTCTTGCTAAAGCAAAAATTGTTACATCATAATAAGAAAACTGAGCTAAGGTGATTATGCCTCAGCTAAAACTAAGGCGTGTAGTGAGCCGAGACATGTATGCATAGGCTAAAACTGAACTGAGGAGTATAGTGAACCGAGGCATGTAAGCCTCAGCAAAAATTGAACTGAGGTGCATATGCCAAGTGCGGTAAAGAACAGGCAACATGGCTTACTTCTGTTTTCTTAATTATGATGTAAATACATAATGAAAATGAATGGTATTTACTATTTAACCTAGCATAATCGAACAAGCTATTAATTGTCAAAAAAGGAAGGGCACAAATATTTTGGTAAGCATGGTGGAGGTTCAGTTTTAATGTACCTATATATCATTTATTAAAAATAACCACACATGTGTAGAAAGTGAAAGCATACCCGAGTATTAAGAAATTGAGTACAAGTTGAACTACTGTGTCTGCTTTACCTTCATTATAAAATCTATCATTGCGAGAATTATAAAATGTGAAATTTTATTAACAAAAAATTGAATCACAATGGTTATGAAGTTGAATTGCGGGGAAAAAGGAATCGATAATTGAACACACAAAGGCATAAATAGATGTGGCATTTAATGATAGATATTAAGAAGGTATAGGATTTTGTACAAACTGATTTGCTAAGAGTACCTATATTTCCAGTGTTGGTTTGGAGTGTGATGTGCCTTAAAGTTAATGATCTTCCCACCTTCAGTCCTTATCTTTTACCCTCAATGATATAGTCATCTGCAACTAGTTTATATCACTTTTGTCAATCATCATTCTTGTCCTTGATGCCTCATGATCATAGTTTTGTAATACCCAGTGGTAAAACTGATACATTTCATCAACTAATAATCAACAAACATATGATAAACTAATCATATAAAAAAGTTATCGTAGGTTTACCTTACATCCAAATTTTGATATTAGTCTTCAAACCTTGAACAAGTCTTTAAGTAATTATCAGATATTTGAGAAACTTCAAGAAAACATACACTGCAATTAATCAAGTTATAAGAACAATCAACTCCACCATACCTATTATTTGTGTAACTTCAACCCTCTTTGAAACTACAATTATATGTTTATTCAAAAAAAAGAAACTACAATTATATTAAGTCTTTCTGATAGCGTAGCACCTTATAAAACTAAACTAGTAAAACATGAATTCTTAATCACAACAGAATCATATTTTTCCTTTTCAAAAAAGAAACTTGCCTGCTATATTTGTAAATTGTAAGGGATTGCTATTTTTTCCTTTTCTTTTAGACATTGTGTCCTAGGGCCTTGTGAAAAGCACCATCAAACTGTGAGTTGAGATCAGGAATTAAAAAAAAGCATGTTAAATAGGAACAAGGCATATATAAAAACAATATGGTGGTCATCATCTTCTTGAAAGAGTATGCACTATGTCTAAAGAAAGTCATGGGGAAATAATAATATATGCAGGCAACAATAACCGTAGAAATCTTCGAAGAGAGATGAATGCAATAGACATGATGATCTGAATAGTATCCATCAAGTAACAAAGCATAATATCCTACTCAGATCTCTGCCCAATTTTTATAACAAAATCTCCAAATTTTATTTTACTGCTCAACTGTGTCGGTAAACACCAACTGTTAATAATTTCTCACATCTCCATTGTTAAGGAATCAAAATTTCAATTCAATCATGAAATTCATATCCAACATTTCACTCCATTGGAAACAAATATGAGTAGTTTAATGATGCACATTATGTGTGTCTTGCTGGTAGTTCACAACCTTGTTAACTAATACTCAACATTGTCTGTCCATTTTTTTTCATTTAATACTCAGTCAACTGGACATTGTTTGTAAACATTCAAGAAAATATACACTAGACAAACATCTATTCAAATTATTTAAAGGGGTGATGGTCATTGGAATTTGGTTTATGCATCTCTCATTAGACATTTTAGTGTCAGATCAAATGAACTATCTTTCTAGGATCAACACTGTTTATCCTATTATATTATATCCATAGATTTAGGCTCAGCTTTCAAACATTTTTCCACTAAGCTTGTCAATAAATATCCAAAAGAAACCTCATCAATATTCATAAAAAAAATCTAATATACGAAAAAACATATATGAATATGACCGTATCCGTATTCAAAAATTAACCATTCTATTTTTATTTTAACAATTTTGAGTGCATTATATTAATATGTATGAAATAATAATAATTTTCTACCGAAAATATAAAACATTAAACAATAATTATTTTCTACTAAAAATATAACAAATATTGAAAATGATTTCAAGTCAACATTGAGAAAAATAAAGGTTTATTTTCTACTTTATTTTAACTTTCAATTATCGTTATAATGTAAAGTAACCTTCAATTGTTCTTTTCTCTACATATTTTTCTCAAAATGATTTATACATTAAAACATGGTATATGGGAAAAGAAAATACATTAATGATGACAATATATTAGAAAATGGAAGGCATAAGCTAGACTGCAATTAGATTATAACTAAGATATACAAATAAGGATATAACATAAACCATGCAATCTACTTTATTATAGAAATACGGTAACCAACGAGACAAATGATAGGGATTCAAGTATAAGAATGCATACATGCTTCAAATAAAATCATGCAAACTAGCACACATGCTCCACAACATGTCACACAGAGTCAGCAACGTTAGGAATGTTAATTCATCAAGTTTGCCAGCACATATACGTAGCAACATAAAGGAAATCAAAACATTCAACAACAAACATGAAGACAACTGGCAATGGAATTCAAATAATGGACAATTTTGACTGTTGTGGTTCAGAAATTGAAAGGCGTTAAGAGTTCCACTGACAAAATTATTTTTCACAACAAGCAACCCCTTATGACCTCTAATTCTAGAGGCAATACTTCCAAAACATCAGCCTATGTATCCCCTAATCAAATAAATTTTTTAAGAACTCACCAAGAAATTGACACAAATTTAGAAATGGGGATATTTCAGTCTTGAAGTAATCCAGTATTGATTCATGTACTCAGATTGTTGCAACATACAGTCATAATCTACCTTGCCAACACATTACATAGTTGCATAAGCAAGAAAAAAAAGAATAGAACAAAACAGATCATTCATGCAAGATTAAATAAATCTAATGTTAGAAGTATAATATTGTATCAGATCATATCAGGTCCATGCCACAAATTATCTACATGAAATTTATTTTTTGATCTACTTTAGGCACAGTAAAAGGCTGAACAGGGACATGCACATGATTTATAGTTCTATTTCAATTACAGATATCATGAAATGCAAAATACATATAAGAAAACAGTTTCATATTCAATTCAAAATTTTAAAGAGGATAGTAAGATTTACCAAAAAAATTAGTAGTAAATATTATTTGAGGTCCAAGCTTTTGATATTAACCTGCTTATAATGGACTAATTGGCACACGAATTTATTTATATAATATGGATATGAATTACTATAAATTGATATATTTATAATAGACTAAAGTTCAGAAACAATACCTTTTTTGTTTATGTTGAAGAGTTCTGAAATATTTGATATAATGTTAACCTTCACGTGATCAGTAGACGATGTATGTTTTGCAAGAAGGGCGAGTAGCATTGCACATGTATAGTGAACCCGGAGAGAATTTCGGAGAAGAATAATCAGTTGGGTCATAGAATTGCCTGCAAAGTTTGTGATCAAAAAAGAAGAAAAAAGAGATGAGACAGAGGTACAACATTTGATTTAGCCTTCTTATTGATTAATTAAGAGAACTTATGAAAGAGGAAATGCTTTCCAGTAATATAGCACACTCCTTTGCATTCTTCCATAATAGGTATTATAATTATTACTCAACACATTTTGATCACCAATTTTATCTAATTTTCTATCAAACTAATGTACTCCTCACTCAATGTTGCTACTGTATTCTGACCTTCTTAAATTTCGGTACACGATTGAGTTATTTGATGCACTTATTCTTTGTGTTAAATTCTAGCTATGCTATGATTTATTTCAAAATTATCTATAGAACTATCAGCAAAGACATATTTCTGAATATACTTCACGTTTGCTAAACTTCTAACTATATAAACTATTAAAACAATTAATCTACACAGTAGAAGATATTGCAATTACAACTAGTGCAAGTTGTATCCGTTGTAAAAGGGTCTAAAAACATGATTGTCTAAGACTCTAAAGTCCTTATAAATAACACTCTAAAGTCCTTATACCTGACAAACAGGCTAACGAAACTGAATTTCAATAGTTTTAAGAAACAAAACCAACTTTTGATTGTAATAACATCTTTCTTTTACGTCTTTTTTAAAATAAATTTCTCGTTACTCATTTGCACTAATTATTTTCATAAACTTGAAATATAATATATAGATTTTATTTTAACTACCAATATAGTCCAATCCGTGTGCGTAGCACGGATTCGTACTAGTTATTGATGGTTTCTAATTGCAAGGTATGGATCAAATATGAATCAGTAGTAATGGACATCAAGCTAAACTGTAAACGATAAATGAAAAAATGTACCTCAACAAACAAGTAAAGTTTTTATTTGCTTTATCTTTGAAATTTTACAAACAATGTATCCTTTCCATAGAATCAGCCTTATGGCTCTCCCACTACATTCGACCTGATAATTGACCATATTAATATATCAAAGCGAAAAACAGTCTCAGTGAAAATCAAAGATCTTTATTTTATCTTTGAATCAACCAATGTAAAAAACTTTGGTATATTTTAATGAAATTGATTTCTATGAACTATGCTACATTGATTAAATTACAACCAACCAAATACTGTTTAAATTTTGCAATAAAATTTATTTTGGACGATTGAAACATATAAGGAGACCACAAAATTTGATGTTCAGATCCTATAGACAACCGAGCCATTTTGTAGCTGTGGAGGTTTGCATCCTTCAATTCAAATTTTCAATTAACCAAGAGGACAAAAGGAACGTTTAGCCACACCAATCACATATTTGAATTACTTCATAGAAACAATTATCAAATTATAGTGTTGATTAGATGTATTTGTCATCGCAATAATGTATGGAAAGTGCTTATGTATATGGAAAAAGTTCAATCTACACAACATCATGGTGAAACATGATTAACATAGAAACTGGTATATCACTTTAACTAATGAAAAAACTAAAGCTATTCCATTGGATGGAGATGGCGGTGGTTTTGATGATAGAAAACGTTTCATACTGACATTTGTAAATATCCCTTAGTTACATTTGTAAATATCACTGTAATACTATGTTTATCAACATAAAAATTATGAAATACTTAGTATATCACTGTATACTTGTACTAAGTATAACACTGTAAACCTACTTCAGGAAAATATATTTACAGTGATATACTAAGTATTTCATAATTATTGAAATTGATAAAAGTAGTTGTTATGAAAAGGAAAATAAGGGAAGTCCCAGTTCTACTTCTTTCTTTTTGTTCACATATATACTAAACACCCATGATATCTTCTCTTAATCAACACAAAAAGTATATCCAAAACATGAATACAGAATCCTCTGATAGGCAAGCAAAATCCGATCAATTCAATAAAAAAGGAATTAATCGACTTTTAGTTTTACACTTGATAATCAACATTTGCAAAATAATATATGTAATTAAAAAGTAGAGGATTCAAGTTCTCCTCTTTCATATATTAGATCATTAAAATTAAATTTCAGAGTGCATTGAAAGAAATATCCAGCTCCTTATAGCACTGATCGTCGGTAAGCATATATACAACGTAGGGATAAAAAATAGTAATGACTATATTTTTTTTTATTGAGTGTAGATTATAATTGGGATTCGAAAAACGATACTTCAACTGTAAGGTACACATTTAATACTTTAATCGTTTGCGAGTGCATTTAAATTTTTGTAACCTCTCACTTGTTTCATCTACTTTTTACACTCAATATCACATAAACTAACTCATCTAAGTTTAGAGAACAAACATAATAATTTGAAATATTAAATGATATAAATTTATCGTAGAAAGAATCATCAAAAAAACTATCCTATATATATTTGAAAAAAACCTACATTTCCTCCTCCACGGATAATAACAAAACTGTTTTAGAATAATTAAGACCAAAATCGAAATTTATAAATATTAAACAGCACAATTAAGACCATTCTAAATAATTTAATCCAACCATTAAACGCACAATTAAACAAACAAAAATAGGTAGATATACCTATAGTCAACTCGAGGAATAAAGCTTGGTCAAAAATTGGAATCGTGCTTCAGCTTCATTGAGGGATCGAGCTTGGTGGAGGAATAGAGCTTCGTTGCTGAATCGTGCCTAAGAAGCCTTGAATCGTGCTTCGTTGCAGAATCGTGCTTCAGCTTCCTGGAGGAATCGACGTAATTAAAGAATCGCGCGGTGAGAGAATAGAGCGAGCGATAGAATCGAGCTTTTAGAGCGAAGAGGGATTAGCGATTGAAGAATTCGAGAATGGAGAGGAGATTTGTCAGTGAAGTGGAGTGGATTTAGGGAAATTGGAAGTGTAGGGAAAAGCAAAGTATGGCGGCAGAATAATAAGAAGAGGGAAACACATAGAATATGACCGCCAAAATTTTATTTTGCTTAAAGATTGCGTGCACACAAGCTGTCTTAGACAGTAATGACGATCGATATACTTAACTATAGCAGGCTAGGTTTCAATGCAATCCCTAGTTGCTATTGATAGACCATTTTGTTGTAGTGGCTGTAATTTGTACCTGATCGCCAAATACAAAAATATCTGGCCCATGATTTCCAGACTAAGATAAATCTTCATGAATATCACCAACCATTGAATCATCTTTATTTGATACCCGTATGAAATAAAAATGGTTAACTAAACTGCTATAGAGGTCTAACCTTTTTCGTCTGCCTTTTTTCCTCAATAAACGAATACATGCTATTACCTCCTTCAACCATTGTAGGAAAACGATTAGACACTCTATCATCAATTACAATGACTTCGGCGGCTTCTCTAAGGATTTCCCTTGTGTCATCATCAAGTGAATTTTCAAACTGCATATTGACATGTTCATCCCAGTGACCCTTATGTAAAGTTACTATCACCCTAACATCATTGTCCTCATTCCATATTTTTATTGTTTTTTCACGAGCTTTAGTTCCTCTCCATTGTATCTGTTCGACTGTAGTGGTGAATTGTGTGAGAATAAACTAAATGCATACTGTTGATCAAAGATTTTACACCTGGGTTGTTTTGCCTTCTAAAACCTCACAAGCTTGCAGTTCAGGATCTTCCATTGCAGCTGCGAGGCTGCACCAGAATCCTTCGCTGCTTAAAGGTGTCGACAACCATTTGCATGACCTATGATAACAATATAGTATCAAAAGCAGGAATGTCAACACCAGTTAACTGCTACTAATCAGGGTTTAGTAATTTATGAAATGCATTTGCAATTTACATGCAAGCATTATATCATTAGATGACAGCTTCGTAGCTTTTATTTATAAGATTATAGTCACTATCAAAGCATGACACAAAATATTTATGGAGGCTATATACTAAACAGAACATGTTGTATACATCTTTTTATACAAAGGTTTGCATAAAAACATATTTTTCATTAGAGGAAAATGATTCTCTATTCTTGGTATAACTAATTATCTATGTAACTTTGTCACAAATCAAACTCTTTAACCCACCTGAAGACTTCATTTTGCTCCATCTTGTTTGTATACAAAAAAATAGTCGTTTACATTTTAAATTAAGGGAAGGAAGGAAAGGGAAATTGATCGTAGTAATAAATTTGAGTTGGATGTCTCATGGCCAGTCCAAGCATATCACTACAGCAATGCCGTTAGCGAAGGCAATGGAATATGAGACTGCTTACAAGCACAGAAATTTCAAATAAAATTCATTAATACTCAATAGCTATATATCTAATGTTCACTCAGGAATATACAAAGACGGTTTAATTTGCTGCATAAGTACCCATCATAGAATAACATAGTAAGCCAAATAATAATTCTAACACAAACAACTTCAAATTAATAACAACAATCTTACGATCTTACATAGATCATTGAAAAAAAATAGCTTAGTGACTTAGTTTCCATATACGCAAAGATAACAATTTCAAGACAACTAGGAAAAATAAGTCAAAGCAATGTAATCAAACTAAAATACAGTTTTGATCAAACTAAAATACAGTTTTGATCAAACTTAAAATACAGTTTGATCAGACAAAAATACAGTTTAATAAAGTTATTCAATAATCATTAATTGTTAAAGTAATTTTAGTATGATATTGTGAACTAAATTAGATATATAACTGGTATAGCAAATTGAGCAAGAAAACTAATACAAAAGAATCATTTGTTCTAACATCTCGACGAGGATAAACAAAAGAACAACCAGCTCCGAAATAGTGGTCCTCGGATTCAAACAGTGACTATGAAGGAATGCGTACAACGACCCGGATTCGTACAATGGCTGTTAACTACGGTACGCCCAAGCAGAACAAGCAACGACACACTCCGTTCGTCGATGGCGTTGTGGGCTCGGTTCTCCCCCTTTTATGCATTGAACTCAATTTAGTAATTTGTTTGGACGACAAGTAATTTTTGGAGAAGAACAAAGAACTTGAAGACGAAAAATTAATTAAAGGTGATTGCAGAAAGGCAGATGCAGAAGAAATTAAAAGGGTGAAACCCTAGAATTGAAGAGGAAATAAAATGACGATGAAATGTTATGCGTGATAAATGGATAAGTAATACTAAAACATAAATTTACAATACTTCCCATATTTATTTATAGTATTTATGAAACTACTAGATGTAGTCACGGCAATAACCGTGACAAACATTTCTAACGGATATATCTGTTAGAAAATTGTAACGGTTATTACCATTACAAATTGAAAGCGGAAAAGTGTTACAAAATGCGTTGTTTGGTGTAGTGTATATCAACAAATCCAACTCAAGTGAAATAACAACTGAAATACAAGTAACTCAAAGGATGTTTGGGATAACCATCCTCTAAGGATCCGTAAAACTATTTACTATGTAGTAATATATGCTATTATAATAATGTCTAAAGTAAAGTATAATATATTTAAAAATAGCCTTAAGGAGTTACCCAATATCCCTTTTAACACATTTTATAGTGCCAATAGTCTATATAGTACCGTCATACCTCCAGATAGGGAGGCTACCACAAATACTCCATAGGTACGACACAAATCAAACTCGTACAAGGCGCTAGGGTAGGTGACATGGCACAACTAGGCAATGTCAGGGTAGATATACCAATTGCACTTCTGGACCGGTGGTAACGCGTAGCAGCCACTACCGCTCACCTCGAGCCATACTCTCAAAAATCAAAGGTGCATCCAATCTATCACAAAGTAATAGAATGGTATCGAAGAAGTGTGTCCGATCAGAGGAGCTACCTCATTATCCTGTCAATTGCTCCTGTTTTAGCCACCTTATGCCAACTCACGGGAGTCGGGTCCACGTATATACCTCAATAGGACGTCGCCACCATCCTACTTCATTCTGAAATCCCTACCGCGTACACAGTTGTTAAAGTGGTTTTCGGAGTTGGTAGAGAGTATGATAACTTCCGATCCCGGTCTCTTTAACAACCAAATGTTATTATAACACCGCGGTCATTTCAAAAATAGTTCATATTTCAAAACCAAAATATCATTGCCATTTAAAAGCCATATCAATATGATATTATTTCCATTTCAAAACCAAATACGATATAATTTCCCTTCTAAATATATCTTTTTCAAAATCATAGCACTTCAAAGTTATACCATTTTCGAAACCAAACACTTGAAACTATAACACTTTCAAATCATAATACTTTGAAATCATAATACTTCCCACTTAACCGGTTCAGATATTAAAATAGTATATAAAATAAAATCGTTTATAAAGTAAAATATAAAATAGTTTCCTCAAATTTCACAAATAGATTCCACATCAACTCGAATTCCAAAATTCAATCAGATCTCAAATCATTAATTCCAATTTAGCTTCTAAATAAACCATTCAAAATTATATCGATTTCAAATACATATTTGAACCACAAATAAACCAATTCAAAAAATATATATAAATATATTGTAACGGGCCAGTATTTTCAACCCTTCGCATCCGCTCATGTCGGACTTGAAGTGTTCAAGGTACTGCGTTGTAGAATAAATTTGGCAAAACTCAGAATATGCAGTAAATAAAATCACAGAATCACATACACAGATATCAGAACTTACAGCGGAAATAAAATTTCAGTGGTTCATGAAGCCACTACAAAACTTTGATCAACAGAATTTACATAGTTTAGAATCTGCAATACAGCTTTAGACATACATAGGAACAGAGTCTTCCAAAGCCTTGCTTGCAAAAAGATAAAGACTGAAAAGGCTTCCAGCAGCACGAATGATCTACGGGATGTCCTAGCTCCAGATAGAACTGAAAACCGCAACTCAGGCTGACCCGAGCGTAAAATAAAACATAACACTCGAGTCAGGACATACATACTTATATAATATAAGCTAATTCAAGTGTACTGTAATATAGAGCAAGTAACTTAAAGGATGCTTGGGACCGCCCATCCTCTAAGGATCCGTTAAACTATTTACTATGTAGTATATTGCGCTATTATAATAGTGTCTATTTATAAAATAAACATACTTTTTTCTTAGCATTAAGGGGTTACCCATATAGCCCTTAACACGTAATAGTCCCAGTAGTCCATCCAATATCATAGCTCCTCCTGATCGGGAAGCAACTAGAGGATACCACACGGGCTACGGGAGAAATCTAAACTCGTACAAGGCTCGGTATGGTAGATGACACGGCACAACTAGGCAATGCCAGGGTAGATATACCAATTGCTATCCAGGCTGGTGGAAACGCGTAGCCGCAGTTACCGCCCACCTCGGACTAACTCCCCAAAATCAAAATATAGAGGTGGCCACCGAATCAATCCAAAATCATAGTATAATATCGAAGAGGAGCGTCCGATCAGAGGAATGACCTCATTGGCCTGGAATTGCTCCTGTTTTAGCCACCTTATGCCAACTCACGGGAGTCGGGTCCACGTATTTACCTTACAGGAAACGCCACCACCGACCTACTTCATTCTGGAATCTCCGCCGCGTACACGGTTGGTCAAAGTGGTTTTCGGTATCGACAGAGAGTATGTCCATATCCGATCCCGGTCTCTTTGCCAACCCATCGTTATTATAACCCGTGGTCATTTAAAACATTTTATACTTTAAAACCAAAATAAACATTTCCATTTCAAAACTATAAATACGATATCATTTTAAAACCCAAAACAATATGATATCGTTATATTCAAATATAATTCTTTCCAAAAACCATACTGCTTAAAATTTATAATATCTGGAAGCCAAATATTTGAAATATATCTTCAAAACATAATATTTGGAATTTTTACTTTAAACCATAACTCCCAACACACAAATGGTTTGGATATTCAACGGTATATAGAATAAATGGTTTAACTTTATGGTTACTTTGTGAAGAAGATAATTTATATAGTTTTACAAATATATTTCTTTATTTAAAGTTTAAACCATAATTTAAATATCACTTTATGTCCCCAAATCCGTTACAATTCCTATATATATATATATATACCCAATTGGAGTATTTCCTATTCAAAACTAAGTTTGGATTTTATTCTTTCAACAAATCAATGTTTTATTATTTAGTCTTGAATATTCCCATAAATTCCATAAATAAACTCCCAATGTTAGTCATTTAATATCTTCAAAATTCACTTAATACTAGAATATTCATCTTAAATTTATTAAGGAAAATCCAGTTATAAATATCATATCTTAAGATTTTCCAAAACTTAACATAAAATAAAATTTCTCAAATTCCATGAGTTTTAAAACAATCAATTCTAGATTCTGTAGCACTTAGGAAATGCTACCTAAAGTTACGGGTAAAACTAGTCCAATTTCAAAAAGACCGCATTTCTAAAAATGCTGTAGCAGATTGATTAACTAAATAAATATTTCCAAATATAACTTATTTATCTATTTATTTATTAACATTTATAACTCATTCAAAAATTAAAATAAAATCCTTTAAAGATATTAAATCAAATATTTAACTTCCAAAATAATTTTTTTTTAAATATTTCAGAAAATATTATAAGAACCACGGGCCTGTATATAGTTCTCTAGCCTAGGTCAAGTGATACGGATTTATATCATTTCAACCCGTAATTTACAAAACCCCGGGTTCTATCATTTCAAACCCGCAATCCCAAGTTATCAGTTAAGCAGTTAACAGACTAGTTTAACAATAATCATTATTTCAGCCCATAACAATCCAACTTTAACAGGGAACTTGCAGTGGTGATTTAAGCAGTAAATAACAATTAATAATATAACTGCAGAAATAATATAACAGATAAATAACTGATGAGATGTCAATTTAAATGGGTTCATCATTCTACATCATACTACAGACAGATAATATCTAAATAGAATGTTTACACATAC
This sequence comes from Allium cepa, assembly GCA_030765085.1. Taxonomy (NCBI): domain Eukaryota; kingdom Viridiplantae; phylum Streptophyta; class Magnoliopsida; order Asparagales; family Amaryllidaceae; genus Allium; species Allium cepa. Next base: position 763,999,320 of record CM060941.1, on the reverse strand, counting down.
ACTTGCGATAATTTACACAATATATGTACATATGTCTGGTGAGAAAAACTCACCTGAAAGTTGCAGAAAATTTGAATACAAAACGACGATTCACCGATAAAGCACGACAGAGAATAACGATCAAATTCTTCTGACGTAGATTCAAATCTAGAACAAAATTTCAATTATGGAATACGTGACTTAAAAATTTACGATCAAAGAAAATGAGAATAGAACGGGGTTTGTTTGCTTTGCTCGACCACTCCACCGTGTACCGTGACCAACACATACCCTAAACGAGAACCGGGTAACACTAAACTACGACAAAATTTCTAAAGGCTGACTGACAGAAGGTGAAGTTTTCCTACTCTATACTTTGTACATGTGCACACTCGTATCCCATGCAAACTCACGCCATGAATAGAACATAACACTTCCCTGTGTCCAAAATTTTTACCCTGAGAAAAACTCAACTGCTTCGGGCCAAGCAAGTCGTTGCTTCGAGTCAGCACCTATATTGCTTCGAGTTAAATATGTCAAATCTACGGGTCATATGCAAAAACTGGTGAACACTTATCCCTATTTCTCTGTTATCCGAATACTTACAGATGCCCATGTTTGTGTTGCCCAACTATCTTCTAACTCATATTTACTTCTAGAATTCAGCTTCACCATCAGATTTTTTTTTTTCTTTTTTTTTTCTCTTTTTTTTTTTCTTTTTTTTTTTTTTTTTTTTTTTAAAACCTAGTTGTTCCCCATTTCTACCCAGGCTGATACTAACTAAATATGCAGGCATGTATTACTAAATATGCAGACATGCACAACAGGGATGAAGTACTAACAGTACATAAAATGGAGATGAAGACTTCAACACCCAGGAAAACAATGACCAGACCAAAGTGCAACATTATGGATGCAATATAGATATGAAACTGAAACATATTAGATAATGTAAACTGGAATGGATATGAAGACTGAACATATCAAAAATTTTGAAAATACAAAGTTTCAAAATGAACCCAATAGGCTACAGTTACAAAACTCAAGTGAAGCAAATAATGCAACAGTAGCAGGTATATATGAATACAACCTCAATGCAGACAAGCAGACACACTATCTACATACATATATAACATCAAGCTATGATTCAAACAACAAGATAACATATGGTTTCAAGGGTCTGTTCATATTGTAAGAGCAGAGATATGGGATGCAGACAACTAAAGCATGGTACGAAGCAACATGTAACATTTCACATTTTATCAAAGTAATATAAGACAGTAGTGTGCAACTTGACATGCAAACTGCCACAAGACCAATTCAAGTGAAAATACCCAACTCAAATAAACCAACTAATGCAGACTGTCAAAAAAAAATGGATCAATAATGCAACCAGGTTATAAGGGACAAGCTATTAATACCTGTACAAGACTGCAACAATTCGAATGAGGGTGAACTCAAATGCATACAACAATTCAAAGTGCAAAGTGAGGATCATCATGCATGGACAGTGCAATGTGACTGAATACAAGTCAATGCCAAGAAAATGCAATACAAATAGGCAAACAAAATGGAAATGAAGACTGGAGCAACATGAGGCATGCAATACTCAGTACATATCTTTATTACAAGAACAATTATGCACTTCAACTACTTAGTTAAACAAAATATTTTAGTAGCATCTGCACTTACCAACTTATCAATTTAAAAACAAAAACTTGGTGCAGCTGTTCTTATCAGTTTAAATCAAAAATTGATATCATTTGTTCTTAACAGTTTAAACAAAAAAAAAAAAAAAAAAAAAAATCAAATAGTATCTGTTCTTATTAGAATTAAAACAAAACCAAGTAGTATCTGTTCTTGACAATTTTAAAACAACCCAAATAGTATCTGTTATTATCAATTTAAAAAGAACAAAGTTATGAAAGTATTAGTGGTTATCAATTTAAAACAAATCGCAATTACTGTCTGTTCCTACCAGTTTAAAACTTAAAACTAATAACATCTATATCATAATCATATGCAGACTTGCCAAACTTCCTAGCCTAGACAACAAGTCACAGATCTACACACAATAATTATGGACATAACTCGTACAACATGGGGAGGCCGAGCAAGGTGATGAAGAAAATCAGAAAATGAAGAAGAAGCAAATCTGGACGAAAGGAAAAAATGCTATTACCTGATAGATCTCGGGCTCAAGAAGGAGGCAAGGCAGAGCGAATAGTGGAAGGGAAAAAGAGCTGGTGTAAATATAGATGATGTTTGTGAAGTTCCATGGGGATCATAAGTGTAGATAACGCATCAGTTTTTTTTAAAGAGCTTTTTCATGTGTGATTGTACTTTTGATATGTATATAGGCTATGAATAGGTGCATAGTTCGAACGTTATATAGTAAAACTTAATTTTTGAGGCATCAGTTTCTTTTACTTACGTGATTTAAGGAATGGGATAGATATATAGTGGTTTGAATGTAACTGATGAGCTACATCAGTGGAGGAGATAAATCAATAGTTATAATTTATGCGAGATGCCAGAATTGCAAGCCTTGATTTGTTGATAAATAGTGGTTTAAATCTTTGTATGAAAATATGTGTGAATGCAAAAGTCAGTGAGTTACATGGCTGAAAGGAAGGAGTGCATCAGTTATTCTTTAAAAATAGGTAAGAGGTTCGAACGTTTCTAGTAGAAAACTTGATTTTTATACTGACAAATATTTGGACCATGCATTTGATTCGTCTCAGTTTTATTTGTTTTCTTAAGTATCAGTTTTATTTTTAACTGTGTAAATATGAATACGTGTGTGATGATTCATTTATTTTTAAATAAATTTTGATTTGTATTAAATATGTTTACAAATGTATTTGGACGTTGCAAAATTGGAAAAATATGATCTGTGGCAAGATCAGAGGAAGAGCAATCAGTGGTTTATGACATCAGTTACAAAAGGAATGAAATAAAGGGAGGGACCGAGAGTTACACCACATATAAAGTTTAAAAATATGTAAATATGAATGCGTGATTTCAGCATGCTTTAAATCCCTTATTTAGTTTGATTAAAATAAATGAAATGGCCAGACTTAAGAATTAATTTATGAAAGAAAACTGACATGCGGAGGCAAGTGTAAATGAGTATATTACGTGATTAAGGAAACCCTTGATTTAGCATGTCACATAAGAATGGTAAATGTTAACCGTTTCAAATAATTAACAATTTCTAACCTTGCACTTGAATGTTTTAAACTGTTGCACGGTCAAAGGGAGAGAGAGCTATTAGTTTATAGGAAGGTAAATGTGTTATATGCGTGATTTAAGGTAGAGCCATTTGCAAGCAGAAAATGGGAAAGGTTGGAATTTGCTTCCAATAATATGTCTTGGCTGTAACGCAAAAGCTTGGTTTAAGGCATACGTTGATTTATCTTTAGACATGCAAACTTTTAATATCCCATTTGTTGCAAACTAAACAGTGTGATATAAGATTTAGGCAGTTACACAACTGGATTTAATGTATGCGTGATTTAAGTTTGATGGCTGATATAAGTGCAAAGGAAAAATATCAGAGAGGGATTTGAACGTTACTTAAAAATCAAAACTGAAACGGAAATTTAAAAGAGGGAGAGTTGATTTTCTTAGATGTGAACGGTAACAAAAAGATTTGTACACAGGGGTTGATTTTGCACTGATGTAGGGATGAACGTATGTAATACAATTTATTTTATCAATCGGTCAGTTAACGAATAATAAAATAATGTTTGGTATAAAATCACTGACTGATGTTTCTCTCCAAAATATTTGGAAACACGATTTTTTTACACTACGTTAAACAGACGCAGTCAAAATATCAAAAATTTCTGTAAAATAACATTTTAAAAACACACGTTTTATTACGTTGCTTTATACCCTAAAATTTGACGCGTCTTTTAAACGCGAAATTTTACAGTTTAAACATAGCTTAAATTTTTTTACAGTTAATATTAAATTTTATTGACATATACAATTTTATAAAATATATCTTCAAATTAAATAATTAACTATATTGTTAAACACAATTTATATAAATACATTTTTAGAATTAAATAATTAATAATAAAATAAATATCTAAAAACTAGGGCTGTTACACTCTCCCCCACTTAAGAACTTTTCGTCCTCGAAAAGGAACGAAAGAAGAGAAACAAAGAAGATAAGCTAGATAGACAAGAATCTTAAACGGATAGTTCCGGATTTGAAGCACGAAGAAGGTTCTCTAGAATTGGTTTTACCCCTTCAGTTTGACTGTCAGTCTATGGGTGCTCAGCGGTGCTCAGGTCCCGATGAGTAACAAAGATCTCAAAGATTATAGAAAGATTTCTAAATAGACTGGTATAAGCGATAGCATCCCAATCCGTAGCAGATAAGGAAACCAAGGACATTTAAAGATAGTTCAAAACAAAATAAGATAATAAATTTGAGATCATAATATTTTGAAAATCATTACGATTTATAGATATTATCATTTGGAAATCATACTACTAAAATCATAACCCTTTTAAAATAATCTTCATTTATTCAATTATAAATTTTCAAACATTATATTTTTAGAATAGCAGCACTGATAATATGTTATAGTAGATATGATAGTATTCCTAATCAGTTTATTATTTTCTTAACTCTAAATTCTTAACAAATATCCTAACCACTTTATTTGAAATACCTATTTTAAAAAATAAGATATTCCTTCAATAAAATTTTTTATCCGAAACCCAAAATCTCAATTATCAAATTTAGCAATATTAGAATATGTCCTAACTATTCAAATCATAATTATTCACTTAGGGAATAACTTTAATTAGAATTTCTTAGTTAGATTTAAGGTTCCATGTTAAATCAACTTTGATTATTAGGTTCCTTTGAATAAATTTCTTAAATTCCTTTTTCTATATCTACCTCTATTTATCTTTTACAACTAAAATTTTAGTGTATAACATTTATTATAACCACCTAAATTTTAATTATAAAATCCCCTTTTTATAATGTATATTATCCAATTACATTGTTAACTTTTGAAACTCAAGGTAAGTTATATTGAATGGAATTGAGTATTATACAACTAAACTTTCAAATTCAATTATTTCCTGTTGGAATTTCTTATTCAAATTTATTTTTATTAAATTATTCCTCAAGATAAAACTTAAGAATTAAATTTCTGATTCTTCTTCAAACCATTTAGAGATAAATAAATATATATACATAATATGTCAAATCAAATATAAATTATATATATTAAGTCATACTTTAGAAATTCAAATCAAAAATCTCAAGGTACACTGTAGCCAGACTACAGGGTGGTCCCTTCACTTCGAAACTCGAAAATGAAAGTCGATGATGCTGCAGTCATCACCGAAATTATTTTCCAGCGACAAAGAGAAAAGCACTAGATTTTAAAAAATTTCGGAAACAAATTTCTATTCGAAAATACTTATTATATCCTTTTAAACTTTAAATACAAGGTTTGAAATCATCGGAAGTTTAATTCTCAAGTTCTAGTTTTAACTTCATTTCTATTTGTAACCATTGTTTTATAGTTCAATTATTTATATATGACAAAACACATGGCTTACAAACTCATATATAAAATCAAAACTATTATCTCTTGACAACTAGTCAAATTAATTATAGAGTTCTGAAAATTATACTTATATATATATTAGATTTTATTTTCAAATACAGAAATAAAACTTTCAAGTCAAGGATAGTGATTCAAATTTTTGATGAACTCAAATCAAATAGAATTCAAGATGAGTTGAAATCAGAAAATCCGGTGATTAAAAATCAGAATAAGGAAACTGGGTAAGTCTATATAATCGCGGACAACCTTGACCGGGTCAACCGTGACTTAAAGAATCGGATCGATGTGGTTGGGGTAAATCTACATTTGATCCGAAGAGGTAGAGTTCGGAATAACCAAAGATACTAGCATATAAACCAATGATAAATATAAATCTCCGGTGAATAAATGCTAGTTGTAAAGGAGTTTCACCCCTTTATTAGAATGATGGCGAGACCGCAAATTTACTACGAAGATCATTCGAAGTGGAGTTATGGAATACTCCAGAATTTAAGGAAGATGAAAAGTGAGGGACACGAATGAACTTTGGAACCGTAGGGGACGTTCCAGAACTCGAAAATAGAATGGTTCAATCTCTAATGAAGGTGATTCTGTAAATCCAATTTACCATATATTCTAAGTTTTGCCTAGAACCAAAGCTCTGATACCAAATGTAACGGGCCAGTATTTTCAACCCTTCGCATCCGCTCATGTCGGACTTGAAGTGTTCAAGGTACTGCGTTGTAGAATAAATTTGGCAAAACTCAGAATATGCAGTAAATAAAATCACAGAATCACATACACAGATATCAGAACTTACAGCGGAAATAAAATTTCAGTGGTTCATGAAGCCACTACAAAACTTTGATCAACAGAATTTACATAGTTTAGAATCTGCAATACAGCTTTAGACATACATAGGAACAGAGTCTTCCAAAGCCTTGCTTGCAAAAAGATAAAGACTGAAAAGGCTTCCAGCAGCACGAATGATCTACGGGATGTCCTAGCTCCAGATAGAACTGAAAACCGCAACTCAGGCTGACCCGAGCGTAAAATAAAACATAACACTCGAGTCAGGACATACATACTTATATAATATAAGCTAATTCAAGTGTACTGTAATATAGAGCAAGTAACTTAAAGGATGCTTGGGACCGCCCATCCTCTAAGGATCCGTTAAACTATTTACTATGTAGTATATTGCGCTATTATAATAGTGTCTATTTATAAAATAAACATACTTTTTTCTTAGCATTAAGGGGTTACCCATATAGCCCTTAACACGTAATAGTCCCAGTAGTCCATCCAATATCATAGCTCCTCCTGATCGGGAAGCAACTAGAGGATACCACACGGGCTACGGGAGAAATCTAAACTCGTACAAGGCTCGGTATGGTAGATGACACGGCACAACTAGGCAATGCCAGGGTAGATATACCAATTGCTATCCAGGCTGGTGGAAACGCGTAGCCGCAGTTACCGCCCACCTCGGACTAACTCCCCAAAATCAAAATATAGAGGTGGCCACCGAATCAATCCAAAATCATAGTATAATATCGAAGAGGAGCGTCCGATCAGAGGAATGACCTCATTGGCCTGGAATTGCTCCTGTTTTAGCCACCTTATGCCAACTCACGGGAGTCGGGTCCACGTATTTACCTTACAGGAAACGCCACCACCGACCTACTTCATTCTGGAATCTCCGCCGCGTACACGGTTGGTCAAAGTGGTTTTCGGTATCGACAGAGAGTATGTCCATATCCGATCCCGGTCTCTTTGCCAACCCATCGTTATTATAACCCGTGGTCATTTAAAACATTTTATACTTTAAAACCAAAATAAACATTTCCATTTCAAAACTATAAATACGATATCATTTTAAAACCCAAAACAATATGATATCGTTATATTCAAATATAATTCTTTCCAAAAACCATACTGCTTAAAATTTATAATATCTGGAAGCCAAATATTTGAAATATATCTTCAAAACATAATATTTGGAATTTTTACTTTAAACCATAACTCCCAACACACAAATGGTTTGGATATTCAACGGTATATAGAATAAATGGTTTAACTTTATGGTTACTTTGTGAAGAAGATAATTTATATAGTTTTACAAATATATTTCTTTATTTAAAGTTTAAACCATAATTTAAATATCACTTTATGTCCCCAAATCCGTTACAATTCCTATATATATATATATATACCCAATTGGAGTATTTCCTATTCAAAACTAAGTTTGGATTTTATTCTTTCAACAAATCAATGTTTTATTATTTAGTCTTGAATATTCCCATAAATTCCATAAATAAACTCCCAATGTTAGTCATTTAATATCTTCAAAATTCACTTAATACTAGAATATTCATCTTAAATTTATTAAGGAAAATCCAGTTATAAATATCATATCTTAAGATTTTCCAAAACTTAACATAAAATAAAATTTCTCAAATTCCATGAGTTTTAAAACAATCAATTCTAGATTCTGTAGCACTTAGGAAATGCTACCTAAAGTTACGGGTAAAACTAGTCCAATTTCAAAAAGACCGCATTTCTAAAAATGCTGTAGCAGATTGATTAACTAAATAAATATTTCCAAATATAACTTATTTATCTATTTATTTATTAACATTTATAACTCATTCAAAAATTAAAATAAAATCCTTTAAAGATATTAAATCAAATATTTAACTTCCAAAATAATTTTTTTTTAAATATTTCAGAAAATATTATAAGAACCACGGGCCTGTATATAGTTCTCTAGCCTAGGTCAAGTGATACGGATTTATATCATTTCAACCCGTAATTTACAAAACCCCGGGTTCTATCATTTCAAACCCGCAATCCCAAGTTATCAGTTAAGCAGTTAACAGACTAGTTTAACAATAATCATTATTTCAGCCCATAACAATCCAACTTTAACAGGGAACTTGCAGTGGTGATTTAAGCAGTAAATAACAATTAATAATATAACTGCAGAAATAATATAACAGATAAATAACTGATGAGATGTCAATTTAAATGGGTTCATCATTCTACATCATACTACAGACAGATAATATCTAAATAGAATGTTTACACATACACTTGCGATAATTTACACAATATATGTACATATGTCTGGTGAGAAAAACTCACCTGAAAGTTGCAGAAAATTTGAATACAAAACGACGATTCACCGATAAAGCACGACAGAGAATAACGATCAAATTCTTCTGACGTAGATTCAAATCTAGAACAAAATTTCAATTATGGAATACGTGACTTAAAAATTTACGATCAAAGAAAATGAGAATAGAACGGGGTTTGTTTGCTTTGCTCGACCACTCCACCGTGTACCGTGACCAACACATACCCTAAACGAGAACCGGGTAACACTAAACTACGACAAAATTTCTAAAGGCTGACTGACAGAAGGTGAAGTTTTCCTACTCTATACTTTGTACATGTGCACACTCGTATCCCATGCAAACTCACGCCATGAATAGAACATAACACTTCCCTGTGTCCAAAATTTTTACCCTGAGAAAAACTCAACTGCTTCGGGCCAAGCAAGTCGTTGCTTCGAGTCAGCACCTATATTGCTTCGAGTTAAATATGTCAAATCTACGGGTCATATGCAAAAACTGGTGAACACTTATCCCTATTTCTCTGTTATCCGAATACTTACAGATGCCCATGTTTGTGTTGCCCAACTATCTTCTAACTCATATTTACTTCTAGAATTCAGCTTCACCATCAGATTTTTTTTTTTTTTCTTTTTTTTTTTCTCTTTTTTTTTTTCTTTTTTTTTTTTTTTTTTTTTTTTAAAACCTAGTTGTTCCCCATTTCTACCCAGGCTGATACTAACTAAATATGCAGGCATGTATTACTAAATATGCAGACATGCACAACAGGGATGAAGTACTAACAGTACATAAAATGGAGATGAAGACTTCAACACCCAGGAAAACAATGACCAGACCAAAGTGCAACATTATGGATGCAATATAGATATGAAACTGAAACATATTAGATAATGTAAACTGGAATGGATATGAAGACTGAACATATCAAAAATTTTGAAAATACAAAGTTTCAAAATGAACCCAATAGGCTACAGTTACAAAACTCAAGTGAAGCAAATAATGCAACAGTAGCAGGTATATATGAATACAACCTCAATGCAGACAAGCAGACACACTATCTACATACATATATAACATCAAGCTATGATTCAAACAACAAGATAACATATGGTTTCAAGGGTCTGTTCATATTGTAAGAGCAGAGATATGGGATGCAGACAACTAAAGCATGGTACGAAGCAACATGTAACATTTCACATTTTATCAAAGTAATATAAGACAGTAGTGTGCAACTTGACATGCAAACTGCCACAAGACCAATTCAAGTGAAAATACCCAACTCAAATAAACCAACTAATGCAGACTGTCAAAAAAAAATGGATCAATAATGCAACCAGGTTATAAGGGACAAGCTATTAATACCTGTACAAGACTGCAACAATTCGAATGAGGGTGAACTCAAATGCATACAACAATTCAAAGTGCAAAGTGAGGATCATCATGCATGGACAGTGCAATGTGACTGAATACAAGTCAATGCCAAGAAAATGCAATACAAATAGGCAAACAAAATGGAAATGAAGACTGGAGCAACATGAGGCATGCAATACTCAGTACATATCTTTATTACAAGAACAATTATGCACTTCAACTACTTAGTTAAACAAAATATTTTAGTAGCATCTGCACTTACCAACTTATCAATTTAAAAACAAAAACTTGGTGCAGCTGTTCTTATCAGTTTAAATCAAAAATTGATATCATTTGTTCTTAACAGTTTAAACAAAAAAAAAAAAAAAAAAAAAAAATCAAATAGTATCTGTTCTTATTAGAATTAAAACAAAACCAAGTAGTATCTGTTCTTGACAATTTTAAAACAACCCAAATAGTATCTGTTATTATCAATTTAAAAAGAACAAAGTTATGAAAGTATTAGTGGTTATCAATTTAAAACAAATCGCAATTACTGTCTGTTCCTACCAGTTTAAAACTTAAAACTAATAACATCTATATCATAATCATATGCAGACTTGCCAAACTTCCTAGCCTAGACAACAAGTCACAGATCTACACACAATAATTATGGACATAACTCGTACAACATGGGGAGGCCGAGCAAGGTGATGAAGAAAATCAGAAAATGAAGAAGAAGCAAATCTGGACGAAAGGAAAAAATGCTATTACCTGATAGATCTCGGGCTCAAGAAGGAGGCAAGGCAGAGCGAATAGTGGAAGGGAAAAAGAGCTGGTGTAAATATAGATGATGTTTGTGAAGTTCCATGGGGATCATAAGTGTAGATAACGCATCAGTTTTTTTTAAAGAGCTTTTTCATGTGTGATTGTACTTTTGATATGTATATAGGCTATGAATAGGTGCATAGTTCGAACGTTATATAGTAAAACTTAATTTTTGAGGCATCAGTTTCTTTTACTTACGTGATTTAAGGAATGGGATAGATATATAGTGGTTTGAATGTAACTGATGAGCTACATCAGTGGAGGAGATAAATCAATAGTTATAATTTATGCGAGATGCCAGAATTGCAAGCCTTGATTTGTTGATAAATAGTGGTTTAAATCTTTGTATGAAAATATGTGTGAATGCAAAAGTCAGTGAGTTACATGGCTGAAAGGAAGGAGTGCATCAGTTATTCTTTAAAAATAGGTAAGAGGTTCGAACGTTTCTAGTAGAAAACTTGATTTTTATACTGACAAATATTTGGACCATGCATTTGATTCGTCTCAGTTTTATTTGTTTTCTTAAGTATCAGTTTTATTTTTAACTGTGTAAATATGAATACGTGTGTGATGATTCATTTATTTTTAAATAAATTTTGATTTGTATTAAATATGTTTACAAATGTATTTGGACGTTGCAAAATTGGAAAAATATGATCTGTGGCAAGATCAGAGGAAGAGCAATCAGTGGTTTATGACATCAGTTACAAAAGGAATGAAATAAAGGGAGGGACCGAGAGTTACACCACATATAAAGTTTAAAAATATGTAAATATGAATGCGTGATTTCAGCATGCTTTAAATCCCTTATTTAGTTTGATTAAAATAAATGAAATGGCCAGACTTAAGAATTAATTTATGAAAGAAAACTGACATGCGGAGGCAAGTGTAAATGAGTATATTACGTGATTAAGGAAACCCTTGATTTAGCATGTCACATAAGAATGGTAAATGTTAACCGTTTCAAATAATTAACAATTTCTAACCTTGCACTTGAATGTTTTAAACTGTTGCACGGTCAAAGGGAGAGAGAGCTATTAGTTTATAGGAAGGTAAATGTGTTATATGCGTGATTTAAGGTAGAGCCATTTGCAAGCAGAAAATGGGAAAGGTTGGAATTTTCTTCCAATAATATGTCTTGGCTGTAACGCAAAAGCTTGGTTTAAGGCATACGTTGATTTATCTTTAGACATGCAAACTTTTAATATCCCATTTGTTGCAAACTAAACAGTGTGATATAAGATTTAGGCAGTTACACAACTGGATTTAATGTATGCGTGATTTAAGTTTGATGGCTGATATAAGTGCAAAGGAAAAATATCAGAGAGGGATTTGAACGTTACTTAAAAATCAAAACTGAAACGGAAATTTAAAAGAGGGAGAGTTGATTTTCTTAGATGTGAACGGTAACAAAAAGATTTGTACACAGGGGTTGATTTTGCACTGATGTAGGGATGAACGTATGTAATACAATTTATTTTATCAATCGGTCAGTTAACGAATAATAAAATAATGTTTGGTATAAAATCACTGACTGATGTTTCTCTCCAAAATATTTGGAAACACGATTTTTTTACACTACGTTAAACAGACGCAGTCAAAATATCAAAAATTTCTGTAAAATAACATTTTAAAAACACACGTTTTATTACGTTGCTTTATACCCTAAAATTTGACGCGTCTTTTAAACGCGAAATTTTACAGTTTAAACATAGCTTAAATTTTTTTACAGTTAATATTAAATTTTATTGACATATACAATTTTATAAAATATATCTTCAAATTAAATAATTAACTATATTGTTAAACACAATTTATATAAATACATTTTTAGAATTAAATAATTAATAATAAAATAAATATCTAAAAACTAGGGCTGTTACATATATATTTCAAAGCTTTAAATGTTCTATAATTTCAAAACTAAATGTGATAATTTTATATATAACTTAATTTAATTTACTATTATTTACTAGGGCTCCTCCTATCCCTTCGATGTCATCAGGGCTCTGGGTTGAGTTTTTAAATCCTAAAAATTTACTATTATTCAATTTTGAAATATTTACTTAATAAGTCCAGTATCATTTAAATAAACTCAAACTTGAAATATTTATTAATCACTTTAAACCAATATCAAATTATAAAATCATATCCTTAAAAATCTCAAATTCAATAAATTCTAAATCGATTTTAATTAAATATAATTCTTAATTAAATACAGTTCTAAATCAATTTCATATCCATCTTCTCAACCTTAATTTATTAAAATCATTGTAAAATCTATGTTAAAATATAATTTAAATAAATACTTAACCATATTATATTTTAATAAAATAAAACTTTATATTTAAACAAGATTATACATAGCTTAAATTTAAGAATTTAACTATATATAAAATAATATTTATATAATATCAAAAATCAATATTCATATAAAACCATATATTTCTTTTCAAAACCATAGAAAATCATTTGCAAAATATTTATATATAGACCGACAGTGTCTGTATATAATTTTCTGTCCTATGGTCAAGTGATACGGATATTTATCATTTCAATCTGTAATTTAAATATAAATACGGGTATATATCATTTTAACCCGCAATCACAAATTTAATTCAATGAAAATCGCTTCGGTCTATCATTTCAATCCATAACGATTTTCTCCTAATCTACAGATCATTCGGGTATGTATCATTTCAACCCATAGTGAATTATATACTAACAGGGAACTTGAAGAGTGATAATATAAATGATAATAATATAACAGGCATAGATCATCAGTATAAATAACAGATAATGGTGTTAGGTGTCACAGGTGAACAGATACAGATGATTGCATATATATATATATATATATATATATATATATAACAAATAAATAGAAATGTAAATAACTAACACCAACATATTTCAATTGTCGTTTCAATTGAAATCAAATTTAATAAATATAAAAACATTAATCGTGAGTGATTGCTCACCTTTCGAGGCTAGAGAGAATAGGAAATGAAATGGGTTACGGATCCAAGCATGAATTTGGAAGCAAAGCACGATGGACTCGAGTTCGACGAACGAGCTGATAATGAGAATCAGTGGAACTATTTGAATCGGTTTAATATAAATTAAAACGAGATGTAAATTGTATTGTTATACATTTTCTCAAATCACTATTTAATACATAAGTAAGCTTATATATAATAAGGATAAAAATATTTATTTATTCTTCAAAAAATTTCTTTATATATTTCTAACAAATCAAAATATCAATATATATATAGTTCTAAAAATCAATGTTATTAGAAAACAAACTCATAACATATGCAGACCCACTATGATATGTGTATCGACTATATGATATAAACTCAAATCAATATGCAGAGCTTGTAAATAAGATCAATATATCAATTATGTAGTATACATAATATAGTTTAAAATAAGTACCTATATATAGCACAGTCATATCATATCTTACATTTAAAACCAGCAGTTAAAATAAAATACGAATACCAAAATATATACATCTTATATATATATATATATATATATATATATATAAAACCAATATCTTTTGTATATAAACACGTTGTTATATTACACTATAGGCTTGAGACAAAATTATATATATAACAAGTAAATATACAACAACTTATACCACTTTTTACATATAACAGAACTTACATATCTGCATACTTTATAACACTATATATACATATATAACTACTATCAACCATCAACTATATAAATAGATAGCATGGTCGAAGCCATACACACACACACACACATATATATATTAACTGACAGAGTTAAAACTTATATAAACTAAAATATGTATATACTTTATATAACCAAACGTATATAACGTACATTATCCATATAACAGACCTTGCATAAAAGAACTTTATAAACCAAAACCTTTTATATATAACAGAACAAAATTTTATAATATTATACATAACAATATATAAAACTTTTATAAACTGATAACTTTGTAACAGTATACAAAGGACACCTATATATATTATATAACAAAAGTATGCAGACATTAAATCATCATATATCACTTACATTACTTTATATAAATGAACACTTTATCATATAATACTGTTAGCTGTTATAACTTACCTACATATCAAAACACCCAATCAAACATATATACCATTCATATAATAACAAACTGATATTGTATAACTTGTAAAATTAATATATATATATATAACTAATACTTATAAACTATAATATATACCTCAATAGGAAAATGCTTGGCTAGTGAGTTTGCTGATAGCATGGACTCAGGTTTTGCTGGCAGGGGTGCAATCATAGGTGAAGTCGCACGGTGATAAAAACATGATGGCGAAGGGATCGATAGGTGGATGGTGGTGGGTGGGTGTTGCTGCAAGGTGGATCAGAGGGAAAGATGGATCGGGTGTCTTTAGTGAAGGCGGCTATGGCATGAGCAGAGAGTAGAAGAAAGCAAACTATATTATACTTACACTATAAAAATAAATACTCAAAAGAGCTGGCAGGTTAAAGGTTTGAAGAGATGAGGAGGCTAAAGTTTGAAAAATTATGCAGACGTTTCGTTTATTTATTTTTATTTTTTATATATAAAAGGAGATGAGCAGCTGTAATCAAAGTATAAATATAACTTATATTATATTATACATTTCTCAAAACTGGAAACCGAATGATGTATGTGAAAGGACAAGTCATAAATATTGTATTGAATACAGAGAATTATTAAAAGACAGAGGCTGAAAATATTAATCGCTGATGACCATTTGATTCACGTAATTCATGGTGGACAGTAAACCAAAAGACTCTAGAAATTATACCAGTACGGTTAACCGTTTCGTAGTTTCTATCACGTACCGGACTTCAAAACACAGAAGTGAATATACCGTAGAGATCGACACGACGAAACGATCAAAACGGTATATAGATACTAGTGGTACGATCATCCAATCGAAATTCATTATCGGACACTAATATACGTTACTATTCCGTACAGAAAAATCCAAACGGAGCTAGAAACATCCAAAATTTGCGAAACGAATTATGCATTCTTATTCAGAGTGTTCTAAATAAATTTTCTCAGGTTAACATATTTAGGTTTCGGAAAACTTTTAAATTCAACTGTTATTAACTGATTTAAATTGAAATAAAATTACGCAAGAAAATAAACTTCCATATTATCTGATGAAAATTTACCAGTTGCTATGCTTAAATAGACATATTTCAAATATTAAATTTTTATTTCAAAATTCAATTAGTAAAATTTCACAAAATTCAATTAATTAAATAAATAAAATCACCAAAATTTACGGGTCGTTACACTCTCCCCCACTCAAAATTTTTCGTACCCGAAAAGGAAGGAGGTAGGAGACTAGAAACAACTAGAAAAAAATAGATTTGAAAAACAAAATAGAACAATTACTTTAAATCGTATAAATTTTAATTTAAATTAATTAATATTCAATAATTGATTTTAAATTCAAGACACTTTATTAAGTTGGTTAAATCTTAATTTAAATTGATTTATATTCGACAATTGATTTTAAATTCAAAATATTTTTCTTAAGTCGATTTAATTTCAATTTATTAACCTTCACAACAAAAGTTATTTCATTTATCATTCAATCAACTTATAATTCTATTTATCTCTATTAACATTTTATAATTAAAATTTAAGTGTATAACATTTATTATAACCACTCAATTTTTATTTATAAAATCATCTTATATTGTATATTATCCAATTATCTTCAATTCATAATTTCTAAAATCATAAATTTGAAAAAAAATCATTTGTTATAATCATATTCGACAAATTTAATCCTTCTTTATTCAAAATTATCATTAAATTTGTTCCACTTATATAAATTTGTTTAACATCATTTCACATTGTAATTTATTCAATTACATATTCAACTTCTGAATAATTTTGGTAAGTTATAATGGAACGCAATAGAATATTATACAAGTAACTTTTCCAAATTCAATTATTTAAGATTAAATATTTATTTAAAATATGGCTTTATTTTATAACTCAAATCATCCTTTAATAAGAATTTAAGAAATAAATATCCAATGAACTTCAAATAATATATATATATATACACACATACAATATATAAAATCAAATTTATAATCATATATTTATATGCTATAAATCAAGTCATACTTTAGGAATTCAACTCAACTTTAATCCCCAGAACAAGAGTGTAGTAAAGCTACTGAATGGTCTCTCCACTTTGAAACTCGAAAATGAATGCCGATGATGCGGCCACCATCACCGAAATTATTTCCCAGCAACAAAGTAGGAGAGCGCTGATTTAAATATTTAAAACTCACTGAAAACAATTTATATTTAAAAATACTTTAAATAATATACCCTTTCAAACTTTGAAAACCAAAGTTTGAAATTACTGGAAATTAAATTCTCAAATTCTTTTTTAAATTCATTCTAAACTCTAAATCAAAGTATAAACCATAATTTATAACTTGCCTCTATTTATATGCTGGAAAAATCAGTAGTTTACAAGATAATAAATGAAAACTAAATATTATCATTTTAACAACCAATTCAGTCAATAATTCAATTTTAGAAAATTATATCATATATCAGTATAATTATACAAAATTTATCCATTTACCAATTTGAGAACAATATTGTAACGACCCAGAATTTTTATTAATTTAAATTTGAATATATAATTAATTTTAAATATTAATAAGTGAAATTTATAAGTCGAATAAATTTTATTTTGAATAATTGGATTTAATTGGATAATTAAATCGATAATTTAATATGTTAAAATACAGGAATAATTAAAAATTGGGTTAAATATTTTTGAAAATGATTTGTAAAAATTTATTATATCATATTGGAGTTAGAACGGTGTTTTAGAACTTTTAAAATCGAATTAAGAGTTTATATGTGAAAATTGAATATTTTAATATTTAATCGACTAGTGAAATTAGCCAATTTTCGGACAGACTCAGAATTGGACGAAACTAGTTCCATTGGATCCGTAATAGTTTGTTATTACCGGATTTCAATTTTCGTAGTAATCGGAGTTGTCGTTTGATCGTGGCAGCTCGAAACGCATCGAAGTTGTTTTTAATATTAATTTGGCGAGTTAAAATAGTCATTTTTCAAAAAATCTCGGATTTCGACGAAACCAGTTTCATTGGATCCGTAATGTGATATTATTGTATGGTTTCAAATTTCAAGTCAATTGGATCTATCGTTTGTCCGATGCAAGCTAAAACGCCTAGAAAATCGTTTAAATCGGTTTAATTTAAATTGAACGTTTATTGCCATAACTTGCACAGATGTCCGAACTTTCGAAACCTGTTCCATTGTGTTCGGAACACGGGGTAAACCCTAGAAACGCTGGTCACCGCGCGTAAATCGGAGTTTGGAATTTTCGGAATGAATAGTGTCGTTCAAACTTCTATAAATAGCCCCCCCCCCCCTCTTCATAATTTGCAAAAAATATCAAACCCTAACCCTAATTTTCAATGGCCAGCCGCCACTTATATTTCAAAGGCCAGAAATGCATCTCCTTTCTCCTCTAATATCTTCAAATCCGTCAATCTATTCAACAAACTTTCAACTGCAAAGTTGTAGAGGATTGCAAGAGCTTTAATTTCATACGGAGATGATCGAAAACGGCGCGACGTGGAGGGAGCAAGGGGGGGCCGACGGCCTGATGTTGCGCATGCTAAGGGGAATTTGGAGGCCGAGCTCATGGCTATTCATGCCGAAGGTAGAGGGCGTGATGCTCTTCAAAATGGTGCTATCTGATCGTGTTCAAGATGCTTGTACTTGGAGTATAATTAAACCCTAAATTCTAGTGTTGGGTTCATGTTGTTCGGTTTGTAACATGTAGATGGAGACGTGAGGGAGAAGAAGCTAAGGGACGGCCTGATGTTGCTGGGCAATGGATCCAAGGGCTGAGATTTGCTGCAGGTTAAAAATAAAAGAAAGTTGTAATTTATGTATATATAAATTCGTGAAACTTGTAGAAATCATATCTTTTTCATACGAGGTCGAAAACGCGCGAAACCAGTTGAGTTGGAATCGTACGGACGAGCACTACGCTATGGAATTGGATTGGAGTCGTTTGGAGTTAGTGAGAATTTCGGGTAAAATTAAACGTCTGTTTAATTTTATTCGAAATAAATCGCTAAAACGAAATTGAAATCAAGGTGAGAACTTCTCACTCAATCGAATCGGTTTCGATTTTTATTTTTAATAGTTATATTTAAAATACTTGAATGCGTGTTTGAATGATGATTGTTATCTATTGATTGTTAAAATAAACATTATGCGCCGTTAGTAAGCGGATGTTATTTATTAAAAACATATACCGCGAATATTTCATAAACAGTGAAATTGGTATTATATATAATAGCAATATATATATATATATATATATATATATATATATATTGGCATATGTATATCTTGCAGTTATTGATTCCCCGCATTGTATAGCGGATGAGACCCTATTGCGCCGTCTATTAAGCGGATAATATTTTAAATCCCATATACCGCGATAATTTCGTACAGGAGCGAAATTGGTATTGTGCTAATGTTTTTGGATGCAGGAAAACAGGTTGGAGGGATCCAACTGGATTCCTCAACAGTTTTTATTTGATTTCAGATATTTTGATATTTGATGGATTATCATATCGATATATGATGTCATTGTTGTCGTGATTGACTATTTGGTGTGTAGCATCATTGGGCCAAATTTTGGAATTTTAAAGTGATTTTTAAAGTGATTTTTGAAAGTATACGTTTTATAAAATAATTTTGGAATCGATTCATTTTAAATAAATAAACGTATAAATTTTAATGTTATAAAAATTATGATTTTTGAGAAATATAGTTAAAAGTTGATTTTTGAAAATATGGAGTTAATGATTTTATAAAATAGTTTAAATTGGGATTTCTGAATTTATTGTGAAAAGTTTAAATATAGGATTTATAAGATTTGATTATTTTATAAATCAAAATGGTGAAATTATAAAGGAGATTAAAGACGTTTTATAAGAATAATATAAATTGATTTATATAAAAGATTTATAAATTGATATTTATAAATTAAAAATATTTGAGTTATAAAACGAGTTTTTATAAGTGTTAGAATGAATTGTGAATGAATTTCATAAATGAATGAAATTTATAGAATTATAAACGGTGAAGTATAAATGGAATTTTATAAGCAGTAGGTTTATAAAATTTGTAAAGTAATTAAAGGAATATTTTTGGATAAATAATTGAATCTTATAAGTTATAAGATTTATAATTATGAAGTTCAAAGGAACGATTTTGCAAACAAATAAATTATAAGCATTTAACTTATAATATGAACCTTTGGTATATAATTGAGTTATGAATTGAATATAGGGTAATAAAGGAATTTATAAACATTGTTTTATAAATTCGCAAACGACTTATTTTGATAAGTAAATTGTTATAACTTATTTATGGAGTTATATTCACGTTTTAGACGGTGAATAATCCTTTAAAATAAAATGAATAGAAATGATGAAATTTGTTAACGAAGTATATTCACGTTTTTGAATAGTGAATAATATGTTAAAGAAAATGTTTTGGATATGATGTTTTAAATAGAATTAAAACGATCTAACGATGTTTTTAAATGTATTGAGATTCGAAACCATAGATTTCAACATTCATTGTTGAAATAGACATTTTCGAGAAATAGAAGAAAATGGTGGACTATAACACTGTTGTTATAGTAAATGATTTCCGAAAGGAAATGTTTTGTATAGTATTGGGATTTATATATCTATTTTAATTTCGAATCCCTATACTAGTGATTTTGGGTTGTCGTAACGATGTTTTACGTAACATTCGTTTTGGCCCAAATAAATATGTTTAAGAGAATGATTTCCTTAAAAAATGAAATATATACTTAATTTCGATTAAAGTATATTGAATATTTTCCAAGTGTAGAAAACAAAAAGATTGTGAATTACTTATTAAATAAGTATGGAAATGTTTTCCAATATAAAGTGAATATGTTGAGAATTTATCTTTTTGAAGATAAATTGAAATGAATAATTGAAATCGTATATACATAGATATTTTAGAATATAAATTCACTAAGGAATTTATAAAAGGAAGTGGAATTTGTTTAAAAATAAATATTGATTTATTTTTGAAATATTGAAATTATTTATCTTGTAAAGATATTTTTGGGAAATAAATAATTTGGAAAATTATTTGGAATCTGGTGATGTTGTGCATATCCATTGATAGTTCAATTACCGACTATCAATATTTACCTTTGAAAGGTATTTGTTGTGATTTGCTGAATTTGAATGCCACACTTATTTTTAAATTATTGCGCTCGTTATTCGGATTACCCATTCCGAATAGTGATACGACGTAATGGATAGCATTGATGACCGGTGTTGAAGACCGGATATTTTTGAAAGCGAAAGGACAACTCGTCGAATGTCTTTACATCGAATGGTCCCCGGTATAGAGACTCCATATGTGATGGGAAGTCCGATCGTGATTAGTGAATATCCGGATTGCAAGGACTTCTTTGTAAGTGCCTTCGGTTCTGTTCGAGCCCGGAACAGACTTGTATGGATAGTATGTCTGACATTACAAATTGAGATATAAAGCTGATTTCTTTCAAATATATTTCTGTTGGTGGCGGAGAATTTATTCTCTTAGCTTAACACCCTTCTCTGAGACGTACGAGCTCAGAGGTTATGTAGTTGAAGGTTATCAGCGATATATTCCCAATTTGGTAATGTGACATGCTGAGTGTTGCTGTGAAATGATCATTTTGTTGATCATTTATGATAAGATCATTTGTTTGATCGTTTATCTTTGTGATCATTTCTATGATCATTTGTTGACCCAAAGCACAGCTTTTGTATAAAGCGTGGCTTTGTGGACGAGACTTCGTCGAGCCTCACACCCCGGAATGGACAAAACAGGAAAGATGCGGCAAGGTTATGAGGGGTAGCTCCCTTTAGGGTATGTGCATTTCCTTCTGGAAAGGGTGGTATCATGGTATGGAGCCCAGATACTTACTCATGTTGATACACTATATCTATTACTGTGTGGTGTTGTTGGTTGTCGAGCGCTCGGATAAAGGTCCAATGGGACAGGGGGATGACATATTCGTGTAGTAGTTACCTAGTGATAAAGGTAACCCGGCCTTGTGTTGGCAGAGAGCTGGTTAAGTTCTCGGGACGTCCCGCCAGAGGCGTTTCCATGTGGCAATGGGAAGTTCCTTGGCCTGACCATTTGTTGGAAATCCAAAGAAACAATACGAGACTTGTACGGTTTTAGTTGTAGAACCTATCATTCACTTATGGTGGCGCCACACTGCTTGGATGGTAGCTATAGTAGGCATAAGTGCGGAATGCCTATGCTGGCTAAGATTTATATTCTACTTTCGAAATTGTTTTATACACTATGCACTAGTAATAATATCAAATGTTTCTTTTTAATGCGTATCAAGCATCTTTGACTAT
This sequence comes from Allium cepa, assembly GCA_030765085.1. Taxonomy (NCBI): domain Eukaryota; kingdom Viridiplantae; phylum Streptophyta; class Magnoliopsida; order Asparagales; family Amaryllidaceae; genus Allium; species Allium cepa. The sequence goes on along the minus strand of CM060941.1, from coordinate 763,976,903 downwards.
CATAAGGAGAAATCTCCTCCGATTCTGCGTTTGCATTGTGTGTGTGTGCGGGAGGCCTTATGGTAGTCTCATTTTTAAAAGCATTGCGAATTGACTTTAAAAATATTCCTCTATTTTTATTTTAAAGATAAATAAACTGTTTTGAGTTCTCACACCAGTCTCGCTCATCTAGGTGAAATGTGATGGGGGGTTCTCGCTTCGCGGTTAGGTGGCGAACGGGAGACTCTTGCCCCCACATGTCCTCTTTAAGGGGTTGGTTAGGCGTAAGCTGAGACAGTCGAGAGGCTGGCCGTAAAAGCAAGTTTGGGGTACCAGTGTGAGCCATGGTGGGTCTGGGATGGTTGCAAAGCCTACTGGTCGCTGCTGACGGAAATGAGGTTCGTCACAGGTGGTATCAGAGTATATGGTTAAGCGACAACCATGGCTCTGTTGGGTATTACTCATTAGAGATAGAGTCGGTAGTACTCTAGAATGAGTTCAGTGTAATAATAGCTATGAGAGCGTATTTGTTAGTGAATATAAAATTGTTTATATTGTGATGATTGGTTTATTGAGTGGCATATGAACCTTCGTCAGCACGGTATGCACAACTATGCCGAAGGGGTTTTATAAACACTTGAATAGAACAATTCGACATGGTATTGTTTTAAAATTGGGTAAATGAAATAATTTACCTTGATTATATTTTTATATATATAAAGGGATAATTTTTCAGAATTATTAAAGTGTATGTAAGTTGATTGTTTGGTTGTTGAATAAGATGTTTGAATAATCTAAATAAAAGAACAATTGTATAAGTAAAATGAATTATAAGAATGAAATTATAATTAAAGTGATTTACAATTGTGAAATAAACTTATATATATAAGAAGTGAAATTATATGAATATATTTATGAATATGAGTTGTAAATAAAAATGAATTTAAAGTTAAATGGAAATTTACTTAAAATTGGAATCTGAATTGATTTATAAGTGGGAATTTAAGTTAAGAAAAACAGATAATGTTTGAAATGAAATATAACTTAAGAGTTGTTGAATGAAGTTGATATTGACATCAAAGTAAATTAATAAAGGTTAATGATAAATGTGAACTTAAGTTATGTAAATGAAATTCAACTTTAGAAATTGAATTGAATTAATGGATTGAATGTTAAATAATTGATATGAAATAATGAATATAAGTGTTAATTCATTAAAATCTAATGTTATTGGAAGTTGAATAATTGAATGAAAATCAATTTAATTAAACCAATTGAAAGTGATGGTGTTAAACCAAATTGAATGAATATAAGCAAAGGAATTTGGTTGTAATAGATATACATTGGTTGTTATATGATTGTTAGTTGATTGTATATAATTCATTAAGTGTTAATGAAATTGAATTAATGAAATTGGAAGCTAAAGTAATTGAAATTCAATTGGAAGTTAAATGAATCTTATATAGGATTGAATTTGATTTGGAAGTGAACCAACTTGAATATGAATTAGTGAATATAAACTAATTGAAAATAAATGTTAGTAAAAACATCCACTGTTAAATGAATCAAATGTGATTAAATTGAAAACCCATTTCATTTAATATTAATGAGAATATGAATGAATATTGATTTGGTTATGGATGATAGTTGGTTGATGTTTGCATTTGTTGTTTTGTTACATTTGCTATATTGGCATATATAGTTATTATGTTGCTATGTGTTGTATATCGATACTACTGTCTATATACATGTTTCTCATGTTGTTTGTTGAGTGTTTAGTAGGTGCGGATCGCGTTTGCTTCGCATTCGGAGCTCGCTTTCGCGCTATATTAGCCGTATATGCTCGCTAATAAAATATAAGGTACATATCTCGGATTACATACCGTGCTTTTACACTTTTTTCCCTTCGGGATGCCTCATTACTTGATGAGATGTATATTTGTGATATATATACTGTCATTTTTTTCGGATCGAGCCGCGCAAAGGATACTATGGCGAATTTTTCCAAAAATTTAAGGCGTTAGAAAAAATTTGAGAAAATTGGGAATTTTTTTGAAAACTATAACTTTGATTTTGAAGATTGAAAGTCAAACAAGATAGTTGTTTTTGAAAAGATTGTTATCCCAACTTTTGGCAAAGTTGAGATACCCAAAATTTACTAAAAATCGATGATTATTATTCTTGAATGTCGACCATGCATTGCAGGATAACCATAGATATCGATGAATTTTGTCCGAGTCCGGATCGGGCCACAATTGATAGGACATGACAAGAGAGATCATAGAAGTCCGCACCACAAATTTCAAGTCAATCCGAGGTCTTATGCTCAGGTTATGATGGATTCGAGTTAAGAGGAATGGACGTTGCCCAGTTCGAACCCATCACAGAGGTCCAGTTCGAACCCATCACGAAGTCCAGTTCGAACCCATCACAGAGGTCCAGTTCGAACCCATCACGAAGTCCAGTTCGAACCCATCACAGAGGTCCAGTTCGAACCCATCACGAAGTCCAGTTCGAACCCATCACGAGGTCCAGTTCGAACCCATCACGAAGTCCAGTTCGAACCCTTCACAAGGTCCATTTCGAACCCATCACGAGGTCTAGTTCGAACCCATCACAGAGGTCCAGTTCGAACCCATCACGAAGTCCAGTTCGAACCCATCACAGAGGTCCAGTTCGAACCCATCACGAAGTCCAGTTCGAACCCTCTGGGTCAACCAACCATGATGACGTGTCTTCAATCGGTTCGAAAGCGCCGAGATATATGGAGTCGAAGCATTCAACTCGGAGCGAAGCCTGGATCGAAGCGAAGTGTGCGCTCCACGTCGACACGAAGACACGTGCCACCATGGATTCTAAACCATCGGTTCGAAAGCATGGTTTCGAACCAAACAGCCATGCAATAAACCCATTTTGAACCCATCATATCTTCCAATCTACTGATCCAAATGCAACGAAATTTTCACAGTAGTTTACATACAAGATAAAGATTGCTCCTGCCAAGTTTAAGCTCGATTGGACCATTTCTTGATGGGTTCGAAATCACTTCGAAACGATGTCAGATCGAGACAAAACTTGGTGGGGCCGGTCGCGTGGGCCCACTCACATGCCAGAAGAAGTCTCCCGAAGTTTGAGCGAGATATGGGCCTCCAACGCCTATAAATAGAGCCCCAGATCCAACAGAAAAAGGATCTTTCGGAGCTTCTGCCATTGAACGTCCATACTCTGCCGGATTTGATTCTACTCGCAACCATCACTATTCTAAACGATTTACTTCACTATAATCGATGTAATTGATTGTAATCAACAAGGATAATCAATAAAAAGGAAAACCTTTGAAGTGGACGTAGGCCGGAGATAGCTGAACCACTATAAATCGTGTGTTCTTGTTTATAATTCTTGTTTTGCTGCTTAGATCTGTGATTTGTGTTTGAGTATTGTTGATTTATATTCATACACTGGTGCTTTCACAATCCTTGGGGTTTGTGACCAATTTTTGGCGCAAACACTTTGGTGCTTTCACTGAGAAGGACTAGCACCCGCTACATTCAGAGTTCAGATTCAAGAGTTCGAAGACTTACAATTCAGAGACAATGACTCGACAAACAAGACAAAGGGTTGATAGGAGCCAACACGGAGGAAGCCAGGAAGCATCCTCCGAATTAAGAGAAGGACAAGCTTCCGTCTACATCACAAGAGACGAGATGGAGGCTATGGCTAATTCATTGCGCGAAAGCATGATGAAGAGTCAACAGGAGATGCTGTAGAATTTCCTCGAGCAAATGAGGGCGGCGAACGTGCAAAACCTTGGACCAACTACAACAACTGCGAGTGCGGGACAAGGAATCAGGATTGCGGGAGTTAATGAGGGTCAGGTTCAAGACCAGAATGCAGGAGTTGAAGGTGATCAACAAGGACATGGGGGCAGACCCTCGGGATCCGATGCTGGAAGACCAACGGACGGAGCTCAACAAGCGGGAGCCAATGCATATGCTAACGAGCCACCAGAAGAATATGTACCAGAATTCCCTTCAAGGCTCGGGGGGCAGGATAGGAACTTAACCAGGGGCCAACCCCTAGACGGAGATGAGAGAATGGTTGGCCTGATGCGAAGACTCATGAGAGGAGGATTGCCTAGCGGAGGGCTGGAAGAAGTTAGTCGGAGTCCGTTCACTCCGAACATCCGAAACGCAAGGAACCCTCCAAAATTCAAATTACCAACGCTAGAACCTTACGACGGGAGGTCAGACCCGACCATGCATATTACCAGATATATCAGGCACATGGAAGTGCTGGGGGCATCCGAGGAAGTGATGGCACGATGCTTCCCTCTATATTTATCAGATTTAGCTGCACTATGGTTCAGACAACTGGAAACTGGATCAATCGGAACATGGAGCGAGCTTGTAAACTGCTTCATGAGACAGTTTAGGGTCCATGTGACGCGACCCGAGAGTGTGATGACTTTAGCTTCAATCAAGCAAAGGACCAGAGAGTCCATAAAAGATTTTCTGTTAAGATTCAATGTGACAGTGACTTCTGTAGATCGCCCGGATCCATCAATGATTTTAATGGCGGCGGTGGCAGGAGTCGCGGAAGGTACCAAATTTAAGGATTCTCTAACTAAAGATCCACCGCAAGATCTTGGAGAGTTCTTTCATAAAGCTGAAAAGTTCATTCGGTTAGAAGAATCACGAGCCGAGAGTCGTGAAATAAATACCACACAAAGCGTAGGAACCTCCAGAGAACAGTCCGGAGCGGACAAGGGAAAGAGGAAACAGGAAGACAGACATGATGGTCCTGATAAACGGAAGAAATTCCGAGAACCAAGATTCAAGCAGTACACCGATCTGACTGCAGGCCTAGAAAAAATTTACACTGAAACTCGGGGGCAACTCCCCTATCGAAAGCCACCTATAAGGGATCCCACTGAGCGGGAGCGCAGGACTGGAAAATACTGCCTATTCCATGAGCTGGATGGGCACACTACAGATGAATGCCGCCACCTAAAGGATGAGGTGGAAGAACATGCTAGGGGTGGTAGATTGCCACAATTTGTCAGAGAACGGACAACGGCAGCAAGACCTGAACGACTACCGCCTCCACCTAACAGGAACGATCCTGGATCAGGATCACGACTCGTCATCAACTGATTAAAGATGGAAAGGGCCAAGTCCAGGGTTTGGACTTTGGTCGAATAATTTCATTTAGATTTATTTTCAGAATAAAACGGTTACTCCACTTACACATGTACGGGAACCGGAGAGATCCCTAGGCATGCTCTGAGATGGAGATAAACCGATATGCCCGGAGAGGCAATGTTTAGCTTTTTTATGATGTTTGAGATTGAACATCTAGAACTCGAATTTTAATAAATAAATTAGAACTTCTTACAATAAACCTTTTGACCGGAGAGTCAAAGGATGAACATTAAATTTCAATATAAACATGATCGCTTTATGACCCTACCCGGAGAGGCGGGGTCCGGAGTGCAAGAAGTGAGTTGCTTCGCCGGAGAGCGACAGGATCAACTCATTTAAGCGCTGTTTCCCCTTCACCGGAGAGTGACAGGATAGGATCCAGCAAGAGCCCGGAGAGGCTATGGTCGGTCTCGAACGACCAAGACATCGCTTAATGTTCAGATACACTGAACCGGAGTGCAAGAAGTGAGTTGCTTCGCCGGAGAGCAACAGGATCAACTCACTTAAGCGCTGTTTCCCCTTCACCAGAGAGTGACAGGATGGGATCCAGCAAGAGCCCGGAGAGGTTATGATCGGTCCAGAATGACCATGACATTGCTATATGTCCTAACCAGGACAAGAGTGCAAGGGATAGAAGGCAACGCCAGAGTGCAATAGGATCTTTCTATTCAATCACTAAGTCTAGAATGGACTTAGTAAGGGTTCAAAGTAGCCAATAATAGTCCAGAGAGACTATGAAACTTCATCCTCAACTTCTACGGAAAGAACGGATGCTGATTTGACTTCGAACAGCCATAAACTTGATTGATAACACCACAGCTATGGATGAAACATGAATTTATTACACTTGATATAAGACCGTTCAACACATACCTTTTACAAAAAGGCATGTTTTGGGGGGCAAAATGTTATCCCAACTTTTGGCAAAGTTGAGATACCTAAAATTTACTAAAAATCGATGATTATTATTCTTGAATGTCGACCATGCATTGCAGGATAACCATGGATATCGATGAATTTTGTCCGAGTCCGGATCGGGCCACAATTGATAGGACATGACAAGAGAGATCATAGAAGTCCGCACCACAAATTTCAAGTCAATCCGAGGTCTTATGCTCAGGTTATGATGGATTCGAGTTAAGAGGAATGGACGTTGCCCAGTTCGAACCCATCACAGAGGTCCAGTTCGAACCCATCACGAAGTCCAGTTCGAACCCATCACAGAGGTCCAGTTCGAACCCATCACGTCCAGTTCGAACCCATCACGAGGTCCAGTTCGAACCCATCACGAGGTCCAGTTCGAACCCATCACAGAGGTCCAGTTTGAACCCATCACGATGTCCAGTTCGAACCCATCACGAAGTCCAGTTCGAACCCTCTGGGTCAACCAACCATGATGACGTGTCTTCCATCGGTTCGAAAGCGCCGAGATATATGGAGTCGAAGCATTCAACTCGGAGCGAAGCCTGGATCGAAGCGAAGTGTGCGGTCCACGTCGACACGAAGACATGTGCCACCATGGATTCGAAACCATCGGTTCGAAAGCATGGTTTCGAACCAAACAGCCATGCAATAAACCCATTTTGAACCCATCATATCTTCCAATCTACTGATCCAAATGCAACGAAATTTTCACAGTAGTTTACATACAAGATAAAGATTGCTCCTGCCAAGTTTCAGCTCGATTGGACCATTTCTTGATGGGTTCGAAATCACTTCGAAACGATGTCAGATCGAGACGAAACTTGGTGGGGTCGGTCGCGTGGGCCCACTCACGTGCCAGAAGAAGTCTCCCGAAGTTTGAGCGAGATATGGGCCTCCAACGCCTATAAATAGAGCCCCAGAGCCAACAGAAAAAGGATCTTTCGGAGCTTCCGCCATTGAACGTCCATACTCTGCCGGATTTGATTCTACTCGCAACCATCACTATTCTAAACGATTTACTTCACTATAATCGCTGTAATTGATTGTAATAAGCAAGGATAATCAATAAAAAGGAAAACCTTTGAAGTGGACGTAGGCCGGAGATAGCTGAACCACTATAAATCGTGTGTTCTTGTTTATAATTCCTGTTTTGCTGCTTAGATCTGTGATTTGTGTTTGAGTATTGCTGATTTATATTCATACACTGGTGCTTTCACAATCCTTGGGGTTTGTGACCAATTTTTGGCGCAAACAAAGATAACTAAGTATGATTTGGAAACTTAGTAAAGTTATTGTAAGAAATTTAACTATGAATTTCGGGAAAGTTAATATATTCTGTAACTTTTCTTACTTGTTAATTTCGAGGACGAAATTATTTTAAGGGGGGAAGTATGTAACGACCCAGAATTTTTATTAATTTAAATTTGAATGTTTAATTAATTTTAAATATTAATAAGTGAAATTTATAAGTCGAATAAATTTTATTTTGAATAATTGGATTTAATTGGATAATTAAATCGATAATTTAATATGTTAAAATACAGGAATAATTAAAAATTGGGTTAAATATTTTTGAAAATGATTTGTAAAATTTTATTATATCATATTGGAGTTAGAACGATGTTTTAGAACTTTTAAAATCGAATTAAGAGTTTATATGTGAAAATTGAATATTTTAATATTTAATCGACTAGTGAAATTAGGCAATTTTCGGACAGTCTCAGAATTGGACGAAACTAGTTCCATTGGATCCGTAATAGTTTGTTATTACCGGATTTCAATTTTCGTAGCAATCGGAGTTGTCGTTTGATCGTGGCAGCTCGAAACGCATCGAAGTTGTTTTTAATATTAATTTGGCGAGTTAAAATAGTCATTTTTCAAAAAGTCTCGGATTTCGATGAAACTAGTTTCATCGGATCCATAATGTGATATTATTATAAGTTTTCAAATTTCAAGTCAATTGGATCTATCGTTTGTCCGGTGCAAGCTAAAACGCCTAGAAAATCGTTTAAATCGGTTTAATTTAAATTAAACGTTTATTGTCATAACTCGCACAGATGTCCGAATTAGCTTCCAAAACCTATTCCATTGCGTCCGGAATGCAGGGTAAACCCTAGAAACGCTGGTCACCGCGCGTAAATCGGAGTTTGGAATTTTCGAAATGAATAGTGTCGTTCAAACTTCTATAAATAGCCCCCCCTCCCTCTTCATAATTTGCAAAAAATATCAAACCCTAACCCTAATTTTCAATGGCCAGCCGCCACTTATATTTCAAAGGCCAGAAATGCATCTCCTTTCTCCTCTAATATCTTCAAATCCGTCAATCTATTCAACAAACTTTCAACTGCAAAGTTGTAGAGGATTGCAAGAGCTTTAATTTCATACGGAGATGATCGAAAACAACGCGACGTGGAGGGAGCAAGGGGGGCCGACGGCCTGATGTTGCGCACGCAATTTGAGGGGAATTTGGAGGCTGAGCTCATGGCTATTCATGCCGAAGGTAGAGGGCGTGATGCTCTTCAAAATGGTGCTATCTGATCGTGTTCAAGATGCTTGTACTTGGAGTATAATTAAACCCTAAATTCTAGTGTTGGGTTCATGTTGTTCGGTTTGTAACCTGTAGATGGAGACGTGAGGGAGAAGAAGCTAAGGGACGGCCTGATGTTGCTGGGCAATGGATCCAAGGGCTGAGATTTGCTGTAGGTTAAAAATAAAAGAAAGTTGTAATTTATGTATATATAAATTCGTGAAACTTGTAAAAATCATATCCTTTTCATACGAGGTCGAAAACGCGCGAAACCAGTTGCGTTGGAATCGTATGGACGAGCACTACGCTATGGAATTGGATTGGAGTCGTTTGGAGTAAGTGAGAATTTCGGGTAAAATTAAACGTCTGTTTAATTTTATTCGAAATAAATCGCTAAAACGAAATTGAAATCAAGGTGAGAACTTCTCACTCAATCGAATCGGTTTCGATTTTTATTTTTAATAGTTATATTTAAAATACTTGAATGCATGTTTGAATGATGATTGTTATCTATTGATTGTTAAAATAGACATTATGCGTCGTTAGTAAGCGGATGTTATTTATTAAAAACATATACCGCGAATATTTCATAAACAGTGAAATTGGTATTATATATAATAGCTATATATATATATTGGCATATGTATATCTTGCAGTTATTGATTTCTCGCATTGTATAGCGGATGAGACTCTATTGCGCCGTCTATTAAGCAGATAATATTTTAAATCCCATATACCGCGATAATTTCATACTGGAGCGAAATTTGTATTGTGCTAATGTTTTTGGATGCAGGAAAACAGGTTGGAGGGATCCAACTGGATTCCTCAACAGATTTTATTTGATTTCAGATATTTTGATATTTGATGGATTATCATATCGATATATGATGTCATTGTTGTCGTGATTGACTATTTGGTGTGTAGCATCATTGGGCCAAATTTTGGAATTTTAAAGTGATTTTTAAAGTGATTTTTGAAAGTATACGTTTTATAAAATAATTTTGGAATCGATTCATTTTAAATAAATAAACGTATAGATTTTAATGTTATAAAAATTATGATTTTTGAGAAATATAGTTAAAAGTTGATTTTTGAGAATATGGGGTTAATGATTTTATAAAATAGTTTAAATTGGGATTTCTGAATTTATTGTGAAAAGTTTAAATATAGGATTTATAAGATTTGATTATTTTATAAATCAAAATGGTGAAATTATAAAGGAGATTAAAGACGTTTTAAAAGAATAATATAAATTGATTTATATAAAAGAATTTATAAATTAAAAATATTTGAGTTATAAAACGAGTTTTTATAAGTGTTAGAATGAATTGTGAATGAATTTCATAAATGAATGAAATTTATAGAATTATAAATGGTGAAGTATAAATGGAATTTTATAAGCAGTAGGTTTATAAAATTTGTAAAGTAATTAAAGGAATATTTTTGGATAAATAATTGAATCTTATAAGTTATAAGATTTATAATTATGAAGTTCAAAGGAACGATTTTGCAAACAAATAAATTATAAGCATTTAACTTATAATATGAACCTTTGGTATATAATTGAGTTATGAATTGAATATAGGGTAATAAAGGAATTTATAAACATTGTTTTATAAATTCGCAAACGACTTATTTTGATAAGTAAATTGTTATAACTTATTTATGGAGTTATATTCACGTTTTAGACGGTGAATAATCCTTTAAAATAAAATGAATAGAAATGATGAAATTTGTTAACGAAGTATATTCACGTTTTTGAACAGTGAATAATATGTTAAAGAATATGTTTTGGATATGATGTTTTAAATAGAATTAAAACGATCTAACGATGTTTTTAAATGTATTGAGATTCGAAACCATAGATTTCAACTTTCATTGTTGAAATAGACGTTTTCGAGAAATAGAAGGAAATGGTGGACTATAACACTGTTGTTATAGTAAATGATTTCCGAAAGGAAATGTTTTGTATAGTATTGGGATTTATATATCTATTTTAATTTCGAATCCCTATACTAGTGATTTTAGGTTGTCGTAACGATGTTTTACGTAACATTCGTTTTGGCCCAAATAAATATGTTTAAGAGAATGATTTCCTTAAAGAATGAAATATATACTTAATTTCGATTAAAGTATATTGAATATTTTCCAAGTGTAGAAAATAAAAAGATTGTGAATTACTTATTAAATAAGTATGGAAATGTTTTCCAATATAAAGTGAATATGTTGAGAATTTATCTTTTTGAAGATAAATTGAAATGAATAATTGAAATCGTATATCTATAGATATTTTAGAATATAAATTCACTAAGGAATTTATAAAAGGAAGTGGAATTTGTTTAAAAATAAATATTGATTTATTTTTGAAATATTGAAATTATTTATCTTGTAAAGATATTTTTGGGAAATAAATAATTTGGAAAATTATTTGGAATCTGGTGATGTTGTGCATATCCATTGATAGTTCAATAAATGACTATCAATATTTACCTTTGAAAGGTATTTGTTGTGATTTGCTGAATTTGAATGCCACACTTATTTTTAAATTATTGCGCTCGTTATTCGGATTACCCATTCCGAATAGTGATACGACGTAATGGATAGCATTGATGACCGGTGTTGAAGACCGGATATTTTTGAAAGCGAAAGGACAACTCGTCGAATGTCTTTGCATCGAACGGTCCCCGGTATAGAGACTCCATATGTGATGGGAAGTCCGGTCGTGATTAGTGAATATCCGGATTGCAAGGACTTCTTTGTAAGTGCCTTCGGTTCTGTTCGAGCCCGGAACAGACTTGTATGGATAGTATGTCTGACATTACAAATTGAGATATAAAGCTGATTTCTTTCAAATATATTTCTGTTGGTGGCGGAGAATTTATTCTCTTAGCTTAACACCCTTCTCTGAGACGTACGAGCTCAGAGATTATGTAGTTGAAGGTTATCAGCGATATATTCCCAATTTGGTAATGTGACATGCTGAGTGTTGCTGTGAAATGATCATTGTGTTGATCATTTGTGATAAGATCATTTGTTTGATCGTTTATCTTTGTGACAATTTCTATGATCATTTGTTGACCCAAAGCAAAGCTTTTGTATAAAGCGTGGCTTTGTGGACGAGACTTCGTCGAGCCTCACACCCCGGAATGGTCAAAACAGGAAAGATGCGGCAAGGTTATGAGGGGTAGCTCCCTTTAAGGTATGTGCATTTCCTTCTGGAAAGGGTGGTATCATGGTATGGAGCCCAGATACTTACTCATGTTGATACACTATATCTATTACTGTGTGGTGTTGTTGGTTGTCGAGCGCTCGGATAAAGGTCCAATGGGACCGGGGGATGACATATTCGTGTAGTAGTTACCTAGTGATAAAGGTAACCCGGCCTTGTGTTGGTAGAGAGCTGGTTAAGTTCTCGGGACGTCCCGCCAGAGGCGTTTCCATGTGGCAATGGGAAGTTCCTTGGCCTGACCATTTGTTGGAAATCCAAAGAAACAATACGAGACTTGTACGGTTTTAGTTGTAGAACCTATCATTCACTTATGGTGGCACCCCACTGTTTGGATGGTAGCTATAGTAGGCATAAGTGCTAAATGCCTATGCTGGCTAAGATTTATATTCTACTTTCGAAATTGTTTTATACACTATGCACTAGTAATAATATCAAATGTTTCTTTTTATTGCGTATCAAGCATCTTTGACTATCATAAAGAGAAATCTCCTCTGATTCTGTATTTGCATTGTGTGTGTGTGCGGGAGGCCTTATGGTAGTCTCATTTTTAAAAGCATTGCGAATTGACTTTAAAAATATTCCTCTATTTTTATTTTAAAGATAAATAAACTGTTTTGAGTTCTCACACTAGTCACATGACTGACTCGGAGTTTATTGTTTTCCTTCCTAAACTCTGGGTGCCTACCAATTTCCACACGGGCAGTCAAGAGTTAGGTTTATCAGGATATTCTGGAATTCAGGAGTTGCTGGAGGCAAGCTGGATGGCATGGCGTATTACTAGTATATAGTATTTCTTTTCCGCTGTTTGTTATTGTAGTTGTACACTCTGATGTAATGAAATGTAATGAAACGTAATGAAATGTAATGTAATGTAATAACTGATATAGTTCTTTGTTTAAAGATTATTCATTTATTATTATATGTTGTTCCGCTGCGATTGTGAGATTCTGATGTTGTTCTGTTGTTTTCTTTCTGTTCTTTCTATTTTCTTCTCTCTATTTTCTATCTTTTCTCTCTTCTTCTCTCTCTTTCTTTTTCTTAAACATTGATAATTCGTATTTCTATTCATCTTGAGTTAATCTATGGAGATTAGTGTATATTCAAGGAGTACGGATTTACGGGTCATCACAAATATTGTGTCTGTTTGCTCTGTTCAAGTTTTTTGGAAATCTTATCAATAGCGTTAATCAGACGAATTGATCGAAAATCCAAATCAACATCAACAACTCAAACAACACAATGTATAAAAAATTATATGTATTAATTCAAGTACACTCCCTCACTCGATGATACAAGAATGGATTTCAAAGCAAGGATAGAGATTCAAATTTAATGGACCCAAATAAATAGAATTTTGATTCGAAGATAGGTTTGAAACAAAGATAAGATAATTAAATAACAAAATAAGGAGATGGATAAGTTTATATACATCACGGGCAACCTTAACCGGGTCGACCATGACTTCAAGAATAAGATCGATACAGAATTCCAATGTAAATCGACATTCGATCTCAAGAGATAGAATTCAGGCATAGTAGAAGATAACAACATCGTAAACCGAGGATACAGAAATCGTCGGTAAATCAATGCCTATTGTAAAGGAGTTTCACCCCTTTACAAATCATTCGAAGATTGGCGAAGCCGCCGAGTAATTATAGAGATCATTCGAAGTGGAATTATGGAATACTCCAGAGTACGAATAGGGATGGACATAATGGATTTCATAACAAATGGGAGAGTTCCTAAAAATTCAAAAGAAATCTGGATCAAAGGGTAGGAAATTCAAGCTCGAACGAAAGTAATTTTGTAAATAAATTTACCATATGTGTTAAGTTTTTCCTAGAGCCAAAGCTCTGATACCAAATGTAACATCCCGATATTTTTAACCATTCACATCCAGACATGTTGGATTTGAATTGCTCAAAATACTATATTGTTGTTTTATATTTGGAAAAACTCAGCACATACAGTAAATAAATACATCACAGAATCATAGACAGAGTAATATACAATATACAATGGAAACAAAATGAATAGTAGTTCATGAAGCTACTATATATACATCAGAGTTAAATAAGATACAACAGAAGTCTCAAATACAATAGTCAAATACAAGATCTGAAAACATCACTAGAATCAACTGAATATCTGAAATCTGGATAGATAGCTTGATCTCCCAGCAAAGCTTCAACTTCAAAGGTGAGTCTCAAAAGCTGTATCAATCAGTTTGACCCGAGCGTAAAGCAAAACACAAAACACTCAAGTCAGGATTAACATTCTTATCTCAATAAATCCAACTCAAGTGAAATAACAACTTAAATACAAGTAACTCAAAGGATGTTTGGGATAATCATCCTCTAAGGATCCGTTAAACTATCTACTATGTAGTAATATATGCTATTATAATAATGTCTAAAGTAAAGTATAATATATTTAAAGATAGCGTTGAGGAGTTACCCAATATCCCCCTTAACACATTTTATAACGCCACTAGTCTATACAGTATCGTCGTACCTCCAGATCGAGAGGCTACCACAAATACTCCATAGGTATAACACAAATCAAACTCGTACAAGGAGCGCTAGGGTAGGTGACGCGGCACAACTAGGCAATGCCAAGGTAGATATACCAATTACACTTCCAGACCGGTGGTAACGCGTAGTAGCCACTACCGCCCACCTCGAGCCACACTCTAAAAAATCAAAGGTGCATCCAATCAATCACAAAATAATAGAATGGTATCAAAGAAATATGCCCGATCAGAGGAGCTACCTCATTAGCCCGTTAATTGCTCCTATTTTAGCCACCTTATGCCAACTCACAAGAGTCGGGTCCAAGTATATGCCTCAATAGGACGTCGCCACCATCCTACTTCATTTTGGAATCTCCACCGCGTACGCAATTGTTAAAGTGGTTTTCGAAGTTGATAGAGAGTATGACAAATTTCGATCCCGGTCTCTTTAACAACCAAAAGTTATTATAACACCGCGGCCATTTCAAAAATAGTTTATACTTCAAAACCAAAATATCATTGCCATTTAAAAACCATATCAATATGATATTACTTCCATTCCAAAACCAAATACGATATAATTTCCATTCCAAATATATCTTTTTCAAAATCATAGCACTTCAAAGTTATACCATTTTCGAAACCAAACACTTGAAATTATAACACTTTCAAATCATAATACTTTGAAATCATAGTACTTTGAAATCATAATACTTCCCGCTTAACCGGTTTAGACATTAAAATAGTATATAAAATAAAATTGTTTATAAAGTAAAATATAAAATATTTTCCTCAAATTTCACAAATCTATTCCAAATCAACTTGAATTCCAAAATTCAAAATTCATTCAGATCTCAAATCATTAATTCCAATTTAGCTTCTAAATAAACCATTCAAAATTAAATCGATTTCAAATACAGTTTTGAATCACAAATAAACCATTTCAAAATATATATTTCAAAGCTTTAAATATTCTATAATTTCAAAACTAAATGTGATAATTTTATATATACCTTAATTCAATTTACCGTTATTTAGTTTTTAAATATTTACTTAATAAATCCAATATCATTTAAATAAACTCAAACTTGTAATATTTATTAGTCACTTTAAACCAACATCAAGTTATAAAATCATATCCTTTAAAATCTCAAATTCAATAAGTTCCAAATCGATTTTAATTAAATATAATTCTTAATTAAATACAATTTCAAATCAATTTCACATCTATCTTCTCAACCTTAATTTATTAAAATCATTGTAAACTCTATATTAAAATATAATTTAAATAAATACTTAACCATATTATATTTTAATAAAATCAAACTTTATATTTAAACAAGATTATACATAGCTTAAATTTAAGAATTTAACTATATAAAAAATAATATTTATATAATATCAAAAATCAATGTTCATATAAAACCATATATTTCTTTCCAAAACCATAGAAAATCATTTTCAAAATATTTATGTATAGACCGATGGTGTCTGTATATAATTTCTATCCTATGGTCAAGTGATACAAATATTTATCGTTTCAATCCATAATTCAAATATAAATACGGGTATGTATCATTTTAACCCGCAATCTCAAATTTAATTCAATGAAAATCGCTTGGGTCTATCATTTCAACCCATAACGATTTTCTCCTAATCTACAGATCATTCGGGTATGTATCATTTCAACCCATAGTGAATTCTATACTAACAGGAAACTTGCAGAGTGATAATAGATATGATAATAATATAACAGGCATATATCATCAGCATAAATAACAGATAATCGTGTCAGGTGTCACAGGTGAACAGATACAGATGATAGCATATATATATATATAACATATAAATAGCAATGAAAATAACTAACAATAGCATATTTCAATTGTCGTTTCAATTGAAATCAAATTTAATAAATATAAGAACATTAATCGTGAGTGATTGCTCACCTTTCGAGGTTAGAGAGAATAGGAAATGATATGGGTTACGGATCTAAGCACGAATTTGGAAGCAAAGCACGATGGACTGGAGTTCGACGAAAGAGCTGATAATGAGAATCAGTGGAACTATTAGAATCAATTTGATATAAATTAAAACGAGATGTAAATTATATTATTATTCATTTTCTCAAATCACTATTTAATACATAAGTAAGCTTATACATAATAAGGATAAAAATATTTATTTGTTCTTCAAAATTTTCTATATATATTTCTAATAAATCAAAATATCAATATATATAGTTTTAAAAATTGATGTTATTAGGAAACAAACTCATAACATATGCAGACCCACTAAGATATGTGTATCGACTATATGATATAAACTCAAATTAATATGCAGAGCTTGTAAATAGGATCAATATATCAATTATTAGTATACATAATATAGTTTAACATAAGTACTTATATATAACACAGTCATATCATATCTTACATTTAAAACCAGTGGCTAAAATAAAATACGAATACCAAAATATCTACATCTTATATATATATATATATATATATATATATATATATATATATATATATATATATAAACCAATATCTTTTGTATATAAACACGCTGTTATATTACACTATAGGCTTCAGACAAAATTATATATATAACAAGTAAAGATACAACAACTTATACCACTTTTTACATATAACAGAACATACATATCTGCATACTTTATAACACTATATATACATATATAACTATTATCAACCATCGACTATATAAATAGATAGCATGGTCGAAGCCATATATATGTTAACTGACAGAGTTAAAACTTATATAAACTAAAATATGTATATACTTTATATAACCTAACATATATAATGTACATTATCCATATAATAGACCTTGCATAAAAGAACTTTATAAACCAAAACATTTTATATATAACAGAATTTTTTTATAATATTTATAAATAACAATAGATAAAACTTTTATAAACAGATAACTTTGTAACTGTATAATAAAGGACACCTATATATATATTATATATATATATATAACAAAAGTATGCAGACATTAAATCATTATATATCACTTACATACACTTTATATATATGAACACTTTATCATATAATACTGTTAGCTGTTATAACTTACCTACATATCAAAACACCCAATCAAACATATATACCATTTATGTAATAACAAACTGATATTGTATAACTTGTAAAAATTACTATATATATAGAACTAATATTTATAAACTATAATATATACCTCAACAGGAAAATGCTTGGCTAGTGAGTTTGATGATAGCATGGTCTTAGGTTTTGCTGGCATGGGTGCGATCATAGGTGAAGTCGCATGGTGATAAAAAATGATGGCGAAGGGATCGCTGGGTGGATGATGGTGGTTGGGTGTTGCTGTAAGGTGGATCAGAGGGAAAGATGGATCGGGTGTCTTTGGTGAAGGCGGCTATGGCATGAGCAGAGAGTAAAAGAAAGCAAACTATACTATGCTTACACTATAAAAATAAATACTCAAAAGAGCTGGCAGGATAAAGGTTTGAAGAGATGAGGAGGCTAAAGTTTGAAAAATTATGCAGACGTTTTTTTTATATATATAAAAGGAGATGAGAAGCTTTAAACAAAGTATAAATATAACTTATATTGCATTATACATTTCTCAAAACTAGAAACCGAGTGATGTATGTGAAAGGACAAGTCATAAATATGGTATTGAATACAGAGAATTATTAAAAGACAGGGGCTAAAAGTATTAATCGCTTATGACCATTTGATTCAAGTGATTCATGGTGGACAGTAAACCAAAAGACTCTATAAATTTATACATGTACGGTTAATCGTTACGTAGTTTCTATCACGTACCGGACTTCAAAAAACAGAAGTGAATATACCGCAGAGATGGGCACGACGAGACGATCAAAATGGTATATAGATATCAGTGGTACGATCATCCGATCAACAGTCGCTATCGGACATTGATATAAGTTGCTATTCCGTACGGAAAAATCCAAACGAAGCTAGAAATGTCCAAAATTTTCGAAACGAATTACGCAGTCTTATTTAGAGTGTTTTAAATAAATTTTCTGATGTTGACATATTTAGGTTTCGAAACACTTTTAAATTCAACTATTATTAATTGATATAAATTGAAATAAAATTACACAAGAAAATAAACTTCCATATTATCTGATGAAAATTTACCAGTTGCTATGTTTAAATAGACGCATTTCAAATATTAAATTTCTATTTCAAAATTCAGTTATTAAAATTTCACAAAATTCAATTAATTAAATAAATAAAATCACTAAAATTGTTGTTACACTTACCGATCCTGGTCTCTCCAAGTGTGAATCGATGAATTTTGTCACATTCAAGAATATTGTGAATTATGGCATAAGAGAACTGAATCCTATATACTTTCTATAAGCAAGTGAACAAACAAGCACTATCACTTTAAAAGCATGGTCAAGTCATCTAAACGACTTTTAATCCCTTTATAATTGATTTATCCTTAAACCCTTTCATTAGTAAGATTTCTTTTTATCAAATAAAAATTCTTTAATTAATCAAAACTTCCTTTGTATACTTGTATGTATAAATTTCTCTTTATAAAAGATATATATTTGTGTTCTACAATTTCACCATTTACTTATACCATTTTCAATATTTAAGAAGTATTCATATACTTGTGTTAATGGCATAAGTATGTTCACAAATCAGTTAACAATGTTTTTCCTTAAAATATAATCAAAAAGGTTAAAAACAAATGTTACTATAAACCTCTTCTCTTTTTATATATTAAACATATAACATTTTATATCTATTTTTAAAAGATTTCAATACTTGTTATTATCTTTAAAATTCCACTATTAAATATCTAATTATATTTATAATATTTTCCCATTTAAAATATAATTCAAGGGCTGCAAAACAAATGTTACTAGAACATTGTTAACTACAAACCCAAAACACATCACATTTAATCATTATCTTTAAAACTCTTTTTTAAAGGTTTAATCACATTTATAAGGGCTTAAGACAAGTGTTACTCAACATTATCACAGCAAACCTAATTCATTTCATACTTTTAAAACCTTTTTCTTTAAACTTGCATTTTAAAAGTTCAATTGTTTAAAACATTGTCATAAAAAACTCAAAACATTTACTTATAGTTATCTACTGAATTTTCATTAGTGAAGATCTAATTATATTCCTAAGTATAATTAATAATAAGGGTAAAAATTAAATGTTATTAAAACATTATTTTCTACAACCTAAAATCATATTTTTATAATTATCTTTAACTTTAAAGCATTACTTAATGAGCAAACCATATCCACACTTATTAATTAAGGTAATAAACTTTTAAGTAATTCCAAAAGACATTTTATTTCAACATAAGTGTCAAAATCCAAACTTCCTTTATTATATTTATACAATACATATATAGGAATACCTTTAAATTACGTATTATGTTTAAACACCTTTAAACTACTTAAAAATACATTATAATTATTTACATAGAATATTATGTAAAAATAACCAATTTGGAAATAAGTAAAAAAACCAAAATAAACATGTTTTATTTAAAAGACACTTACACTAAAAAATTCATAATTAATTGTTAAAAATATGTTTAAACATAAAACCAATTTTAAAACACTCTAACATAAGTTAGAAACAACCCTAAAAAGATTAGAGCGTAATACTTGATTTAAATATCATTATTACACAATTAATAGTTTCAAAAAATAAAGAAAGTATTTTAGATAATGTAACCAAAATAATTTGCAACAATAAAGAGGTGTCGCAGAAGCAGAGATAGCATTTCTAAAGTGCTCTAAAGTCCAGGTTGTTCTTTTATGGTGAATTTGCTATAACTTTGAACCTAGTGTTCAAAGTTGAAATAAATGATTTTTGATCCATTCATTTTTTGTAAAGACCCGCTTCTTCAACCCTCGAAAATCGATACTAATGCATCGTCGGTATTCACATGCAGCAAATCCGAGTGCCGATGAGGTGGTTCTTTAAAGGTAAGGAAGAAAATACAGATAAAACAGAAACTCACATAAATTGAATAACATATATTATTTCAACATATAATCTTTATAGCGGAAAATTTTAAATAAATTTATCAGCGTTAAAATATGGATAGTTATAACCGTCCCTACAAATACAGAATACAGTAGTACACAAGTGTGGTGGAAATAAGGTAAAAGCACATTAAAGAATCTTCTAACTCCATGCTTCGATCTCCATCCAGATTTCTTCTAACTAAACCTGAACTACTTAGCTGCCCAGGAAAATTAAGGCACCTAGAGTTTAAGGGCAAAGGAAAATAAAACTCCGGCTCATTCATGGGACTGGTATGAGAAACTCAAAATATGGATGTTTAGAAAAGAAAAGCTATCTCATAAACCACACCGCACATAAACACGAAATGGGTATTTACCTTATGATAACCAATAATATTTTCTATGTAAAATCGTTAGATATTGTTTTTAACGATATTCTTTTGAAAACATTTGCAAGTAAACTTTTGAATCTTAGCCGAAATTGTTACCATTATTAAATTCCGGATATGTTCGGCTTTACAAACAAAATTCTTACAAGGCTCGTTTGGAGAATGGATTTCACACAGTGACAGGTAAGGGACTACCTTCCGTACAATACATGTGACGACCCGGAATTTTTAAGCATTTGAAACTGGAATATTTAATTATTTTAAATATTTAAAAGTTAATTTTTAACTTGAATTCAAATATCACCATTTATTTGATAATTAAAATTTTGAATTAAATAAGTTGAAGTTGGATAAAATGTTGAATCTGACGTTTTAAGCCTGTTAAAAATAATTTGAAGGCATATAAAATTTATATTGATAATACTGAAGATAATAGAAGTGTTAAAATTGAATTTAACAGTGATTTGTTCAGTTTTGAAATTTTATCATTTTAAATTGGATTTAAAAATAGTCTTCGAAGGCACAGTCTCGGAATTCGACGAAACTAGTTCCATTGGATCCGTAATATTGTATTATTATCGGATTTCAAATTTCGTATTGATCGGAGTTGTTATGTAAGCGTACGATAAGTAAACGCGCTGAAAATTAAATCGGAAATTCAATTTTATAACCGGTCCAAAAAGGATCTTCTCCGTACGATCGAATTAGGACTCGAAACCCTTTCCATTGTGTTCGGAATACGGGTAAAACATTATAAACGTCTAGCGGCATGCCTCGTTTGGTGATCGGGATTCTTGGCTTCGTTTTCTCAACAATTTAAATTTGAATTTGAATTTAAAAGTTGGGTAATGAAATTGCATTGAATACTATAGCTAGCATCACATATAGGGATTTAAAAACTCATGTTACCTTCTACAATATGCTTTTTCGTTTAATAAATAAAATAAAAGGAGATATTTATCTTCGTTCAGAAAAAAAACAAACCGAACTCCTCTCTTCCTTCAAATTCGTTCAGGATTCGAAAAACCCTATTTCCCTTTTCCTTCTCCATACGAATTCGTTCGTATAAGAAAACGCAGTAAAAAAAATAAGGGGGCGACCATAATCCAATCGAAACAAAAATCGTGGAGCAGAGGCAGCTCGAGCTCGCGAGCAAGGCCGCGATTGATTTCGCGTAGAGGAAGGGATATCGTGAGGCAGAGGGTTGGGCAGCGTTCGATTTGGGCCGGAAGGGTGGATGTCATCGCTGGGTGATTTAGGGATCACGTAAAGCACGACCTGGTGGCAGCAGCGCACGAGACAGGATGGCGATGAAGACGGACCTTGGTCGATGATCGATGGGGTGACGTGCGGTGACCGGAATAAGGGGTTTGATGGGTGGAGCTGTACTTGAGCATGCGAATTCTCTGGTTGCAATGGAAGTGTGTCGCGTTAGTTCCCGATCGTATATGAGGTATCTATATTGTTCTTTCCAATTTAAATTGGTAATATCCTCTTATATGTACAGAAACAAATCAAATACAAGTATACCTACATGCATGTTTAATTGAATAGGTAGAACAGAAAGAAAAAAGTAAGATGATAGAATGCTGTTTTCAAATTTATATATATATATATATATGTATATATATATATAGTTTCCAAATAAAATAAGTATACACATTTTAAATTACTTGTTATTTTAAATAATGCATTATGGGGATTAATCTGTTAATAAACTTATTAAATTGTTTAGTTACAAAAGATTTCAAAAGAAAGGGGGAAAATTAGTTTAGGAAAATTTAATTATTTGTTTAAATAAAGATTTAGTTAAATTAAATTTATAAAATAGAAATCAATTTATCTAGTTAACTTATATAACTATTTGATAACTGGAAAATATTTTATGAAAAGAAAATTAGTTTAAAATTAACTTATTAGGTAAAATGAAATTTATTTAAATAGAAATTGATTTGTCCAAATTGTTCGAATATTCATAGAACCACCTAATATTTATTCAAGGTCAAAAGTCCAGAAAACCAAGGCAGTATTGAAGTGGACTGCAAATTAAAATCAAAGGTGAGTTGATCTCACTCATCCGGTTATAATTTTAATTCAAATGGTTAAATTTAAATAATTGGTTGATTGATTTATTTGATTGAATGTGCAATATTATATATATAGTATTATATAATATATCTTGGAATGATTGATTTCCCGCATTATATAGCGGATGAGACCCTATGCGTCGCATAATAGCGGATAATTTATATTAATCCCATATACCGCGATATTCCACCTCGAAGTGGAATTGGTATTTTATGTTGTGCTAACATCTGTGGATGCAGGGAAAACAGGTTGGAGGGATCCAACTGGATTCCTCAACATTTATTTAAATTATTTAATATTCTCTGTTGTGATTATTTGATATTCTATGATGAATTATATTGGAATATTGAATGCTATGGTTTGATTGAATATATTTGGGTATAATGAGTTACAAAAAATATATAAATTGGATTTTGGAAAGAAAATAAAAGAAGTGAATTTGTAAGCGAAATAATTATAGAAAATTTGAATAAATTACGAATGAATTGAAAAGAAATGGAAGTGATATTAAAATACTAATAAACAACTTCGAGTATGAAAAAAAAGATTTTGAATAAACAGAATTTAATTAATTATAAAATTAAGTGATATTATATTAAAGGATAAAGAATTATTTTAAAATTTAAAGTTTAAATTTATTTAAAAGGATTAAGAAGTAATTTGGGAAATCTAAAATTGGTGTTTCCAGTTAAAAGTATTTTAAATCGTAATTAAGGAATAAAATCTGAAATTAATGGATTTGGAAAAAATGGGGTAAATTGGAAATCAATTTGGAAATTGATTTAAGTATGTAAAACCGGGATTTTTAAAGGAGAATGTCGCTATGAAATTTATAAACTGGGTTTATAAAAGCAAAGTAATATATTAGTGGATATTTGGAAGAATAAATTCACGATGGGAATTTATTAAAGGAATGGGAAGATTTGTTTAAAAATAAACAGTGATTTATTTTTACAGGATGTGAAGAGAAGTATATTTCCCTGGATAGCCAAGTACGTTTTCAAAGTAAAATTTTAAATATCAGATAAAAGTTTTAATTTGTTTTAAAAAGCATGTTTTAGAAAATTTATTATTTCTAAGTGTTTAAATTCTTAAGTAAGTATATTTTCAAATCTATTATCGTAGTAATTATTTAAAGGTGACTTAGTATTTTGTTTTAAAGGAGAAAATCTAGTTTCATATTCTATAAAGTAACCTTATTTTAAATATTCTTAAAGTATATATATTTTTAATAAAGTATTAAAGTAGTTTTTCTAAATTTAAATGTTAAAGCATATTTTACAATAAAGTGTTTTAAAATTATTTCAAAATCTAAAGCTTTGTGCTTAGTGATTTCAGTGGAAATAGAAAATATTTGGGAAATTTATTCAGTAAAAGGAAGATAGTTTGAAACTGTTTTCAAAAAGGTTTGAAAAGTGGAAATATATCCCACGAAGATATTTTGAGATGAATAATTTGGGAAATTATTTATTGTTTGATGGATGCTTGTGAATGTTAATTGATAGTTAAATAACCGACTATCAATATTGGCCAAATGCGCTGATCGTTTCGAAGAGACCGGGATCGAGATTTATTTCTCGAAAACCACTTCGATCCGGTTTGTACGTTTTCGTGGAAAACAAGTTTGGATTCAAAGATGGAGCAGTGAAGTGCAAGGGCTAGTCGCTACTAATCCTGAGGATTATTCCAAAATGGATATAGTAGGAGTAGTGCCTTCGGTTCCGTTCAAACCCGGGACGGACTTGTACGGATGAATGCTTTCGGAACATCGTCAGGTGGGCGATGGGCATTCTAAGGGATATGTTCTAAAAAGGTGACGCTTAGCCTCAAGCCTCATCAACCGGGAATGACTGAAAATTAGGGGTTATGTAGCAAGGCTTGGTGGGCAGCATCCATTTCCGGGTAAGGTCATCCCTGTCTGGATGTCCCTTTTTATTTTGGCTTAGTGGTGCGGTTGTTGATCCCAACCGTGGGGTGATCTTACTTGGGATTATCCTATAAGGGAATGTCCGGGTCTTGTATTGTAGGGGGTCGAGAGTGATCCTCGGTACAGTGATCTAGGCCACGTACCGTGACAGGTGGTACCCCAGTGCCTAGTCATTAGTTGGAAATACATTCTCCCTACGCGCCTTTTACGAGTTTTGTTTGTATTACCCACTCTGTGGCTAGTAGCTGGAATTTAATAGATGTAACAATTTCGGCTATTTTAATAAGTATTTGTACATAGATCCTATTATATTACCAGAGGATTTTAATAAAAAGTGTTTTAGCTATCGTAAGGTAAAAACCTGGCATGCTTATTTGTGGCGTGGTCTTACGAGATGCTTTTGTTTTCAAAAAGATTTTTGAAACTTTAATAATCAATTCGAGTGTGATTTCTCACGTTGGTATTCAAGACTGACTCGGGTGTTATTTAACTGTAATGCTCGAGTCAGACCGAGTATTATAGAATACATGATATGATGATGTGGAGCTCAGGAGACGAGATGGATGGCGATACGTACTTCCGTATTTGATTATTATTCCGCTGTGTATCCAGCTGTATGTTATTGATGTTGTACTCTGATGATGTAATATATAAACAGATATAGTTTTCTTTTGTGTAAAGATCATTGAATATCTATTATATTTTATTCCGCTGCGATGGTAAGATTCTGTTGTTGTTTTCTGTTTTCTCTTCTTCTACCTCTTCTTCTTTAAACCAAATGGTTCGTATTTCTGTTCAACTTGAGTTGATTGATGTAGAATAGTGTCGACTCAAGGGGTATGGATTTGCGGGCTGTTACAGTGGTATCGGAGCTTAGGTTGGTGATAACCTTGGCTCTGGTGGGAATTACTCATAGAAGAGAGTTTATAGTACTCTAGAATGAGCTTGAGCGTATTAATAGATATGAGCGCGTATTTGTTAATGAATATAAAATTGTTTTATATTGTGTTGACTTATCGATTGAGTGTTTATGGATTCTGGTCGATATGTGGGACGCCATGTTATCGATAGGGATTTCTAAACTCTTAAACAAGGTAAACCAACACAGTATTATTTTTAAATAGGGTAAATGAAATAATTTTACCCAAAATTATTTTTGTATATAAAAGAAATGATTTTTCGTAAATTGTTATAGTTATATATGGATGCTTGGTTGTTAGAAGTGATAATATTAAATTATTATCATTGTATGAGAACTGAATAGGAAATTGAAGATAATAACCAAAGATTAAGAATAAATTAATAAATAAATGGGATTTGTAAATGTGATTCATAATTGAATAAGGAATTCAAATCATAGTTAAAAGCTAAGAAACAAATTCATATATAAATGAGATTTGTAAATGTAAACTATAAATGTGAATTATAGTGTGATTAATAATTAAAATAAGATAGAATTCCAAAGTAATGTTTGATTATAAATTTAAAGGATTTGGAATTTGGAAATTTAGATTCCTCTGAATTTGAAAATGATTCTCAAAAAATTGGGAAGATAATATATTTGAGAAATATATTTGAATCGGATTTGAAATCTGGTGAGATTTGGGATTTAAAAATATTTGGAATGTTTTAAAAAGAGATAAAAGCACCGAACTCACTTCAATCGCTGGAAAGTAATCCTGATGATGATGGCCACATCATTAGTATTCGTTTTCGAGTTTCTAAAGTGATGGATTGCTACCAGGATAGTTGGTTATGATATTGTTTGGGCTTGTTGGTATACAAGTTGTTTTAGAAATTTCGAAAGGAAAATTTGTTTTGGTAAAAAGAAGTGTTTGGAATCCTCATATTTGATTTGATATACCAAGTGGGTATGTGTAGTTATCATTTCAAAATGGTTTTGAAAATGAAACCGGGCAATTGAATTCTAAGAAATTCTATTTAAATAATGCGAAAAGTTTAAATGAATCAACTATTGAACTTATAAAGTAAAGTTGATATTAATAAAAAGAAATTGGAAATTTTAATCCGGGATTTAAAATTTAACTTAAGTGAATGACGGTGAAGAAAATATATTAGAAATTAACTTGAGATAAGTTAAATAAAATTGAAATTGAAATTGAATTATATTGGATACAAAGCTGAAAGGTAAAATGATTATAATTGTGAAATTAAAATTTATACCTTAAGCTAGTAAGTGTTATATATATAATCTGAAATTGTGGTTATAAGATGAAATGACTCAAATGAGCAATATAAGCTTTTAAGTAAATAAATTGGTTTTGAACTCATATATTGAGAAATAAAATTTAGTTAAATTTGGATTGAATTGAATCAAAATTCAGTTATGTCATGAATGATATTAAATGGAATTAAGTCCTAGCTTAATAAAATTCAAAAGAATGGTATGTAGCTAGATTTAACTGAAGTTGAGTTGGAATAAAACTGAATTTAAATGAATTCGGTCGAGTTATAGATAATATTGAATGGAATAAAATTCTTACTTAAATAAATAAATGTAAACTAAGTAAGTATTGAATTAGATTAAAATAGAATTGGTGTGAGTTGTAAACAAATCCAATTCAGGCATAAATTGAATGAGCTTATTATTAATAAATTCAATAATGAATTGTTAATGTAAATTAAAATTTAAAAATGGACAAAAGTATAAACTAATCGAATAAATTAGTAAAATAGTTAGGATTTGATCAAAGGAAAATCAAATCAAAGTTTTAAATGGAAGTTGGAGGAATATAATAAACTTAAGTTTTTGGATGGAATAGTTTAAAGAAAATAAATAGAGTAAGGCAATTATATGATGGTCATTTAATATATTGGTTGTCGTGTTTGATAAAATGGTTTGGAATCAAACATTTTGGATATGGAAAGACGATACAATTAAAAGTTTATGAATAAATTAGGATGGAATGGAATCAAGTGTAAATTGAGTTGGAATCAATTTAAATGGTTATAAGCTTAAGTAATTATTTATTCACATTAATATTGTCGAATTGCATAAGAAAATGGATCGTTCGATGTAAACAGGATTAGATAAAATTCTATGAGTTATTAGAAGTGAAATAGGATGATTTTGATATCAATTGGAATGAATATGAGTTTATTTTGCTTAGAATGAATTAAATATAAGCGAGTAAGTTGTAAAACACTTAAACTGAATGAAATGATTTGGGAATTGGTTGTAAGCAATTGTAGTAAGTGTCGGAACCTTACATATGTGTTTATGAAAGTATATAACATGCATTGTTACAAGATCCATGTTTTAGCTATTTAAATTTGAGTGAAATGCTATAAACCTCCTATATATGGTACTTATATGTTTGAATTGAGTAATTACAAGTACCAGGAAGCCGTTGGGTTGGATTAGATCACGCAAAATGCTAAAATAATAAGCTGTTTGCTTAAAAATGCTAAATAAAGGTACGCCTACACAGTAAAAATTGAAAATATGAACTGTTTTTGTTTTTCCGACCGTGTGGGTCGATGTATATATATTTATATCTCTTGTCAAATTGCAAAAGCTCCTCCGTACAAAGGAGACTCTGCCAAAAAAATTCAGAAATTTTGGGAGTTAGAATTTTTTTTTGAAAACTTTGGGAAAATTTTAGTTAGCGACAAAATGATTTCATATTGGAAACTGAAATAAATTAGGGAATGAAACTAATTTAAATAATGATATGAATCAGTTATAAATGGAAGATAAAATTCAAATATTCAGCGTTGAAGATAAAATCGGATTCATATGGAAATGAGAGAACCAATTTGAATAGAAGTAGATATAACTAAAGTGCTGAAGTGAAAATAAATAAAGAAGCATATAAAATGCTTATACTAAATTTAAGGCAGGAATGGTGAATCCTTAATTGGAAGTTGATATTACAAATGTATTCTAAGTTAATATTTGAATGAATAAATATTGACATTTTGTAAAGAAGTGTATAAAATGATTTTGGAATCTGTAGTTGGATATGGTTAGATTGGATATACAGGTATTAAAAAGTAAGTGGGGAATTTGGTTGATTTCAGAAGATAAATTTGAATTGCTCGACAAAAAGGTATGTATCCAAATTTCTGCATGAAATTTGATTGGGTTTTTGATCTAGCCACTTGGCCTTTTGTTTTCTTTTGGAATTTGAGAGGCCGTAGAGGCCTTTTGTAGTTGTACCGAGCTAGCCGCGCAAAGGAGACGCTGGAGAAATTTTTCAGAAATTTAGAGGGTTAGAAAATTTTTGAGAAAGTTTTGATAGATTAAATTTGAATTTAAATTTCAATTTGAATAAATTAAGTAAATAATGTTGTTGAAAACTATGGGTGAGTTCGGGAAAGTTAGTAAGAATGGTAATGGGTCTTCTATAAAAAGATAGTTGGTAGGATGTTGGATTGTGGGTTTTGGGGAAAAAGTAAATGGGTATTGGACCATTCTTCCTAACTAATAATTTCGGGGACGAAATTCTTTTAAGGGGGGAGGAATGTGACGACCCGGAATTTTTAAGCATTTGAAATTGGAATATTTAATTGATTTTAAATATTTAAAAGTTAATTTTTAACTTGAATTCAAATATCACCATTTATTTGATAATTAAATTTTTGAATTAAATAAGTTGAAGTTGGGTAAAATGTTGAATCTGGAGTTTTAAGCCTGTTAAAAATAATTTGAAGGCTTATAAAATTTATATTGATAATACTGAAGATAATAGAAGGTTAAAATTGAATGTAATAGTGATTTGTTCAGTTTTGAAATTTTATCGTTTTAAATTGAATTTAAAAATAGCCTTTCGAGGCACAGTCTCGGAATTTGACGAAACCAGTTCCATTGGATCCATAATATTGTATTATTATCGGATTTCAAATTTCGTATTGATCGGAGTTGTTGTGTGAGCGTACGATAAGTAAATGTGCTGAAAATTAAATCGGAAATTCAATTTTATAACTGGTCCAAAAAGGATCTTCTCCATACGATCGAATTAGGACTCGAAACCTTTTCCATTATGTTCAGAATACGGGTAAAACATTATAAACGTCTAGCGGCACGCCTCGTTTGGTGATCGGGATTCTTGGCTTCATTTTCTCAACAATTAAATTTGAATTTAAATTTAAAGTTGGGTAATGAAATTGCATTGAAAACTGTAGCTAGCATCACGTATAGGGATTTAAAAACTCACGTTACTTTCTACAATACGCTTCTTCGTTTAATAAATAAAATAAAAGGAGATATTTATCTTCGTTCAGAAAAAAACAAACTGAACTCCTCTCTTCCTTCAAATTCGTTCAGGAATCGAAAAACTCTATTTCCCTTTTCCTTCTCCATACGAATTTGTTCGTACACGAAAACGCAGTAAAAAAGAAAAAAATAAGGGGGCGACCATGATCCAATCGAAACAAAAATCGTGGAGCTGAGGCAGCTCGAGCTCGCGAGCAAGGCCTCGATTGATTTCCGTAGAGGAAGGGATGTCGCGAGGCAGTGGGTTGGGCGGCGTTCGATTTGGGTCGGAAGGGGGGATGTCGTAGCGCTGGGTGATTTAGGGATCGCGTAAAGCACGACCTGGTGGCAGAAGCGCATGAGACAGGACGGCGATGAAGATGGACCTTGGTCGATGATCGATGGGGTGACGTGCGATGACCGGAATAAGGGTGTTTGATGGGTGGAGCTGTACTCGAGCATGCGAATTCTCCGGTTGCGATGGAAGTGTGTCGCGTGAGTTCCCGATCGTATATGAGGTATTTATATTGCACTTTCCAATTTAAATTGGTAATATCCACTGATATGTACAGAAACAAATCAAATACAAGTATACCTACATGCATGTTTAATTGAATACGTAGAACAGAAAGAAAAAAGTAAGATGATAGAATGCTGTTTTCAAATTTATATATATATATATATATATATATATATATACACATATATAGTTTCCAAATAAAATAAGTATACACATTTTATATTACTTGTTATTTTAAATAATGCATTATAGGGATTTATCTGTTAATAAACTTATTAAATTGTTTAGCTACAAAAGATTTCAAAAGAAAGGGGGAAAACTAGTTTAGGAAATTTAATTATTTGTTTAAATAAAGATTTAGTTAAATTAAATTTATAAAATAGAAATCAATTTATTTAGTTAACTTATATAATTATTTGATAACTGGAAAATATTTTATAAAAAGAAAATTAGTTTGAAATAAACTTATTGGGTAAAATGAAATTTATTTAAATAGAAATTGATTTGTCCAAATTGTTCGAATATTCATAGAATCATCTAATATCTATTCAATGTCAAAAGTCGAGAAAACCAAGGCAGTATTGAAGTGGACTGCAAATTAAAATCAAAGGTGAGTTGATCTCACTCATCTGGTTATAATTTTAATTTAAATGGTTAAATTTAAATAATTGATTGATTTGATTGGATATGCAATATTATATATATAGTAGTATATAATATATCTTGGAATGATTGATTTCCCGCATTATATAGCGGATGAGACCCTATGCACCGCATACTAGCGGATGATTTATATTAATCCCATATACCTCGATATTCCACCTTGAAGTGGAATTGGTATTTTATGTTGTGCTAACATCTGTGGATGCAGGGAAAACAGATTGGAGGGATCCAACTGGATTTCTCAACATTTATTTAAATTATTTAATATTCTCTGTTGTGATTATTTGATATTCTAAGATGAATTATATTGGAATATTGAATGCTACGGTTTGATTGAATATATTTAGGTATAATGAGTTACCAAAAATATATAAATTGGATTTTGAAAAGAAAATAAAAGAAGTGAATTCGTAAGCGAAATAATTATAGAAAATTTGAATAAATTAAGAATGAATTAAAAAGAAATGGAAGTGATATTAAAATACTAATGAATGACTTCGAGTATGAGAAAAAAAAGATTTTGAATAAACAGAATTTAATGAATTGTAAAATTAAGTGATATTATATTAAAGGGATAAAGAATTATTTTAGAATTTAAAGTTTAAATTTATTCAAAAGGATTAAGAAGTAATTTGAGAAATCTAAAATTGGTGTTTTCATTTAAAAGTATTTTAAATCATAATTAAGGAATAAAATCTTAAATTAATGGATTTTGGAATAAATGGGGTAAATTGGAAATCAATTTGGAAATTGATTTAAGTATGTAAAACCAGGATTTTTAAAGGAGAATGTGGCTATGAAATTTATAATCTGGGTTTATAAAAGCAAAGTAATATATCAGTGGATATTTGGAAGAATAAATCCACGATGGGAATTTATTAAAGGAATGGGAAGATTTGTTTAAAAATAAATAGTGATTTATTTTTAAAGGATGTGAAGAGAAGTATATTTCCCTGGATAGCAAAGTACGTTTTCAAAGTAAATTTTTAAATATAAGATAAAAGTTTTAATTTGTTTTAAAAAGCATGTTTTAGAAAATTTATTATTTCTAAATGTTAAATTCTTAAGGAAGTATATTGTCAAATTAATTATCGTAGTAATTATTTAAAGGTGACTTAGTATTTTGTTTTAAAGGAGAAAATCTAGTTTTATATTCTATAAAGTAACCTTACTTTAAATATTCTTAAAGTATACATATTTTTAATAAAGTATTAAAGTAGTTTTTCTAAATTTAAATGTTAAAGCATATTTTACAATAAAGTGTTTTAATATTATTTTAAAATCTAAAGCTTAGTGCTTGGTGATTTCAGTGGAAATAGAAAATATTTGGGAAATTTATTCTGTAAAGGGAAGATAGTTTGAAACTGTTTTTAAAAAGGTTTGAAAAGTGGAAATATATCCCGCGAAGATATTTTGAGATAAATAATTTGGAAAATTATTTATTGTTTGATGGATGTTCGTGAATGTTAATTGAAAGTTAAATAACCGACTATCAATATTGGCCGAATGCGCTCATCGTTTCGAAGAGACCGGTATCGAGATTTATTTCTCGAAAACCACTTCGATCCGGTTTGTACGTTTTCGTGGAAAACGAGTTTGGATTCGAAGATGGAGCAATGAAATGCAAGGGCTTTGTCGCTACTAATCCTGAGGATTATTCCAAAATGGATGTAGTAGGAGTAGTGCCTTCGGTTCCGTTCGAACCCGAGACGGACTTGTATGGATGAATGCTTTAGGAATATCGTCAGGTGGACGATGGGCTTTCTAAGGGATATGTTCTAGAAAGGTAATGCTTAGCCTCAAGCCTCATCAACCGGGAATGACTGAAAATCAGGGGTTGTGCAGCAAGGCTTGGTGGGCAGCACCCATTTGCGGGTAAGGTCATCCCTGTCTAGATGTCCCTTTTTATTTCGGCTTAGTGGTGCGGTTGCTGATCCCAACCGAGGAGTGATCTTGCTTGGGATTATCAAGTAAGGGATAGTCCGGGTCTTGTGCTGCAGGGGTCGGGAGTGATCCTCGGTACAGTGATCTAGGCCACGTGCCGTGACAGATGGTACCCCAGTGCCTAGTCATTAGTTGGAAATCCATTCTCCCTACCGCGCCTTTTACGAGTTTTGTTTGTATTACCCACTCTATGGCTAGTAGCTGGAATTTAATAGATGTAACAATTTCGACTATTTTAATAAGTATTTGTATATAGACCCTATTATATTATCAGAGGATTTTAATAAAAAGTGTTCTAGCTATCGTAAGGTAAAAACCCGGCATGTTTATTTGTGGCGTGGTCTTATGAGATGCTTTTGTTATCAAAAGGATTTTTGAAACTTTAATAATCAATTTGAGTGTGATTTCTCACGCTGGTATTCCAGACTGACTCGGGTGGTATTTAACTGTAATGCTCAGGACAGACCTAGTATTATAGAATACAGGATATGATGCTGTGGAGCTCAGGAGACGAGCTGGATGGTGATACGTACTTCCGTATTTGATTATTATTCCGCTGTGTATCCAGTTGTATGTTATTGATGTTGTACTCTAATGATGTATACTCTGATGATTTAATATATAAACAGATATAGTTTTCTTTTATGTAAAGATCATTGAATATCTATTATATTTTATTCCGCTGCGATGGTAAGATTATGTTGTTGTTTTCTGTTTTCTCTTCTTCTACCTCTTCTTCTTTAAACCAAATGGTTCGTATTTCTGTTCAACTTGAGTTGATTGATGTAGAATAGTGTCGACTCAAGGGGTATGGATTTGCGGGCTGTTACAGTGGTATCGGAGCTTAGGTTGGTGATAACCTTGGCTCTGGTGGGAATTACTCATAGAATAGAGTTTGTAGTACTCTAGAATGAGCTTGAGCGTATTAATAGATATGAGCGCGTATTTGTTAATGAATATAAAATTGTTTTATATTGTGTTGACTTATCGATTGAGTGTTTATGGATTCTGGTCGATATGTGGGACACCATGTTATCGATAGGGATTTCTAAACTCTTAAACAAGGTAAACCGACACAGTATTATTTTTAAATAGGGTAAATGAAATAATTTTACCCAAAATTATTTTTGTATATAAAAGAAATGATTTTTCGTAAATTGTTATAGTTATATATGGATGCTTAGTTGTTAGAAGTGATAATATTAAATTATTATCATTGTATGAGAACTGAATAGGAAATTGAAGATAATAACCAAAGATTAAGAATAAATTAATAAATAAATGGGATTTGTAAATGTGATTCATAATTGAATAAGGAATTGAAACCATAATTAAAAGCTAAGAAACAAATTCATATACAAATGAGATTTGTAAATGTAAACTATAAATGTGAAATATAGTGTGATTAATAATTAAAATAAGATAAAATTCCAAAGTAATGTTTGAATATAAATTTAAAGGATTTGGAATTTGGAAATTTAGATTCCTTTGAATTTGAAAATGATTCTCAAAAAGTTGGGAAGATAATATATATTTGAGAAATATATTTGAATCGGATTCGAAATCTAGTGAGATTTGGGATTTAAAAATATTTGAAATGTTTTAAAAAGAGATAAAAGCACCGAACTCACTTCAGTCGCTGGAAAATAATCCTGGTGATGATGGCCGCATCATCAGTATTCATTTTCGAGTTTCTAAAGTGATGGATTGCTACCAGGATAGTTGGTTATGATATTGTTTGGGCTTGTTGGGTATACAAGTTGTTTTAGAAATTTCAAAAGGAAATTTTTTTTGGTAAAAACAAGTGTTTGGAATCTGGAGATTTGATTTGATATACCAAGTGAGTATGTGTAGTTATCATTTCAAATGGTTTTGGAAATGAAACCGGGCAACTGAATTCTAAGAAATTCTATTTAAATAATGCGAAAAGTTTAAATGAATCAACTATTGAACTTATAAAGTAAAGCTGATATTAATAAGAAGAAATTGGAAATTTTAATCCGGGAATTTAAAATTTGACTTAAGTGAATGAAAGTGAAGAAAATATATTAGAAATTAACTTGAGATAAGTTAAATAAAATTGAAATTGAAATTGAATTAAATTGGATATAAAGCTGAAAGGTAAAATGATTATAATTGTGAAATGAAAATTTATACCTTAAGCTAGTAAGTGTTATATATATAATCTGAAATTGTGGTTATAAGATGAAATGACTCAAATGAGCAATATAAGCTTTTAAGTAAATAAATTGGTTTTGAACTCATATATTGAGAAATAAAATTTAGTTAAATTTGGATTGAATTGAACCAAAATTCAGTTGTGTCATGAATGATATTAAATGGAATTAAGTCCTTGCTTAATAAAATTCAAAAGAATGGTATGTAGCTAGATTTAGCTGAAGCTGAGTTGGAATAAAAATGAATTTAAATGAATTCTGTCGAGTTATAGATAATATTGAATGGAATAAAATTCTTACTTAAATTAATAAATGTAAACTAAGTAAGTATTGAATTAGATTAAAATAGAATTGGTGTGAGTTGTAAACAAATCCAATTCAGGCATAAACTGAATGACCTTATTATTAATAAATTCAATAATGAATTGTTAATGTAAATTAAAATTTAAAAATGGATAAAAGAATAAACTAATCAAATAAATTAGTAAAATAGTTGGGATTTGATCAAAGGGAAATCAAATCAAAGTTTTAAATGGAAGTTGGAGGAATAGAATAAACTTAAGTTTTTGGATGGAATAGTTTAAAGAAAATAAATAGCGCAAGGCAATTGTGTGATGGTTATTTAATATATTGGTTAGCATACTGCCATTCCACTTTGAATGCATACTGTCATTCCATGATCACACAACTGATTTCTATAAATTTATAACTCCTAAGCTTGTACATCTTAAGAAAGGGTGTTAAGCTAAGAGAAGTTGCCTTCTCCACCACATAACAGATGATACGTTCATAGAGATTAATCAATGTAACTAAAAATGCATCGTCGGACATTTGTCTATACAAGTTGTCCAGGAATAAGACAAACCGATGGAACTCTACTACCACATCCTGTCGGGAATCATCCCTAGGATTAGTTATAAATGCCTGTACAAAACGTGATTGGATTCAAAAGAAAAGTTCTTAAAAATTCTTTCTCTACAATTTGAAAAAAAGAAACACTTGGTTTCAATCCATTTTGACGGAGATAAGATGAAAAGAACAAAAGGTATTCTCGGACCTAAAATTCTAGGCTTGAAAGTGCAATGCAAAGAAGTGAGATTTTGACATAGCTAAGTTAAAAATGAAAAGACGTGGTGAACAAGAAAGTTGTAGTTACTGAAATTTTACATGTTTTGCAAAAAGAATTTCCTTATCCGATTCTCGTTTGAGGAAGTTATAGAGGACTGTAGAAAAGCAAAATGGGTTGGTATTCATAGACAAGTGGAGAGGTAGAAAATATCTCCACCATGCATCATCCACCATCACCAACCATCATTACATCAACCCCGTCCCTACATTACCATAGGATGGCCAGATATCCCGCTCCATATGTGCACATCACTTCAATCACTTTAAGGCATTCATATGTTGACTTTTGCATACTTAAGTAGTAAGAAAACTAAAATATCTTAGATATTTTCAACATATGTGTATGTATAGGTGTATATGTATATTTGTGTGTATACATATTTTCATGCGCATGTTAGGATATGTATGTGTATGTCGTATCAGTGCACATGACATAAAAACAAGGTTGCAATGATTTAAATCGACTTTCGTTTGTTAAACCATTAAAAATCAGGAAATCGATTTTCGATCACATTTTCACTTATATTTTAAATTACGTATAAATGTAAAAAAATTATATAAAACCATATAAATTAACAATAATAAATATTTAAAAAAATCGTTATTATATCGATAAAGCGATACTAATTTTCTTATATTTTCAAATCAAGTATATATCTTATAAAATTATTACAAACGATTTATTATCACTTTATAACTATATAAAATGAATTATCATCATTTAGAACAATTATTTGAATAATTGTAATAATTATTAAATCATTAAATTTCAATTTAAATCCATAAATCAGTATTTAATTTTAAGGACATCATTGATGATGTCATAAATACATTTTATTTCCCAAAAAAAATATAGTTAATTTTATTTCATGTTTAATTAGATAAATAAGTGTATGTATTTAGCTCCTTGCAAGATGTTTTACCAATATAGAGCTGATTATCGATAAAATGGTTTTCGATTCCTTTTATCGAATATTTTTCCACATTAAATATTTTTGCATTCCTTAAAAATAGGTTTATTATCATTCATTTCACAAAACTTGGTTATTTGTCAAAAATAATCCATATATAAATACTTAAAATAAATTAAATATCCTTAATTAAAGTGATCAAATTTTGGGTTGTTATGTACTTCCCCCTTAGAAGAATTTCGTCCCCGAAATTACCGAATACAAAAACCCAAATGTTTTGTCCAAAATAATTATTATTAAACTTACGCCCGTACGATGTACATTGCTCATCCATACACAATATCTGATTCGATCTTCTGTACAAATTCACAATTTTACTTTCGAATTAGTATTGGTCCTCGATCCTTTACTACGGAATCTAACTAGGCTTTCTGATTAGAACTTTAGTTTTTTCCTTGCATAGCTCTCAACTATGATAGAAAACTCAAGTTTCCAACCACAATCAATGTTTACCTTCAAAAATCAAGTGATAAATCCTTTTCGGATAGGTTTACATACTTCAAAGTTTTGCAATTGAATCTTAGATTAAAACCATGGGACAAAATAGTCTACGCACCTCACATACACTTATTAACATCCAAAATATTTATGAAGACTTTTAATAAACTTTTATCTTTTATTCAAACATTTTTATAAAGATAATTCTTTATATATAACTATTTTCTAACATTTTTAAGAAATTACTAAGGTTAAAGATAACTTACCTTTTATAGTTTACCTCTTATATTATAATTTGCTCCTTTTAACCAATATTAAATGCGAACACCTTTATATTTAATAAAACTTCTTTTGTTAACCAAAATTTATTCTATTAATTAATACTCCTTTTATTAATTATCCACTTATACCAGTTTTAATACTTAAAAGTATTTATACACTTATTCAAATGTTTTATGTATATTCAGAATTTACTTAACAAGTTTTACTTACTTCAAAATATAATTAAAGAGATTGAAACAATTGTTATCAAAACACTGTTATAATAAACTCTTTTATAAATTAAACATATAAAATTTTCTATTGTTTTATAAAAGATTCCAATACTTATTATTATCTTTAAAATCTCATTATTAAAGATCTAAATATACCCATAAGATTTCTTCCAAAGTGTCATTCAAGGGTTTTAAAACATATGTTGTTAAAATATTGTTTTTTCTAAAACCAAAACCAATCATTAATAACTTTAACCATTTCTTTTAAAGATCAAAGCATTACATGCTTATCTATTAAGGTAATACACTTTGATAAAAATTAACCACCATCAATTATTTATTAATTAATAATTCACGTTATCCTTTTTTAACTTTAGAAAATTGTATAGATTAGGTAACTCGAAAATGATACCAAGGAAATGGGCACCACCAATAGTATCGTATATTTCTTTAACAAGAAAGGGAATACTTAAGAGAAGCGATTACCATCCTAACACATCTCCTGTCCATTTTTAACCACTTTCTAGCCACTCGAATCAATTAATCATAAGATTGTTTTTAGTTTCCAAAATCTAATTTTAGAAATAATACCATTATTCCTTTTCCAAAAATCATTTGAAATTCCTTTCAAATTTACCAGAATTTAAATTCTAAAAATTTTCCTTTATAAAACACGTTTTATAAATCTATTTTATGAAATCACTTATATAAAACATGTCCATAAGATTATTTATCTTAAATAAATTCCTTCAATCTTAAACCAACATTATTATTTATCAAATACTATATAGTCAAATTGTTTGACTAAATTCACGAGTTGTCAGTACTTAAACTTTTAAACTAAATAACCAATCAATCAATGATAATAATTTAGTGTTTTAATTTCCTTAATCAAATAACTATTTTCAATAATATTCTTTATATTCAAAATATAGTCCTAGGTAAAATTATTTCATTTA
Source organism: Allium cepa (assembly GCA_030765085.1). Classification (NCBI taxonomy): domain Eukaryota; kingdom Viridiplantae; phylum Streptophyta; class Magnoliopsida; order Asparagales; family Amaryllidaceae; genus Allium; species Allium cepa. The sequence continues at coordinate 763,937,569 of CM060941.1, read as the reverse complement.
CAAATTTCCAAAACCAAAATCATTTGTATATATCATTAACAAATATTCGCTTATATATAATATTCTCAAACTCATTCTATGGTGTTATTAACCCAATCTCTAATGAGTTACTCATCTTAGAGTATTATTAATCCAATCTCTGATGAGACTTTAATCCGCCAAAGCCAAGGTTTTCGCTTTACCTTGTGCTCTGATACCAATGTAAAGACCCGCTTCTTCGACCCTTGAAAATCGACACTAATACATCCTCGGTATTCACGTGCCACAAATCTAAGTGGCCGAGAGGTGGTTCTCTAAAGGTAAGAAAGAACATAAAGACAGAAAAGAATCTCACACAAATTGAATAAAATGTATTATTTTAGCATATAATCTTTACAGCGAAAATTTTAAATACATTTATAAAAGTAAAATATGGACAGTATAAATATATGTCCTTATAAATGCGGAATACAATAGTACACAAGTGTAGTAGAAATAAGGTAATAACCTCTTGAAGAATCTTCTAACTCCGTGCTTCAAGCTCCATTCAGATTTCTTCTAACTAAAACTGAACCGCTTGGCTACTCGAGAAAATTAGGGCACCTAGGGTTTAAGGGAAAAGGAAAATAAACTCTAGTTCGGTCAAGGGACTAGTGTGAGAAACTCAAAATACGGATGTTCTGAAAGAAAAGGTATCTCATAAGACCACACCACACATAAACACAAAATGATTACCTTATGATAACCAAAAACATTTGCTACGTAAAATCATTTGATATTATTTTTAATGACATTCTTTTGAAAACTTTTGCATGTAAGCATATGAATCTTAGCCGAAATTGTTACCATTATTAAATTCCAGATATGTTAGGCTCTACAAACAAAACTCTTACAAGGCTCATTCAGAGAATGGATTCCATACAATGGCAGGTAAGGGACTACCTTCCGTACAGTACATCTCTGGAGGGATGTACTGAGGATATACAAACAATCTTCCGCATCTGGCAAAACCTATCTATGTGACATCCCATATCTGAAGGCCAAAAGCTAAGCGCTACAGATGCTGCAGTCATCTATAGTATTAACTTTCGAAATACGGTAATGCTAATGATATCAATAATATCAGAAGCACTTGAATATGGACAAATCACATATTTAAAAAAGCAACATTTTGCTGATTACATTTCAAAACAATAATTCCCATCCAAGTTACATAATCCCTTAAAACTTCCCAGGTACAGATCATTATAATCCTTACAAAAATACGCCAAAAGCGACATATGATGACGCCCGCCTTGGTTGACCAGAGTCAATATAGTCATATCTAACTTACATACACAACGGAATCAAAAAAACAAAACTATAACTCCTAATTAGCTATCCGTCAACCACCTGCTCGTCTCTGAAAGGTTTATTCGCCAAAATTTCTAAAACCTTAAAACCTAAACCCTCAGCCTACTCAAATAAATTTTTGAGCACTTGAAAGTTTAAGGGGAAACAAAAACTTCGAGTCGCACATAAAGCCTGGTGTGAATAATAATATACATCTCAGTTATTTTATGTTAAGTGAGACCATGCTGCTTAGCGAAATGGGTTTCCCCTCACTAACTTCATTTTCAAAACATATCTTTGGCAAATCTTTTCCTACAACCAAAGCTGGTTAAAATCTATTAAGAATTATTACCTAAACATACATATTAGGTAATATATGAACTATCTGTTCAAACATTACAGTTTTGTTTGGCTAACTATTAATATTTGGCTGCCTGGAGCCTACTAGACAATATATCAAAATTTATCTAATATCTGTTAGACACTCCTTATCTGGACGGTCTGTTCTTACTATCTGCTAAATAATTCTTTTCTAGATGATATGTCCCTAACTTAACATCACCCAAGGTCACCTGATCCTAATGGTTTTGCAGGCTCACCAATAACCTTTCTGTATACAAATGTATATTCCTTTTTGTGTGTAATCATAATTTTAGTCTTACCAATGACAATGCCCTACACACTGGAATTTTGGACAAAATTAGCCAGGGCTAATAGCTAATGTCGCGACCCTATACCAGTCACATCTAGTAATCCAATATCTGAGTCATTTTACTTAGGGATCCCCTCCCATAATTTTCCTTGAAAACCTTTTCAAAATGATTTAAAATCTTTAAATCAAACTCAAACAAGGAAAATATATATTCTCCATGCTTCACTCAAAATTTACTTACCACATTACACACACACTCTCTACTTAAATCATAGCTAATGAAAACATTTAACCTTTGAATGTCCCCCTTTCGAATCTATCGAAAGTACCCATTTCGAGACCATTGAAAGTACCCCTTTCTAAACTAAGTAAAACCCTTTCTTTTACCTAGGCCAAAAGGCCAAAACCTTCCTTTCAAAACCATTCTCAAAACCCTTTCGAAACCTCTGAAAAACCTTCCTTTCGAAAGCTTTAAGACCATAGAAAAGTTTCTTTTTAAACCTTTAAACTTTGCCTTTCGAAACTCTTGAAAAACCTCTCCTTTTAATCCTTCTGAAACAACCAGAAAAATCATACCTTTCTACTCCTTCGAAACCATTAGGGAACCACTCCTTCGAAACCTTACTTTAAAACCTTTCGAAAGCATCAAATAAAAAACCTATCGAAAGCGCTTGGGTTTAATTTAAAATATGTGGAACCTTTCGAAACCATTTAAGACTTACTCCTCCCTTTGAAAAATATTTCGATCAAAACCATTTGGATTATGCCTTCAAGTAGAGCAAAAGGATCATAAACCCATAAAAGTCGAAACCACTTGTTTTCAAAATCATTTAAATTGTCTCTTTTGAAACCATTTGGGTTATACTTCAATTGAGCAAAAGGGTCACTAAAACCATTTAAGTTGAAAGCCTACCTTTCGAAAGCATTTCTAAGTAAAGAAGTGATGGTGTTAAAACCACCTCTGCAAAAGCATTGGAGAAGTGGCCAAATTTTTAGAAAACGAAGTACCCCTTCGAAACCCTCTGGGTCGAAAGGTAAAAAGGCAATAGAAAACGATTTTGACTTGGTTGAAAGCAGTTATTAAAAAAGGGCACAACCCAATTGAAACCATTCCCTTTAAATCCATTTGACCTAGTCAAAAGCACACTAAGTCGAAAGCTTCTTAGTTGAAAGCAAGTAGGTGCATTTTTATTTAAAAACAAAGTAAAGCCTCAACCCCTTCTGAACCCCTGGTTTCAACCCACTACCTTTCGCCTACATTGTAATGACCCGCCATCCGTCTCCACAGAATGACGCATCATTAATAAGAAAGAAAGGGATAGAAAAGAGAAAGAAAGAGAAGAATGAAGAAACAACACATCAGAATCTAAACAGCGGAACGAATAAATTATATTAATAACATAAAATATTACATAGTTTACATCCACTATCAGAGTACACAGATAATACTACACATACTAGACAGTTATAAACACCTGTCTAGTATTTACAACTCAATACAACTCAAGGACAACACAGAACACACAGCGGAAGCTATATATTTACAACGCAGAAGCCTCCTACTCCATTGCTCCTCCAATATTCGTCAAAGCTAACCTGAATCCCTTGGCTACTCATAAAAATTTGAGTACCCAAGAGTTTAAGAAAACAAAGAATAAACTCCGGGTCAGACATGGGTCTGGTGTGAGTAACAGGTTAAAGTTGCTTAACTTTCAAAAACCTTTAGAAAGAAAAGGTATCACGTAAGACTTCCCACACATAAACATGGAAAAGTTTTTACCTTACGCTAACAAAAACATTTGATAGGAAATCCAGTGATATTATAATAGGTCTAGGGTTTTCAAGTAAATATGAAATAACCGAAATTGTTACATTATTAAATTCCAGCTACTAGCTACAAAAGTGGGTAATACAATCAAAACTGTTGGCACTTATTGGATTGGCTGGGCTACTGGGGTACCGCCCGTCACAGTACGTGGCCTAGATCAACGTACCGAGGAGTACACCCGCTCCCCTGCAACACAAGGCCGGAACCATTCCTTACTGAACAGTTCCGAACAAGACAACCCCGCAGTTGGTGTGCAATTCCAACCGCCCACTAAGCCGAATAAAAAGGGACCTCTAGACAGGGGAAAATCTCGCTCTCCAGTGGGAGCTACCCACGAAGCCTTGCTGCACCTCCCCTATCTTAGCCATTACCGGTTGATGAGGCTTGAGGCTAGGATTACCTTTATAGAACGTATCTATCTTAGAATGCTCATCGTTCACCTGACGATGTTCTGAAAGCATTCAATCCATACAAGTTCGTTCCGGGTTCGAACGAAACCGTAGGCATTATCTCGTTACACTCGTTTTGGAATAACCCTCAGAGTTAACGACGATAACCCTTGCACTCTGAATCTCCATCTCGAGCCTGTAAGTACTATTTCCATCAAACACATCACGGAATCACCCCCAGAGTTATACTGACTAATAGTCCTTACACCTCGAGTTTTCTCTCTTCACATAAGATTCACGACCTATCGTTAATTTGGATCGATGTGGTTTTCGGATATCCAAATATGGAAACCCGAACCCGGTCTCGTCGAAATCCAAAGCGTGTCTTTTAGGTCCAAGTTGTTTTAGAGTTTAAAACAATTCAATTACATTATCTATATATACACAGATAGATAATTCACAGATTTACAACAGATAATTATCATTGTCATAACCACAGATAATCCTACATTATCATTACCAAAAGATAATCCATATCATTATCACAATGCAACCAATGCATCCATATCACTCAATATTACTAATCTCATAGCTGAGATTCCAAAACATTCAAGGCAACCAATATCAACCATTCATAAGCAATGATCTATAATCACACTATCTATAATTAATTTAAATTGAATTAAATTAATTACATCATCTCTAATTAATTTAAAATGAATTAAATTAATTATTTCATCAATATAAATCCTGCTTACATCACCATTTGTTAATTACAAATTAATTAATTAATTATCCTCTAATTAATCACTTTAATTAATCACCATTGATTAATTATTCTTTAATTACATTCAAGTAATTATTCTTTAATTAATTTCGCAAATTAATTACTCTTAACCATAATTAGTAATTAACCTTTAATTACTTCATTAATTAATTATCCATAATTAATTACATTAAACCTTAATTAATTACAATTAATCAATTACACTTAATCACTTATTATTGATTAATTAATCTTGATTAATCAATCTTAATTACATCATTAATTATATTAATTAATGATCCTTAATTATATTTAATTAATTACTCAACTAAATTAATTACTTGATTAATTATACAAAATAATTTAATCCCTTGATTAATTATACAAAATAATTTAATCCAAATTACATTCACAATTCCATCATTATCCACTAATTACATCCAGTAATTATCTTTAATTACATCCACTAATTATCCATCATTAATTACATCAAGTAATTATTATCAAATCCAATGATTAAAATTAATTAAACTTAATTAATTAATTTATACCAAACTCAGTAAACCCCATTAATTACATTAAGTAATTAATGTCTTAATTATTTTTCTTTAGTAATTAAACTTAAATTTCATAATTGATTATCATTAATTAATTAATCTAATTAATTAGTAAAATTAATCATATTAATTAATTACTAAATAATCCTTAGTTAATGACCATCATTAACTATTATAAATTCTTTAATTACTTTTTCTTTAATTACTTCTTAATTATCTTTAATCCAAATTATTAATTTATACATTAAATAAATAAGACATTCCCTACTTATCTTATTCATATGATCATTTTAATACTTTAATAATCATTAAGAAAAATCCATTTCTTATTAATGATTTTATAAATATTAAAGTGCACCAGAACATTGCATTTTTAAATTTAAATTCAAATTCCATTTTGAATCTAAAATTCAAAATAATATTAAATTAAGCATAAACCAAATTTAAATTCCATTTAAAATCCTTTTAAAATAAATGTAAATAACATTTATTACTTTATATTTAAAACTTATATAAGATAAGCCTTAATTTACTTAATTTAATTTAAAATTAAGTTTTAAGTACATTACTATTTAAATTACAAATTCAAGTTAACAAATCATTTAACTTTCTTTTATAAACCTTTTATAATGACTTCATTCAAAAGGAAAATCAAATTCAAATATTTGTTTGATAACAAATTTACCTCTAACAAACAATTTAAATTTAAACTTGTTTGAAAACATTCAAAATTCTGAAACTTATTCAAATATCCAGATTTAAATTCAATACACTTGAACCCATTCCTTATTTAAATCATTTGAATTTAAACTTGAATTAAACCTTTTGATTTAAACCTTGATTTTAAAACTCTTTATTTAAAATACAAATTCATTTTTAAAAACCTGAAGATTAAAAGATCTTAAGAAAACTGAACTTAAATTTAAATTCAAACTGCTGTTTAAATCAGGTTTCACATTTTCAAAATGAAATTCAATTTACAGAAAACTGTCAGGTTTTTTTAAAAAAAAACTGAAAACCACTTACAAAAATTTAAAAACTTATAAGATTTCAAAACCCTTTTGAAACTATAATACATAATACAGATTTAAACTTGTTTAAATCTTATCATTACAGCTTATTCATTTTAAATTTGATTTAAATTTAAAACCTTCAGACAGTTTTACAGAAAAAATGTAATAACTACAAATTACCTGAGCTAACCTAATAATGCTTCGAGTCATCAGACCCATCCCTTCGAGCAAAGCACAACAACACTCGAGTAATACTTCGAGTTCAAAAATACTACAATACCCAGTGTCATCAGAACTCGAAAATTGCACGGTGCACGTGCACCATGCCTCCAGTCACCATCACCCGCCTCCAGTGACTTCCCAACATCGACAACCAACCCCACGACCAACCACCACCCTCAAATCCTCCTTCCAAAACACGAAATCGAATACGAGTTTCCATCCCAAAACCTGGAACAGAAGGAAACAGGTTTCACCCAAACCTGTAACATGCCTCCTTCTCAACCATCTGACCACCGGAATGGCAGCGACTCCGGCCACGAGTTCATCCATCATCATACTAACATCCCCCAAAATCTCATTCAACTCGATCATCTCCTCAGGTAGAACTGACCAAAACAATCTACTGAGCTTAAACTAGGGCTACAGGTAGAAAATCATCACCACGGTTCCCATGTTGATTTGCATCAACATCTAATATTTTTCATGGCATCAAAGACTACTCCTCCACCTACCAGAAGAACCCTGACACTTCAAAATGCTTAGATCACCCAAAAACCCCAAATCCCCCTTTATAGTTAAACACAGAACTGTATGCTTATTTCTATTCCAAAATTTTTGATTTAATTGTTGAAATTTATGTTTTGCTTTGTATATTCAATTTGAAAATCCTGGATTTATAAACTACCTATTTTAATTTTCCAAATTATCCAACATGCATTGGTATTTTCATTTATTCAGAGACACCCAGGTTTTTAAATTATCTAAATTAAGTTTTTAAATCTTGATCTATGTTAAACCAACATCCTTTGTTTGTACTTCAGGCCTATCCATTATTATTCCTAGAGAAAAATTGAAATTCAAATCAACACAAAATTCAGAAACTAATAAACAGAGTAAAATACTGTTGAAACTGAAGCTTATCTCACATATATGTGTACATTGTAGTTTCACCCAAACATAATCATCTCATCATCACAAGCATGCAATCAGAAATTTACACTAAATTTTTATTTTTAAAATAAAGTTACTCACATTTTTTTAGATCAGAAGACAGAGCCTCCAATTCTTTTGCAAACAGCCTTCATTTGAAAATCTTTTGACTCGTGAACTTGAATTTCTATGGAACTTATTTTTAAAGTGGCATGCTTGCTTCTTTTAATTTAAAACTGTAGTTGCTTGAATTCCAGATGCTAAATGATGCGGGCTTCAGATTTTAAGATGGTGACAGATTTGCTTTGCAATTGTATAGGGATAATGATTTACAATGTGCAGGTTTGATTTGAAGAGCTGAAGACTAACTGTTTTTGCTTCAGATTCTTATTTTTAAATGGAAGTGTTTGTTATATATATTTTTTAGATTTGTTTGTCTTCAGATTTTAGAAGAAGAAAAGAAGATGAGGGAAAGAAGTTTTTTATATAAACTGAAAATCATTAAAAATAAAAACAAAAGAAAATGCTAAATTAAATTTTTGACACTTGTCTTACAATATAACATTTGCCAAAAACCTTATTTTATCGTTTAACATGTGTTATGTAAGACCTTAGGATGTTACACTTTTCTTATAAAAGTAATTAGTATTTAATTAAAAGTTAGTTAGTATTTAGTTAGTATGTTATTATAAGATGAATGTAAACCTATGTTTAATAAATTAGTTAATCATGTATTTATTTATATGTACATAAATTTTAAAATGAATAAATCCAACTATATTTATAAAATAGAGTTTATACAAATATTTCAAAATCAAAGCAAATTTAAAAATATTTACACTTTAGTTTTCAAAGATTTGAATTTCAAGTTCAAATTAAATTTTGAAATCAAGTTTATTTACAAATATAACTACATAATTTAAATTTTTGAAAAACAATTATTTTTATTAAAAATTTATTTGTTAAAACAATGTATTATTATATTTTTGAAAACAACATTTAATAACTATAAATAATTTATAAAAGAAATTGTCTTCTTATTAATAAATTATTTACTTTATCCAATTATATCAAAATAACCCTTATTGTTATTTATTTAAATTTAAACTTGAGTTAAACATATTTTAAATCATTTCAATATTTTACCTTAGGTATTTAAAATCATATTGTTATTTATTATACACCTTTAAAAACTTAATATCAAATAAATTATTTTAAACAAATTAAATTTTTATCTTATCAATTTAAAACCATATTTATTTATTAAATAACCTTTTAAAAGTTTAACTTTTAAATAAAAACAAAATTCTCAATTTTACTAAAGATATATGATTTTTTTATAGAAACAGGATTCATTCGTTTATTAAATTAAAAACAAGATCTATTAACAATATATACATATTCTATATACATTGTAAATATAAAACAATTATTAGATTTAAAAAGAAAAAAATCTATCAATTAATTATTTGTTTAATTGGATTAATTAAATTAATTCAAATCTTATTAATAAAATTATCAAATCAATTTAATTTGTAATTCAGATTATTAAATTGATATTGTTTAAAATTCCGGGTCATCACATATATCCAATTCACTATGTACCAGTTTCTTGATACCATGTGCATTGGTTTCGATCATGTCAGAGGCGAAGGTAAAGAGGCGGAACTTGGTGCCAAAAGCATCGAAACAACGAAAAACTTGTTTATTTGTTGTTTTAAACAATTTCTTTTGTACCTAAACTGCATTGTTTGTCTAAATCTGATTAGTTGCCATTTTACTTTTTCAAAAGTGCTAGCAATTTCAGTAAATAAAAAATTTGAATTATTTGCAAAAAGCCCTTTCTCCTTTTATAAATATACAAAACATTTAAGCCCCAAACCTTAGATAATTTTTTTATGTAGCCATCAAAACACTTAGGAAAAATCTACAAAAATCCCAGAAAATCTCTTTTAATATGTTTTCCAATGTATAAAAATTTTAGACCCAAAACTTTTATTTTTTAATCGTAAAAAATTTGTAATCCAAAATAAAATTTTCTTCACTAGAAAATTCATATGAATTCCACATAAATTCAGAAAATTATGAAAATTGAAACCCGTCTCAAAAATATTATTTCAGGTGTATATAAAAATTCGCAAGGCATTTAGATTTCATTTAATATGGTTTTTACCTTAAAACATATCATAAAATCAATATGAACATGCATAAATATTCATCAACAAGTATATATAATCATTCCATTATTCAAAAACATGGTAAAACATTTCTGATTTCTCCTTAAAACAGAAAATAATAAAAATGAGAGATGTACACATTATTCAACTTAGCTTTAGAGATTAAGGATGTGAGATTTGAATGAATTTGGTGTTGATTAAGCTTCTCCTTTATCTTCCTTTCTCTAGCTCTTATTAATGGTGGCCGACCTTAGGTTTTAATTTTTTGAAAATGAAATGAACGTGTAAAGGATACACGACTAAGGGTTATAGATATAAGAATGGCATCTTCCCTATTTTACCCCTTCTATATTTCATGTTAACTCTTCTTTTATTTCATCGTTTAAATGGCACGTCTACCCCTTAATTTAATCAAATCTCAATCACCTACACAATACATTATTTTATTTTATTTAGCTAATTAAATATCCTAAATAATGTTATCCAAACATGGGGTGTTATAGACTCCCCTCCTTAAAGAATTTCGTCCTCGAAATTACAATAAGGGACATAACAAATCAATCAAAGTGGTAAAACATAACGTCAAACAAATTAAGATAAGTATCTCTAATCCTGCTCTCATCCTTCCCAGTACAGTCCCTGTCATCGTCACTCCACTGGATTTTCACTACTCTGACTGTCTTGTTTCTAAGCCTCTTCTCATCTTTCGCAACAATATAAATTAGCTTTCTCACTATAGTCAAGTCCGATTCTACCACTAAGTCATCTAGCACAATCAATGCAATAGTAGTTTCCGGGTCTCCAACACACTTTCTAAGATAAGAAACATGAAAAACATTATTGAATCTTGCCAAACTTCTCGGTAACTCGACTCTATATGCGAGTTTCTCGATCCTCTCAACAATAGGAAAAGGTCCAACAAATCTTGATGCCAATTTCCCAAATTTAATCACACCCTTCATTGATGACACTTTGACCAAAACCTGATCTCCAACTAAGAACTCTTAATCTTTCCGTCTTTTATCTACATATCTCTTCTACCTAGACCAAGCCTCCTTCAACTTAGCCTAAATGACCTCAATCTTTTATGCAGCTTCCCTAACCAAATCTGGACCTAGAACTAACCTATCTTCGGACTCCAACCAACGTATGGGAGATTTGCATGGCCTTCCATACAAACCTTCAAGTGGCGCCATCCCAATACTAGTCTGATAACCATTGTTATACGAAAACTCGACTAAATGTAGATGGTTTTCCCATGATCCCTCGAAATCTAATACTCAAGCTGTTAACAGATCTTCCAAGATTTTGTTTACTCTTTCCATTTTCCCATTTGTCTGTGGATGGTAAGCGGTACTCATCTTGAGCTTAGTTCCCAAAACTTCCTGTAGACTCTTCCAGAACTCGCTGGTGAATAAGGAATCTCTATCACTAACTATACTACTAGGAATTCAATGCGGTCTAACTATATTCTTCATAGACAACTTCGCTAAAATAGGTGCCATTCTAGTTGATTTAACTGGAATGAAATGGGCACTCTTGGTCAGTCTGTCCACTATAAACTGTATACTTTCATGTCCTTTGTTCGACCTTGGCAACCCGTCAATAAAATCCATGGAAATAGAATCACATTTCCAAACTAGAATATCTAATGGCTGAAGCAATCCACTTGGTTTCTGGTGTTCAGCCTTTGCTTGTTGTCAATTCAAGCACTTCTATACCCATAAGCCAATATCCCGCTCCATATCTTCCCGGAAGATCTTCATATCCTAATACATTTTAGATCCTTCTAGATGAATAGGGAACTTCAAACGATGTCATTCCTTCAAGACTTCTTTCCTTATGTTTCCTACACTTGGAAGACATAATCTTCGTTTCTTTCTCAACCACCCATTCTGGTCAAGATTGAATTCTTTCATGTCATTGCTCTCGGCTCCATCTCTTAACTTCCTAATTTTTTCAGCTAATACTAGATCCTCCTCCTGTTTAGAAGCAATCTTTTCGATCTTCACTGGTCGAACTTCCGAACAAGATGACACTACGGTTTCTTCGCTGGACTCAGCCTCGGATCTCCACTGCACTCTGCAATATGCTAATGCTTCCAAATCTTTCCACTCTGCAATAATCGCCAACACTACAATCTAATGTTTTCGGCTAAGTGCATATGCAACCTCGTTGCCTTTCCTCTGTGTGTACTCAATCCCAAAATCATAAGTGGCAATAAATTCTAACCACCTTTGCTCTTTCATGTTTAGCTCCTTTTGAGAGAACAAATACTTCAGCGACTTATGATCTGTATATAACTCAAACTTCTCCCCCAAAAGGTAATGTCTCCACACCATCAATGCGAAAACCACTGTAGCCAATTCCAAATCATGTGTCAGACATCTGACCTCATGCAGTCTATGCTTACCTCTCTACATCAGCGCAGCTCCTAACCCTGTTCCACACGCATCGGTATAAACCAGCAAATCATGATTCCCTTATGGAACAATCAACACAGGAGCATGGGTCAATAAGTGTTTCAAATTCTGGAATGCTTTCTCAAACTTATCGGTCCACATAAACTTCACATCCTTTCTTGTTAGCTTGGTCATCGGTGTTGCTTCCCGTGAAATCCTTAATGAACCTCCTATAATAACCATCTAATCCAAGGAAACTCTTTATTTCAGTCGCTATCTCGAGTCTCTTCTAACAATTCACTACTTCAATCTTAGTCAGGTCTACTGACAACCCTTTCTTTGAGGCTACATGACCGAGAAACTTCACTTCCTTCATCCATATGTGACATTTTAAAAACTTCGCCTTTAGCTAATGCTGCCTCAGCGTCTCAAGCACCACTATAAGATGAACTTCATGCTCTCTTTCATCCTTAGAGTATATCAAGATATCATCAATAAAAACCAATATAAACCTATCCAAGTGCTCCCGGAAAACCCGATTCATCAAATCCACAAAGAATGCTGGCACATTTGTCAGTCCGAATGGTGTAACTAACCATTCGTATGATCCATACCTTGTCCAAAATGCCGTCAAAGATATACTATCCTCTGCTACATTGAACTGATGGAAACTGATTGCCAAATCTAACTGAGAAAATATCTTGGCTCCACTCAAATGGTCAAACAAATCGTTAATTCTAGGCAATGGATATCGATTCTTTTTCTTTCTCTCATTCAACCTACGATAATCAATACATAGCATCAACGATCCGTTCGGCTTCTTAGCAAACATTGTAGTTGCTCCCCAAGGCAAACTACTTGGCCTGAAAAAACTCTTGCCTTCTAAATCCACCAACTGCACCTTCAACTCTGTCATCTCTATAGGGGTCATTCTGCTTGGCAGCCTACTCATTGGTTTTGCTCTCGGAACTAAATCTATCTGAAACTCAATAGCTCATTTCGGTGACAATCCTACTATAGGATCAAAAACATCCATGAATTTTCTAACCATGAAAACTTGATTCAGCTCATCATCTATCTCCATAACACCCAACAAGGTATTCACCTCACCGCTAGAACTTTCTACGGTACAAAAATCCTATCACTACAATCAGGGTGTCTAAGAAATATTTTCCTATCCTGGCAAAATATCCTAGCATCGTACTCGCTTAACCAATCCATCCCAAGAATAATCCTGAATCCAAAAAAATTAAGCACATGCAAACTGCAAACAAAAATATGACCTAACAAGTCAAACTCTAACTGGTCGTATCTCAACCCTAGAGTTGCATACCCTCCTAATGTGTTCACAACCCGTAAGGAGGTAACTAAATATGTGGGTTCCAGGTTAAGTTTATCTATCAAACATCCAGATGTAAAGAATGTGATACATCAGTATCAAATAGAACGCTAACAGACATACCATGAATCTGAAGCGTACCTCCCAAAACTGCCTTTTCTTTCTCCTGAGTTGTTGGCTTCAAAGTAGTAGGCTTCAATGCATACACCTTGCCCTTTCCATCCTTAGCGAGCTCCTTGCATTGATTCTTATATTGGCCTATCTGATCATAGTTAAAGCATCTGATGTTCTTCTTCGCGATCACTTTTTTAGTCTTTCCAGTATGATAATCATTAGCAACATGCCCCTTTTTGTTGAACTTAAAACATACCACCTCAGAATTCTCCTTCTTAGCTGCTCCACCCTTCTGCGCACCCTTCTTGTGAAAAACTTTCTCTTCTAACCTTGCCCAACCAGGACTTCTTTCACCTTATTCTTCTCCTGACAAGCAAGCATCTCTTTATGTCTCAATGACATCTCCATAAACACATCACAGGGACCTCTAATGTGCATAAGTTAGCTCTGGCCAACTCAGGCTTCAATCACTTGATAAACTTCTCGTTCCTCTTCATCACTTTATCAACAGTAGCATAACCATATATGGCTAGCTCTTCAAACCTACAGGCATACTATAGAACAGATATCTCTCCTTGTTCTAGCTCAGCAAACTTCTGGATCAAAACAAACTGTTCCATCACTGACATGAACCTCTCCTGGAACCTCCTCTTAAACTCCGCCCATGTCATAGTCTCCTCATCCACTGCCACAGTCACACTATTCCACCAAAACAAAGCAGCTTCCTGAAGCTGTCTTGATGCCAACCACTTCTTTTACTCAACATTGAGCCCTAAGTTTGCAAAAATTCTCTCACACTGCAGCAAAAAAATTTCCATCTCTATAGCATCCTCGGTTCTGGTAAATGGCTTCCCTCTAAGCTTAGTATAATCTCTGCTCAACTTAGCATAATTGTTAACTACCAGAACTTCCGGGACTGTTACTCCTGCAGCATTTCCTTCTACCACTCCAGATGCAATTCTAGCTTGCACCATATTCGCAAAAAACCGATACATAGCTCCTATGTCCATTTGCGAAACTCTAACACCACATTCTCTTCTTATGCCTGACCTTGGGTCCTCCTCACATTAGGTTTCGCATTCCCCACTATGCCCTCCCCTCCTGGGTTAACTCTTCCTCCTTTACCATTCATAACTGTATTCAAACTTCATGAGATACAGAAAAACAACCTAACAAAGATAGGAGACCATAGATAAAGTGTATATTTATATATAGCAAATATAAGAAAGTTACTATAGCATTATCTCATACCTCAATCTTAATCTAACTCCTTAGGATTATGTTTTAAAAACCAGTTTTAGTTTAAAGCTTTTCATAAACCTAGCTCTGATACCAAGTTGTAGCATCCCGTATCTGGAGGACAAAAGCTAAGCGCTAAAAATGCTGCAGTCATCTATAGTATTAACTTCTGGTGAAAAAATATAATAATGCTGATGGTATCCATAATATCAGAAGCACTTGAATATGAACAAATCACAGATTTCAAAAAACAACATTTTGCTGATTACATTTCAAAAAAATAATTCATATCCAAGTTACACAATCCCTTAATGCTTCCTAGGTACATATCAATTATAATAATTACAATAATGCACCAAGAGCGACATATGACGATGCCCCCTTGGTTAGCCAGAGTCAATATAGTCATATCTGACTTATATACACAACAAATAAAACTATAACTCCTAGTTAGCTATCCGCCAACCACTTGTTCGTTTTTGAAAGCTTTATTCGCCAAAATTACTAAAACCTCAACCCTCGGCCTACTCAAATCAATTTTTGAGCACTTGAGAGTTTAAGGGAAACAAAAACTTCGAGTTAGACATAAAGCCTGGTGTGAATAATACTATACATCTCGGTTATTTTATGTTAAGTGAGACCACGCCGCTTAGCGGAACGGGTTTCCGCTCCCTAACATACTCTTCAAAACATATCTTTTGCAAATCTTTTCCTGCAACCAAAATTGGTTAAAATCTATAAAAGCATTATTATGTAAACATATATACGAGGTAATAAATGAACTATCTGTTCAAACATTATAGATTTTTTTGGCTAACTATTAACCTTTGGATGACTCGGGCCTACTAGACAATATATCAAAATTTATCTAACATCTGTTAGACACTCCTTATCTGGACAAATTGTCCTTAACTATCAGTTAAATACTTCTTTTATGGACGATCTGTCCCTAACTTAACATCTCTCAAGGTCACCTGATCCTAATGGTTTTGCGGGCTCACCAATAACCTATCTATATACAAATGTATATTCCCTTCTGTATGTAATCATAATTTTAGTCTTACCCGTGACAAAACCCTACACACTAGAGTTTTAGACAAAATTAGCCGAGGATAATAGCTAATGTACAGAGCGCGACCCTATACTAGTCTCATCTGGTAATCTAATATCCGAGTCATTTTACTTAGGGACCCCTTCCGATAATTTTCCTTGAAAACCTTTTCAAAATGATTTAAAATATTAAGATCAAACTCAAACAAGGAAAATATATGTATTCTCTATGCTTTACTCAAAATTCCCTTGCCATGTTATATATATATATATACACTCTGCCCAAATCATAGTAGATGAAAACATTTAACCTTTGAAAGTCCCCTTTTCAAATCTATCGAAAGTACACCTTTCGAAACCATTGAAGTACCACATTCTAAACCAAGTAAAACCCTTTCTTTTATCTTGGCCGAAAGGCCAAAAACTTCCTTTTGAAACCATTCAAAACCCTTTCGAAACCTCTAAAAAACCTTCCTTTCAAAAGTTTAAAACCTTAGACATCGTTCTTTTAAAACCTTTAAACATTGTCTTTCAAAACTCTTGGAAAACCTCTCCATTTAGTCCTTTTGAAACAACCAGAAAAATCGTACCTTTCGACTCCTTCGAAACTTTGGGGAACCACCCCTTTGAAACCTTACATCTAAACCTTTCGAAAGCATCACATCTAAACCTTTCGAAAGCACTTGGGTTTAGTTTAAAATATTTGGAACCTTTTGAAACCATTCAAAGCTTATTCCTCCCTTTGAAAAACGTTTCGGTGAAAACCATTTTGATTATGGCTTCAAGTAGAGCAAAAGTATCATTAGCCCATTAAATTTGAAAGCACTTCTTTTCAAAATTGTTTAAATCATCTCTTTCGAAACCATTTGGATTATACTTCAATTGAGCAAAAGGGTCGTTAAAACCATTGA
The DNA here is from genome assembly GCA_030765085.1 of Allium cepa. NCBI lineage: Eukaryota > Viridiplantae > Streptophyta > Magnoliopsida > Asparagales > Amaryllidaceae > Allium > Allium cepa. Next base: position 763,920,669 of record CM060941.1, on the reverse strand, counting down.
AGTCGAAAGCCTACTTTTGAAAGCATTCCCAAGTGAAGAAGTGATGGTGTTGAAACCATCCCTCTGAAAGCATTGGAGGAGTGGCCAAATTTATAGGAAACAAAGTATCCCTTCGAAATCCTCAGGATCGAAAGGTAAAAAGGTGACAGTAAAAGGTTTCGACTTAGTCGAAAGCAGTTGTTTAAAAACGAAGGCGCAACCCAATCGAAACCATTTCCTTTAAATCCATTTGACCTTGTCGAAAGCCAACTATGTCGAAAGCTTCTTAGTTGAAAGTGAGCAGCTGCATTTTTATTTAAAAACAAAGAAAAACCTCAACCTCTTCGGAACCCCTGGTTTCGACCCACTACCTTTCGCCTACATCCAATTCACTACGTACCAGTTCCCTGATACCATTTACATTGGTTTCGACTGTGTCAAAGGCGAATGTAAAGAGGCGGAACATAGTGTCAAAAGCATAGAAATAGTGAAAAACATGTTTATTTGTCCTTTTAAACTATTTCTTTTGTACCTAACCTGCCTTCTTTGTCTAAATCTAATTGGTTGCCATTTTATCTTTTCAAAAAGTGCTGCCAATTTCTAGAAATAAAAAATTTGAATTATTTGCAAAGAGCCTCTTCTCCTTTTATAAATATATAAAACATTTAAGTAACATACCTTCAATAATTTTTTTATGTATCCATCAAAACACTTAGGAAAAACCTACAAAAATCCCAGAAAATCTCTTTTAGTATGTTTTCCGACATAAAAAATTTCAGATCAATTTTTTTTATTATTTAACTATAAATAATTTATAACTCAAAATAACATTTTCCTCACTAGAAATTTATATAAATTCCATGCAAATTTAGAAAAATATGAAAACTGAAACCCTTCTCCAAAATATTATTTCTTTCTATATAAAAATTCATAAGGCATTTAGATGTCATTTAATAAGGTTTTTACCTTAAAACATATCATAAAATCAATATGAACATGCATAAATCATCAACAAGTATATATAACCATTCCGCTATTCAAAATCATAGCGAAATCTTGCAAAACATTTTGGATTTCTCCTTAAAACTGAAAACAAGACAAATAAGAGATGCAAACATTATTCACCTTCGCTTTAGAGATTAAGGATGTGAGCTTTGAATGAATTTGGTGTTGATTAAACTTCCCCTTTATCTTCCTTTCTCTAGCTCTTATTAATGGTGGTCGGCCTTAGCTTTTCAAATTTTAAGAATGAGATGAACGTGTATATGATACACGACCAAGGGTTAAAGATATAGGAATGGCATCTTTACTTTTTTACCCCTCATATATTTCATGTTAAATCTTCTTTTAATTCATTGTTTAAATGGCATGGCTACCCCTTAATTTAATCAAATCTCAATCCCCTACTCAATACATTATTCTATTCTATTTAGCCAATTAAATATCCTAAATATGTTATCAAAATATGAGGTGTTACATTCTATCCATATTTGGCACTCAAACTTAGTCTGGATAGAAACAGAATATGACATCACCTCGGTCGTTACCGACCTATTCGAGATGTCTCATAGCATACACCATATATCCAAAGTATAGAGGGCTATCTAGAAAGGTGATGACCATACCCTAATGGTAGCGAACGACATAGCCTTACAGCGTACCATATTTAAGCCATTACTGGATGATGAGGCATGAGGTAACGATTACCTTTCACTTAACACAATCCACTTTGAATGCTACACTTCCATTCCATGATCATATAACCAATTTTTGCAAATGTACAACCCCTGAGCTCATACGTCTCACGAAAAGGTATTAAGCTAAGAGACATTGCCTTCTCCACCATCAAATAGATGATACATTCATAGTGATCAATTAATGTAATTAGAAATGCAGCATCAAACATTCTTCCATACAAGTTGTCCAAAAATAGGGCAAACTAAAGGAACTCTTCTATTGATGTGCACGTAAATGTGCATATTTTTACCACCATATTTAATCTAATTAAATTAAATAAATGATCATATCGGGTATTTTAACATGTTTAAACCAAAATTTAAATTGTTTTCAAATCGTCATATATTCATCTTCATATAGGGAGAAAATGATCATTTTTTGCATATATTAATTTGAGAAAACTTAGTTGGAAATTTCTATATTATTTTGTAGGAATTTGGTTTCATATACAAGTGATTTCATGAAGATATATGCATGCAAAAAGAAGATACAAAGGAATGAAGATGGAAATAATTCAAAGACCTACCATATTCTGTCAAGAATCATCCATAGAATTTGTAACATCCCCCTACTTGGAGCCCCAAAACTAATAGCTACGGATGTTGCAGTCATCCATAGTTGTTAATTTTCGGCGACCAAACACTGCAGTGCTAGATACATTGATAAACGGATCACAAGAGTATGGAAAAAATTAACAATTCAAAAACATATTTCCACATTCAAATTAAAATTTTCATGTTCACTGCATAATCCCAAAGCATTAACCACGTTCAGCAAAGTATAATTATTACACATATGCCAAGAGCGACATATGATGATGCCCCCTTGGTTGACTAGAGTATATAGCAAAGCTAATAAATCTGCCTTTTCATCCAAATACACAGCGGAAAAGAAAAACTCTAAATAACTATCTACCTCCTGCACGTCTCTGAAAGCTTTATTCGTCTAAGAAAAACCTAAAAACCCTAAACCTCAAACTACTCAAAATCAATTGAGTACCCGAGAGTTTAAGGGAGAAAAAAACTTCGAGTCAGACATAAAGCCTGGTATGAATAACAGTCTATCATCTCAAACCAACTAGATATCTAGTGAAACTACGCAGCTTAGCGGAACGGGTTTCCCCTCACTAGTATCCTAAAACCTTTATAAAACCATATATTGTGCTCCTGTATCGACAATGGTTAAAACATAGTATTTCAAAACATTATAATGATTTACAAAGAAAGAAAATCAAATTTGGATTACTCATCCCCGTCCATTCTGACTATTTGTCTTAAATATAGTTTCTAGGGTTACTATTAACCTAATAGTTTTCATGGGCGAACTAATAACCGGTTAAACATTTAAGGATTCCCTGTCCAATTATATAGTTTCCATTGGCTTACTATGAATCTGTCCATCTGACATTTTCATTTACACATAGTTTTCATGGGCTAACTACGAACCTATCTATCTGACATTTTGCATATAATTTTCATAGGCTATTTATGAACCTATCTATTTACTACCTCCATTTGCATACAGTTTTCACGGGCTAACTAGGAATCTGTCTATCAAACATCCTCTTTTATGAGTAGTTTTCACTGGCTAAGTTTTAACCTATTAGCAGCTGCCAATATCATACAATTTTCATGGGCTTACTGGAAACCTATTTGCCCTGCCAATATCGTACAGTTTTCATGGGCTTACTCGAAACCTGTTGGCCCTACCAATATCGTACAGTTTTCATGGGCTCGCTGGAAACCTATTGGTCCTTGCCAATATCGGTCCTTTATATTTTAACATCATACATTATGGTGTTCTTGACCTCCTAGATGCAACTTTAATCTTTCAGGAATTTATTCAATTTAAATTCAATACTAGGTTAACCTAACTGCTTCTTCTATCCATTTTTTCTTCAAAATACAGTTATGGGTCATTATAAAGTGAATAATTCATTAGAAGAAGAAATATAACAACATAACAATACCACTCCTCTGTGTTTAATTTATCAAAGATATATTCTTCTTAAACCTTTATACAAACTACTTTATTATTATAGCCAGGGTTTTCCTTTTAAAAATAGAGTTCGGTCATAAAACCTTTCGATAACTTTGAAACCTTGCTTTCGACTTCATAGGGTAACCTCCTTTGAAAGCTCTTAAAAACATTAGGCTTCTGCCTTATAATACTTTAAATTCAACCTTTCGAAAACATAAAAATTGATCAAAAGAAAACAATTTTACAACCCCTTCAAAAGTATCCCCTTCGAAGGCAAAGAAAACTAAGCAAACATATTCAAAAGCAAAGGAAGCAACCTCCTTCGAAAATATAAAAATTTGTTTTATCCATTACTTTTTATAGGTGCAGAATTAAGGTCTCTAACCTATTCCATCGTGTTCAAATGATGGTTTGTCTTTCCATAGAGTGGTCATAATAGAAAAACGAACTTATGGTTAAAGTGTTATGCTTATTTGAAGTTCTGAAAACAAAGCTAGAGAAACTTGCTACAAAAGAGCTTCTGCAGCGTTTACAACTGCTACCGAAGGGTTGCTTTCGGCAAGACTGAAGGGTTCACTAATAACGCTGCAGAAAGTCCAGAAGTGCTGCTGAAGGTTATATGACGAAAGGTTTAGGTTTTATGATGAAAGGTTCATCAAAAATGTTGCATAAAGCTGCAGAAATGCTACAGAAGGTTCTATGATGAAAGGGCCATCAAAAAAGGCACAGAAATGCTGCGGAAGGTTCTATGACGAAAGGTTCAGGTTCTATGACAAAAATTTTAAGGTGGAAGGTTCAGCGGCAGAGTCGTAAATAATTTGAAAACTGGTTTTTTTCCTAATTAAAGTACATTCTTTTCACCAACTCCTATTCTTTATCAAATTCCTATTGGTTGAAAACATACTTTAACATTTTCTCTGAAGAAAAACTCCTATTGATCAGATTTCTTATTTCAAAAATTATTTTCAAAATAATTAATTATATTAATATTTTAATATGATTATTATGCTTTTTTAACTTAGAAAATTCATAATAAATCGAAATCACTTGGGAAAAATCCCAAAAATTCACCAAAATTTTGAAATAACATTTCCTTCATCATAAGAATTTTTGAGGCAGAACTATCCTTAATTATAAGTTAATTATCTTAAATTAAAAATTAATTAACCTTTAATTAACTAATTAGTTAATCTCAAATTAGTTGCCTTAATTAGTTAATTACATTATTTAATTATTCCATAATTAATTAACCTTTAAACACTTGATTATAAATATTTAAATCATTAATTATTCATTCTTAGTTACTTTCATTAATCAACTAACCTTTAATTAATTTATTACTTCTTAAATTAATTACTGTAACTACATTAATTTATTATCCTTAATTAATTAACCTTTAAACCCTTGATTAATCAATCTTTAAAACATTAATTAATTTATCTTAATTATTTTCATTAAGAAATTAACTTTAAGTAATTAATTTCCTTTAACAAATAAGTTAACTTAGACTTTAAAAGTTAATTTAACAACTAAAACATTTGTAATATTAATTTACTTCTTTAATATTATTAAGTTTATTTAAAATAAACTTTAAAAATAAAGGTTATGTGTACTTTAAAACATTTTAAAACTTCTTTAATTAAAACAATTTTATTTAAAAACCTTCTTAACCAATTTAAAAATGTGAAATTCAAATAAATATATGTTGAAATTAAAGATTTGGAAAATAAATAAATTATGACTGGAATAAATTTTATACTTACTAAAAGATATTTGTTTACTCATTTATAAATACAAATTGATTGCATATTAATTTTTGAAATTTAAATTTTAAAAAAATAAAAGTTTTGAATATATAACTGCTTTTGAATTGGAGTCTTCGAAGCGTTTGTTAAGCTATTTGGTTTGGAGCATTGAAGCTTTGGCTATAAAGTTTCAGATATTGGATTCTCGCTTTCTCACTTGGAATTCTATTGGAATTATCTTTCCGCTGTCGATGGTCGCAAAGTCTAGACCATCTACTTGTGTTATTTTCCGCTGTATCTTGTATCTCTGATTGTATCGGTATCTCAATTGTATCGTTATTATATCAGATATTGTATCTGTTGTATATCAATGATATATTATTCATTTTCTTCTGTTGTGTTATTGTACTTAATGTGTTATAAGCTCCGGTACGAGTCAGATTTCAACGATTGAACCTACGTAATTCGAGTACAAGTGAAGTATGGGTGTCGATTTTCGAACGCTGAAATTTGGGTCATGACATATTTTATTATTTTTAATAATTAAAATCCAAAATAAATGCATTTTTCACCTTAGGAAATTCATAAAATATTCCTATTAACTCCGAAAAAAATAAAATTAAAAACACAATCTCCAAATTATGCTTTACACAACATATACAAAAATCAAGCTGTTTAGATATCGTTTACTGAGGTTTTTTACTCTAAAACCCATCATTTTAATTCTATAAAAATCCCAATAAATCACTATAAATCATTATTCTATCAAAACAATGATTATAATATCCAAACATGGTCAACACAGTAAAATAAATTCGGTTACTATCTACAACCAAACAAAATAGGTAAAAACGAGATGATTTACACTATTATTCACCTTGATTTAGTTGTTGGAGTTTGATATTTGCTTTAGCTTTAATCTTCTAACTTTCTCTCTTGGATCTTCCAAGTTTGCTGATCTTCTAATGTGTTTTAATGGCTAGCTATATCTTCTTTTTTATGTTATTTTGATTTATGAAATGGTAGGGGAGAATAAGGGAGGTTTTAAGGGTATATGGGTGTGGCTTTTCCCATATTGCCTTCCTCTTATTTTCCTAACTTATAAATTATAACCCACACTAATACATTCATTGGTTTAGTTGTGGCCAAGCTAATTGACAATTAAATCTCAACTCCTTAATCAAATACATTATTCTATTTAATTTATCTAATTAAATATCCTGAATAATGTAAACAAAAATTACGGATGTTACAGGATTATTAGCGAGCATCCCTTGCATCAAAGATCAAATAAAGATACTACTACCCAAATATATGATATGAGAAATTTCCTGTGAGGGTCGGTGACAAGAAGCTCTTCAATTAACATCATTCCATGTCTTCACTTTCGAACGTATATTGGTCCGAAGTGGTTTTCGGATAAGAATCACTCAAATCCGACCTCGGTCCCTTCGAACCAATCATTGATAAAAAATGTTAGGTAATAGGGAATTATTCTTTTATTGATTAATTTCTTTTTATCAAAATATCTTCTAAAGATATATATCTTTAAAACATTTATTTCTAGCATATACAGAATAAACCTCTCTTATCAAATCCTTTGATTACTTAAAACCTTCTTTAATTTCAAATCATTTCATTTTTTACTTAATAAAATATTTCCAAATCATTTATTTAAATCTTAACAAAGATTCCCACGTCATAATCTTTAAAATGAACAAAAAAGTTATTTAAGACATCGTTTGCTATAAACCCAAACCAATTAATTTTAAGTATATGAATTAAATCAATACCAAATCATTTTCATAAGTCATATTGGAAAACATTATTGAATTAAAAAGGATCGATAGAAATTATACTAGTTCCACTCAACATCAATTTCTGTATTCAACCTTTACTCTCCATCAAATATCGGCGAAATCGCCTTTTAAATTCACATGAATAGTATGGATTTCCTCCTCGAAATTTAATACCATGAGAAGAAGATCATCTTATGTAATCCAAGTTGTTTGAATTATATCTTTTATACTTTAGGAAATTTGATCCGAGTAAATCAAATGTATTATCCCCTTCATCGGGCCAGTTCGAGTAGCTAGGGAGGGTAGGCAACTGGTTTCCCAAACCCAAGCCTAGAGACCTCCTCTCTATCACCCATAAGGTTGTTAAGTTATTTGATTGAGTCTAAATCCTTTAATTATCTTTTAGAGATGATTTTTATTTACTTGACACTATTCCAAATTTTGTTTTAAAACAATTTTCCTTTACCTTAAAAAGAATTTTCAAATCAATTTCAAAAATACTTAATTATTCATTTGAAAAGATTCACAAAAGATTCGGGAAAGAAAAATTGAGTTAAATCATTGTCTACAAAAATTATTAAAAGTACTGCGTAAAAGTGCTGCAAATAGTATTTTAAAAGCGTATTTGATTAAAACAACTTTTCAATTATTTAAAAATCCATTTTTATAACTCAAATCTCTTTTAAAACATTTATTGGATTTATTTTATATTTTTAAAGAATAAAAAGATACCCAATTTTAGACATTTACTACTTTGGCCTCTGAACTGCCAAAGCGCGATTTTATGTAAAACTTGATTTGCTCATATTTTAAAATCTACTAAATGAAATCTCAATCATTTTCTTTTGTTTAAAAACTATGATTATAAGGGTACGGAAAATTCTTATTTCAAAGCAATTCGGCTCCAAATCCATCCTATAAGTGGATTTAACTCTTAGGCGCTAAATCGCAAACAACTGTTACGTGACACGCCTATTTTTGACTAAATTTTTAATATTTATTTATAGATTGCCTATTATCGTGTATCCTGACCCAGCTATATTGGACTGATTGTGCAAGACAGATTCGACTATCGCCAAGAAGGATGACCATGGAACAATGGCTATAGGACCCGAAAATAGAGTCCATATGGTTATATGAAGCTAGAATTAGATGAAGTTGGTAGATAGATGAAGCAGGATGTTAGGAATATGGAAATTAGCTTGGATGGGCAAGGGATCAGCATAACTGGGTGTTACGAGGGATCAGCATAGTCATTTGGATGGATAGTTAACATGGATGAAACATTATAGGGATCGACATAGGTAATGTTGCCTGGTTAGACATAACTTGCTAGTATTCGAGAGATCGGTATAACATTCAGGATAAGTAGGGATCGACATAACATTTTGGAGAATGAGGGTTCAACATAGCATTATAAAAATGGAGGGATCAACATTACATAAGGGAATTTAAGGGATAAGCGCGAATATGCAAGAATGGTTCGGCATGATTGGATGGATCATTATGGAGTATAATATGGGTCGGGCATGCGAAGTACGGAGCCAAGTAGAAGGCATCGGCATAATCCATTAGAGGGGTTTGACAGGAATAACTTCAAAGTAAATCTAAATCCAAGATCGATCGAAAGCATGAGCTCCATATATCCAAACACATGACATTTGGGGAGCCATCATATCTAAGCATGAAGAAGCTATCATAGGGACCGCAACCCCAAAATAAAAAAATGGAGGGATCGGTACCGATCCATCTCCATAGGGATTTGGGCCTAGTGACCCTTATAGTGGGCTCATATGGATAAGGAGGTCATGTAGTCGAAGTTTCAGAGAGATTGGTGATCGCCATCACTTATAAATACTGGACTAGCGGTCATTTTGAGGATCTAGACGCTGCTGGTTACATAACTCTTTTATTGTAATCAACTTTCTTTATTACTCTCTTACTTCTTGCTATTTGCTAATGTAATCAAGATTATAGGGAATCAATAAAGAGAATATTCAAAGTGGACTTAGGCAATTGACATCGAACCACTATAAATCTTAGTTTTATTGATTTCTATTTGATTTGCTTATTATTTTGTTATATTCCTCTATTTTAATTTACTTTTATTCATTTACTTCTCTTCACAAACTTATTTTTGGTTGTCTGTGGCTAATTTGGTTGCAAACATTTTGGTGCTTCCACTGAGAACCTGATTCTCAGTGCATTAGGATCCCTTTTTTTTGCTACTAGATTGAGTGAATCCCTCAAAGGAGATTCATAGTCACATTCAAAACTTGCAGATACTATTCAGATTTGCTAGAATCTAAGCAAAGAAATCAATAATGGTGAGACATACTAGTTCAATTTCTCAAAATGTGGATGGGAACGAAACTGCCAGCATTCAAAAAGGAGCCCTAAGAAAGCAACCTACTAATCTGAATGTGGGGCCTGCTAAAGTCTAGAAACCTGCTGATTCTGTAACCAGAGTTGAATTTAATGACTTGATGAGACAGTTGATGGAAAACTGTAAATAGTTGAATGAGAAAATTCTGACTAATGCTAGCCTAATGAACCAGATTTCTCAACAACAGCGTGAGAATGCCAAAAGGGATCTCACTTCTTACTCGGCATCGGAGAGCTCGACCATATCAGATGAATACCATAGGCATAGGCATCGTAAGGTCGAACCAGAATAAGCAGAAACATTGAAGCGTCACTTGGCAGACCGATATGGTCTGCCAAGGCGGATCAGTGTCGATCCCTCCCTAGGGATCAGTATCGATCCCTCCTTCAGAGGAGGGATTCCCCCACTACACTTGGGGAATCGAGCTGGAACTGTTTCTGAAGCTAGGACGCTAGTGTTCGACAAATGCTAACTAAGTACCCGAGTTGAATGACGACGAGATGAATGTCCAAGGTGCACATAAAGAGAATGGTGGACCAAGAAGGCGTGAAATGGCCCATAGACGTCAACTGGACCATTCATGCGAGGTGGAGCACGACCACCGCTTTCACCACCCATCCAAGCCAGACCTATCGACGATGGTCAGACAGTTGGTGAGAGGGAATCAAGGTTTGATGAATGATTACAGGGGACTTTCAAGGAGCCATACCCTATTTACTGATAATGTTTTGCATGTGGAATATCCAACAAGGTTCAACATGCCTTCAATGCCTATCTACGTGGGAAAAACTGACCTCGGGAAGCACGTTATGAGGTACGAATGACTGATGGATTCTGCAAAAGCCAATGATGCAACCAAATATAGGTGCTTTCCTATAACCCTCTCTGGAATAGCAAACGATGTGTTTACAAGACTACCCCCACGATCGATTTTAAGGTTCGATGAATTGATGATTATCTTTGTGGAGCAGTTCTGGATCCATGCTACTCATCCTAAAGACGATGTCACTTTCTAACGTAATCTAGGCTCCAGGGAAATCATTGAAGGAATATTTGGAAATATTTCATATCACCACTATAGAAGTCAATAAGCCAAATAATAATGTTATACCTATGGCCGTAACGAGAGGGATTGACTCAGAACCTGAGTTTGGTGATTAGCTAGCTAGAAAACTGCCGACCACGTTGGAGTGCTTCTATTCAAAGGCATCTCAGTTTCTAATGAAGGAAGAAGTCAGATCCTTTAGGAAAAACAATGCCATGGGACAAAAAGGAGAAGCGGTACAAAGCAACATTGCAAAGTCTGATGATAGTTCCAGGAAAGTCCAAGTTAATGTTCACAACAAGCCTAATCAACAAATTAGAAATGGGGATAGGAATCGAGACTAGAAGAGGATTCTGGGAGACCAAGACCTAGGATTCCTATGTATGACAACTACACACCACCAAAAACATCATTGGATAATATTTATCTTTCCACCTGCACTGCCATACAATATAGAAGCTGCTTCTAAAAGAGTCGATAGAGAGAAAGAAACGGACCGGAAAGGAAAATGTTGTCGGTTTCACTAGTGCTATGGGCACAATATAAATGAGTGTAGGCATCTCTAAAATGCTATTGAAAGCTTGATTTGAGAAAAGAAATTGTAGCAGTTTGTGAAAACTCCGTAGGATGGAGGACAGGGGACATCTGACCCTAATTGAGAACAAGCTCAGTGTAGGGTTGAAGAGACTACGTGAACCGGTGGAAGACTAGTAATTAACACAATAATCGGAGGACCGCACCCTACGGATAGGAGTTGGCAAGAAATGGAGCATTATGCTAGTGTGATAAGGCATGTGGACTTTGAATATTGTTCAAGCATTGAGGATGGAGCTTCGGCAAAGCAACAACGCATGATGGTGGATGACATTATGTCCAGGAGCAGGGTGCAGATAAAGTAGATGCCCCTATAATTGACCCGATGGTCATTTCTTCCATGATCGGTCTTTCTTTGGTGAGAAGAATTTTAATTGATTATGGAAGCTCTGTAAATATTATTTTCAATAAGGCGTATGATCAATTGAGAATGGAGGCCAAAGATTTAAAACAATCTAAAGCTCGCATACATGGTTTTAATGGCTTGGCGATTGAAGCTGTAGGATACGTGGAATTACCTGTTGGCTTGGGTGAAGTTGAATGAAGGAGAGTGCGGACCTTATCGTTTATTGTTTTGGACGTTGACTCTCTATACACATTTTTCTAGATCGACCGATCCTGGATGAATTCTAGGCAACAGATAATGGCGTAGGAGTTGTTCATGGTGATCAGGCGACAGGGTGTGCCTGTTATGTAGTTGAGTTGAGGGATGCTCAGTGTAAGGAGAAGATAGGGTGTGGAATAATCTGCCTGCCCACTGAAGATTGACAACCAGCGCCTGGGCCTTGGCTAAGGCGCCATTGCCAGTTCATAGAGATGTAGAATCCGATTTGGGAAGGACCAATGTCAGTGAACAGAGGCTTGGAGAAGGAACTTCCAAGCTAGTGACTATCGATGGCATTATACTTCAAAGAGCGTGGAATAGCAAGCATTTATGATGCTATTTAACTTAGATTATTTCCTTTACATTTCATTTCTATTTATTTTTAGAGTTTTTCTTTAGCATTTGATTCCTTGAATATGTAATAAGACTAACTACTTTGCTCCTTTCCATTGAATGAATAATGTTTCAAGCTCCCTTTGTACATATGATTGTTATTGCATTGTATGCTAAGTACATAACGGAACTGATTGAAGTCGATATGTGTGAGTAGGCTTCCAAAGATTGAAATCAATCAATAATACTAATCCCCGATGGGATCAAACAAGATGAGCTCCATTGACTTGCTCGATTAACAATTCCCATAAATGTTCCAAAGAAAGGGACAAGCAATAAGGAACAAATATGGCCAACAATCTAGAGATTGAAAAATTCCTGCCCGGACTACGAGACTGGACGAAAACAAGGCGATCAAAAGGAGTATGATTTAATTGGTCCCAAAATAACTCTAAATCACGGAGCGTGGACTAGAGTATAAGCTTAAATTAGGTGTGATCTGACCATCCACTAACTAAATCATATCCCTAGAGTGTGGATACAAACATGAACGAATAAATCAGTCAAGTTCGACCATTCTCTATTCTATAAACTCTGGCATGAAACCCACAGGAGAAGTGTAGACGTATTACGGATGGAATTTGATCATCTATGAATCAACTCCGTTAGCCCAAGACTAGGGGTAGAAGTACAAAATACCAAAAGCTGAATATGACAGCTTACTATACCTTCGGCTTTGTGTCCTTTACGAGTTAAGACAACGACCACAAGGAGGCCTTACTACAAAATTAATTAGAATGACGTCCGAAGTTATGGGCGAAACCAAAATATCATGCCGCTTGGTCAACATTCAATATCGATCCACACTAAAATATCATGTCGCTAGGTTGATGCGTCAATATAGATCCACACCAAAATATTGTGTCGTTGGGTTGACGGTCAATATCAATCCACACCAAAATATCGTGCCACTGAGTCAACAGTCGATATCGATCCACAACAAAATATCGTGCCGTTGGGTCGACGGTCTATATCTATCCACAATAAAATATTATGCCGCCAGGTCAACGACGAATATCGATCCACACTAAAATATCGTGCCATCGGTTCCACTGTCAATATCGATCTGCACTAAAATATCATGCCGCCGGGTTGACGGTCTGTATTGATCCAAACAAAAATATTGTGCCATTGGGTCGAGGGTCACTATCAATTCACACCAAATATTGTTCCATTAGGTCAATGGTCAATATCGATCCACACTTAAATATCGTGCCATTGGGTCGACGGTCCATATCGATCCATACAAAAATTTGTGTCGTTGAGTTGACGGTCGATATCGATCCACACCAAACACAAATGGATATGACCTGGACATCCGTCAAAAGACTTCGATCATCGGAGTGCGAAAAGGTGAAATAAGATGAATGTGAACCGGCCATTCATTGAACAACTCTAATTCTTTGAAGCTTAGGTGGGAGTATAAACGCGACTGGGATGGGAATTGGCTGTCTATGCAGCACATTTATCGACAAGAGACCGAGGGCAGAATTGTGATCACCCAAAGAATGACTATGATAGCTCAATACTACGACTCATATCCAGTGTTTACAACGAATCAAGGCTACGAATGGAAGGTGGCCTTGAGATGTAAATAGCGAATTGTTAATAGAATTTGCAATCAGTGAATTACATGGAAAGAAATCGTTTAACTATGTAAATAACAATTCACACGATGCTTGATCAAAAACAAAAAAATTATTCACAAGTCCTAAAATTCCAGTACAAGTTATTTCAAAAAACCAATATTCATACACGTACACCTACGACTGGGGAAAGAAATAATTATGCAAATTATATACAATGATATGGAATAACAACTACTTCTTCGACTTTCTTTCCATTTTGGATTTTTCAAGGGTGGAGCCGCTCAAACTTCTTTTCTAGGACCCCTTGCCACCTTTGGTAGGAGAGCTTTTTGAGGGTAAGAGGAGTTCATCAGGGAAAGACCCGTTGGGTGGAATAACTTGCAATGGTATAGGATAAGGATCATTGATATCCACCTCGACAGGCTCAGACTTGACTTTTTTCTTTAGCAACTCCTCCTTTCAATCTGTTCTTTCATGCTAAGTTTGGTGGTATATTCGGAGGCACCATTGATCATGACATCGTCGAGGTTGTCAGAATGGAGCAGATTCTAAGTTTTTTCATCATCGAGTGCTTCAATGACTTAAGCATCAGGTCCCGGAATATTGGCTCATGCTGGACCCTTGGTCATTTTCCCCCTTTATTCTGCAGCCACACCGCTTTTAGGAGTCTGGTCAGAGCTTGGAAGACCTACAAAGTTTAAAGCATGAATATTATTTAAAGACCATTGCCGGAGTGCTTCTTTTAAGGATGGGAGATAGCATTTTAGATTCAAAGCCAAGCTTGTCTGAATCATAGTAGAGATTCTGCTCCATGTCACGAGAAGTTGACGGCTGGTTATTTGGATTGGAGAGGAACCCATAGGATCAGTTTCGGAAGACTCGACAATATCTCTCCATCTTTAGTATGTGCGGGAGCATTGAAAAACTGAATTTTGGCGACTAGATCCGAAGGCTTGTTTCCTTGAAGCACTTCTCTTACTAGTTCTTCCTCATTGAATTCGGCTTCACCTAACTCTTCTTTCTTTATCTTAACAATATGCTCACAGGCTTCGGCAAACGATTTGAGGTAACCCTCGCTAAGAAAGCTGAAGTCACGGTGGAGTAGAACCTTCGCATTATATTCAATAATCAGCGGGTCGAACAAGTCCTTGATTTCATTCCTACCGGACTCCATGGCGGCTTCCCCATTGGCAGTTGACTTGTTCGGGCAACTCCTTTTCTTCCCTCTTCTTGGGCCCCTTCTTTCAGAGCTTCAATTTTGGAAAAAATTTCATCAATTTTTGTTTTCAAGCTCCTTGCCTCAATGACTTCTTCACAATATTTCTACGACCCCTCCTAAGCTTTAATCTTTTCTTCCCTTTCCTTCTTCAACAATTCTTCAAGCTTCTCGATGCGGAAAGCTAAGGCATCTTTCTCTTTTTACAAGGAGTCCTTTTCTAAAGCAAGTGTTCTGCCGCAATTACTCTACCGTCACCTTGGCATTCTTTTCAGCCCCGGCAAGTTGGGTCTACAATTCAAGCATCTTAGCATCCTGGTGCTTGATTATATCTTTGTCATGAATTGCTTCGAACTTGAGACGATCTATTTCATGTTGATGCTATATGGAAACTTCAGAAACTTTCTTTCCCAAATGAAAGAATGATTCATGTTGGATGAATATGCCATTCGCACATGCTAAAGAGCTTTCCTTGGCATGCCCAGGGATAACATGGATAGAAGGAAGGAATTTGAGACCGTCGAAGCAAATCTTCAGGAAAGTGGCTTTAAGTTCAGCTAACTTTTCTGCTGTAAAAGAGTCAGCAGCAGTAGCCGGTAGGGGTGGATCAGAAGTGCTGAGTGAGTGCTTGCTAGATCGGCGTTCACGAGACTGTCTTGAACTTGAAAAGCCAGGGTGTTGCTCATGAGACGCGGCAACATGAGGGCCGTGAAAGAAGATTTTTTCTCCACTCTGAACCGAAAGATTAGAATTTTTGCCCTGACGAGACGCGTGAGATTGAGACTTTCACTTAAAAGAGGAAGAAGACCCCCTCAAATGATAATCTTTGTCTCATCCTTCGTTCTTTTCTCTAGGTCGAGTGGACTCAAAGTCCTGGCTTGGGCGATGATAGGAAGAAGAGCTTCTAAGACCATCGAACGCTCGCGATTGATACATTGCACCAAATAAGAGCGTATTTGGAGTTTTCATATGAGATCAATAACAAGTGTATAGTCGAGTGCAAGTGGTTGTGAATGTCCTAGTGTTCCCCCAATAGACCGATAACAATATATTTGCTCATCGGAGTGTTCTCCCCTTTATTAGAAGGTTGGATGCCTTCATTGCTTCTCATAGGAGAGTTAAGTCCTTTGATGTTTATAATTGTAAAGTCGTAGGACATAATGTCGTCCGGAATTTGAAGATTGGAGAGTCCTTTTAACGAGCTTTCCAAATGCTAAGAAGATGATTCCACTTCGAGAGGAGTAATAACGAACTCCGGGTCTGATGCGGTCTTTCTTCTATATAGCTTGTACGCCAACCTCTGTTTTCTATTTGGAAGTGTTTGCGATTTCCCCGCTTATGAAGGTTCAATCATCAGCGCTTTTCAAGGCCTGCATCATCATCTCCCGATTTATCAGCTCAAGAATCCTTGATTCCCCCCTCTTTACTACCTTCTCGAGCCCCTCGGATGGGGTTAATTGTATCCCTCCTTTGTTCTGGAATATTCCTCGGTAATTCCATGCTTCTGGGAAGTCCGATCATATGATCGTCTTCCAACAGCCCAAATAAATTAGTAGTTCATTAGTTACGAGGAGTTTCATGCCTCGATCCTCAACTGGGGTAGCGTGTGATGGCAGCAACGACTCTCGAGAAATCAGCGCCTTCGGGACATGGATGAACACCTAAAAGAACTCCGGATGTTAGTAAATTCAAGGGAAAAGTCATGACTTGAATCAATGAACTTAAGAGAAAAGTGCAAGTAACACTTATGCCCTTCTAACCATCGTCTTGGGAATCTAGGAGGGCATTGCACGTAGAACCGTTTGTGTTTGAATAGCGGAAGCTTCTTCTTGGTGCCCGTCAAGACTTGAAAATTCGATAAAGGTTTGAGGAAGACATAAGAAGGGATTCCCAATCATTGTTTGACGGCGAATTTCCTATCGAATTAGAAAATTGCCAATCAAATTTAAATTAACCGCAAGCGTACGACGTACAATTCTAATATGTGGTGAGTACGAGTTGATCGATTGGGAATTTTTTAGATTTTAAAATTTCTATTCAATCAAATTAAACCAAGAATTGAAAGTGTTGTTTAATACCAAAAATTGCAAAAACTAACTACTACCAAAGTGAATGAAAACTATGAGATGAAAAGACAATTTAGAGACAAATCCACTCCAATGATCACATAAATCAACACAACATGAAATTATGATCTCTCTTTTTTGGTCATTAATGAATTTAATTGTTGTGTTTATCATCAGTACGGAATATCATGCTATTAATTAGCACAATATAAACCATTAAACTATAACACACCCATTAAACCACTTCTTAACTCTTATGAAAATGACAATGATATTGAAAATAAAATCTATTCTAAGCATGATCTATTAACTATTGATTAGAAATATAGACCATCAAATTTTGATTTAAATATTCACTTTATTACCATAATTATATGTAGATGAAGATGTAATTTGTTTTTTTGTTTTTTTAAGCATGTCATATTTAGTGTTAACAACATAGGCTATCAAATTCAAAGCTAAAACAACAAAGTTAAACCACATCAAATGTTTCCATTAAGCACAAAAAGAGATCATAGATTATCAAAATGTTGAATATACATGATTAAGAGAGCTTCATTACCTTCAAATTGAAGGGGTTAGCCTCTCATATTTGTTATCATTTCAACAAATGTAGATTGCAACATGAAACAAAATCTAGAAGAAAATGCAAGTTAAGTGAAATAAAGAGCTAATTAAAATGAAACAAAAGCTAATCTAGTTGCATAAATAAAAAGATCTACACTACTAGCATGAAAGGAAATAAATAAGAAAGGAACTTGAATGAAAATTGCATTATGGAAATTACATGAATGAAAAATGGCTTTGTAGCCAAGGAAAAGAGATTTTTTGTTTATTTTTGAGCCTCAAACTAAACTAACTAAAATGGAGGCTCGAAGGAGGCTAAGGGATTAATTACATGAGCATATGGGGTATTTATACAAGCTTTGAAACCCTCATCCTATTTTTGAAAACTATCCAAACTACCCTTGAGGAATTGCGGCCACCATGTTATCATTAAAAGGAGATAATCCTCCATTAAGTGTGGATGTAACTTTAATGGCCATTTAGCATGTGCATTAGCTGCTAATTGTGCATCATGGTAACTGGGTAGATGGGGTCCTCCATGATTCACGAAATTAATTATTTCCATCTTCATTTTCTTGTATTCTCTTGTGCATGCATATTTTCCATGAAGCCTTCATCAAATTTCCATTCAAATTCCTATAAAATAACATAAAAATGTCCAAGTAATTTTTCTCAAATTAATATATGCACAAAAATGACCATTTTGCCCCTATATGAAGATGAATAAATGATGATTTGAAAATAATTTGAATTTTAGTTTAAACATGTTAAAACTCTCTATATGCTCATTTATTTAATTAAAAATAGATTAAATATGGAAGTAAAAATATTCACATTTACATGCACATCAAATACTCACACACTTACCTTTTTATTCGTCCTCGCATAAACTAAAACTAAGATAAATCTATTTTTGTAGGGAGCATGATTGCTTTAAGCGTATGGAACAAGTCGTTAACCTCTAGGTGTCCCTAGTAGGACAAGTGTTGCCTCGTGGGGGATTTCAGCGGATACTACCTACAAAATCCAAATACAAAGTGAAAAATTCCTAAATGTAAGATTTATTTACAAAGATATGGATGCAAGTTTTGAAAATATACACATGAAGAATTTACTTTTAAATTGGCAGGAATAAGTTAAATATAAGTTTGGTCGTTATCAAGAAATTTAAGTCCTTTTACTCATTAATATTTCTAAGAAAATTAAGTTATCATCACAAATAGACTCTAGTTTGGCTATGGTTGATAACACAGTGCATCTATGAAATAGACCCTTAGTTCATTATCAAAGTTTATTAAAGTGGTATGTCTGTTTATTTTGAATAACAAATCGAATCAAATAAGTGAAAATACTGGTTGGATTTCAATTGCTTACTCTCTTTATTTTTGAAAATTTTATTGATATTAATAATATTTACATATGCCTAACTCAGAAAATTGAGGCCAGATATATTACCCATGCACTGCCTTGTGGGCTTACGTGAGGGGAATATAGAGCATGGCAAGTGTACAAACGTGTATACGCCTATCGACTGTAGGCATTATTAATAAAAGAATTTTTATATACATATACCTAACTCAGATAAAATGAGGCCAGATATACCGATCATGCACTATCTTTCGGGCTTACATGAGAAGGGTACAAAACATGGCGAGTGTACACACTTGTGTGTGAACATATGACTCCAGGTGTAAATAAAAAATATATACATATATACAAATATATTTTTCTTTTGTTTATTTTATTATATATATATATATAATTTTGTTTGAAGAGAGAATTTTGCAAAACCAACTTAGCACCATTTAACTTAGAAGATCAAAATTGTTATAACCTTTATTTTAAATCCATCACTTTTTAAACCAAGATTTCAATTAGGATATACTTTATAATTATCACCCATGAATCTTCCTATATACTAGTCAAACCATAGTTACTTGTAATCAAACTTATTTTTATATTGTTGGGACAAATAAAATTTTCAATTTAATATCCAAAACCATATATTTATCCTATAGTGTTTTTTCAAAAGTAAACCAAATGGTAAATTCAAAAAAATTGATTTTTTGTTTTTTATTTTGATTTTTGGAAATAAAATGCAAAAATAAACCATGAAAAATCAAAAAATATGAAGACGGGACTCCCCTCACACTTGATTTTGATTATGTCCGCACAGTCAACCCAAGTGAAAGGAGAAAAATAAAATAAAAAATCTGACTTATATTTACATGAAAATGAAAAAAATATTATTTAAACGACATTAAAAAGTGTTAAAGAGTAAATGAAATGATCTTCTAAAGACCAATTCATTTGTCTCGCAAGTATGAGAGACATCACTTAAGCATAGAAAACCAAACCATAAAAAATTTCAGAGTTGGATGTTGATTTGGAAAAATGAATGTCGTTTTATTAAAAAACGTATGGGTTGTTTTATTTTCGATGATTTTTGGGGTTGATAAAACAATTGGTTGAAGTTCAAGTTTATTTTCACCAAATTGAAATTCAAACTTATCATTGAAAACTTCTTTAGAATTATTGATTTCAAAATCAAACCGGTGTTTTAAATCTTCTCCTTCAGAATTCAACAACTCATTTATGAAAAATCCAAAGAATTTGTGTTTATTAGATTCATCTTCCCTTGTTGAATTATTCACAACTTCACTGCATATATCATTTTCAAAATCTAAAGTTGTTATATTCAAATTTTCAAAATTGGAAAAAAGAAGATCGAATTTTAAATTGGGTTCCACAGTCACAAAAGAATTGAAAGCCAACTCAGTTGCCGTATTTTCAAAAACTTTATTAAGATCGTAATTTCAATTTCAAAAGTTGTTATTTGAAAATCGTCAATTTTGGTAAAAGGTTGATTTTGATTTGACTCATCACATATCGGGATTTGATTTTATTTCTCACGTTGTTTTTTTATATGTTTCAAACAACAAAACCATGTGACTATTGTGAATTTCGCCCATTTGCTCAAAAAAAAACAAATTTATAATTATTAACTTGGGGATTTTCAATTGTTGAGAACACAAATTGTTTATTACCCCATAATTGAGATTATTTCCATTGCCAAAATCATTTAAACAGATGTTTCCATTTTTGTTTTGATTTTGAAATTTATTTTGGAGTTCAAAATTGAATTGGCATGGGTTGTAATCAAAATCATTTTAATTTTGAAGTGAATTCAAATCTTGATTATTTTGAAATCCTTGACTTGATTATTGCACAAATATGAACTACACAACTTATTTATCATTTGATCATTTTGTGTAGAGAGTTCAAGTAAAGATGAAATAGTTTCAATACTTTTTTCAAGAGTTGAGGGTTGGTCATCATTTTGAAAAATTTGTGGTTCAAAATTTGAATTGTTTACACAATAGTTGTTATAAAAATATCCATAAGAATTTGTAGTGAAATTATATGAATTATATTGATTTTCACAACTATTGTACAATTTTGTAGAGTAAGAAAATTCTGACATTTTTAGGATGTTATATTTATTTTTTTTCTAAAAAATATTTACCAAGAAGGATATATTTTTCAAAACGAAATTTGATTTCTTTTTTTTTGGATTTTCAATTTTTTTTGAAAAGATTCAATTTTTTTTGGATTTTAGTTTTTGAAAAAAAAACTAACTTATAATTTATTTTTGAAAATTTTGATTTTGAAAATTTTCAAAGAAAAAGGATTTAAAAACTAAAGTTGAGGAATATTTACAATTTATTTTAGTTTCGGATTTTGATTTTTTTATATGCATGAACTAATGCAACTAAATGAATGCAGGGGTTTAATTACAAATTTCCTATCCTAAGTAGCCCCTAACCCAAAATTGTATAATCACACTTTGTCTTAATCCGGCAAGATAGTTCTCAGCCCGATATTGGATAGGATTTATCGGTGCTTCACAAATCACCGTAGCAATGCAGCCGAAGGTTTAAGTACCTTTAGAGAAACAACCACTATAATATTTATGACTCACCATAATATTTATAAATGGTTATTGCTCTGCTTTAGTCCTAGATACCATGAAATTAGATTGTCGAAAGAGGACAACTGTCAATATACAATCAAGCCCTAGGTGAGCTCGTGACACCTTAAGTCAAGTGTCTAAATGTTATTATTAATCAAATTTCTGAGATGAAATGCAAAACTAAAATTAAACGTGTATTAACAATGCAACTACGAATGATTTTTTTTAATAAAATGCAAGCAACCCACAATGCAATAAAAACTGGAGATGACAGCACGATACCAAAATGTGCAAAATCATTAGCAATTTACTTTTTTTAGTGGCAAAATTTTATTTTAAGCAAGCAAGCAAAGCAAAGCGATTATTTTTGACAAGTGGTTCTTCCTTTGAATTTCTGCTTCTACAACCTGAAAACTTGAACAAGATATTTACAGTTATATGTGTGTGTGTGTGTGTTTGTCAAAGAAGAAACTAAAACATATGGAAAAAAAAAAAATGAAACTAAAATAGTTGAAAAAAAATTAAAAATAAAACTGAAATAATTATTTTTTAAAAACGCTTGTTGTTTTTGTTTTGTTTTATTATTTTTTTGTTCTTTTTTTATGTCAAGAGAAAGAATATAAAACAAAAGAAAAACAAAACAAATTAAACTGAAACAAATTGTGTTTTTTTTTTAAAAAAAAGGCAAAAAGAAACTTAAGACAATCTAACTCAGCCCAATTATTTAAATCAAACAAAACCTTTTTTAGAAGAAGATTCAAAACAAAACACTCAAAACAAACACACAAAACAAAAGCCAAGTCAAAACAAATTTACGAAACCCACAAACTCAAACATGTTATCCACCGCAGCCTGTTCCAACCAAAGCCCAACAATTTCACAAATAACAAAATCTCAAATAAATCATAAAATCGATTCAGTAAACAAAATCTCACCCTAGAAATGAAAATCACGATTTGAAAATCTAGCTTGGGGTTGCGATTTGGTGTTCACGTTTGGAAGTGGTTGCTGGAGACGAATAGTAGGCTGAACTGGGTCGCGATGGTTGCGGAGTTGGGTCGATGGATTGATTGTTGCAGTAATGACAGAGGGGATGGGAATGGTACTGAGTGATTCTATTGTTGGATGTATGTGGTTTGTAAGTGTTATGCTGTGTAGGAGGTTGCAAGGGGGAGGTGGCTGCAGAAGGTAGTGGATATGTTATGTGGGTCTGGATGGAAATGCTTGCACACAGGCAGTTGTGTGGTGGTTTTGGAGGTGAGGATATGCAGTTGAATGGGTCAGTTTTTGTGATGACGGTGAGGGATGTGGTGGTGGGTTGGTGCACTGCTTAGAGGAATAGCAATGTGATGGTTTAGTTTGTTGACAGGGAAGTGGCACAGCAATATGGTTGCAGGTTGAAGAGGGAAGAGGATGGGTATTTGAATGGGGTAATGATCAAGTATGTATGTGATGCTGGAGTTGTTTGTAACACTGAGGTGAAATGATGAGGCAGAGGTGATGATGCAGTTTTGGCTGTCGGTTGTTTGATTGTATGGTATGAAGTGCAGGCAGTGGCTTTGAGGAGGAAGGAGTAATGGATGGTAGTGATGTGGTTGATTATGAAATTGGAGGGTTATGGAGATGAGCAAGGTAGTAGGCAGTATATGATGTGGTTTGCGGTGGGTATATGATGAAGATAGGTTGTAGTTGTAGTTATGGGTCTGGACAGAGGTGCAGGCAGTAGGGTAGGAGGTGATGGCTATGTTGATGAATGTTGTACAGTGTGACTGAAGTTTTGATCTGATGATGGTGATGACTGTGATGTATGGGCTAATGGCAAATGAAGATGTATTAGCTAATGGCAAATGAAGATGGCTAATGGCCAATGACAAATGAAGATGGTATAACAATATGCAGTTGTAGGTGATGGTATAACAGTGATGTATGTGTGATTTTTTGGAAGTGCGGTGTTTTGTTCACAAGAAGTGAAGTATTTGTAGATGTAAATGATTCTAGAAGTGGTGAACAGAGAAGATGGGGATGTAGGTTGTGGAGGAAGTATGATGGCAGCGGTGGTTAGTATGCAGCTGTGTAGATGGTGGTGGTAGAAAGTGATATATGAAGGGGGATGATTTATTTAATGGGATGGTTGTTGATATGTGGTGGAGAGGATAGAGTTGCAGGCAACAGTTTTTATGGGGTTGTTACTTGCAGGCAGTTTTGAGGAGTGAATGGTTATTGCTGTGTTCAAGGAAGCACAAAGGCAGAGAGGCACAGAGATGTAAATACAAGCAAATAGAGTGGTTGTAATGCAATGAATTTTGTATATGAAGGTGAAAATTTGTAAAACCAAGAAGAGATTGTAAAATAAAAATGAAAATGTAATATATATATATATATATATATATATATATATATATATATATATATATATAATGAGTGCAAATGCAAGTGCAAATAGAAAAGCAAACACACAAACAAAATGCCAGAAAAATCACATACAAACATACAATTTTTTTCTTTTCTTTTTTAATGCAATACACACACAAAATGAAACACATAAAAATCAAACAACAAATAATTCGAAGAATAGATTAAAATCAAATAAGTTTCCCGACAATGACGCCAAAAACATGTTTGACGGCCAATTCCATATCGAATTAGAAAATAGTCGATCAAATTTAAATTAAAAATAACCACAAGCGTATGGTGCATAATTAATAGTATGTGGCTAGTACAGGTGGATCCGCAGGGAATTGTTTAGATTTTAAAATTTCTATTCAATCAAATTAAACCAAGAATTGAAAATGTTGTTAACTACAAAAAATGGCAAAAACTAACTATTATAAAAGTGAATGAAAACTATGAGATGAAAAGACAATTTAGAGATAAATCTCCTCTCATGATCACATAAATCAATACAACATGAAATTATGATCTCTCTTTTTTGGTCAATAGTTAATTTAATTAACATGCTTATCATAAGTATGGAATATTTGTGCTATTAATTAGCCCAATAAAAGCTATCAAACTATAACATACCAATTAAACCGCTTCTTAACTCTCATGAAAACGATAATGAAATTGACAATAAAATCTATTCTAAGCATGATTTATTAACTATTAATTATAAATATAAACCATCAAATTTTGATTTTGATATTCACTTCATTACCATAATCATATGTAGATGAAGAGGTAATTTGTGTTTCTGTTTGTTTAAGCATCGCCTAATTCGTGTCAACAACATATGCTATCAAATTCAAAGCTAAAATAGCAAAGTTAAACCACATCATATGCTGCCATTAAGCACAAAAAGAGATCATAGATTATCGAAATGTTGAATCTACATGATTAAGAGAGCGTCATTACCCATAAATTGAAGGGTTTAGCTTCTCATATTTGTTATCATTTCAACAAATGTAGATTGCAACATGAAATAAAACTAGAACAAAATGCAAGCTATGTAAAATAGAGAGCTAATTAAAATGAAACAAAAGCTAAGTTGCATGAATAAAAAGATCTACCCTACTAACATGAAAATAAATAAACAAAAAAGGAACCTGAATTAAACTTGCATTAAGTAAATTACATGAAAGAAAAATGATTAAGTAGCCGTAAAAAAGAAAAGAGAATTTTTTGTTTATTTTTGAGCCTCAAACTAAAATAACTAAAATAAAGGCTCGAAGATGGCTAAGAGATTAATTACATGAACATATGGTATACAAGCTTTGAAATACTAATCCTATTTTTGGGAACTACCCAAACTACACTTGAGGACGTATGGCCACCAAATTATCATTAGCATGAGATAATCCTCCATTAAGTGTGCATGTAACTTTAATGGCCATTTAGCATGCGCATTAGCTCCTAATTGTACATCATGGTAAATGGGTAGGTGAGGTCCTCCACGATTCATAAAATGAATTATTTCCATCTTAATTTTCTTGTATTCTCTTGTGCATGCATATTTTCTGTGAAGCCTTCATCAAATTTCCATTCAAATTCCTATAAAATAACATAAAAATATCCAAGCAAAATTTCTCAAATTAATATATGTACAAAAATGACCATTTTGCCCCTATATGAAAATGAATAAATTATGATTTTAAAATAATTTGAATTTGGTTTAAACATATTAAAACATCCTATATGCTCATTTATTTAATTAAAAATAGATTAAACGTGGAAGTTAAACTGTGCATATTTACATGAACATCAATCGTCTTTTGAAATCATAAATAAATCTAATGCTTTCAGAAGAAGGCGGATGGAACAGAACATCCACGAATAACAAGAAAGAACCATGAATGAAGGCATAACTATTGAGATGCAGTTATGTAGGGGCGATCCAAGGTATCTCAACATCTCCCGGACAAAGGAATTAAAAGGTGGAACGCACTCGGTCCAGCACATAAATTTGTTGCAAGCTGTATATCCGACTAGGGGCAAGTGTGGTCCATTTTTTTCTAATAGGAAATAAGACATCCTCAAATGGAATTCTGTGGATTGAGCATAACCGACGAAGAGTGACTTCTCTGATTCGAGAAGCTTGTGAATCCACTAGATTATCAAAAAGAATGGCGCCCTCAATAGCATCGGGAGCAGGGCAAATGGTTTATGGTGGAAAGATTGGAACATCGGAGAAAAGATTGATTTGTGGGTTAGAAGCTTCTGGTTGTTCTACATGATGGCTTGGAGAAGGCCTTCCAGATATAGTTGCAGAACATGACTTTGCTACTGAACCGACGTGTCTCATCGTCGAATCGGAAGATATGATAATTGAACGCTTTATGCGTCTGGTATCTATATCTACTATACTATGTACATAATCGAGATTAGGAATAATAACCTGTTCCCCCCGTGTTAAGTGTCAACTAGTGCTGTGCAGTGCAGTATGAATAGAAATAAACAAGTTTGAAAACAGAAAAGCAGAAAATAAATCGAGACTTGGAGTTTTGTCCGGAGAGACCGTCATCGCTGACCGTCTTAATTGACAAGAGAGTTGATCGGCAACGAAAGCTTTAGGATCGACTATTGGCATGTTGAATTATGAAGTTTGTTACCCAAGATCATTAGCAAGTTTATTGCTTGGTCCATATTGAGAATTTCAGAAGTTTGGTCATTTAATCTTAAGTTTGACAATCTAAATATGCATGTCATAGTGTCCATTATCATCTTATATTCGAATTCAGCAAGGCAAACTAATTTTAAGTGTTTGAATGAGTTAGATTGGAATGGTCTTTGGTTTGAATGTTGATCCATTGACTTCATTGTCGATCCCTTTCCCAAGCCATTTCCTACCAATCCATATCCTCATTGACTCCTCTCCACAACTAAACCTACCGATCCCTATCCTATTCCAATTCCAATGACACTCAACATCTAGCCTTTTCTCTATTGAAACGCTTTACTGAACCCTCATTCTCTTTATCCTTCTCCCCTTTCGACTCTGGAATCAATACCGAACCCTCCATCAAAGCCAAACCATCGCCACTATCGAATCCTATGTTTCTCTACCCTCATCTCTTCTTCCTACCTGCAATTTAACCTATAGAACCTTTGGCCCAGCAATCACCAGCAACTCTAAAATCGTTGCTACCTCATAAATGCACTGGAAACTCGAGTTTGATAATCTAGTCGAGTAATTCAAGAGAACTTTACAAGTCCATATCTATGTGAAAATGTGGAATGTCGAATCAAATCAGAGACGAACACTCAAGGGTTGTGGAATCGAGGGAGAAGGAAGAGCGAGTTTGGGGGATGGTTGGGACCACATTCAGATTTAAAACTAAGAATGAGGAGTTTTCATTCGTCGAAGAGGTTTTGGATGGCTTGGGTTTGGTAGAGAAAGTTTTATGCAAAGACAAATGAAGTAAAAAAGTGAAGGAAGAAAAGAAAGAAGGTTTGTATATATATGAGGATGTGGAGGAGGAACCGGTCACAAGGAGTGAACAAGTCAAAGATGAAGAGGGGCCGGCATTGGGACCTGCCGATCCCTATTCACATGGCCCGAGCAAAAAATCGGCATATCGAATGCCGATCCCTCCATAAAAGTAAAAAAAAGGAGAAGGAAAAAAAGGAAAAATGGAAAGCGAAAAAGAAGAAATGATGGAAGAAAAGATGGACGAGTGAAAATGAATGACGATCGTTATCATGAAGGTTTGACTGCAAATGTAAACATACAGAATATTAAAAAAATTGGCAACGAACTATAAACGTTTGAACAGGTCTGGGAGCCAATAACAGAAATGTGTATATGAATATGCATGGGAATGGTCTAAAAGTCCAACTTTTTGAAATCAATAGGAATTGCAATCAAACCCAAAACTTTCAAGTTCGAGGCTGGATCAGATAATAAAAGGCTTGTAAGTCCTGCATGAACGAATTTGTATATGCTGATGGAGTACGACAACAGACTTATATTACTGAAAGTCGACCAAGCGTCATAACAATCAATGGAAGATCGATGCCTTGGAAAGCGATTTGATAAAAGAATAGCAATCGGTCGAGAAGTTAGATAAACTTATTTCCATCAATTCATACTTTTTTCATTCAAAACACGTCATATTACACCCAAGACGTATTTTAGAGGGAAAGTGTTGCCTGGTATCCTGACCCGGCTATATTTGACTGATTGCGCAAGATAGATTCGACTGTTGTTAAGAAGGATAACCATGAAACAATGGCTATAGGACATAGAAGTATAGTCCAGCTGGTTATATGAAGCCAGAATTGGACGAAGTTGGTGGAAAGACGACACGGGATGTTAGGAATGTGGAAATTAGCTAGGATAGACAAGGGATCAACATAACTAGGTGGTACTCGAGGGATCGTCATAGTCATTTGGATGGATAGTCAACATGGATGAAATATTAGAGGGATCGACGTATGTGATGTTATCTGGTTAGACATGACTTGCTAGTACTCAAGGGATCGGTATAACATTTAGTATAAGGAGGGATCGGCATAACATTCTGGAGGATGAGGGTTCGACGTAGCATTATGGAAATGGAGGGATCGACATTACATAAGGGAATTCAAGGGCTAAGCGTGAATATGCAAGCATGGTTCGGCATGATTGGATGGATCACTATGGCATATAATAGGGTTAGGCATGCGAAGTATGGAGCGATGTAGAAGGGTTCGGCATAATCCATTAAATGGGTTCGACAGGAATAACTTCAAAGTATATCTGAATCCAAGATCGATCGAAAGCATGAGCTCCATATATCCAAACAATATGATATTTAGGAACCATCATATCTAAGCATGAAGAAGCTTTCATAGGTACCACTGTTCAAAAATCAACAAATGGAGGGATCGGTACCCATGCCTCTCGATTTGGGCCTAGTGACCCATTTGGTGGACCTAAATGGGTAAAGAGGTCCTATAGCCGAAGTTTCAGAGAGATTGGTGGTCTCCTTCACCTATAAATACTGGCATAGAGGGTCATTCTGAGGATCTGGATGCTGCTGGTTACATAACTCTTTTGTTGTAATCATCTTTCTTCATTACTCTCTTACTTCTTGCCATTTGCTATTGCAATCAAGATATAGTGAATCAATAAAGAGAATATTCAAAGTGGACATAGGCAATCGACGTCGAACCACTATAAATCCTGGTGTTATTGGTTTCTATTTTGATTTTCTTATTATTTTGCAATCTTCCTCTATTTTAATTTACTTTTCTTCATTTACTTCTCTACACAAACATATTCTTAGTATTTGTGGCCAATTTGGTTGCAAACATTGCCAAAACACTTTTAAATGTTTATAAAACATTTCTAAACCATATTAAACCATTTTTAAGATTTCTAAACATTCCATATACAAAATTTCATTAATTAAAGGAAAGTGGTTTCATTTGTGATTTTCGACATGCATTAAACGTGATTTGTTAATAAAATCAAACAAACATTTCAAACAACCAAGCTAGATGATCAAAACATAGTAAATATCCATTGCAAACATCATATCATCATTCAAAAGTATAATATAACTAAGAGTTTATACCCTTAAATTCAAACGAACTAATTTTAAAATGACTATAGCTCCTCTACGACGAAACAAAGTTTTATGGAATCGAGCCTTAAACCCTAGGGAAGTCATGGCCTAAGCTAGGAAGTGGAGGAGGCTCAACCAAGCAATGTGATGCGGCATGTCCTTGAGTTGCATGGAGGAAAGAGACTTTGGATCATCACGAATTCACAAAACTAGACTTGAAAACAGGCCATTTCTCTCGAATTTATGACCATTTTACTCTCTAAATTTGTAAATGTGGTCAACACAAAAGTTGTTGGAAATTCTTTTCTCTATAGTTTCATTAAAAGAATTTCTTGATTTAGATCTATTTTGAGGATGTTATGGCCAAGAGAAGAATAGGTGTTCTCGAATTCATAAAAATCAAACTTGAGAATGGGTCGACTTCTAACTGAATTTTGGACATGTTTCTCCAGGAATGTTGAAAAGATATCAGAAGAAAAGTTCTTGAAAATTATTTTTATACAATTTGAAAAAAAGAAACCCTTGATTTCAGTTAGTTTTGAAGGAGATGTGATCGAAAGAAAATGAGGTATTCTCGAACCTAAAATTATGTGCCCAAAAATGCACTGTAAAGAAGTGGAGTTTTGACATAACTAATATCAAAATGGGAAGAAGTGGTAAAAAAGAACGTTGTAGCCACTAGAATTTTACATGGTTTGAAAAAAATTATTTACCTATTTGATTCCATTTGAGGAAGTTATGGAGGAAAGATGTAACGACCCTGGATTTTGGCCCTGTTATTTTAATAAATATTTAATCAAATTAAATAAAGTGTAAACTGATCATATTAAAATGAATATGATTTTGGAAATAATTGCCATTTGTTTATACTGGGTTGGTATTTTGAAAGGAAATGGATTTGAAAATTTAAAATAAATCTCTTAAAAATATTTAAAATAAACTCTATCTTGTATAATTGAATTAAAATACTTTATCTTGTTAACATTTGGTGAAAATATAAAATATAAAATAAATGGATGATAATGTTCAATATAAAATATTAATATTATTGTAAGTCAAAAACATAAATATAAATAAATAAGTAAACTTATGAATCTAAGTTAGATATTGATAGTCAAAATATAAAATACAAATGTAAATACAAACAAGAAATAAGTGAAACCAGAATTAAATAAGCACAAAATATAAAATGAAAACAAGACCAAAGAAAAATAACACAACCATATGTATATAAACTATTCAAGCTAGAAATAATGAAACAAATTATCTTCATATGCAAGACCATAGTAAGGTAAAACATGACAAATATGTTTATAAATTATTTGAGCTAGAAGCAATACCAGATAGAAACAAACATATGTTTGTAAACTATTCAAATTTAAAATATCTTCATTCATAAGCTAAGTCTACCTGAAAGTATATGTTTTCATACAAATGTCTTTATACATAATACAACATAATTATGATATGTAAACTAATTAAGAAAACAAGACATTAATTGGCTTTCATCTCAGCCAATATTTTGTTAGTTCAAAATATTACAAATCCTTGCTTTGCAGTGATAAAGATCTGATCAACATACATAAAACAAAAGAATAGTATGTACATAAAGTATAAGCCGCCAGTAAGTAAGAATATGTTTATATGTAACCTGTAAATAATTATGTACGGCAAGTTAATAAAATATCTATGTACTAATAAGATTAAGTGTAGACATTAAGTACATTAGCATTAAATGTTTTATCATCTCAGCAAACATTTGGTCGAATTCAAAGATCATCTCAGCCCCATTTGAAAATCTTGCCTGATAAAACAAAAATGAATAGTGTACTAGTATTTGTAAACCCAGATAACACCTAACCTGGTTAAACTCCTTTCTATTTATACATAACTTCTTATCTTCATTTGTTTATAACTTAGCAAAACCAGGAATTTATATCAAAACCTGTTGTTCTTTTCAAAATTTCAATCTGGAATCAACAAAATTCCAAAGTCCTAAAACATTCCAGATTCAAATATCAAAGCTTTCCAGTTTAAAGCAAATAAGTAGCATCTTGTCTTTGGAAATCAATTAAGTTCAACAACAAATCAAAAGAAAAGCTTTCAGTGATTCAATTGCAGTATTCATCATCTCAGTTTATTCTTTGTTCTGGAATTTTACTGGTGAGTAAACAAGAAATTTTAAGCTTTAAGTTATTTTAAAATAGTTCAAGATTATTTGATATCCTAGATTATATGTATATGTTTTAGTTTGTATATATGTTGTGATGCTCTGTTCACCTCTGTTGGACGATTCGGGTTGTGAATTTTCTTCCAAATTCAATTTACTCTCTTCAGATTATTATAAAGCTTTAAACTTTTCATCTAAACAAGATGTTTAAACTTAAATTTTGATTTCTAAAAGCCGATTAAACTTTATTGTAAAACATAATTACTGTAATTTAGTTTACAGGTATAAAATGATAACTTGATAAAATTGATTTTTGTAAAACATTAATTCAAGATTATATATTTAATTCTTATAACAAATTATGATTTTTAAAACAAAAATGAAGCTTTTTAGCTTTGAATTATAAGAGCAGTTCGTTTGTGAACAAGAATTGCATTTTTTCCAATTTCAGAAAATCTAATTAGTTTAAAATGTGAAAACTTGGTTTGAAGGTAGTAATAACTACTGTGATCCTGAGAAAAATGTCAATTAATTTTTCTATTGTGTAAAATTCGAGTACGAGATCGTATTAGGGTTTAGTTGAAGTTCTGGTTCATCACTAAAACGAGGCGCGTGCGACTTCTTCACGTGATCGAGTGTCACGAGCGTTTGGGGAATGGTAGGGTGGCGTGTTGTCGAGGTGCGGCCAAAGGTTGAGGGCTTCCGGTGGTCTCGGCGGCGGTGGCGAGGTTGTTTTGTTCTTTGGTTGAACTACAGAATTTTGACATGTATGCTAAATTTCATTTCGATAGTTTGAACCGAGATTCGAGTTTGGTTTTCGTTTGTACATGGAATTCGTGACTTGTCGATGAGGTGGGTGTTCGCCGGAGGTCTTTGGTGCCGCCATGCACGTACACGGCGTGGAGGTTGGAGATGGCGTCGTGTCAGTGGTATTTCCCGAGTCGTGCTCGAGTGATTAGGTAGTTTGCTTCGGGTTTTTATCGTGAGCGTAGTTTTAACCTGATGCTATTATACTTAGCAAAAATTTGAACTACAGAAAAAAAAAAGGGGAGAGAAGAAGAAGTTTGTGTATAGGAAGGGAGACTCGGGAAATAGCGTGTTTTACTCGGAGTTAAACTTGAGTTTTTGCAGGAATGGCTCAAGTTTACTTCAAACTGCAGTAATGCATTTTTATGTTAGAGTTAAGTAAATTTGATTTCCTCAAATTTATAAGCACTGTGAACATAATGAATGTTTAACAAGTTTTAATTAAGATTTCGATTCAAGTTATAATGATTTTTGGTTAATACTTAACGATGTTTTTAAAACGTTTAATTATTATTTAATCCAGTAATTATTTAATTAAGTACAAAGTTAATTTACAATTAAGTTGTAGTTAGTTAACATAATTGATTTCAAAATTTAATGAAGGTTTTTATTAAAATGTTAATTAAGTTGAATAATTAATATAAATTGATGATTTCAGAAAGTAAATAAAAATAATTACTTTTTAATTTTTAATTAGTGGTGGATTATAAGTAATAAATAAATTAACTACCTAAGTAAATTAATGAATGATTAATAGTTAAGTAATTAAGTAATTTAATTAAGAATTAATAAAATGATATATTAAGTAATTAGCAGTTAATAAATGGGTAATTAAGTTCTATTAAAAATTAAGTTTATTAATTAATGATTAAAGAATAGTTAATTAAGTTAATTAAGGTAAAATGAATTGATTAGGAAGTAATAAATTAAAGCATGAAATAGAATAATTAAATAATTGAGGAAATAAGGGAATTAATTACTTATTGTAATTAATGAAGTTAAATATGAATTGTTTAAGTTTAATTAATTTAAATAATTATTTGATGATGTGATAAGTATAATCACTCAGGGAAGTAATTAAAGATAATTACTAGATGCAATTGACTGAGGATGATTTAATAATGAAAGTAATTTGAGTATAAATACTTTGTGAAATTAATCAAGGGATTAATTTAAAGGAAAATTAATTAAGGAGTAATTAATTTATTTGATGGATAATTAAAGGTGGTTAATTACTGAATGGTATTATTCAAGGGTGATTAATAAATGTGTTTTAATTAAAGATTAATTACTTAAGGCAATTAATTTAATACAAGATAATGAAATTAAAATGTAATTAGTAATCATTAATAAATATAATTAATCATAAGAGATTAAAGGGTAATTAATTAGTGTAATTAAGAAGAAATGTAATGTTAGTAATTTAGGGTTAATTTCTATGTTTAGTTAAGATAATTTATTTGTGGAAATAAGCTAAAGGATAATACTTGAATGTAATTAAAGTAAATTATACAAGGATGACTAATTAAATTGAATAATTGGATGATGATAAATTAATTGATTGATAATTAATTAATAGTTATATAAGCAAGATTTATAATGGTGAAGTAATTAATTTAATTTACTTTAAATTAATTAGAGATGCAAGTAGTTAATTTAATTCATTTTAAATTAATTATAACTGATATGATTGCTTATGTATGGATGGATGATATTGTTTACCTTGAATGGTTTGAGATCTCAAATATGAGATAAATGATGCTGTATGAAATGTATGCTTTGATTGAAGTATGATAATAATGTGGATTATCTGTTGCGATGATAATAATGATTATCTGTTTATGATGATAATGTTGATTATCTATTGTGATATTGTGAATTATCTATCTATGTGTATATGGATAATAGAATCAAATCGTCTTAAACTTTAAAACAACTTGGCCCTAAAAGATACGTTTTGGATTTCGATGAGACTGGGATCGGGTTTCCATATTTGGACATCCGAAAACCACATCGATCCAAATTAACGATAGGTCGTGAATCTGCAGTAAAGATGAAGATTCAGAGTGCAAGGGTTGTCGTCGTTAACTCTGAGGGTGATTCCAAAATGAGTGTAACGAGATAATGCCTTCGGTTTCATTCGAACCCGAAACGAACTTGTATGGATTGAATGCTTTCAGCACATCGTCAGGCGGACGATGAGCATTCTAAGGGATATGTTCTGTAAAGGTAATTGTAGCCTCAAGCCTCATCAACCGGGAATGGCTAAAACATGGGAGGTGCAGCAAGGTTAGGTGGGTCATGCCCAAGCAGGACAAGATTTTCCCCTGTCTAGATGTCCCTTTTTATTCGGTTTAGTGAGCGGTTGGTCGCGCCACCTGCGGGGTTATCTTGTTCGGGACTATTCAGTAAGGAATGGTTCCGTCCTTGTGTTGTAGGGGGTCGGAAGTGATCCTCGGTATGGTGATCTAGGCCCTGTACTGTGACAGGTGGTACCCCAGTAGCCCTACCATTGTATGGAATCCAATTTCCAATAAGTGCCCTCGGATTTGAATGTATTACCCACTTTGTGGCTAGTAGTTGGAATTTAATAATGTAACAATTTCGGCTATTTTCTATTTACTTGAAAACCCTAGGCACTATTATAATATCACTGAATTTCCTATGAAATGTTTTGGTTAGCGTAAGGTAAAAACTTACCCGTATTTATGTGTGGGGAGTCTTATGTGATACCTTTCTTTTCCAATGTTTTTCAAAGTTAAAAAACTTTAAACCGTTTACTCATACCAGACCCATGTCTGACCCAGAGTTTATATTTTGTGTTTTTCATAAACTCTTGGGTACTCAAATTTGTACGAGTAGCCAAGTGATGGGTTCTTGGATTGTTGAGTTCTGGAAGAGCTTGGAGCAGGAGCCCATACGTATGTAGATATCTATTTAGTTCCGCTTTGTTAGTTAGAGTATGCTGTATTTTGGATGTATGTAGTGACAGATGTATATATGATTGTCATGTGTATGATATTGTATAACTCTGATATATGTAAACTATGTAATAGTTATGTGATATATTATATTTTGTTCTGTTTCCGCTGTGAGATTCTGATGTTGTTGTTCTTTCTTTCTTTTCTTTCCTATTTCTACCCCTTTCTTTCTTATCGATGATACGTCTTTCTGGGAGTAGAAGGACGGGTCATCACAAAAGAAGAAGAGGAAAAACATGTGGGATTTATAGGCAAGTGGAGAGGTAGAAAATATCTCCACTTTATATCATCCACCATCACCAACCATTATTACATCCACCCTCTCCCTGCATCAACCTAGGATGGCCAGAATTCCCCCCATGTGCACATCGCTTCCATCACTTTAAGGCATGCATGTGTTGACTTTTCCTTACTTAAGTAGTAAGAAAACTAGATATTTTTGTCATATATGTATATGTAAGGGTATATGTTTATTTGTATGTATACATATGTTCATGTGCATGTTAGGATCTGTATGTGTATGTTGTATATGCGCATATGACACAAAAACAAGGTTGCAATGATTTAAATCAACTTTCGTTCCTTAAACCATTGAAAATCAAAAAATAAATTTCTGGTCACATTTTCACTTATATTCTAAATTAAATATAAGTATAAATAAAATTTAAAAATAATTTTTTTTATCATTTTTACTAATTAAAATGGTCACATTTTATTTGTAAAACCCTATAAATTAATACTGACAAATATTTACAAAAATCGCTATTATGTCGATAAAGCAATACGAATTTTCTTATATTTTCAAATCAAGTATATATTTTCATAAAATTAATGAAAATGATTTATTATCACTTTATAAATATTTAAAATGAATTATCATCATTTAAAACCATTAGTTGAATAATTGTAATAATTATTAAATCATTAAATCCCATTTTAAATTCATAAATCTATATTTAAATTTAAGGGCATCACTGATGATGTCATTAATACATTTTAATTCCCAAAAGTAACATAGTTAATTTTATTTCATGTTCATGTTTAAAAAAAATAAGTGTATGTATTTAGCTCTGTGTGCAATGTATTACCATTATAGACTGTTTATCGATTAAATGTTTTTCGATTCCTTTTATCGATATTTTTCCAAAGTAAATATTTTTGCGAATGTTCCTTTAAAATAAGTTCATTACCATCATTCATTTCACAAAAATTTATTATTTTTTGAAAATAATCCATATTTGAATATTTAAAATGAATTAAATATCCCCAATTAAAGTGATCAAATTTTAGGTCGTCATATTTTACAATAGTTAGTATACTTTGGGTACTTAAAAACCACGAAGAATAATCCAAAAGAATATCTTTTACTTATTTTATAGAAATTCTAAATTTTACCACTTCGTCAACTTGTTACTAAATGATTTAAGCTTCAAAACTTTTACAATAAGAATAATATATTATTTACCTGGTAAAGAAATCCTAAGAAAGTTTCTACAAAAATAAACATTATTTCTAAAAAACAAGTTATATATAAGTGTCATTATAGGGACTATTTTGTTAAGAAATTTTACAACTTTGGTTTACATTTTCGATAACTTTCCAAAATATCCTTTGCTTTCCAAAACACTTACTAAAGTGTATGTAACAACCAAAACATGTTATATTTAAGATATGCTTACAAATCACCAAATTGCACTAATTAAAGTTAAGGGATTCAAAAGCACGTTTATAGAGACTAGCGCTTTATAGGCAATTTCTTATTCAAAATTAATATTTAATGATATTTAATTATTTAATCATATTTGATTCCCAAATTCAAATCATATCAGATAGAAGCATGCAATAACATGTGTACTAAATAACATGTTCAAATTTCCAATTATATATACTTAATTTAAACAACAAAAGTCAAAGCCTTTTGAAGCTCAATGCTTCAAAATATCACATGCTTTTCAAAGCATATGATTATGGGTTATAACTTTAAGTAGTTAGGGTATATTATCATAGTTTTTAGCAAGCAATAACAAGTTTATTAAATTCATTCAAGGAGTGAATAAATCACATTTATTCAAACTAGACACTTCTTTCTTCCTACCAACATTCAAGCAAGCAGAAAACACTTCATACTCCAACCAAAACTCATGTCCATCGCCTCCTCCTCCTACCTTTGCCTACGACCTAGCCTTCCTCTCCATTCATCATGCTCATGTCCATAAAAGGAATCTTCCCCCTTGCTCCATCATTTCCTCACTTTTCAGATGCTAAACCATATTCTAATGATGATATAAGAACTTTGTGAAAGTTTGGTGGAGAAATGAGTTGGTTTGAATAGATTTTTAGAAAGTCATAGAGGAGGAGGAGGAAGAGGAAGACATTGATTTCTTTGTTGCGAATTGGTAAGAAATGAAGCGAACTCTTCCATTTATTTATAAGCTTAGGAAAAGTGGAAAATAATCATCTGCAACCCCCATTCTTTCATGCCTTAGTACATGCAACCATACCCTTACACAAGCCATATTCAACTTAAATCACTCCTTGATTTAAGGTTTGATTTAGGGGCTTTTGTCCCCTTCTAGAAGCATGCTTAGTTTAATTACTTCTGCTTAGTAGCTAGGTAATTTAAACACTTGCAAATGTGTTCATATGTTATTTCATCAGTGTATAAATATTCAAACAACTTTCATTAAATAAAAAGTTGATTTTTAACAAAAAGTTTTCCGGTCACATTTTCTACAAAGTATATATTTTGTAAACACATTTCAAAATATGTTTTCCATCATTAATTATTGATTAAAAAATATTTAACAAGGTTATAAAATCATATTTAATACATTGAATCTTAAATACTAATATTTAACTACGAAGTGTTCAAAATCCAAGTTATTACAGTTAACAAGTGAGATGGAAAGAAAGGACGATTGGCCAGAGAGAAAGTAATGTCACCATTTTTTATTGGATCTATTGAGCCTATGAAGTCTAATTTATTTAGAACATTTCTAAATTTTATTCAAATAAAATATCTTATCTTATGTAGATTTATAAATTATATAGTTTTGTTTAATTTCTATATTAATATATATAATTATACACATATGCATCATAAACATATATGTATGTGTGTGCATGTGTAACATGATAATGCTTGTAAGGTATAACGTGCCAGTGTATAGATGTTGAGATTTACATCCCAACCGAACACGTTAGCTCGTCTGATATATAATTTATGTTGTCCAAATATATGTATGTATATAAACTATTACTTATATATAAATATTATATATATGTATGTGTGTGTGTATGTATGTATTAAGTTTTTTTTTAAATAAATTTATATAAATGTAAAATAATATATATACATATATATAATTGTGTGTATGTATGTATAAAATTTATAAATAAAATACTAATAATATATATGCATATTATTATAATTGGGAAATTTTGTCATAAGGGCCTTTTTTCATTCGACAATAAGTTTCCAGGACACCGCATTAAAGAAATTATTTTCCAGGACAAAATTTAAAACACGTGATGTCGCTTCACGTGTACTCGCCCATTCCTTCGTTTTGTCTCCTCCTTCCACTCTTTTCATTCAATTGTTTTCTTCTGTTTTTCACGATTCTAACCGAAATTAAAAACTAGGGCTTCTCAATCTCTGATCATTTTCAGTCATCTGAAACCCTACTTTTAATCATTTTCAAAACTAGCTACAAATATTTCCATCTACACGAATTAGATCTCAAGCAGAAAATCTATCAACAAACGATTTTCACCATCTTCACAAAAACCACGACTTCGATTAATCAATTGCTCAATAAGTAAGTTTTCTTTTTGATCCAAAACCCTACTTTTGATATGAAACCTTAATTTCATGCAAATGTTTTAGGTTAATGATAAACCCTACTTAATTATTGATGTATATGATAGTTTTTGTAATGCAAGTAAGGTGTTTGTTGTTTTGTGATGATTTAATGTAATCTGAAACTGTTTGATTAATCATACGTATATATTCAGTGGTAATTGTCATTTTGTTTAACAGCTTAAAAAGATAAAGGCGTTTATCTTTTGATCTGAATGAATTTATTACATATTAAACCTTAGTAATATTTGATAATTACTGATACATGTTAAACGTATTTTTTGTTTTTCTTATGATTTGAAGTTATTATGATAAAAGCATATAACTTTTCACATACATGATTCAATTACAAGATAAAGCCTAGACAAATCTTCATAGTTACTGCTGCATATGATTTAAGTTCATTTAAGTTCTTACACAACAAGTAGTTAATTTTTTTTTACTCATGAATCACTTAAGATGTATATGGTTACTACTGCAATTTGTACTCATGAATAACTTAAGATGTAAATTTTCTTTCATTTTTTCTGTAAATGTTTTTGCTACATAATGAACCCTAATTAATTTATCATTATAATTGGTTTGTTTGAAAGCTTTTGTATAAAACTATGTTTTTTTCGTTCTTTAAACTTTTAGTTAGTATAACCTAGTATTCTCTAGCCACATTTACCCTTTAATGTAAAAAAGATAAAGACATTTATCTTTTATTTTAAATGATATAATTACAAGCTAAGTCCTACTTATATTAAAAACATACTGGTATATCCTAAACATCTTTCTTGTTTTTATGATAATTCAAATTTATTACGTAAGATGTACAATTAATTTTAACTCCAACTAGAAAAGATAAAAGCATGTATCTTTTAATATTATGAATTCTTATAGTTAAGAGGAATTTCACTATAAGGGCTTATTACCATCAACTAATTATTTTGTAGGACACGTGTTCGAAATAAGTCCCAAAGAAGTTAGTCTTATATTCGGGATGCTATTACTGGAGAGGACTTATTTCCTATTCCCGCTTCTAATAAAGCTTCTACCATGGAACGTTTCTCCGATTTTTAAGTGCTAATTTCAATGAAGAAGATATAATAAGCCAAAAAACAGTGACAAAAAGATTGAATAAAATGATAGAAAAGGAAAACGGAGATGAAGATTTAGTGAAGCTATTGTTATTACTACTTGTCATAGCTTTCCTTTTTCCCGACAATCAGAGCTACATGCAATGGGTTTTTTTGGCTAAATTGTTAAATTTTTTTAAACAATGAACTCAATCTCTTGGTTGCAAGCAATTTGTGAAAACGTTTTAAAAAATGTCAAGAAGTATCATGCTGATTCAAGAAGTACACCGGGTTGTATTATGGTGTTATTGGTATGCTTTCATAATTTTCACTAAATATAAATGTACTGAAATTTATGTTTATTACAAAAATACAAAACTGTTTATCTTTTTCTTGCAGTATTGGTTCTGTGAAAGAACATTAATAATTGATGAAAAAGAAGATCTTCCAGATAAAATCCCAAGATTGAGATAATGGGATTTATCGAAATTGAAAGATATCGATTTAACTAAAGTTGATAACAACAAGGTATGCTAGTTTATTTGTTCTTTTTTTTTAAAACTGTACTTTTAATACTTCTAATTTTTTTCAAGTATAAAAAATTTCACTACCAAACATTTGCATAAGTATCATTTCCAAAATCCTATTTTACTGAAGTAATATAAAAGATAAGAATATTTATCTTTTTTTACAGCATAATTCTTTTATAATGATGTACATTAATACTTCTAATTTTTCTAATAATTGAACAACATCACATGTCAAAGTTTATCTGAAAATATTTTCCTTCAGATTCTAAATTTTTTTTCAAGTATAAAAGAGAAGAGAATTTTAAAATCATCACTAAAGTTCTAGCTAACCGTCTTCAACCTTACATGGAAGCGCTGGTCGGAACAGAGCAGTCGGCCTTCATTCAAGGTAGGAATATCCTTGACTGTGTAGCTGCAACACAAGAAGTTATCTCATCGTGCCATTCGAATAACATCCCGGGTGTTCTGCTTAAACTTGACTTCACCAAGGCGTTCGACTCAGTAAATTGGAATTTCATCTTAGATCTCCTCAAGCACAGAGGCTTTCCTCCCATGTGGTGTAATTGGATCCATAATATCCTCTTTTCGGGCCTCTCAATCATTCAGGTTGGAGGCATATCTGGTGGACACATTAAATCAGCTCGGGGGCTTAGACAGGGAGATCCTCTCTCGCCCCTCCTCTTTGTCTTGGTGGCTGATGTCTTCAATCGTATGATCAACTTGGCTATTGCTAACAACAATCTAACTGGTATTCATCCTCCTAGCTCCACTCATAATTCCGGTCCCATCCCTATGATCACTAATATTCAATATGCAGATGATACCATCCTTTTTGTTTCACCATCACCTGATCATATTCACTGCCTCAAGGTCCTTCTCTATTCTTTCGAACTCATCTCCGGCTCATCTATCAATTTCAGTAAAAGCTCTATTATTATGCTCGGCAATGCTAACCACCTTGGCCCATCTATTGCCTCTACCCTCAACTGTCGTCTTGACTCATTCCCTTTATCATATCTCGGTATCACTTTGCGTCCCACTAAGTTACACCGATTAGATTGGAATCCTCTTATAGCCAAACTCGAAACCAGACTTGCTGGTTGGAAGGCCAACTCACTATCATCAGCTGGAAGACTTGTTTTGGTTAAAGCAGTTCTTTCAGCTCTCCCCACCTATTGGCTCTCATTTCACAAACTTCCTATCTGGGTATCTAAAAAAATCGACGCCATTAGACGGACGTTCCTCTGGAATAGTGGAAAAATCAAATGTCTTGTTAGTTGGAAGATCGTCTGCTTGCACGAAACTCATGGGGGCCTTGGTGTCCCCAATCTGATCTCTTTCAATCAAGCACTGCTAGTAAAGTGGTTCCGGCGACTCCTCTCGCCGGAACAATTCATCTGGAAGAAATGGATCCTAGCCTCGCACTATAATTCTGACCCATTCCTTGTTCCTCATCTCGCTCCTCTCCGTAAACCGTCTCCCTTTTGGTCTGGTGTCTTAGATTCTTCTGACAGCTTCAAAACCTTTATCCGGGTGGATATCGGCAACGGCGCTAACTGTCTCCTCTGGTTCGACGCCTGGCATAGTCTTTCTCCTCTTTACAGATCTTTCCCCCTCCTTTTCTCCCATTCCAACCATCCCCTTTTAACTGTGGCGGACGCAGTTTCCCACGGCTTCACGTATCTTTGCCCATCATCTCTATTTTCCCTTGATATCCTTGAGGAACTTCTTTCTGTCCTGCGATTGCTTCAACCTATCACGCTTGATCCTCTGTCAAATGATTGTCACACCTGGTCTCTTTCGCCCATTCATGGTTTCTCTGTCTCTCAGTTTTACTCATTCCTTAATCATCCTGGTCGCCTATTCACCTTCGCTCGGGTCTGGAAATGTCACGTCCCTCCACGTATCAGATTTTTTCAATGGTGCCTCATTCATGGGCACATTAACACTAAAGACCGGCTTATGGGTTTGAATATCACGTCTGATCAGATCTGTGTCCTATGTAAATCAGAAACTGAATCTATTCACCATCTCTTCTTTGAATGCGACATCTCCTTCCATATTTGGGTTTCTGTTTGTGCTCACAATCTCGGTCAAATTCACTTGATAAATGATTTTTTTGAATACTGGCAATATGGATTTTCGAATTGTCTTTTGGATTCGCTCCTGGCTATCTTCAGCTGGGTTATTTGGAAGGAAAGGAATGCCATCATTTTCGACAAACCATCCAGTTCTGCCATCGGTTTATGTAATAAAATTTCTTATATTTTTGCATATTGGACAGGGGCGTCTTCCTCTGCTCCATTCAGATTTCGTCTACCTGCAGCTCGATCCCCTTCTGATGAGTCTGTTGGCAGTGCTTCCTCAGCAACACACGAAGGCAGTTAGATGTTGTGTCCCATTTTAGGTTTTTGTGTGAAGTTATGTTTAATGTACTAATGCTGAATTATTACTTTTTGTTATCAATCAGCGAACTGCAACTATATGCTCTGATCAAGTTTTTTTTTTGGCCACCGACCAGGCTTGTTGGTCGACCTTTATTTATATGATATTATGCTAATCGGCTGTGTAGCTTCACGTTACACACCCGTTCTCTCAAAAAAAAAACTTTTGACAAAGAAAATTGACACAATTGAGGAGGAAGAGGCAACACACAACACAAAAAGAAAATTTGATGAGCACCAAGAATTAGAAAATATGCCAAACAATACGCCAGTGGCTTTAAAGACTTAGAGTTAAAAGTTACTTTTATGATGGAGGAGATGTAAACTGTTAATCAACAGTTGAATGAAGAGAGAAGATAAAGAGAAATTGCTAAAAAAAGAATCAAAAATCTTTAATCGAAACTGGAAATGGAGGACAATTTGAAAGCCTAAAATTTAGAGAAAGAAAATGATGTACAGGAAGAAGTCAATTTGAAGGAGAATAACAAGCTTGAAAAAGGTAAAAAAAAATAGTTGGTTTGGGTTCACATAAACAATTCTGTTGATTTTCCAACTTTTAATTTATTGCAAACTCAAGAGTATATGGAAGAAGATGAGACAGAAGAAAACTCTAAAACCACACAACTTAGAAGTACCTGCTGAGAATCCTATTGTCGTGCAAGATGTAGTCCTCAAAACCAATCCAGAAACTACTATTATTGCGAAAGATTTTGTCTCTAAACAAACCCAAAAAAAGAAGAAACAAAGGAACATTAATAAATGTCCTCTTTTGAAGTATCTCAGTGATAAACAAACCGGGAGTGTCAAAATGCTCTTCAAGATTTTAGAAGGAAACAAGTAAGTATCTTAACTACTTTTCACTACATTTAGTTAAATATAATTTTACTCCAATAATATACTCATTAAGATACTATATGGTAACAATGTACACCTCAAAAAAAAATTATGTCTACAAAATCATACAAAATTGAAAAAGATAAAACAATTTATCTTTATTTTTTTTAGTGATAAAACTTTTAGTTCCTATGAGGAAATAATTAACTACAATTAATTATTAACAACAATGGCATTCTCCAGTGATGAAGCATTCATTTGCTACAATGA
This sequence comes from Allium cepa, assembly GCA_030765085.1. Lineage (NCBI taxonomy): Eukaryota > Viridiplantae > Streptophyta > Magnoliopsida > Asparagales > Amaryllidaceae > Allium > Allium cepa. The sequence continues at coordinate 763,876,052 of CM060941.1, read as the reverse complement.
AAACTCAATCATCATTACAAAAGCTATGCTCGAAAAACTTCTTTTTAGCGGATGTATTATTGGTCAGGTAAGAAAAATAATTTATATTGTGCTTAATCATAAGTTCTACACTTTATCCATTTCCTTTTTGATATACAGGTCATAGATTGGTTTTGGTTTTGAAAAATCAAAATCATTCAGTGATAGTTCTAGCATAGTATATGTGAACACGACGATGACAGTAAGTAAACCATAATGCCAATTAAAATATTGCATTACAAAACATATTTTCTCAAAAATCATTTAAACAGAAAAGCGCAACCAATGTAAACTTCGAAAATATCAAACAAGAACTGGTTGCACCTTTTATACAAAATACACTTAAAGATCGATTTTGTTGCAACATATTCTTTCCTATTCATGAAAACGAACATTGGAGCTAGTTAGAGCTAGTAGTTGATTCATGCCAAAGGAATCACTATGACTCATTACACTTAACAATAAGATCAAAAAGTTGTAGAAATGGACATTCAAAATATGCTATAAACGTGGTAAGTAAATATACAGATAAAGTAAAAAAGATAAAAACATTTATCTTTACTGTAAAAAATTGATAATTCTTGTTTTCTTCCAGAATTCAGCTGTCAGCAAGATAAACGAAGAACTTCAAAAGACTGGGTGGAAAACAATTTTGAGGAGTTCTACACTGATAAAAAATATTGATTGTCCACAACAAAGCAATGGGTAATATTAATTAAATTTTATTTATATGAAAATTCATGTTACACAATAAGTATCTGCCCGTTACTACCAATTACAAACTGTTATCCAGATAAACACACATTTTATTACAATTTATTATCAAAATTTATATTGCAAGAAAATATAGTCTACAAGACCATACCCGATAATCATTACGATTATCAGAGTAGAATTACATTTGTTTTAATCTTATTCCTCATGCTGGATAAAACTGAAAGTCTGTCCCATTTCGGTCTATTTTCATCTATAATATTTTTCTTTAGCATTTGTTTGGCATTGTTCCAAAACGCAACATCCCTTCTCAATCTATAAATCAAATTACCACCTTAAAACTAGGGATAGAACCAAATACATGTCAACTCACCAAATAGACACTATAACTTATTCACATACTGTTTTGTAATAACGTAGAAATTTTTATTACAATTCATTATCATAATGAAGAAAAGATAATCTGTTTTATCATTATATTTCAAGTATACTAAAATTCAGAAATACAGGCACGATTGTGGAGTTTTTGTCATGACGTTCATAAAAAAGCTAACCAAAGGAATAGACACAACAATAAAAATCACACTTAAAGAAGTCGAAGCTTTTAGAGAAGAAGTAGGTGCAGATATTCTATCCGATGAACCATATTGCTGGAATCTTGAAAAATTGTGTAGCTTAGCTTCTGCTACAAAAATTACAAACTGACAATACTCATAAAAAATGCTTGCTGTCAAATGTTATGTTTATGATGAATTTGTTAACTATTTATTAAAATATTTGGAACTGTGTTGTTCATACTACATTTATGTAATCTAAATAAATTTACTGATCGATTCAATAGTCAATTTGTAATGACTGATATTAACTACAATGTAACTACGTGGCCGATGTAAAGACTGATGAATGAATGATGTATTTGTAACGAGTGATGTAATGCTTGAGGTAATGATGAATTTAGAATGGCTCGTTTGTTTCTAAAGAAATGTTAAAAACATAAATGCATTTATCTTTATCATGACAACCAAATATATTGGTACATTTTTGCTATATTTTTTGGTGCAATTTCAGTTTTACTGTATATCACTTGATAGTGGTATGGAAGTTGGTGTTGTAGATGCTGGCGTTTGAATGGAGCAATATGGATGTCAAGGGCAGTTGGTTGGATTGCTATGGTTTGCTGTTGTGGTCGGGGTTGGCTGTTAAATGGTCTGGGATGAGGAAATTAAAGAGTGATTTTGATGATAAAATATGTAATGAGAAAATGAATGGGAAGGAGTTTGCTAATGAGATGGAAATGATGTAGCAATTTGTAGTCAATGGTCTTTGGTTGCTATGATGTAGAGGGGTTTCTTTAGCGATGTGGGTTCGAATGTTTAGTAAGGGTGTTAAATAGTGGAGGTGCTGAATTGAAGTTAAAATGTGTAGAAATGTGTTTAGTTCAGAGGTGGGTTCGGATGTTCAAGAGAATGCTCATATATCAAATACATACACAAGGGATATCAGTGCAACATGCGCAACCAACGAATCCAAATATAACCCAAAAATCCAATTATTAATCATATATAGTTGATCCAAACGCCAATATTATTCCTCTACTTTTTTATACTTAAGACAATCCATAGAGTTTCACCCAACAACCTTTACTTCATCTCATCCAAGCTAAACAAAGCATCACTACCTTCACTCAAAAGACAATTGCATTGCCATAATTCATCAGAATACTTTTAATATTCATCAACATAAACAACTACTTAAAATCATAGCTAAACATAGCAAGAAAATAAAAGCTAAGTACAAGTATCTTTTTAAAAAACTGGTAACATCATATAATAAAACAAAAGTTGCAGAATTTAAATCACAGCTAAACATTAACGGTTGCTTAAAACCATAGCTAAACACAACAGGCAAAAATAATAAATACAATTATCTTTTTTAAATACTAATTAAAATCAACAATCATCACAAACATATAACCAACAATTCAACCATCCCCAATCATTCAACTAACATTCACAAAATACATTGAATCGGTATATAATCATTATTCTAAAAATGATGTTCATAGAATTTTAGATGCAATGTCGTCTCCAGCAATAGCTCTATGGCCTACGACCTATCCCTCACATGTTCAAGCTGCGTCCCTGCTTGCTTTTCCTGAGTTATTCTTTACAACAGTTCTTTGCATCCTGCTTAGCATATTTGCTCCTTTACGGATGTCTCTGCAACAGTAGCCTGTCAAATTGCTCCATCTATCATCTATGCACCTTCACCCTGAAGACCCCCATGCTGCATTACTATATAGGGCATTGAAAAGTAGCTTGCCCCTGCTTCCTTATCCAGGATAGGTGGAAGACGGCCAAATTAAAGCTCTCGGCTCCAGATCATGTGCAACACTCCGCTGTTGAACGTCTCTCCCTTTCTTCAAACAAAACTATCTAGAAGGTTTGTTGTATCCACTTCTTTAGGCATGGAAGAAGACTTTTTTGCCATCCCATCATTGGGGCTACATGCTTGCTGGTTTCTTTCACTACTCTCACTCATATGTGTGCCTGCTTCCGCTCATGTCAGTCATGAACCATCAACTTCTACCACACATGCTGCTGCAAAGTCCAACAAGTCTTGTTTGTTTCACCGTTGGCACACTAGCACATTCCAACCAGCTCTTGCTCTCTACTCACTATCTCTTGCTTGGCAATTCAATCATCTTCTACGTATTTTTGTTCTAATTATTATTATTCTATACATGTAAATCTTCAATTTTGTCATTATCAACCATCCATGCCTTCAAGTAGTGCATGCAAGCTTCAGCAAATGCAGATAACCTTTTTATCTATATTAGAAGAATCCAAAGAAAAACTAAAACTAAAGTTGTTTTTGTTGAAATCAACAACAACCAGAATAGATGCTGCAACACTGACAGAAAAATGATAAAAAGATTTATCACTATACAAAAACAGAAAAAAAAACCAAAATATTAAATAAAAACATTATATACCTTTTATTGTCAATACTATCCATCTTCCTATAGCCAAACTAATAGACTGGTAGAAAAAGAATAACCCGGCTTGTTCCTATAGCCAAAATAAAATATATAAACACCAAAAGTGAAAATTTAAATCCTAAGAAAACATAACCTACCCAGTAATTCTGAAATAGAAATTGAAATCAACAATATAGGAAGATTATAAGACTGATATTAAGTTTGAAATATGGACGACGTTATAAATATGATATTAAGATTGAGAGGGAGATAGAGATTGAAATCGAGATTGAGATTGAACTCGAGATACAGATTGATAATAGCGTACAAGAAGATCTAGATTGAGTGATGTGTAAATACAGTTATGTTGTAATCTTAACTTCAGTACTTCATTAAAATCAGCACCTTCATTAAAATCATACAGGAAGTTGATTTCAGAAGAAACCAACGCCTATTTTTTTCCAAAAAAATCAACGGGCGCTTTGATTGCACAAGAAACGACGGCCTAATTTTTCGTAATTTCCACAAGCACAAGATTTCAGAAGATACGAAAGTCGTTTGAGAAGATGAAGACGTGCGCCGCCTAGATATTTGTCCTGGAAAATAATAATTTCAAATTCGTGTCCTAGAAAAAAAAAATTAGGCCGTATAATTAGGCCCTTCAAACCAATTTCCACATTATAGTTTATATGTTGAAATATAAATAAAAATTTTAAAAATAAAAATAATATACTTTATTGAACCGTGAATAATATATGTACCAATATATAATGATAAAATGAATTTTTTATTTAAAACAATACATACATACATACATACATATATATATATTTATATATAAACATAAATATATATATATATAAATTAACCAAATTAATTATTTTATAAATTTTAGATCATGTGTACAACATGAAAAAATTTATCATTAATTTTATGATTTTAAAATATATTTTTAATTGGATATTCATTCGAAAGTGCACAAAATATAAAAAATTATTTTCGAAACATTTTTTCAAATTTTAACTTTCCAGTAAATCATATATGTATGAAGTTTAAAAAAATTCACATTCTTTTCATTCAAATTTTATTTTTTATTAATTTTCGATCTATAATAATAATAATTTTTTAGAAAAGCAAAAATGATTTTTAAAATTTCTATTTTCTAGACGAGTTCTTATCTAATAATAAGTCAAATTTATAAAATAATTTCAAAACATATTTTATTTTATAGTATTTATTTATATAGTATATTAACTTAAATAATAATAGATAATTATAAAAATTAATATTCTTCTTTCGAAAATTATTATTGCTGAATAGTTATATGTATAAAATTATATGATCAATTTTAATGATAGAATTATATTGTATTAAAAATGAACCATATATGTACAATTAAATAACATATATTTATGATTAATAAGATAATAATTAATATGTTTAACAGGCGGTGGTATAGATCATATAGTAAATAAAATTAAATTATAAGCATATGCATACTTATAACTAAACAAACATGTGATAACATTAATACATATCAGAATCATCACCTAAATAACAATATAAAAATAATATACACATAATGAAATATTATTCAGAAAATTGTAAACTATAATTCAATGGAAATCATATCTAAGAACCAAAGCCTTTAAGCACAATTTGAAAGATTGAACTCTCCCCTTTGAAACCTTTTCCGATTTGATAGGTTTTTAGTCCTTGAACTGTTAACATTCAACTATCAAACAACAAGTAAATTGATTTTATTTGAGCTTAGGATATTAGAATGATGGGAAAGGTAGGTCAGCCAATAAAGGAATGCAGATGGAGGCTTCAAAAGATGCTTATCAAATGGAGGAAAAGTTGTTTACATAGAAGAAGGAAAAGAGGGAGTTTAGGATCATATCTTTAACTCAATCTCCTTCCATCTTAGCCATTCATTTCAATCCTCTACATCCCGTTAAATAGCCGCCTTTATCCCTTTTATTCCAGCCAATCCTATTAATCCCATGTTAGGCTAAAAACCTATTTAAAGCCCAAATTAATATTTTGCATTTTAAACTAATTTAAAATGCTTATCAATATCGTATATCAATTAATGTATTTATAAGTTATATAAATACATTTACTATTCAGCTATCAAAATCAAATGTTTAAATAATATTTCATAAATGATATTTGATTTAATCCATTTATAAAAATTATAAACTAATTAAATCGTTTGGTCAAAGGAGAATTCATTGTTTTGGTTGTGCGACTCTTAGATTTAAATTTGATCAGCGATTAACATCGAACCATTCAAATGTTAATGTTCACATGTCATTTTAGCAGGTGGTGTGACATTTTTGCAAAATTTATTGCTTGCTTAGTTTTGGTAAATTCAATTTCACTTTGTTAAGCATAACCCGGTTGAGATTTTTATTTACACCAATTTTCTTCATCAAAACTACATCACTTTGGACCCATGCAATTTGGTAGTGGTCAATTCTAATATCGTCCATATTTAACTCTATATTCCAAACATAAAGTTCTTAGTTTAATAATAACAATTATTCTTAACCGAAATGCTTTGGCCAAAGATTTTGACTTGAGTTAACCATGATACTAACCCCATAAAACTAAGGTGACGAATTCTCTCTTGAATAGTGTTTTACGTCTAATACTTCCACTCGGCCCAACTATAGTCACTCGATGGACACCGTTCCATGATTTGATTATAATCAAAGCAGGGCTTTCATATTGAAGATCAACGATACTATCAAGTTGAGAGAACTGTGTAAATTAGTCACATCGATATTTTCTATTTGACCTTAGTTATATTAACCCCTTGGTATCCCCAAACAGTCATTAGTAATACACTATTTAACATTTAGAGAGTGCTACCTACTCTAGTCTTAATGGATATATCAATATCCAGTCTTGATACATCTTGACCAGGAATATTTAAAATGGTATATTTATTTTTATGTGATAAATTATTCATGGTCACAACACTTTATAACTGCTATCACAAAACATACCATTTATGGATTTTATATTAAATATACTTTCAATTAAATTAATTAATTAATATAACACATTATATCAAGTATGTAATAAAAAGAAAACACCTTTATTTGGAACAAGGTTGGTTAACAACTTAGATATATGTAGCAAATTACATAATTGCATCTAGGGCGTACCCCTAACTCTATCATCTTCCACTTGCACTTGGGTTCAATTATGGAAACTTATTCCAACTTCTCCAATCAGCTTTCTCAAAACCAATCGGGTCGGTCCCTAAGTTAATGGATATGCTATTATGCTTTAATCTTCTATACTATCAATTAACTCTCTTCTACTTTGATAAACTACCTCTATCGTGTAGAACAATTCAGGGTATGTTTCTCGACTTCTAGTGAGCTCTAAGTTTTGTTAGAACTAAATTATGACATTGTTATCATATAACAATGTTATAGGATTCTCAACATTTAATATCACCATCAGCTCAGTTACAATTTATGCGTTTATATATATATATATACATTTCTTTTTTATTGCATCTTTATTCAGTGAAATATACTTAGCCTTTTTCACTGAGTCGGCCAATATTATCACACCTTTTGACCAGGCAGTATACAGATGAACCCGATGAGTTAAATTTCGAAGTTATCAAGGCAAGACTCCCCGAAGAGATGACCATGAAGCCCAAAATCCAAGTACAACCAAGACCATAAAGGAAAGTATGTGCTCACTCCAAGAGATCAAGAGCCAGGAACCACCAATGTTGGGGGTTAGTACCGCCCCCACTCCATGAGTCGGCACCGGCTCGTATTCCTTGGCTTGGTAGGGCCAATCTTCTGCCTCACTTCTTGATTCTAGAACCATATTTCTAGTGTTTTTTATTGATTCCATGCAACTCTCTATCAATCTCCATGAACTCTTGAATCATCAACTTTGTTCTTCCATAACTCCATCATTTGGACTCTGAAAAAAGCTATTATTGATGCAAACAACTATGGAATCATGAAGTTAATCACAAGATGAGAAGAAGCGAAGAGTTTAAGATGACCAAATTGGCCATCTTAGGGGTAGGTACCCTTACCCTTGGAGTTGTACCGACCTATAGTTATTTGATGATGTGAGAACATACTTTTGTGAAGAACTGGTCTATAGTAAGGAGAATGGTCTGAAGATCTTTTATTGGAGATTTTAGGCTCCCTGCCTCTATAAATAGAGGGGTAAAGCTTATTTTTAAGGTTCTTTTGGCTCTAGTTCTACTCTACTCTATATTCTTGTAGTTTTGAAAATCTATGTGTAAGAATTGTACGGACCCCTATGAACTTCTGCCTCCAAGTCACAATATAAGTAATAAAATCATTAAGTGGACATAGGTCGGAGGTCGCTGAACCACTATAAATATCTATGTGCACTTTCTTACTCGTTTCTTATTTATTTATTTATTAACTTTTTATTCTCTACTTACTTTCCTTGGGTGTTTGTGCCATTTTTGGTTCAAACATTTTGGCTTTCACTGAGAAATACTTGAACTTGATGATTCAAGACATGGGAATATTCTAAATGACTAGAAAATCAATTAGAAGGATTGATGTTGGTGGAATCAACCAGAGGGAAGCCAAGAGGTATCCTCGGAAGCAAACCACCTATCAATCTACATAAGCAAGGATGAGATGGAAACTATGATGAATGGAATGTAGGAAAGGATGATGGAACGCCAGGAATAGACGATGGAATTTTTTTTCAGAAGAATGGGAATAGCCAGAGTCGTTGAAAATTAGAATAAAGGATCTGAAGCCAGAGCACAACTACTTGGGAGTGCGATAGAACGACCCGAGACAAACCCTAAGCCAAATGTATGGGTCGATATTGATCCCAAAGGGCTCAAGGGCACAGGTCATTTTACCCTAGGGAGAAATGATGTACATTTTGGAGCTGAAGAGGAGTGTTTGAATGTGAATCGGAATGTAGAGGCACAGCCAGAGGAGTATGTACCAGAATTCCCTCGCAGAGTCGAGGGGCAGGTTGAGAATGCTAACTTCAGAGTTCCTTTGAATGACGATTATTATACTTGATGATTTAGTGAGATGAGCTATGAGGGGTGGATTGCCTAACCAAAGCTTGAAATATGTGAGCAGGTGTCCATTCACGCCAAATATTTGGTACACTTGGAATTTGCTTGATTTCAAATTACCTACGCTGGAAACATATGACGAGTAGACAGATCCAATGGTTCATTTGATGAGGTACATCTGGCACATGGAGGTATTGGGTGCCTTTGAAGAGGTTATGGGATGGTATTTCCATTTATATTTGACAGGTTTGGCGATGTTATGATATATACAACTGGAAAACGGTTCCATTAGCATATGGGCTGAGTTGGTGAAAAGATTTGGGAAGCATTTATGAGTCCATATTACACGACCCAAGAATGTAATGACGTTAGCAAACATGAAGCAGAGGGCCAGAGAGATCCTTAGGAGTTTTCTAAAAAGGTTTAGTGCGGTGGCTGCCATGGTCGATAAGCTAGACCCTTTATGGTCTTGATAGCGGCAGTTTTAAGGAGAGTCGCCGAGATAAATTTCAAGGTGGCTTTGGAACGGGATCCTCTAAGGGATCTTATAGAATTTTATGACGAGGCTAAAAGGTTTCTGGGCCAGGAGGACACTGAGGCCAATGAGGAAGAGGTTAATGCTATGTAGTAATGTCGTTTGGTTTAAAGAATGCAGTAGCGAACTACCAACGCTTAGTCAACAGAATGTTTAAAGAACAAGTCGAAAAAAATGATGGAGGTTATGTAGATGATATGATCGTGAAGCCATGAAAGTCTAGTGACCACGTTAGAGACTTGGCAGAAATGTTCAACATCCTCCGACATTATAAAATGAAGATTAATCCTCTGAAATGTTCTTTTGGCATTGCATCAGGAAAGTTCTTGGGTTTCATTGTTAATTTCGACAGAATCAAAGTTAACCCCAAAACGATCCAAACTATTTGAAATATCCAAGCACCAAAGACTATCAAACAAGTACATATCTTGAATGGGAAGGTCGCTGCCTTAAGCTGATTCATTTCCAAAGCTACTGATAAATGCATTCCTTTCTTTGACTTGATTAGGAAAGGAAAAAGGAATTTTTTTTATGAACACAGGATTGTAAAGATGCATTTCAAGCTTTGGTAAATCACTTTGAGAGACTTCTCATCTTATCAAAGCCAATGGATCATTAAGATTTATATATCTGCTAAGCAGTGTCGGTGCACGCTATAAGTGCCGCTTTGCTTCATGAAGAGGATCGAATTCGGAGACCGGTCTATTATGTTAGCGAGCGAGTGACAGGAGCTAAAAGGAACTTTTTGAAGATAAAGAAAATGACATACTATTTGCTGATTGCATCACGAAAGCTTCGTTCTTAATTTTAGGCACACTCTATTAATGTTTACACTGACCAGCCGTTATGATATGTCTTGTAGCGACATGAGACATCTGGGATCTTACTCAAGGGGAATATCAAACTTAGCCAATTTGATATCACTTATCTTCCTCTAAGGACTATCCATGCTCCGGGATTGGTAGATTTTATAGAAGAATTTACTATGCAGGATGATTTTTCGGAGAATAGTGAAATCCCTACCGTACGACGGAAGTTGTATATAGACGGAGCATCCAATGATCGTTGTTCTAGAGTTGGGATTGTGATTGTAACTCCCAAAGATTAGTTAATTTGCTATGCTTTAAAGCTTGATTTCTTTGCAACAAATAATGAAGCTGAGTATGAGGCTCTTATTGATGGACTTAAACTCGCCAAAGAACTAGAAATAAAGTCTCTTGAAATCTTTTACGACTCACAATTGGTAGTATACCAAGTCAAGGGAGATTATTAAGCTAAAGGATAATGACTAACTCCATATCTTACCCATGTTCAAGAGTTGTTGACTGATTTTGAGCATTATTACATTACACACATTCCTCGAGATCAAAATAGAGAGGTCGGTTCATTGGCAAAGTTTGATACCACCGAGGATGCACAACGGATGAGCTTGGTTCCAATTGGGGTATTAAACGCTCAAAGTATAATAACCGGGTACCATAAACGGAGCCTGAGAAGGAATCATGGATGACTCTGATTCAAAATTATTTGCTACAGAGAGTTCTTCCCGAATGAAGGAATGAAAAGCAACAAATTGTTCGCAAAGCTTCACGGTTTATCATATGGGAAGGAGTTATGTACAGAAAGGGTTTCTCTATTCCCCTTCTTTGGTGTATCAACATGATGAGATAAAAGCCCTAAAGGAAGTTCAAGAAGGGTAATGTGGCGATCACATTAGGGGCAAACCATAGCAAAGAAAATACTCCGTTAGGGTATTATTAGCCAACCGTTAATTGAGATGCTACCGATTATGCAAGGCGATGCGACAAGTGCCAAATATGTGCAAAAGTTCCAAGAGATCCACCGACAAAAATTACAAATATGATCATCCCATGGCTGTTTACCACGTGGGATATAGATATTATCGGTTCCTTATCGATCTTTAAAGGTGGTGCAAATACTGTATTGTTACAGTTGATTACTTCACCAAATGGGCCGAAGCGGAACCTTTAGCCACGATCACAACCAAGAAATTAATCAACTTCATTGTCCGAAATATCATCTATTGTTTTAATCTTCCACGAACTACTGTAACAGACAATGGGACTCAATTTGACAATGCTGAATTCAAAGACTTCCGACGTCGGCATTTTATTGAAAAGAGATTTGCGGCAGTCGCTCACCCTTAAATGAATAGGTTGGTTGAAGCTGTAAATAAAATCATAAAACCCATTCTAATGAAGTGTTTGGAAAGGTCTAGAGGCAAGTGGGTAGATGAATTCCCGACAGCACTGTAGGTTTATAGGACTACCCATAAGTCCACGATTGTGCGATACTCCATTTGCCCTTGCTTATGGCTCCAAGGCTGTTATTCCTCTTGAGCTTGAAGTTCTATCTCATCGAGTGACTTACTACGATACTAGGACAAATAAAGATCTCCTCTTGGAATCTCTAGACTTTATAGATGAGAAGCGTGAGGAAGCTTATTTGAGGGCATGTGCATACTGACATCAAGTCGTCCGATATTACAACACTAAGTACAACCTAGATCCTTTGAATTCGGCGATCTTGTCTTAAAACGGGTTTTTTCTACGCCATCGCATATGAATCCGACCTGGAAAAGACCGTGTGTCATTGAGCAGAGGTTTGGAGAGGGAACTTTCAAGCTAGCAATTGCTGATGGCATCACAATCCCAAAGGCATGGAATAACGAGCATTTACCATGCTATTTCACTTAGTTTTTCTTTTTCATTCAGTTGTATTTAATTTCATGATTTTCTTTAGCATTTGGCTTTTCAAATATGTAATAAGATAAATTATGTCATTTCTTTCCATTCAATAATAGAGCTTTGAATTTTCCATCATATTTGTGGCCTACAATTGCAGTACATGTTAGTTGCAATATAGGATCGACTAAATCCCACTGTTCGATGGGACTGACATAATTAGGGAGCGATTGAGATTCGACTGGTCACTTGATGAGTCAAAACCCATGTTTGAGGGCAGAACGACTAACCAAAAAGAGCTAAACCTCGACAGATTTTCGAATAACTCACGTTCCCAGAGTGTAGATATGAGTATAAATGCTAAATGGTTGTGATTGATAACCTATGAAGTAACTCATGTTCCTAGAATAAGGATATGAGTATAGATGCTAAAAAAGTGCGATCGACCGGCCATTGACTAACTCTTATCCCTAGAATGCGGATATAAGTATAAATAAATAGATGAGTGCAGTTCTACCACTCACTATTCCATAAACTCTAGCCTCAAACCGGCAAGAGGAGTATAAACTCACTAAGGATGGAGTTCAACCATCCACTTTCTAACACCACTAACCTGAGACTAGCGGTAGGAGTATAATTACTCAAACCACTGAATTCAATAAGGGGTAACACTAAGGCTTGAGCCTAGTGTTTTATATTACTCAAGGCCTTGACCTCAAGGAGGCCTTAGGATGGATTAGTCAGATCGATATCAGACTCAATGAGTAACATCACAAATATATTAAATAGAAAACAGAATAGCTCGATCATATGAAAAAGCATGTACAAGAATTATACACAAGAATAAAAGAATTCTTATTCACACTAAAATTGATGTTCACAATACAAGTTATCCAAAATGAGAAGTAAAAGTAGGGTTCGTACCCAAATAAGCACGACCAAAAAAAAGAAAAAGTAGCCATCCAAGCTATTTACACATCACATCAACCCAACGATTATTTCTTTGATTTCCTCCCTCTCTTTTGTTTCTTGGAGTGGCTCCATCCGAACTGCCACTTGATCCTCTCTTCGATCCTTTTCTACCTTGGCTTTTCTTCGAAGAAACATCTTCAGTTATGTAGATCGAGGTGGAATCATCTTTAGAAGGAGGGATCGAGGCACTCTTGACACCTGAAGAAGGGGGGACCTTATCTGAGGTAATTTTCCCACCAGGAAGGATTATCTGGAGTGGGATAGGAATCGGCTCATCAAAATCCATATCAACCGGCTCATCTTTCGCCTTCTTTTTCAACAACTCTTCCTTCTCAACATGCTCTTTCATGCTAAGCTCATCTGTAGGGTTGGAAGAGCTCATGATTACGACATCCTAATCAAATGGAATTTCATGGTGTGGGTTGCCTCCTTCCTTGAACAATTCCTCTATGAATTGATCGTTAATAACGAAGGTTTCTTCTTGAGCATCTCGAGCAGTGACTGAAGTTGTAACTTTAATGGATTCTACGAAGGCCATTTGTGATCCAATTGAAGCTCTTGCGAGGGAGAAGGAATGACACCTAATAGATTTAAAGCTGAGAGAAAATCGACGAAAAGATTGAAATATCAACTTATAACACCCTAACTATTTGAAAGATGAAAGATGTCAGCGAAAAACCTTCCTTAATGTGGCCCCTAAGTTAAGCCGAAATACATTCAGAAATGCATTCAGGAATTAAAGGAAGTTGAGGCTTGTCCAGATCATACCCGGGGATGGTTGAAGAATCTATCATGGAACTAGGGATAGCCTGAGATGCTGGGGGCAATTCAATTGTAACATCGGGTTGGTGACCTAGATCCTTCACCCACTTTATTGAAAGAGGCAGCAGCAGATTCTTTTTGAAGTGCAAGCTGGATATCATGCCATGTTTTGGATTAATCGCCCAATAGAATTTCACTTTCAAGTCTTGACAGGTCGATTTCCTCAGTATTAAGGAGTCTCTTTTCCTCTACAATAAGCAATTCCCACGCATGCCAGAGTGGTAGGGATGATCATTGCCAATCCATTTTGATTTCTATGCTTGAGAATGTTGGCGTTGTAAAGAATAAGAAGTGGGTCGAGCTTGTTCATTATCTCCTCCCTAACCTTATTGTTAATAGCTTCTACTTCGCACTGAACGAGTGCATCAACATCCTCGGCTCTTTCAACGGTCGTATCTCTCTCAATTCTAACATTCACCAATTCATCACAAGAATCTTAAGCACTTTTCCGAGCATCATCTTTCTCCTTATTTGCATACTTGAGCTTAGCCTTGAGTTTTGCTATCTCCTTCAAGGTTGAGGTCCACTACTTCAAGCTATATTTCTCTCGAGTGTTATTTCTTAATTTCGATGAAGTAAACCTGGACTATATTTAGATGACTTGACTTCATCTCCTCCATGGATTTGATGGCAGCATTAACTTTTCCCTCGGCCCTTGCTTGGGACATCCTAAAAGCCTCTAAATTGTTTGTCAAAGTATCGATAATTCTTTTATTTTGAGCTTCCTGGCGTTTTAACTTTTCAAATTCCACCGCATACTCAAAAGATACTTTCGACATCTTCTCCACTTCCTTCATCCATTCATGACACTGCTTGTGGATATCGATGACATAGTCAATAGTCATTTTCTGGACATGATCAGGGACCCTCTTCAGATTAGGAGGGAAAAATTGAACCCTTCAAAGCATAGGTTTGGAAACTCTTCTCGAAGTTGTGCCATGCAAGAAACTGGATCGATCATAGGATCTTCAGTAGCGATTTTGACTTCGGTGCTTTTCTTGCTACACCTGTGAGCAACGACATGTTCGCTATGGCAAGAATGATCACTAGACCACTGAGAATGGGAAGGAACTAAAGACCGTGGAGGAATTGAAATGGAAGAGGGACCAGGAGAGGGATCGGCAGGTGGGTCCCGATAATCAGTTGGCTGAACAGAACCCTTTGGAGGAGGGACCTAGATCTTGATCGATGCATATCTTGAGATGGCTTATCCCTATCACCTCTATCTTAATAGCCACAGTCCCGACTGGAGCACTAAACTAGAAGCATAATACTCATGACTATTGCCTTGATGGTATGAGCTAAAGCGTGAACCAGAGGATTGGTGGTGTATATCTGTAACGACCCCGCTTCCTACGCCCAGGAAGAAGTATCGTTTTTAAGAAAGAAAAGGGTGAGAAAATAGAAAAGATAGAGAAGAAAGAACAACAACATCAGAATCTCACAGCGGAACGAATAAATTATATTAATCACATAAGTATTTACATAATATATAACATCAATCAGAGTGATACATATAGTACATCACATACTAGATAGTTATAAACACCTGTCTTGTTAATACAACAAAATACAATTCAACTCAAACAATATGTCTCAGAGATACCAACACAGCGGAACTATATATATATATATATATATATATATATATATATATATATATATATATATGTCTACACACTGAAGCCTTTTGCTCCATTGCTCCTCCAGAATTCGTCAAAGCTAAACCTGAACCCCTTGGCTACCCGTAAAAATTTGGGTACCCGAGAGTTTATGAAAAACAAAAATAAACTCCGGGTCAGACATGGGTCTGGTATGAATAACAGGTTAAAGTTGCTTAATTTTGAAAATCCTTTGAAAACAAAAGGTATCACGTAAGACTTCCCACACATAAACATGAAAAAGTTTTTACCTTACGCTAACCAAAACATTTGATAGGAAATCCAGTGATATTATAATAGGTCTAGGGTTTTCAAGTAAATAGAAAATAGCTGATATTGTTACATGATTAAATTCCAGCTACTAGCCACAAAAGTGGGTAAAACAATCAAAACCGTTGGCACCTATTGGATTGTGGATTCCATACAATGGCAGGGCTACTGGGGTACCGCCCGTCACAGTACGTGGCCTAGATCAACGTACTGAGGATCACTCCTGACCCCCTGCAACACAAGGCCGGAACCATTCCTTACTGAACAGTCCCGAACAAGATAAACCCCGCAGTTGGCTGCAGACCAACTGCCCACACAGCCGAATAAAAGGGACATCTAGACAGGGAAATATCCTTGTCCTGCTTGGGCATGACCCACCTAACCTTGCTGCACCTCCCCTGTTTTAGCCATTCCCGGTTGATGAGGCTTGAGGTTACGATTACCTATATTGAACATATCTCTTAGAATGCTCATCGCCCGCCTGACGATGTGCTGAAAGCATTCAATCCATACAAGTTCGTTCCGGGTTCGAACGAAACCGAAGGCATCATCTCGTTACACTCGTTTTGGAATCACCCTCAGAGTTAACGACGATAACCCTTGCATTCTGAATCTTCATCTTCACTTCAGATTCACGACCTACCGTTAATTTGGAATCGATGTGGTTTTCGGATATTCCAAATAAGGAAAACCGATCCCGGTCTCATCGAAATCCAAAACGTGTCTTTTAAGGCCAAGTTGTCTATTTAGTCTTATCAGTGAATTCAATATTATCAATATGCACAGATAGATAATTCACATCTCATAATAGATAATCACATCATCATAAACAGTTAATTAATATCATCATCCAAACAGATAAGTAAATATTATCATACTTAAACTATACATCCATATCACATAGATATTATCCATCCCATATCTGAGATCACAATCAATCAATGAAATATCAATATCATCCATCAGCAATGATTTATGAATCACAAGCTATAATTAATTTAAAATGAATTAAATTAACTACTTCCATCTTTAATTAATTTAAAATAAATTAAATTAATTACTCATTCCATAAATCCTGCTCTCACAACCATTAATTAATTATAAATCAAATTAATTAATCATTCTCTCAATACAAGAATAATTTAGTCTTTAATTTATTTCTCAAATGAATTATTCTAAATCATTCATAGTAGATTAACATTTGATTACTTCCTATTGGTTATTCCTTAATTAAACAATTTTTTTAATTACACCATTAATTATATTAATTAATGATCTTCAATTTATATTAAATTGTCTTGTTTAAATTAATAACATTAAGTTATTAATCTTTATTTAAACACAATTATTGATCACCCTTGATTAATAACAAACCTGTAATTAACTACCATTAATTATTTATTAATCATTCCATGATTAATTATTTCCATAAATTAATCCTACGATTAATTACAAAGGAAGTTACCCAAATTACTTCACTTGCAAATCATCTTGTATGAATTTCATCAAGCAATTATCATCTAATTACTTTCCTAAGTAATTATACTTCATTAATTACACTAAGTAATTACGCATACCAAATCATCAAATGATTTCTAAAATTAATTAATATTTAATTTACTTAATTTAAATCTTATTATCAATTACTTATATATATTCAAATTAATCATTTTTGATTTAAATATCCCTTACTACATTCCAGTGGTTTTCCTTAATTTATTTACAAAAACTAATCTTGAATAAATCCATTAATTAATTTCATTTTTATCGATTTATTACCATTTAATTATCTTGTTGATTTATTATTCCCAAATAAACCAATCTCTAATCCCATCATTAATTATATTAATTAATGAGTTCTAATTACATTTTCATTTGTTAATTTATATTAAGAATACAAATCTTCAAATAACAAATATTAATCCTCTTGATTAATAACATACAGTAATTAATCATTCATAATTAATAACTTCTCAATAACACTCTTAATTAATCCCCTGATTAATTTCAAGTAATTATACTTCAGTTACTCCTATTTAGTTTGAACATATTTTTAAAATTTAGTACAATGTCAACCAAACAGTATTTGTTTAAACTCTAGTTCCAAATTCTAAGTAGATTGTGTAGGAATAAGTTTTGAAAGCAAAGTTTGTTTTAGAATTCAAATTTGTGAATACATGTTACAGCCTGCACACACCACAACATCCTACAAGCATAGGCAGAGGATTCAACATATATATAGATAGATATATACATATACTATCCATAGGCATATATACTACAGATTCATTTCTTAAATATATTATTATTATTATTATTTATAAAATAAAGTTACTCACTTGCATTTGTAAAAGAACAGAGGTTGTCAATACCCAAATATACAGTCCAAAACATGCATGTTTACAGATATTCATAACATTGAGTTATCACTATATATGCATAAACAAGTATCATCCATCACAGAACTTTACAAGCAACAGAAATCTATTTATTTAGTTTTGATTTAAAAAGTTACTCACCAGAAGAAAAGAACAGAGACACTTTTGTTGAAGCAGGCTTTGAAATTTACAGACTTGAATACAACTGAAACTTCTTTTTGCTTTGCTTCTCAGTATTGATTTATCTTGAGGGTAGATTTAAACTGAATCTTGTTTAAGTTTGCAATAGTTTTATTTCATATTTTAGTTTGTATGAACGAATTAGAAGGGTAAGTCTGAGGTATAAATAAAAGAAAGAAGACAGGGATTAAGCAAAGGATTTGTACAGGGTATATGCAGACAGGTTTATACAGGGTATATTATTATTATGTTTCATGAAATTGTGACAATATAGCATACAAATCTTGTTTGTACAGATTTTAATCAGAGATATTTTATTATAGAGGCTGATATGTAATACAATTGTGTGCTAAAAAGATTTTTCATTAATGACTTTTGTTTGCTTGCTTAAAAATGCATAACAATGTCTTCCTTAGCAAGCTTCATACATACATTTGTTTTTATTTATTTGGCCTGCACACATTTGATTTGTTCCTCTATGCCTTAAGTCAGTTTTCTACTTGAAGATTTCCTTGTTACTGTCATTTGCTTCTAGATGTTATTTATTTCCCTTTGTACAATCTGATATATTTGTTTTGGTTAGTCAGTTTACAAGCTTGAAGACTCTTTTGTTTCTAATTTTATTGTTGTCTTATTATATTTTGAAATGTATGTGAATGTTATTATTTTTGTTTTGTTGTTTGAAAACTAATTAAACTTTATAGTTGTTATGTTATTGTAATTTAACCAATGTACTACTTTACATTTTACCTAATTTATCTTATGGTCTTGTATTTTTTATATGTACATTATTTAAAAATAACTCATTTATCAATTTGAAATGGTAAATAAATTAAATTATCGTTTTATTATAAACTACATATTTTATAATATATATCAGTGTCTCGTTTGACAAAATTTTATTTAAAACTCATATATATTTTTAAATCCATATTTTAATCAAACTATACTAAAAAGAAAAGAAAACAAATCCTTTTTGTTAATAAATTAAAATTTAAACTAAAGTTAAAATAAGTTTTAAACTGTCTAAGCATTATCTTAGGTATTTAAAGCCCTATATTTATTTATTTAGCTTTGAAAAGTTTATATTAAATAACACATAATTTCCAATTCACTAAAATATATATTAGCACTTGAAACATAACTTATTAGTTAAATTTTAAAACAAATTTCATCTATTTACAACGTATACAAATATATACATATATAAATAGAAAACAAACAATAAATTTTAACAGATAAAATTTACCAATTAAATATTTATTAAAAGAAAAGTATCAATTCAAATCTAATTAATAAAGATATATCAAATCAATTTAATATTTAATGCAGATTATTAAATTGATATTGCTAGAAAATTCTGGGTTGTCACATTCCTCCCCCTTAAAAGAATTTCATCCGCGAAATTTAAAAGCAAAGGTAATTTAATAATATATTTAAGATTTTAAATTTTAAATCATAAGCATATATCAATCACATGCTAACAACCATCACAACCAATCTATTCAATCAACAAAGCTAACTATCCAGACAAAATTCTGGATAGAGTTACCTAGAGTTTCCAGTATAATACCGGAATACTCGATCTATAGAATCTAAACAGTCTATACTACTAATCTACAGAACTCCTTTGAATCAGAGAAAATTCATACAAATCAAATCTACGACTCCGAAATCCAAATTCCTCCGTCTCTTATTCACCAAATTCCTCTGATGATCCAGAGCTGCCTTCATCCTTACTGATCAGCTCAACCTTTGCTGATAACTCCTAAAACAATCTGAATCCAAAAACAATCCACTAGAATGATTTTCTCAAAATCAACCAAAACCAAGAATACGATCTTTATTATCCTCAGTAGAAAACAACTTCTCATTTCCAGAAAAGAAAAACAAATGCACTCCCAACTGCTTCCGCTGCACAACTCTGATCCGGGGTAGATGGAAATGCTGATGATACACATAAGCACAAACTGGACAACACACTACAAAAATATGATTCAACAGATCCAAAATAAAATTTTGAAGTTCCTCCAAAACTTGAGTCGCTTACCAATCTCTCTCTCCAGAAACCATTCTATTACTAAGCTGAACCATCGGCGCTATTTCTGAAATCCAGTCGATACCAAACTCAACTCCTCAGATGCTAAGGCAAACCACTGACCTCTTCCAAGATATCCAGAAAAAGTTTCTACCATCCCAAAGAATACTTAACTATCGCAAGTCACTTTTGCGATCAACCCAGGCTAATATCCTAAGAAAACTGTACTCTCCTTACCAATCTGAATAGCCTAAGCTTATCTAGCCAATCCATTGAAGAAATGGATTCACAAAACTGCCTCTGAACTTTACCTCTAAAGAACCACTGACAAATGACCTCCTCGCGTGCCGGCAGAACAATTTGAGCTGCAACACTGCTACCGATGCCCAAAAATTTCTTAATCCAAAATTCCTCGAAAAACTCAGACCTCAAAGCCAGACACAACATTCAGCTGAACTCAACCCCAAAACTAATGCAGACACACTTCTTTATCCAAAGATCTTTGAGAATTTTTCGGAAACAATTCATCGCTACTGCATCTCAACACACAACTACTACTTCTTGAGGTTTCAAAATAATATTCTAGCTTCTGCCCAACTTACGAAAATCCAAATTCTACTCATCCAATCTTGTACAACAAAAATGGACCCCAAATCTGAACAGTTCCCCTAAGAGATTAGGTGAAATCCTTACACCACAAATTTACTTGAGACGGTATTAGGTCTACAGTCTCGTCAAATATACTTCCAACCACAGGTAGTCGTGTTACACACACCACTACCAAATCTACCTTTATACTTATATTGGAAAACCCGAACAGGTAACCCAACAAATAAATGAAATATATATATATATATCAAAATTACAAATACGCTCTCTCAGGAAAGAAATCACTCAAGAGCCTAGGTATTCACTCAACCTAGCGCTCTGATACCACTGTAACGACCCCGCTTCGTATGCCCAGGAAGAAGTATCGTTTTTAAGAAAGAAAAGGGTGAGAAAATAGAAAAGATAGAGAAGAAAGAACAACAACATCAGAATCTCACAGCAGAAGGAATAAATTATATTAACCACATAAGTATTTACATAATATATAACATCAATCAGAGTCATACATATAGTACATCACATACTAGACAGTTATAAACACTTGTCTAGTTAATACAACACAATACAATTCAACTCAAACAATATGTCTCAGAGATACCAACACAGCGGAACTATATATATATATATATATATATATATATATATGTCTACACGCTGAAGCCTCCTGCTCCATTGCTCCTCCAGAATTCGTCAAAGCTAAACCTGAATCCCTTGGCTACCCGTAAAAATTTGGGTACTCGAGAGTTTATGAAAAACAAAAATAAACTCCGGGTCAGACATGGGTCTGGTATGAGTAACAGGTTAAAGTTGCTTAATTTTGAAAATCCTTTGAAAACAAAAGGTATCACGTAAGACTTCCCACACATAAACACGGAAAAGTTTTTACCTTACGCTAACCAAAACATTTAATAGGAAATCCAGTGATATTATAATAGGTCTAGGGTTTTCAAGTAAATAGAAAATAGCCGAAATTGTTACATGATTAAATTCCAGCTACTAGCCACAAAAGTGGGTAATACAATCAAAACCGTTGGCACTTATTGGATTGTGGATTCCATACAATGGCAGGGCTACTGGGGTACTGCCCGTCACAGTACGTGGCCTAGATCAACGTACCGAGGATCACTCCCGACCCCCTTAAACACAAGGCCGGAACCATTCCTTACTGAACAGTCCCGAACAAGATAAACCCCGCAGTTGGCTGTAGACCAACTGCCTACACAGCCGAATAAAAGGGATATCTAGACAGGGGAATATCCTTGTCCTGCTTGGGCATGACCCACCTAACCTTGCTGCACCTCCCCTGTTTTAGCCATTCCCGGTTGATGAGGCTTGAGGTTACGATTACCTATATAGAACATATCTCTTAGAATGCTCATCGCCCGCCTGACGATGTGCTGAAAGCATTCAATCCATACAGGTTTGTTCCGGGTTCGAACGAAACCGAAGGCATCATCTCGTTACACTCATTTTGGAATCACCCTCAGAGTTAACGACGATAACCCTTGCATTCTAAATCTTCATCTTCACTTCAGATTCACGACCTACCGTTAATTTGGAATCGATGTGGTTTTCGGATATTCCAAATAAGGAAAACCGATCCCGGTCTCATCGAAATCCAAAACGTGTCTTTTAAGGCCAAGTTGTCTATTTAGTCTTATCAGTGAATTCAATATTATCAATATGCACAGATAGATAATTCACATCTCATAATAGATAATCACATCATCATAAACAGTTAATTAATATCATCATCCAAACAGATAAGTAAATATTATCATACTTAAACTATACATCCATATCACATAGATATTATCCATCCCATATCTGAGATCACAATCAATCAATGAAATATCAATATCATCCATCAGCAATGATTTATGAATCACAAGCTATAATTAATTTAAAATGAATTAAATTAACTACTTCCATCTTTAATTAATTTAAAATAAATTAAATTAATTACTCATTCCATAAATCCTGCTCTCACAACCATTATTAATTATAAATCAAATTAATTAATCATTCCCTCAAAACAAGAATAATTTAGTCTTTAATTTATTTCTCAAATGAATTATTCTAAATCATTCATAGTAGATTAACATTTGATTACTTCCTATTGGTTATTCCTTAATTAAACAATTTTTTTAATTACATCATTAATATATTAATTAATGATCTTCAATTTATATTAAATTGTCTTGTTTAAATTAATAACATTAAGTGATTAATCTTTATTTAAACACAATTATTAATCACCCTTGATTAATAACAAACCAGTAATTAACTACCATTAATTATTTATTAATCATTCCATGATTAATTATTTCCATAAATTAATCCTATGATTAATTACAAAGGAAGTTACCCAAATTACTTCACTTGCAAATCATCTTGTATGAATTTCATCAAGCAATTATCATTTAATTACTAAGTAATTATACTTCATTAATTACACTAAGTAATTACGCATACCAAATCATCAAATGATTTCTAAAATTAATTAATATTTAATTTACTTAATTTAAATCTTATTATCAATTACTTATATATATTCAAATTAATCATTTTTGATTTAAATATCCCTTGCTACATTCCAGTAGTTTTCCTTAATTTATTAACAAAAATTAATCTTGAATAAATCCATTAATTAATTTCATTTTTATCGATTTATTACCACTTAATTATCTTGTTGATTTATTATTCCCAAATAAACCAATCTCTAATCCCATCATTAATTATATTAATTAATGAGTTCTAATTACATTTTCATTTGTTAATTTATATTAAGAATACAAATCTTCAAATCACAAATATTAATCCTCTTGATTAATAACATACAGTAATTAATCATTCATAATTAATTACTTATCAACAACACTCTTAATTAATCCCCTGACTAAATTTCAAGTAATTATACTTCAGTTACTCCTATTAACAACATCAATCAATTAATTACATCCCGTAATTATCCTTCAATTACTTTTCTAAGTAATTTACTTCCAAAATATCAGTTAATTAAACTAAATTAATTAACTCAAATCAATTTATACAATTGATAAGTAATTAATTTCTTAATTACTTTCCAAATAAATAATTGCATTTAAACTATTGAATTAATTTATCTAATTAATTTATTACAAAATCAATCGCATTAATTAATTATAACATAATCTAGTTAATGAACTTCATTAATACTTATTTATTATTTTCTTCTATTTATCATTGTTAATTATAAGTTTGATTAACCATTAAAATTTATTAATTTAAATCAAAACCTAATCTATGGTTCTTAATCACATATTAGTTAATTAATTTATTAATTAACTTTAATTACTACTTTTAAACTTATAATTACTAAGTTAATTAATATCAATCATTAATTAGTCTTACTTAATTAACTTAAAGGTTAATGCATATAAAATTCTAAAAAACTTCATTACTCAAAGTAATTATTCTTATTATGGATTAAATTTTTATTTTCAAAATGTTCTAAAAACATCTGTTTTCAAATTTACTTTGTAAATAAATTCAATTTTATCCTTAATAAAGTTTAAAACAAATTTTTCTTCCAAAACCCCCTTTAAACTCACATATTTAATACCATTAAACTTATTTGAATCAATTTAAATTATAAAACTTTAATTTAGTTTCAAATCTAGAATTGCATATCTAAGTCCTGACTTCTTTTGGAGTTAACATGTTTCAATCTTCCCTTAACAATTTAAAATTTTCATTTGAACTCAACTTAGTTGCAAATAGTTTAATTATTAATCACTTTTTAAGTTATTAAAAGAATTTAAATTTTGAAAAATTTGTTATTTCCAACTATATTCAAAACTAACTTAAATCCATTATTTAAACTTTAATTTAGTACTAGCTTTAACTTTGATTTTGAATTTAAAACAAAAGACTCAAAACAGTTGAAAACTGTTACAGTTTTTTTTTTTAAACCTGAAAATCAATAACTCGTCCCCCCCTCTGGTTTACTTCGAGTAAACCCACGAAATTCCCGAGAGAAACAACAAATTGCTCCGAGTTTTTCCCAGGCGCGCGCGAAAAGAATTCGAGAAACCAAACCTGGAAACATATCTTCACCTCCCCTTTCCAAACCTGTCACCCCCACGTTCGCGACACTCTGACCATCGGAGGCTACCAAACTCCGGCTACCACACCGACCATCTTCCCTTTACCTCCCCTCCAAACCACGTGCCACTCGATCACCTACACTAGCCACGGTGATAAAAATTCTAACACAGTAAAATTTTAGGTTTAAAAACTTTAAACTCATGCCGACGCTTCCACCACCCATTGCGCCGCATCCCCTATTTTTCCTAGCTCCACGGCAGCCTCCTCCACCCCCAGACCTAAGCTCGACCTTCCAGATCCACTTGATTGCCCACGGCGACTCTAAATGCCTCAAATAGAAAATCACTAGCTGCTCTCAAAACATGCCACTAAAAATTATGCTTTAACCTTTAAAAATCATGTTATGGTTCACTGATTCACTTTGTATACATGAATTCCAAAATTTAAAAGGTTCAAATTTTGATTTATCTGGAGTTGTGCTTATGTATTTGGCTTACCAGAGTTGCTACTGAGTTATTTAGTTTGAACATATTTCTAAAATTTAGTACAATGTCAACCAAACAGTATTTGTTTAAACTCTAGTTCCAAATTCTAAGTAGATTGTGTAGGAATAAGTTTTGAAAGCAAAGTTTGTTTTAGAATTCAAATTTGTTAATACATGTTACAGCCTGCACACACCACAACATCCTACAAGCATAGGCAGAGGATTCAACATATATATAGATAGATATATACATATACTATCCATAGGCATATATACTACAGATTCATTTCTTAAATATATTATTATTATTATTTATAAAATCAAGTTACTCACTTGCATTTGTAAAAGAACAGAGGCTGCCAATACCCAAATATACAGTCCAAAACATGCATGTTTACAGATATTCATAACATTGAGTTATCACTATATATGCATAAACAAGTATCATCCATCACAGAACTTTACAAGCAACAGAAATCTATTTATTAAGTTTTGATTTAAAAAGTTACTCACCAGAAGAAAAGAACAGAGACATTTTTGTTGAAGCAGGCTTTGAAATTTACAGGCTTGAATACAACTGAAACTTCTTTTTGCTTTGCTTCTCAGTATTGATTTATCTTGAGGGTAGATTTAAACTGAATCTTGTTTAAGTTTGCAATAGTTTTATTTCATATTTTAGTTTGTATGAACGAATTAGAAGGGTAAGTCTGAGGTATAAATAAAAGAAAGAAGACAGGGATTAAGCAAAGGATTTGTACAGGGTATATGCAGACAGGTTTATACAGGGTATA
This sequence comes from Allium cepa, assembly GCA_030765085.1. NCBI lineage: Eukaryota > Viridiplantae > Streptophyta > Magnoliopsida > Asparagales > Amaryllidaceae > Allium > Allium cepa. The sequence continues at coordinate 763,849,738 of CM060941.1, read as the reverse complement.
TTATTATTATGTTTAATGAAATTGTGACAATATAGCATACAAATCTTGTTTGTACAGATTTTAATCAGAGATATTTTATTATAGAGGCTGATATGTACTACAATTGTGTGCTAGAAAGATTTTTCATTAATGACTTTTGTTTGTTTGCTTAAAAATGCATAACAATGTCTTCCTTAGAAAGCTTCATACATACATTTGTTTTTATTTATTTGGCCTGCACACATTTGATTTGTTCCTCTATGCCTTAAGTCAGTTTTCTAGTTGAAGATTTCCTTGTTAATGTCATTTGCTTCTAGACGTTATTTATTTCCCTTTGTACAATCTGATATATTTGTTTTGGTTAGTCAGTTTACAAGCTTGAAGACTCTTTTGTTTCTAATTTTATTGTTGTCTTATTATATTTTGAAATGTATGTGAATGTTATTATTTTGTTTTGTTGTTTGAAAACTAATTGAACTTTATAGTTGTTATGTTATTGTAATTTAACCAATGTACTACTTTACATCTTACCTAATTTATCTTATGGTCTTGTATTTTTTATATGTACATTATTTAAAAATAACTCATTTATCAATTTGAAATGGTAAATAAATTAAATTATCTTTTTATTATAAACTACATATTTTATAATATATATTAGAGTAACGTTTGACAAAATTTTATTTAAAACTCATATATATTTTTAAATCCATATTTTAATCAAACTATACTAAAAAGAAAAGAAAACAAATCCTTTTTGTTAATAAATTAAAATTTAAACTTAAGTTAAAATAAGTTTTAAACTATCTAAGCATTATCTTAGGTATTTAAAACCCTATATTTATTTATTTATTTAGCTTTGAAAAGTTTATATTAAATAACACATAATTTCCAATTCACTAAAATATATATTAGCACTTGAAACATAACTTATTAGTTAAATTTTAAAACAGATTTCATCTATTTACAATGTATACAAATATACACATATATAAATAGAAAACAAACAATAAATTTTAACAGATAAAATTTACCAATTAAATATTTATTAAAAGAAAAGTATCAATTCAAATCTAATTAATAAAGATATATCAAATCAATTTAATATTTAATGCAGATTATTAAATTGATATTGCTAGAAAATTCCGGGTTGTCACAATATCCCAAAGGGAATCGAACATGATCCTTTTCTTCACCATCGTTCCTACAAAGGAAAACAAAAGTTAACCAACATTAAGCAATGTAGGGCATATGTTAAGCACAATGCAATGTTGAGGGGTGCAAGTGTCCTTGTGTTTCCCCACAACAAGCCAGATGCAGGAGCTTTGATCATTAGAGTAATTTCCCCTTTAAAAATTGGAATTTCAGTGGTAGTTCTAGTAGGCGATTCCGACCCATCAACACTCATGTCAGTGAAGTGGAAAGTGTCAAGGTAATGCGGTATTAGAAGACCAAACAAAGAATCAAGTGGTAGACTTGAACGCTTTGACAGTTGAGAAGAGGATTCATCTTAAACAACCTTAGGGGTCATTGAAAAATTGAGTTGATCAAAAAGGTGACTTGTGGGAAATTTATAAACAAATGCTTTCTTTTTTCGTCTATTGAGAGTCGAAGGTTGTGAGGTTTGTGAGGATTTGACCTCGATTTCGAAGGCTAGATTCATCATCATTGCGATCAGGGACGTCGCCTTTATCTTCTTTGACATCAATATCGGTGAACTCCTGAGCACCCATGGTTGGGGGCATGACGAGATCGATTCAATTGCCCCTTTAACCAGCTGCTGTCCATGGTGTAATCCTTGCAGTTTGAGCAACTATTTTTAGCTCTACACTGAGACACTCTTCTATCAAACAAAAAGCAGCAATGATTCATCCGTGAGAAGATATTCGATGTTGTTATAATTAGGCGGTGCATTTTTAGGAATCATGACCGCCTCTTCATAAAGATTACTGCTGAGCCGTGTGACGGTGCCTATAAAACAAATTACTTAGTCGGGAGTAAGACCTAAATATGAGTATTCTATAGTAATATAAAGATGGTGGATAACACTTACGTCTTTCCAGCCATTGTCAAGAAAAACCGGGAGGATATCGAACAAAGAACCACTTGATTTTAAAGGCGCTTAATTTATTCCTTGTGCTGGTTATAATCTGACACTTCTTCGGTGACTCAATAAGTAAACAGAAGGCTACATGTCCATTGTTTGAAAGATGATATGAAACAAATGTCATTGATGGTCGGAGGATGATGCAAGAATTCCATATATATCATATAAATACAATTGAGAAGAGCATAGCCGTTTGGATGAAGCTACGCTAGAGCCATCCTCGGATAATGGAGAATTTCTCGAATGAATGAGTTAAATGGCGGGTTGCATCGGCCCAACACATGAATTTGTTGCACACCGTATATCCTTCTAGAGGTCTATGAGTCTTAGCATCCTGTGAGGGAACCAATAAATCGCCAAAGGGAATTCATGCCTTACGTAAATTCGGCAAAGACCGTCTTCCTTAATTTTAGAGCCTATGGAACCAGCAGGATCCTCCAGAATAACTGCATCTTCCAGAGTGTTAGGAGCAGGATCAATAACTTCTAGTGAAAGAATGGAAACTACATCAGAAAAATCAAACTATAGGCCTGGGCTTTCCAATTGTTCTGAATGATGACAAGAAGATAGACTATTAGACTTGGTTGCAAAACTTGATTCCACGTCAGGATTATCTTCCAGAGAAGATGGTCCAGCTGGCATAGCTTCAAGATGTTCTACGCATTGTTATTAAACTCGGTAAAAATCATGATTAGATAAAGTAACCTGTATCGTCCAGTGCATAGTGAGTGCTAGTGTTGTGTGGTGAAGAGCTATACAATACAGTAATAAGTTGTATGGGATTAAAAATAGAAAAGACGACAAGACTTCGATGTTCAACTGAAGAGATTGTCATTCTTGACAGCCTCGACCATTTCTCTGTGCCATTAGGGAATGATGCAATTTGAGTTTCATGGTCGATTTTCAGCAAGTAAAAGTTCAATTTTTATATTCAAGTCACTGATGAGCTTCAAGAGAATAGTCAAAAGCATTTGTTCATGTCAAAGTTCAATTGTCATATATTACTGAATATGCAGTTCAAGTCCTATACAAGTTATATGGGTTCACTAAATGTGCAAGGCCAGAGCTCATCATTGGATTCAAGTCTATTTAATTAAGTTCCACTTTTAAGGTTCATGTGCCAAACAATTGATCATCCATTTTAACATCATCGATCGATCCCCATGCCTCTCTACTGATCGTTCAATTTAACTCTCCTAAACCGATTGTTCAGGCTTCACTCCTATCGATTAGTCCTAGGCCTAGTCCCACCGATCGTTTCTCATGGACTCATTCCCACCAACCGTTTCATACTGGCCGTTCCTCAAAATTCACCAAGTCCAAAAGTTCAACCGCTAATCTAAATCCTCCCACTCCAAAGCACCATCGATCGTTCTAAGATGATCGTTAAACACCCAAATGACAACATCACTCCATAACAATTGATACATCATCACCATCCCCCACTTCAGAGCCATCTAAGTACAAAGCTCTATGGATCGTCCAAGGAGGATCGTCATGCGTTGATCTGCATCATTTTCCATACTCAACCACTCCATCTTCTCCAATTTCCATCCTTTCCAATTTTATTTAGATCAAACGAAACCACCTACTAAACTAACTAACATGAGATTCAAGGCACTCGAAGTCTTGTCCTTGAATCATAAAGCAAGTTCAGGTCATCCTACCTAAGTATGAAATCTGAGAAAAGAAGATAGATTCAAATTCGCTTCGAGGTGAGACCTGGGAGCTAGAGGGATGATCAATCGAGAAGGGGTGGGATTGATTTTGAAAATCCGATCATTCTTGGATCGGTAAAGGAAGGAGGTGGGGCAGCTTGTTTTTTTCCTTTTCCTATTCGAAGTAAGAATGACACGAAAATAAAGGAGTGGAGGTGGAGGTGGCCAAGAAGAAATGTTTTTATATGAAGAAATAGGACAACCCTCTATGACCCAATTGTAGAGCCGGTCGTTCCTTAAGCGTAATCATGAAGCTTGTTTTCTATACCAATCATTCTAAAACTATCCAAAATTTTGCAAGCCCAGAAACAGTCAGACAAGATTATAAAAATGGTTAAGTATGAAAGGTTGTATTGGAAGAGCATATACCAATCGTTCAATCCATGAGATATACCAATCATTCAAACTAGAATTCCTACTGATCGTTCCACCACAATGAATGATCTGAAACTCCTTTATATGAACTAACAATGGGTAATGATCATTAAAAAAAGATCATACAAAAGCAGTCTAAACTTTTATTCCATGATAAACGATTGGTCGTGGTCGTTTACACAAAACAAGAAATAACTTTGAAACTTAACAACGACCCATAGACGTGTAATCATTATCGAGGGTTAGGTATAAACACATATACGAACTTGTATACATATTGAAGTTCAATTTTTTGAAATTGACAAAAATCGATTGTTCTCCTAAAATCAACAGGAGAAAAGTTAAAACCAAATTTCTAAAGCTTACAAATTGCCAATACCAAAACAAGCTAATCATCAACATGCCGCAATCTCATAGTTATACTATTGGAAATCAACCAATCATCATGACGAAAAAAGGAACTATGACCCTCTTAAGAAACGACTTAACGGAAAGGTAACGACCGTTCAATGAACTAAATGGAATCCTTTTTCGACGATTGAAGTTTAAGAATTTTTCAAAGCACGTCATGTTTGAACAAGACATAATTTGAAGGGAAAATGTTGTCCTACCTTTTGGCCTTGTCATGATATCATCAACTTGGCTAGAAATGGATGGTTACCAGCCTTAAGAATTAGTTGTATAAAATGTTATAGTGGTCGAGAAGATCTGAACTGGGATCCAATCGTGGTGCAATCAGTATAAAGTGACAGGCATAGCTCTATGAAGTTCCATTCTAAATTTTAAGTCGATCGGAGTAGATGTGCTCAAGTTACGGTCAAAGTAAGGATTTATATGGATTGAACGGGAACGATCCATAAAATAACTCAAATTAGTGAAGATCGACCGATATCTCAAAATCCACAAGGCTAATTCACTAGAAACTTTCAAGGCATCAATATATTGAAGGGTGAAGCCTATAAAAAATGATCACATGCCAAATCTCTCAAGTTTAATAAATACCGATCATTTATGTCGATCGTTCCTAACGATCGGTGTAGTCCATCAAACAACCCAAACACAACCAAGATTGATCAATATCTCACAATCTACAGCTCAGAATGCTTCATAATTTAGAAGCAAGGTCTAGAGGCATGTGGTACCCTCCATAAACGATTGCATGGCAATCAGAAGTGAAAATAACGATGGGTATAATTTATAACGATCGTTCCATAACATCGAGTTAGGACCACCGATCGTTATGGTAGGCACCTATGGACCTGGAGAGCCAACCGCCGATATCTTAGCGAAATATCTCATCATCTCACCATATAAAACATACCCATTGGTTCATTTTCAGGATCTTTACGCAGTTTATTACTCTAAACTCCATCGTAATCCATTGCTAGCTTTATTCTATTGTTGTAATCAGATCCACAAGAGAGTAATAAAGGATAATCTTCAAAATGGACATAGACATACAATGTCGAACAATTATAAACCTATGTGTGTTTGATTACTGCTTATTCTTTATTGCTTACTTATTCATTTACTTAGTGTAATTTTGGTTTTCTTCATTTACTTCTCTACAAAAACTATTCTTGGGTGTTTGTAACCATTTATGGTGCAAACATCCCTGGATCAGGTTCAAAGATAGTCATCTATTGATCGGAATAGATGGGAATCAGGTCTAGTTCTCGCACTTTCTTTCCTCTTATCAAAAAATAATACAATACTACAGTCATGCCACTTACTCGTATATGGGATCTCGAATGCTCTCTAGGCACGCTTTGAGCTGGATGCTGGACTGTAAAGCCCGGTGAGGCAGTTATTTTGATGTTAGACTTTATGTTGTTTTAAATGTTTGAATTTGATTATTAAAACCCACTTGAACCTAAAAACTGACATCGATCACTTTATGCCCATCGGGAAGGACAAGGCCGAAGTGTAAGAAGTGCCCTGCCGGAGGGTGAGCAAATGAGTTTGCTTGTCGTCGAGTCCCATTATCAGAGAGTAAGTAGATTGGGCTCGGCAAGGGTCCCGAACATCCATGGATGTGATTATCATTCCCAAAGGACTATGGATTTTATTATTAGTCCCGAGTGGCCATCATCCCCGAACGACCATCAGCCTCAAACGACCATGGATTTGATTATGGGCCTCGAATACACATCGGTCCCGAATGACCGTGGATTTTTATTATTAGCCCCAGACGGCCATGGATTTGATTAGGAATCTGAACAATCATCGACTTGATTAATGGTCCGGGGAGACCACGGATTTTGCTATCGGCCCTAAATGGCCACAAACCAATTAACGATCTCGAAAGATCGCATATTAAATTAACTATAAAACGATCCATAAAGATTACATGTTGAAAACTGAATATTAAACGATTCGAAGAGATCGTTTGTAAAACTGGGTTTGAAACGATCTGGAGAGATCAAATCTTCGAACATATACTGATTTGATATAAGAATTTGAAGGCCGTGAAATTAGAACGAAATGGATAAATCCCAGATGAACACAGGACGATTTTGATATGTAATGACTTTGAATGAAATTAGAATGATAATGATGTAAATCTCGGATGAACATGGGATGGTTTTGATATGTGATGTAATGACTCTAAATGAAATCAGAATAGTGGTGATGTATAGACAACACTTAAGCAGAGTCTAAAGTCATAGGCTATGGGAGATCTGGAATGACCCGTAATTGGAAAGAAAATTTGAAGGAACTGGAAAATTCACCAAGACTGAAGTAGACAGAGAGCTCAGCTATTGAAGATCGACATCACATTTGTCCTTGAGTGAAGCATACCTTCCATTCGAAAGGCCTGCTTTAGGGGAAAAGTGTTATCCTGCCTTTTGACGAGGCAATATACAGATGAACCCAAAGAGTTAAGCTTCGAAGTTATCATGGCAAGATATCCGAAGAGATGACCACGGAGCCCAAAATATAAGTACAACAAAGACCACAAGGTAAGTATATTCTCACTCCAAGAAACCGAGAACCGAGCACCACCAATGTTAGGGATCGGTACCGACTCCACCCCATGGGTCAGCACAGACCTATACTCCTTAGTCTAGTAGGGCCCATCTTCTGCCTATGATCCTTCTTTGATGCTAGAATCCTATTTCTAGTGTTGTTTTGGTGATTCCATGCAACTCTCTATCAATCTTCACGAACTGCTGAATCAACAATTTTGATCTTCCACAATTCCATCATTTGGACTCCGAACAAGCTATTATTGATGCTAACAACTATGGAATCATGAAGCTAATCACAAGATGAGCCGAATTAAAGAGTACGTGATGACCATGTTGGCCATCTTAGGGGTTGGTACCGACCCCTAGCCTTGGAGTCGTACCGACCGATAGTTATTTGATGAGGTGGCATCCTATTTTTATGGAGAATTGGTCTATAGCAAGGAGAACAGCCTAAAGATCTTTTATGCAAGATTTTAAGCTCCCTACCTATATAAATAGAGGGGTATGGCTCATTTTTAGGATCTTTTGGCTCTAGTTTCACTCTACTCTATATTCTTCTAATTTTGAAAATCTAAGTGCCAGAGTTGTACCGACCCCTACGAACTTATACCACCAAGTCAGAATATAAGCAACAAAATCATTAAGTGGATGTAGGCCGGAGTTCACCAAACACTATAAAACTTTATATGCACTTTCTTACTTATTTTACATATTTTTCTTCACCTTTATTCTCTACTTACTTTCCTTGGGTATTTGTGCAACTTCTGTTTCAAATAGCCACAATTTTTTATTAGGAACATTTACATTTTAAGGATTCTTAACATGAATTTATTATTCACACATTATACTCAATATCACTAATGAAGTTTGAGTCCGAACACTCCTTCATACAGAGTTTGTTGTTTCTGTAAACAATTTTCTAGTATTTAAAAAAAACATGAGAACACCTCTAAACAACCATTTAGCAATATCATTTGGATTTGATATTTGTTTCATGTATCAAATTCATAAACAAATCATGATATCATTAGTAACATAACATGTATGACAATTATTATTATCAATGCATAAGGTATTCATCTTACATGTTCTGTATTAAACATTTTAATAAGGTGTCTTTGCATATTGTTTTGGGACATTCACAATATCTTTTACAGTTACTATAAAAGACACTATTTACAAATTCGATGTCAAGTATTAAAACAACTAAGACCGATCTTAATACAAGCACATCATTAAAAATCAGCAATGTGCTATTGCTTATAGTTTAGAAATATGAATGTACATTTTGATGTTCTTTCTTATGAACACATACTTCCTTTGCATTTTGATTGATAGTCAAACTATTTGATATTTCTTTCAAATATTTATTCATTTCGATGCTTATAAAATAATAATTTGTATCATTTCTTGGATCAATCGAAAAACTCTTAAACTCAATATCACTCCCACTGACTTCAAGATACTTTGGTTATTATGTTTTAATAGTTTACTCTAAATCATTGTTTTGAATTTTCTGTTTCAAAACATACGTACCAAAACATAAATTCATAACATGCAATTATTTTATAAGTAGAATCTGAATTAACTTGAGCATATTGAATAACGAATCTATTATGCTAATTTCAACAATTAAATTTCATGATATTATTCTTATTAACATACTCACTATATTTCGAGTTCCAACTGCATATGTATTTCTCTTGTAGACAAATATGCGGTCACTGAATCATATCCCAGTAGGAACAACAATCAAAATCATATTTTGATAATGTATTTGGAATGTATTAATGATCTGCGCATCTTACCATATCATAGACTTAGCACTCTTAATGGTTTAATTAAACAACCAACGATTATATATATATATATATATATATATATATATATTGACATTGATAAGGAACTCATAGTTTCACTTCAATGTGTTAGAATACTTATTAGACACTCTAATGTGATGTGTTCATTTAGATTAGTTAATTTCATCTCGTCTTATATAATCAGTTCTATCTTATCTAATTCCATTTTGCTAACAATAATTTCTCAAAAAAATTCTTTCACTATAAAGTTTGTACTTCTTGAAACAACAATTTTTTCTTGGTGTAATGGAATACGTATTCATAAACACTTTATGAGTTACCTTTTATATAAAACTGATTTGGTTTTTATTTTACAAAACTTATATTCAAAACATAAATATGTCATTGAATGAAGTCTTTCCCAAGATCCTTTTGGGGAGATTCATACAAGATCCCTTACGAACAATTATTATGTACAGATTCTTGCACAACTTGCCAACTCCTTGGCCTAGAATATGTTGGGTTTTCTTATAAACCCTTATTCTATATGATTTTTTAAACTATTATTTAGATAAATAATATTAACCTTATGCACCACTCTTAAATAAACGACCTTATAAAAAAAACTTAACTCATCTTCAATAATAGTTTGTTCGACGAAGTTCAGTTACTCCTTATCGGTATATCATTATGTATCATAAGGAGGAGTGAATTTTACGGTTGAATCTATATTGCCTTTTGGGTACGTTCGAAACTCTTTCCAATATATACTCACCTATTCGATTTAATGAATCTATTCTATTGCATGTTATATTATTTACTTCCATTTTATATTCTATGAGCTTATCATAGACATACTACATGTGTATGAAATACGTATGTCCATGTCGACGATAAATTGTTGATGAATATGACGAAACATGTGGAACCTTTTTGGTATTAATAGACCTACGATCTCATATATCTATATGTATCAATTTCAAAAGTTCATCAACTCTTATGATCCTCCCAATAAATGGGTCTGTAGCACTTTAATTGTTTGAGATATAATTAACTAGTATCATGTTAATCATAATCATATAATAATAACTATGTCTCAAAACCACATCTTAGTTTATAATACAAAAATAATTATAAATAATTTTACAAACTTCGCTATTTTCTAGTGCATCACTTTTGTTGTGACCACATTAATTTTTTTTTCGTAAGGAATATTTATAATATTAACATTGAAATATAGCAATGTCTATTTTTAAGTCGACATAAATCATTGTTCAATTAATAATGTTCGGCATGTTTTACGAAAACAATTTCCGTAACTTGATGCAATCAATAAGTGTTACATAAACTCTACAACTATTTCCGCTATTACTATAATAGCGTATTGAATTAGAAGGTCCATCATTCACTTAATATGGGTTATTCATTTCATATACTGCAACTAGTTTACAATGAACAGTTCTTTGATCAAATATCTTAAACTCAAATAAATAAATCTCATAGAAAACAGTTTTCTGTACGAAAATACATTTCGAGATAGAAATTGTATTTCTTATTCCACTGTTAAGTATTAATAATTATTGTTACAATTCTCATTTCTGATGTTTCTTTATGAAGTAGAAGTGAAAGCGACTATTCACTATCTTCATTCCAACTGTAACTTAAATCGCATCTACTCTTATGCATTCATGTTCCTGTCTAAATGGTCAAATCATTTAACGGAAAAGCCTTACTATAGTATCATGAAAAACTCTTTACAAAAGTGCATTGAATTATCCTTAGCATTTAAGGACATCAAAATATGTTGCACTTTATGAATAGATCAAACTGATAGTTCAATGATCGAATTCTTAGATCTATATTGTAGCTTTTATTTGTGTTAAATTTAGCACAATGTGATCGTTATCACAATCATTCAATATGAATACTCAATCTCACACTATGGTTTATTTTCTTATTCCAGATGAGCTATTTCATAGAAGTACTATATATTACGAACTTTGACCATTCCCCATATAACATTATATGTGATAGTATGTAGATCAAATATATATAGTCTTATATTGCTATAGAGTTCGAAACTCATAGAATTTAATACATGGTCTCAATCAAATAAACACACAAATGACCAAATTATGAATGTCTTTAGTAGCTGTAAAACCAGGCACTTGCATGGCTATTGAAACATTAACATACAACAAGCATTATTAGTAATTATATGTTATATTTATATTTATCAATTTTTAATTCGGTTAATTTGTATATCTTAATCGAAAATGTTTTATCAATCGTGTTAAATGCACAAATTTATCAATATAGATCATTGTAACATTATATAGCATATGTTCTTACTATATTAGAAATGTTAAAGGTTATCATTTCATTTTACTAATAAGGTTCCAATTAGCCTTTTATGTTTCACCAAACGCTAAGTCAAAACATAGTAGTCTTCCGACTTCACTAGTAGGTGTTAAGAATGGTATGCTTTACGATTCTGACTTTGAGGAAAGCTCAATAAATAATAGGCCTACATATGATAGATAACTCCTTAACAGTTGTATCACATACAACACCTAACCTATTTTACTTTGTCCTATACCCGCCTTTACCTTGATGAAAGCTCAACAAGTAAAGTGGGGTTATTCACTCGGATCTGTCATTTCACTACGGCCTAAGTATAATGCACGTACCCTGAGGAAAGCTCAACAAATACCTGTAGTTACCTTACCTCATCCATTCAATATATTATTAATACTATAAATAACATCCCTAGCTTGAGGAAAGATAAACAACTAAATGGTATGAAAGTAATCCGTTAATACAGAAATGATAGAGGGCAACTTTATGATCTTCAATATATTATATCGAGCGATATTGAATTATGGAATAATGTATTTTTTATGAAAGAAGCTTGCGATTCAAGTATCAAACACATCAGGAATCACGATATATATATTTACGTACTTTACCCCTTAAGTCTATTAGGGTTTCTTTAATGTTCCACCTTTAGTTTGTACACTCATATTATATAATTTTATTATTATATAACTTTATATTACATATTACTTATATTATATTCTTATATATAATATTATATTAATTAAATATTATTTAATTAATATTAATTAATTAACATTTTAATTAAATTTATATTCAATTGATACAACATTTATATTAAATATTTATTATATACTACAACCTTGTAGTATTACACACATATTATTATCCCGCCTTTTGGTAAGGTTGTGACACCAAGGATTTGACTGCAAAACCAAAGGCAGTCCATCTTAAAGATCAGTTATACATAGGTCTACTATGGATACCGACAAATTTGGTCCAAGCCCGGATCGAGCTACAATTGACATGACATGACAAGCAAAGCTATGAAAGCCAACGTTCCAAATTTCAAGTCAGTCGGACTTCTTATGCTCAAGTTATTGATCGATCAAGATGCATGAAGGAAGCCTCATTTCGTATCCATCATGATTCAACCTCATTCATATTCGTCAAAGTCAGGCTAATTCGTATCCGTGGAAAATTGTCACTTCATATCAATCTCATGTTTACATACTTCGTATCGATCCAACCATTCACATATTTCCTATCGGTCGACCATTGATCGATACGAAGAACATATATTGGATCCATATGAATGTTATCCCTTTAGACTGATATGAGGCGGCCACTGAATGATTGATACAAAATAAAACAAATTACATCGATACGAAATCAACATCAACAATTGATACGAGAGAGGCTGGATTGTATCAATACGAAACAGCTCCTACGACATCGATACAAAGTACGCTGAAGCTCCATAAATTGCTTGCTTTGTATCGATTCCTTCTTTGTGTATTTCGTATCGATCAGTCAAATAACCAATACGAAATAATGACCACAGATCGATACGAAGAGTATAGCCATACATCGATACGAAGCAGCATCTAGATTATCGATACAAAATGAAGCATGCCGGGACGATACAAACAAAGCATGGAAAAGAGGAGGAAGTGGTCACGCAGCATTAAAAGGGGTTCTACCCTAGCTTATCGCTCCACGACACCGCCATTTGATCGATATGAATTGATCGATCTATTTACAAATCGATACAAAGACACCAGCCTGCTGCAACTCTAAACTTAGATCGATCATAACTTAAAATCTATAAGTCCAAATGCTACCAAATTTTCACTAGGATCGATCACGTGGGCCCACCCACATGTGAGAAGGAGGATTCCGAGATCTAGGCCAGATATTTTCAGATTACACCAATAAATAGCAGCCCTATGCCTCTACAAAATGGACTTTTGGTTCATCTACATTGTTACTCTGCTAGAATTCCGTTGTAACTTGGATACTATCGATTGTACTCTTGTAAATCAGTTGAGAAACATCAATAAACAGTAAATCCTTCAAAGTGGACGTAGGCTACAATGCCGAACCATTGTAAATCTTGTCTTTCTACTGCTTTCCTTTTAATTTTTGGAGTGTTCTTCATATTTAATTCCACTACATACAATCTATCTGTGATCTGTGACTATGATTTGGTGCTTTCATCTTCAATTGGGTGTTTGTGACCAATTTTGGCGCAAACATGTATCATATATATATATATATATATATATATATATATATATATATACGTGTAACAACTCATACACCCGTGGGCTCGAATTTTCGCCAAATCAAAAACCATAGTCCACTAAAGTACGAATCATTAGTTTGGTATCTTGTAAATAACAAATAATTACATATTAAAGCACTATCGATACATCTCATAGAAAAAAGTAAAGTATAATAGAACATATAGTTTTCGATCAAGGTTAACACTTCCAGCATCTTTTGTTGTTGTCAGTGCCGATCATGCTTGAGGGAACCCGTCCTTCCACTGTTGCCACCTTGCACTAGTACATATACCTCTAAAGCTAGCCAATGGGTTGTGATCAGAAGAGGGCCAGAAAATCATTCTGTTGATTGTTGAATTATACATTTTACACATAACACTAGTTTATATCGATTGTCTTCAATTACATGTTATATCTTTTTATTTTTACTTAGTCATCTCGAATCAACGTGTGTGTACGATACACTCCATCTACTCGAAGTAGACCATAACTACATAAGTATTTATAAGAATATATAAGTAACATAGTTCCTCTTTGGACCAAGCTATTATCCCCGCTAGTATCCGTAACCTGGCACCACGTAAGGATCCATCATCAACGCAATATCAGGTATGTGTGGAACTACATCTCATATTACGACTACTCGTACAGCTACACAATGGAAGGGAACCTAAAATGTTGACTCACCGTGTGTCTTATCGCCTTCATTTGTGTCCACTTCTCAATGGTAGTTTATACCTTGCTATGCATCTCGTAGTGCCTAATACGACGTCACAATAGCTTGGTCGTATTCTATCTTGCCTTGGGGATTTACTAATTGTCTGCTTCCTATCAATTATAGAGGACTTTGCTCCTTGGACTACCCCATTCATTTATGAAAGAACTCTTTTATGGGTTAACTAGTCTTGTCCTAACAAACAAACTAGAAAATAACTATTGCGGTGCATTACCTAATGGGACCTGCCCTAATAGGAGGCGTAGTTTGTTAGGTGTAACCCCATCTTTCCCATTGACCATGCATAACTGTTGACACACTCAGCCTATGTATCTCCCACTCCTAATTTGGTACCAACACATACTGACATAGCGTTGACCTCCTCACCATCCTATTTAGATTTCCTAATGCAATCAAGGCAATTTCCTCCCTTTGGTTTATTAAAGCAGACTCTACAGTAGGTATTCCTTCACCAATACACACATGTGTATACACCATGAGTAAAATAGTTGGATATGTCCCACATCGGTATAATGTATATCCAACCACCAGTGGCCCCTTGTGTAGGGCAGAGTTCTATTGTGTACACTACTGACCTCGCATTTCTGCCCATTCTAATGACTATGTCATTCTTATCCATTTAAGTTATTTACATACTTATATAATTCACATCCCCCTTAAACGTAAACTTGAGGCTACACACACATACATGCATGCATACATCCATATATATATATATATATATTTATATATTTATATATACATATATTTATTTGTTCTTTTTTAATTGTTGTGCCTTTGCTGTTCATAGTTAAATACATTTCTTTACTTCTCTCTGCATTTACATCTTATTTAATTTAAGATCATTTACTACTTTTTTCAATATATTTTCTCATTTACTTTCCCTTACCTTCATTATTTAACTTCTATTTCTATTCCTTTTTGAGCTTTAATTCGCTACTTTGTTTTAGAGGATTATCTATACCCTTTTTATTTTAAATTATGACTTGTCTACCTTTTCATTTCCTTTTGTTTTACTTCCCTTTTATTTAAATTGTGCATATTTTTTCTAGCCTGTTTTCATCACATATGTAGTTCTTTTAATTTATCCTTGGGGATTTTCTTATTTTAATACATTGGAATTACATTTCTCTCAAATGGAATGGTTGACACTATAAATTTCTATATCTTATGTAAAATGTGAATTGTGTTACATTTAGAACTATAAGGAAATATCTTTTCATAGTTATTAAAATAGTCGGTACAAAATATGGTAAATATCCCTGTTTTATACATCTCTTTCATCTTAGGTGTATTCCTTGTTATTTCAACCGCTACACTCTAATTTATAAATCTGAAACTGATAATATATGGAAATTCACATTGTAACACGCTATATAATTCAATAAATTAAAATACTACTTAAATCCCTACGTCTTACTGTGATAACGCAATTTACCTTTCTATTTGCATAAGTCATATTAAATTCAGAAAACTAAAACTACCATGCATTCTATAAGTTTCAATGACTAAATTCAGGGAATATTAATATCCAATATATTTTAGATACATGCAATATACAATTTTAGGTTATCGATAGCAAAATATGTAGGCAGGGTTTATAATTTTACCTTATGTGTACAATGTAACAACCTAAAATTCCGGTAAATTGATTTTAAATGTTTAATTAGTTTTAAATACTTAAATAACTGAATTTTGGAATTTAACAATTTATAGTTCACATATAGGTGATAATTAAAAATTTGAATTATGAAATTTAATGTTAATTAAATGGATTAAATAATTTTATTTAACTCCTTTTAAATAACAAATAATATTGAAAATTTCAATTTGTAAAAAATTGTTTACAAATATAAATAGATCGAATAAATATCAATAACTAACTATAAAATGATATTTAAAATTGTGAAATTAGGCCTTCTACGGAACTGTGTCGGATTTCGACGAAACAAGTTTCATTGGATCTGTAATAGGGAATTATAATACGACATCAAGTTTCGTAAGGACTGTATGTATCGTTTGGTCGTGTGAGATAGAAATGCGTTGAAATTAATATCGAAAATTTAATATAATAATTAGGTCCAAAAATCTATCTTCTGCATACGATCGAATCAGGTCTCGAAATAAGTTCCATTGCATTCGGAATAGAATATAACATATAGAACACAAGGCGGCATATCTCGTTCGGAGTTCGGGATTTTCAAACATTTAAGATGGATATTTTTAAAATTAAAATAATATATATAAATAATATAGGTTGACCATGCCTTTGCCCATGCCTAACTCTCTAGCCCAGACTCCCAAACATGTCATGTCCATACTTTCTTTTCGTTTAAAAACCGCGTGTACCAGAAAGAAACAAGTTCTTTTTTTTTTTGAAAGCCATGGTCAATCCAACGGCCAGCAGTTATCGTGGCCGCTTGAGGCATTTCCAAGCCTCAACCCTAACTAGTAAAATGTTCAGCTATGGGAGACATTATGGTTGGACAGTTGGATTTGTCGATGATGGCTGGAGGCGACTGGAATTTGAGGATGAATGACGTTCGTTATATTTGGATTTTCTCGAAGATGGTGGTGTTTTGACGATGACGCTGGCATCTTTGGGTTCATTTGGGTCATGGGGTGCTTCGGTGACGAAGCGACGGCGGTTAGAGTGATAGAGCGACGACAGTAAGGTGGTATTGTTAATGTATAGTTTTGTTGGCAGCCTGGGATTTTGAAGGGGATGAATTAGTTTATTTAATTAAGGTTTAGATGATAATTAATTCTAATTAGATTATAGTTTAATTACGTAAAATGTTCATTAATCATATCGAATTCATACAAGGTCCAAATCAAACAAGAAGAGTTGCGTTGCATTTATATCGACGAAGGCTACATTATGGAGTTGGATTGAATGAGATTGGAGCTTGTTTGAATTTAGGCTAAAATCAGACGACCGTTCGGTTTTAGTCCAAAGTCGAAACGTTATGACGAAAACGAAAACAATATGAGTCTAACTTACATTTAATTTTATTATATCATATCAATGGTATTATAAACGTTTATTGATTTCTTGGATGTTAATTAAATTTTTTGATTGATTGTTTGGTTGAATTTCCATTTGGAAAAAGGATGACATAATTAATTTGATCGTTATAAACCCATATGATTATATATATATAATCCATAACCATTGTTTTATAAGGAAAATCTATAGAGTGGCCCAAAGGGGGTTTCTCATCAATACTTATTTATTTACATCCTTATACTATTATATTGATGGTTAATTGAATTAAATCCTGATATTCCATTTAACTTGTTAATTGTCGCTATAGCGATTTCGCTATATCGTTTATTAAATTTCATCCTTAAAATTTTGTCGTGTGAACTTGAGCTTGTATGTCCACTAAACGGAATACTAAAATTCATTAATCATTTTGATTTATGATAATTTAAATTAATTAACCATTTTAACTAATGATTTTGAGATTAATTAACTAATTTAATAAATGATGATAAAAAAATGGTTTATCTTTAGATTATTAATCATTTTTGCTAATGATGTTTTATACTTAATTAATCGTTTTAACTAATGATTATTTGAGTTTAATTATTCTTTAAATTAATGATAATGGAGTTTAATTAATTTATTAAACTCAATTAATAATTTTAATTAATGATGATGATATTAAATTAATTATTTCAATTAGTGATAATTGAAAATAATAATCATTTTAATTAATGATGTTTAAAAATAATTAATCGCTTTTAAATAATGGTATTTGAATTTTATTAATCATTTTAATTAATGATTGTTTTAAAATTTATTAATTGTTTTAACTAATGATTTTTCGAAATTTAGTTAAATCTTTTTAATTAATGATGTTTAATAATTAAATAAATCATTTTAACAAATGATGTTTTGATTAATCGTTTTAGCTAATGGAGTTTGAACTTAATTCGATTAATTTATGATTGTTTGAACTTAATTAATTGTTATTAATGGAATTTAAAATTACTTTTCATTTTAATAAATGATGTTAAAGATGATCTATTCGATTTAAATAATGATTATCTGTATTTAATTAATCTTTGTAATCAATGATATCTAAAGTTAATTAATCGATTTAGTAAAAGTGGTTTAAGTAAATTAATTAATATAATAAAATTGCTTTAATCAACTGATTTGATGCTAATAGTCTGAATTAATAAAGAATTTAAAGTTAATTTACCAATGTTATAAAAGTGTTTGGAAATAATTAACTATTTATCAAAGATAATGGATTTGTTTATTTAAAAGAGATTTTAAATGTGATTAACTGTCTTTGGGGACAATTAATATTGTTTTAGAGTTATAAAAAGGAATTGGAACTCGATTATTGGGATGTTAAGCTGGATAATCTTTTGGGTGTTTGGTTTGATGTTGTGCCTTTGGGATCGTGCACTTGGAAAATTATTCTCCTAAAGTTTCAACAATCAGGAACTAATTCTAAAAGTGTTTTACCAGGTTGGAAATTTGAAAATCAACCACAACTTTAGTTCATTTTAAAAGTAAAAGTTTTATTCATTTATGGAAATGAATTACTTTCATAAAGTGAATCACTTATACAGAAACGATTCACTTGTATGATTAGCACTAAATATCGAAGACGTAAACTTGTCGCTATTTCTAAAGTTAAGAGTAATCATTGGACATGACTTTGAGGTAACACTACCTTGACTTGTCCGGTCTTGTTGTTAACCAAGAAAAAGTAAAAGTTTGAATTCAATGAGTGGTGATAAGTATACAAGACTTAATTTCCAAATACGATCATTTTATATTCTCGATAGTTGGTATTTCAGCTATCGGCTACTTCAACTTCTTTATTATTGTCATTCTAAGATGATTTATTGCTCCATTGAGCATTGTTATCCTTTATTGAAAATGAATAAAACCAAGGCGCTGAAAAAGGGGTGCACCCTCCAAGTCATTATTGTGCTTCTTCATTCGAAGGCGATTTATCGCTCGTTTTGTGCATTGATATCCAACACGGGAAAAACTAAAACCAAGGCACGAGTGGGAGCCAAGCCATGTGGGTCGCACCCATCAAGGTATGTTCATATCATCTAGAGAGGTTTCGGCATGCATGCATTGATGTGGAATATATGGATGCTTTTGTGAAGCGGGGTCCGACTTGGAAGATCTTGAGAATGACGCGTGTGCTCTTACGCATATTTTATCTAGAGGTATACTTTCGTGGAAGGGGGAGCATCCTCCAAGTTATGTTGGACAAATTCATTTTACTGATTTGATTCGAACCTTTTAATCAGTTTTTCTGTAATTGCAATAGGAAGAGTCAACCACCCTTTATGGTGTTTTATCATACCTTTTTAGTCCATTTTATCAAGTTTGGATTGTTACCTTATTTAGTCCATTCTATCGAATTGGACTGTTTTCCTTATTTTATCCATTCTATCCAACTTGGATTTTACTCGTTCATTTCCATTCTTTCAAGTCTGGTTTGATATTAATTATACTCATTCATATTTGGATTTGTTCTTGATATTTATTTCCGCTCTTGCCTGTATGGATGTTATTCTTGTGAGTTAAAAACCCATTCCACGTTAGTAGCATGGTCTCATTGAACTTTTAAATTCGTTCCCCGTTATTCTAGCTATCTCACTCTAGTATTTCCAGACTGATCTGAATGTTATTTATTTATAATACTCAGGTCAGAATGAGTATTTTCCCAGGTTGTCTTGAAGTTTTGGAGATCGTGGAGGGGAGCTGAAGATTCATCTACCGTAGTATTTTATTTTCCACTGTATTGTATAGTATACCTATCGACATTTGTAAGGTCATGATTTTATAACTTTCCAGCTAATAAGGTTTGTTTTTAACTCTGATATACTTTGTATGTTCAGAGTGACAGTTTCCACTGTCCTTGTTACATTATATGCTGTCGATTCTGCCATGAGGTTCTGTTTTTCTCTGTTCTTTTGTTTTTTTAATTACCCTAACAATCTACCCTTTTGTCAATTAGATGCGCGACATTGGAATACGGTGGTAGTGTTTGGTGTTGACTTTCAACAGTCAAAATGGCGAGTTGTTTCATTTTGTATCAGAGCTAAAGGTTACGCGAGATCCTTGGCTTTGGTAGGGTTTGGCTCATAGAGATAGTGTAAGCAACACTCTAGAATGAGTTTGAGAGGGTTATATATAAGAAATCATATTTGTTAATGTTATAAAAACGTATGATGTAAATTGGTTAATTGAGTTTTTATGAATTCCAGTCGAGAAGTGGGACGTCACAATATCGATAAGAGTTTCTAAGCACTTGACAAGGCCAAAGGACATGGTATTGAAATTTTTGGAAAATTTGGCAAACTAAATATTTTACCTAGCATTATATTTTTTATATATGTATAAAGAAATAAATTTCAAAAATTTATATAGTTACAAAGTGTGTTGGTTTAAATGTGATAATATTTATTTATTGTCATTAGTGTTTGTTCGATTATGCTCAATTTAAATAAGAAGCATTCACTCTTGTTTGTTAACTATTAAATTGTGCTTGGTCTAATTAGTAGCATTTATCGCTTGATTTAAAACGAACACTCTTTGAATTAATTTTCACGTTTTGACTATAAGGTGTTCGAAGAATATAATTAAGTTAAAAACTTGCCATTTAACAATAGTGAGCAAAGGATTAAACTTTAATAAAAAATTGTTAATATAATCTAAATAGTGGGATAAGATATTTAGAGAATAAATATTTGAGATGATTCTATGATAACAAAAAAGGATTATTATAATATGAAATGATTTTTATATAAAGGAAGTTTTATATAAAAACATGTTTTTAAAATAATTTAAGAATCTAAATCACAGAAATTTTTGAAAATAACTTCAAAGGATTTTTTGAGAAAGGAAATACCAGTAAGAAAATATTTAAAAGTAAAAATATGTTGGATAGTAAAATTTTAAATGGGATGTATTTCCTTTAGGATAATTAGAAGGAAATTATTTTGATCAGTTTTGTGGTAATCTGAATAATCTTATATGCGACGATCGGATGTCTACTTAGGCAAACATTGTGGAATACTTAGTAAATATTGTCTTTATCATTATGTGATCGAAATGAGTTCAAATCCGAATAAACCCAAAGTAAGTTTTAGTAAATAAGTTGTTTGAAGTTATTATATATAAAAATATATGATGTATGCTTTCAAAATTAAGTTGTTAAGTTAAAACTGAGTATCTAATTTTTAAGTTCACTAAAAGGGAATTTGGTTTCAAAACAAAAGGTATTTCTAATAAAATATTGTTTTGATAAATAATATTTTTCCCTTAGATAAGATAGGGGATAATTTATCACAGGTTTAAGTAGGGTTAAATTAAATAAGAAGATTTTGATAAACATTGTTTATTAAAACTAGATAATTGTTTAAACGTCTAAATAGCATAACTATTTACAAATTGGGTCAAACCAAGAATATTATTCATTTAACACTCTAAGTTAAAAAGGTTAATAGGTTGATTCGGTTTTGAGAAATCATGATTTGATTTGGTCTCCACCTAGATCTTTGAAAAAGTAAAGTAAAATTTGTATGTACTCTTAGGTTATAGAAGAGTATTATACAAGTAAATAAGTGGAATTAAATATTATTTCATGTTTTCTAAAGAAATAAATTTATAAATATTACTAAAAAAATGGGTGATAATTTATGAAATAATTCATAAATAATTTTAGTATGGAGCAAAATACTAAGTAAAAATATAACTGATTTAGAAAAAATTAATATAATTAAGAAAAAAATAAAATCTAGAGCATAACTTTCCATTTTGTCCGAGTTAGTTTGGAAAATATTCTAAGCAATAGCCAAAGGCTAATGGGCAGAACGGTACGCTTAAATAATATCTATGCTTTTGGACAGTCAATAAAGTTTTTCACCTAAGTTAAGATTTATTTGTTAGTCATTTGACATTTTGAAACAATGTTAAGTGATAAGTTTTCCTCTATAGAATTTGTTGACTGTTAATGTTAGTCTATTCCTTCACGAAATTTGATTGATTGATTTAAATTGATTGGTTGTGTGGTTTCATATACCATTGTTTATAAAATTTAAATTTATAGATAGATGATTTTGAATTATTGTTATTAGGGAAAAATCCCGGGGATTTTGAAAAAAAATTAAAAGATTTTAGGAAAGGCATGATACTTATTCATTCTAGTTGAGGTTTTTTTTAGGAGAACCAGAATACCATTGGATGCTTTATGTTGTTTTGGTTCAAGAATTTCACCATAATTTATTTAGAGGAATCCCTATCTTGTCATCCTGATCTTTGGTCTTTAATTTTTTCTCATTTGAGAAATCTAAAAATAATTTTTTGACACGAAAAACCCGGGCATTTGATCTAAATTTATCATTTGAAAATAGTTAGATGCATATCATCTATTAAGAACATTATCTGTACTTTGCTGCATATGATTGAGATATGATTATTGGTCGTTTGTATATTTATATCTAATTTTTTGCATGTAGAGTTGCATCACATTGCTTTGTCAGCCTGATTTCTTTTAGATTTTGTAAGTAAAGATATGCAAGAGAGCCATTTGATTCTTGTGCACCTACATCTGCATAGAAGTTAATAAATTATTTGCCCAAATATAAATCCGAACGCAAAGAGGTACATAATAAATTTAGAAAATTTAAATTGGTTAGTGATTTTATGCCCCAGCTATGGAAGGCCACTTGGCTTTTGTTTTCTCTGGTTCGTTTTGAGCATGTAGAGGCAATTTGTAGTTGTTTCGATCGAGCCACATAAAGGAGACGCTGGCGAAATTTTTCGAAAATTTAAAAGTTAGGAATTTTTTAAGAATTTTAGAAAATGTTTGAAAATTAACAATTTGATTTTTTGAGTTATATCTTGGAGTGAATAAATGTATGAATGTGAGATATTAATTGGTATTGGTAAATGTGTTTAAAATATGTGGAAATTTTTGAATCTATTCCAGCTCATTTGTTTTGAAAAGTTAATATGTTTAATAACCCATTTTAAATTGATAGTTTTAAACTTAAGGGTTTGAAAATGTTTTCTACCTTAGGAATTTCAGTGACGAAATTCATTTAAGGGAGGATAATGTAACAACACAAAATTCTGGTCAATTGATTTTAAATGTTTAATTAATTTTAATATTTAAATAATTGAATTGTATAATTTAATAACTTATAATTCAAATATAGAGGATAATTGAATATTTGAATTATGAAATTTAATGTTAATTAAATGGATTTAATAATTTTATTTAACTCCTTTTAGTTGATAAATAATATTGAAAAATTCAATTTCTAAAATTTGTTTACAAATATAAATAGATCGAATAAATATCAATAATTAACTATAAAACGATATTTAAACTTGTAAAATTAGCATTTCAGGGCACTATCTCGGATTTCGACAAAACCAATTCCATTGGATCTTTAATAAGGAATTATAATACGACGTCAAGTTTTGTAACGATTGGACGTATAGTTTGGTCGTGCGAGATAGAAACACGTTGAAATTAATATTGAAAAATTAATATAATAATTAGGTCCAAAAACCTATCTTCTGCATACTGTGAGAAATGCGGATTACGGATCTTAAGGCTAGGATAAACACTAGAGAGGGGTTGAATAGTGTTTTAAGGAATTATTAAATCTTTTTGAGTTTTTGTTAATTTGAACACAAATGTATGCAATATTCAGACATAGATATGATCACAGAATCAAACACAGATGCAAAAATAAAGTAAAAGCAGTAAAGGAAAGAACACACCGGATATTATACTGGTTTGGAGTTACCCTACATCCAATCCCACGCACAAGTACGGATTTCCCTTCAAAAGCAATTGTACAATTACACCCTCGATTTCAAGGCCACGAGGTACACCCTTCAGGTTCACAATCCTCTGGGTAGAGATACTTGATTTCCCAGGCAACAAGTTCACCCAATTGATTTCCAAGGCTACAATCACACCTTTTCTCGCTTGATTGATTTCCAAGGCCACAATCACACCTTTTCTTGTTTGATTGATTACAAAGAAGCCTATAACTCTGAATAGCACTGATGATCTTGTTGAGATAGTGATAGAGAATTAAACCAAAGATAATCTAGTTAGATTCAATGTTGATTTCGGTAAAGTAATGGTAGGAATGTGTATAAAGAAATGTGGAGGAAGAAGACTGTGACGCCCCACCTCTATACCCACATCAGCAAAGAGTATTAGTAGACAATACCGTCTGCTAAAACGGAGAATAAGGCTGGATAGGAGCGACCATCTATAGCCTTGCTTTAACTATCTATTAAATACATCGACTATTGTCATACCAAGCAGATCGACATATCCAATGAATACTTAAAACAAAACCATAGGTGGCTGGAGGATCTATCAGAACAGAATATAACAACTCAAATGTAATATACATCACAGAACAGTAAACCATCATATACACATATACTGATACATGGCAGAGTATACAAAATAATACATGTCAAGTGGTATAACAAACCACAATATACAGACAAATCCAGAAGAATACATATCAGAGTTACAACAAAATGGGACTAGGCAAAAATCTATGACAAAAAGTAGCTAGCGGAGTAGTCCATGCGAAAGCAAAATAGGCTAAGTCCAAAAGCACCTAACCTAAAACAACTCGGTCTGACCCGAGTATGAAATACACAGGTCAATCTAGCTAAACAAATCAGTTAGATAAACTGAACAACAATAAACCTGCAAGGTTACAAGGTATAATAAATATCTCTAAAGGAGATAACACAATCATCTAACAAAAGACGAATCATATAATAACAAGCCTCATGTCATCGGCAACTCATAGAAACAAAGGATAAGAATATCCCAAAACAAGCCAAAAGGCAAATAACAAATACCAATGAAGGTATACAAGTTCCACAAGGTAAACGATATGCATCATGCGGCTCAAAAAGACCAACACCGAACGGCGATACCTAGGGAATATACATATGAATGAAACATCAGAAAAATTGCTCGAGCTCAGTACTGTACAAATAAGGATCCATGAGCCCGAAGACTCCAAACCCAATATCACCCATGCGGCTCATAATGACCAACATCGGAAGCGATACAATACGGCTACCCAATATCACCCATGCGGCTCATAACGACCAACATCGGAAGCGATACTATAGGCAACAAACCCGAAGGCACAAACCCTAAGGTACAAACCCGAAGGCAACATACCCGAAGGCAACAAACCGTAGTCGTGAAGGTCAAAGACCCAGTATTGGACACCACTAACTGGCGGAATGTGTCACAACTCTCGAAAAGGAATCCGAAAAGTGTTAACGTGAGTCACATAACCACTCGTTCGCACTAAATGGTTTACTATCCGTCAGTCACTTTCACACTCAAAGCAGTACAAAGTTCACCTCATTTCATCGGTAAACCAGACCAAAGATGAAAACGTTCAAACGAATAGATTGGGAATTAACTCAAAAGATGAACGCACGTGTTCATTGCACGCGTTTTATCTAATCATTTAATTCTCCTCCCACATCACTCGGAGTGCGAAGATGTGTGTGTTTTAAATAAAATTAATAAATTAGAGAAGGGAGCTTTTAATATAATTCGAAAGATTATTTTATTAAAACCCGTGAATGACGTCAAGGATAAGTTATCAAAGCCAAGGAAGCAATAACAACCACTAAGAACCAACATGAATCGATAAAATCCGGAAAACCAATCAAAACGAGCATAAATAGGCAAAACAGGAAAATAGGAGCAGGTCAGTCGACTGAAATCCCTGTTCAGTCCACTGAAAATTATCCAGAAAAATTTCGGGCTTCAGCTCAGTCGACTGAACAGAGGATCCAGTCGACTGAACCCAATTTCCTGCATTTCCTACATATTACCAATGAAGTGCAAACTCTCCCAACCTTCAATCGGACGAGCACGGACGCCAGGGATTTACGCCAAGCGGCTACCCGGCCCTATAAGCACTTCGATTCATCACCAAAACATGATCAAAACATCAAAGTTAGGATCTTAAAAGAATTGAACCCAAAACACTAAAAATTTGAGTATTTACCAATTCAATCCAAACCAAAAGCAAGTGCATATGAACAAGTGCTAGGAATTCATACCCAACATCAATGAAATCAAGAGAAGTAGATGTGAGTTCAAAACTCACCTTTTATCGCAAAAACAAAGAAGAAGAAGCTCAAACACAAGGAGGACGCTAACTACTCTTCACTACAACTCTACAAGCTTCAATCTAAGAATAAAACACATTTTTCCTAAGTTAGATTTTGGAAACTTTCTGAAATTGAAGAGTAAAAGAGTTGGAGAAGATGAAGAGGAGGCCTACCTATCCTTCTCTTCGAATTTCAAGCAAGAATTTGGAGTTTGCAAATGGAACTAGGGCTTGGAATTTCTAATTCCCATTCTCTTCCCCCATTTTTAGTTTTAAGCTTAAGTTTTAAGAAATGGAATAAGTGAGTGAGAGGAGAGGGCTGAGTTAGGTTAATTAGATAGTTAGTGGGCTGAACCCAACCCAAACCAACTGGAAAAAGTTGTCAAAATTCAACTTACTCCAAACATATCAAAGCTTATACTCAAAAAGATCGCAAACGACGTTTTGAACTCAATGGAAGTGGTATCGAGCCCCAATTCGGCTGTTTGCAAAAAGTAACATTTCGGACCCAAAAATCCGACTAACGACACTATATTTAGATAAAACATTTAAATATAAAATCGTTACATATGCGGGTTGTTACAGATCTCCCCTCCTTACAAAATTGCGTCCCCGCAATTCCTAGAGACGATATTTGTAATAACAACATACTTAAAACATTCAAAAGAAAAGGAAATAAGCTTGAGATGAAAAGATATTCTCACCATTGCCAAGCTAAGATAGAAAACCCGGATAAGATTGCTCGATATACTCTCTGTTTTCCCGAATACAGTCATTGGGATTAGCGGACCCTTGAACTTTAACGAGCGGTACGTCCTTGTTCCGAAGGTGTCGCACCTCCATGTCAAGTACGCGAATAGGTTGCTGTATAATAGATAAGTCCGGTGAGACCTTAAGCTCTTGCAAATCAGGAGAAGCGATAACAGAATCCGACTCCCGAAGACACTTCCGAAGTTGCGAGACATGAAACACGTCGTGAATGCCAGATAAATGAGCAGGAAGTGAAACTCTATAAGCCACAGGGCCAATACGTTCAGTAATAGAAAATGGTCCTATATAACGAGGAGCCAATTTCCCAGTCGTACTGAAGCGCATCACCCCCTTCAAAGGAGAAACACGAATAAAAACAAGATCACCAATCGAGAACTCGAGAGGCTTCCTACGGCTGTCCGCGTAGGATTTCTGGCGACTCTGTGCCTCTTTCATTCTCAACCGAATAAGATCAATCTTCTCGGAATATTCACGAACAAAATCTGGACCAAGAATAAGCTTCTCCCCAGATTCCAACCAACATGAAGGTGATCGACATGGCCTTCCACATAAAGCTTCAAAAGGAGCCATACCGATACTAGACTGAAAACTATTGTTGTAGGAGAACTCTACAAGAGGTAGGTGATCCTCCCAACTACCACCAAAATCAAAAATACAGATACAGAGAAGATCTTCCAAGATACGGTTCACCCGTTCAGTCTTTCCGTCAGACTGCGGATGATAAGCTGTGCTAAAATTAAGCTTTGTTCCCAAAGCTTGCTGAAGACTCTTCCAAAAATGACTCGTGAATAAAGGATCACGGTCACTCACAATAGAACTAGGAACACCGTGAAGTCTCACGATTTCCTTGACATACAACTTAGCCAAATCAGAAGCAGTCCTATTAGACTTAATAGGAACAAAATGAGCAGACTTAGTGAGGCGATCAACAATAACCCAAATACTAGAATGGCCCGATCTTGAACGAGGTAGGCCGTCAATGAAATCCATAGAAATCTGATCCCATTTCCACAATGAAATCTCTAGAGGCTGAAGAAAACCCGAAGGACGCTGATGTTTGGCCTTAATACGCTGACAAGTTATGCAATTACTCACATAACTCGCCACATCGCGTTTCATGCCTTCCCAATAATAAACATGATGCATATCGGCATACATCTTACTACTACCAGGATGAATGGTATACTTAGAACGGTGACAATCATCAAGAATGTCATGCCTAAGCGCAAAATCAGAAAGCACCAAAAGACGGTTCTTCTTGCGAAGACACCCATGAGAATCAATGCTGAAATTCCGCAACGTCTCATCACAGGATCCAGACTCACAAAGCTGAATAAGATGCAACAAATGAGGATCACGCCGCTGACCATCGGCAATACGATCCAACAAAATGGGTCGAGCTCCCAAACTAAGTAATATAATAGGAGAATCAGAAGATGAACCTCGATCACGAATTTCACAAAAAGATAGAGTCTTAAGAATATCCCACTCGGCAAGCATCATAGAAAGAACAGCGTAATGTTTGCGACTAAGCGCATCAGCAACACGATTACCCTTTCCAGGGGTATATTGGATATCAAAGTCATAGGAGGAAAGAAACTCGAGCCAACGTTGTTGCCTCATATTGAGTTCCTTCTGAGTGAACAAATACTTTAAGGATTTATGATCGGTATAGAGAATGAAGCGCTCGCCCAATAAATAGTGTCGCCAAATCTTCAAGGCAAAGACAATGGCGGCTAACTCAAGATCATGAGTGGCATAGCGAACTTCATTCGAACGTAGTTGCCTGGAAGCATAAGCAACTACCCGATCCTTCTGCATAAGAACAGCACCGAAACCACTACCACAAGCATCGGTGTAGACAACAAGATCATGATTTCCCTCGGGAACCACCAAAATAGGAGCATTAGTGAGAAGTTCCTTCAATGACAGAAAGGAAGCTTCACACTTGTCGGACCAAATAAAATGAATGCCTTTCCGAGTAAGCCAAGTGAGAGGAAGCACAACACGGGAAAAATCCTTAATGAACCGACGGTAATAACCCGCTAATCCAAGGAAACTACGAATCTCATGAACATTCTCAGGCCTCTTCCAATTCTGGATGGCTTCGATCTTTGGGGGATCGACTGAAATGCCATCGGAAGATACAACATGGCCTAAGAACTTAACCTTATTCTCCCAAAAATGGCACTTGGAGAATTTGGCTCTAAGCTGATGATGACGGAGGGTACTCAAGACAATTCTCAAGTGATTAGCATGCTCAGCTTCAGACTTAGAATAAATAAGGATATCATCAATGAACACAAGGACGAACTTATCGAGATATTCCCGAAATACTCGATTCATGAGATCAACAAAGAAAGCAGGAGCGTTCGTCAAACCGAACGGCATAACGAGCCACTCAAAAGAACCATAACGAGTGCGGAAAGCGGTAAGCGGTATGCTATCCTCCGCGACTCGTAACTGATGAAAACCTGTGGCGAGGTCAAGCTGAGAAAAGACCTTAGCACCACTCAATAGATCGAACATATCATCGATCCTAGGCAATGGATACCTGTTCCTGATGGTTAACTCGTTAAGTTTGCGATAGTCAATGCAAAGCCTAAGAGTTCCATCAGACTTCTTCACGAAGATGACCGCGGATCCCCATGGAGAAAAACTGGACCGAATCAACTGCTTGGACTCAAGCTCTAAAAGCTGCTTTTTGAGTTCCTCATTTTCCTTTGTAGACATCCTCGTGGGAGGATGACTAACTGGTTGCGCGCCTGGAATGAGATCAATGCGGAACTCAATTGCCCGCTTAGGTGGCAAACCCGAGACAGGCTCAAAAACATCAGAAAAGTCACAAGTAATAGGAATACGAGATATATCATCATCATATAGCGAATCAAGAGAATATAAAGCCATTTCGGAATTATCCACATTCCGAATATCAAGAGATAGCTGAGTAGGCGAATCCGGATGTCGAAGATACAAAATTCTATCCGAACAAATAATCCTGGCATCATATCTCACTTGCCAGTCCATTCCCAAAATCATATCAAATCCCAGACAAGAAATAACGTGCAGATTCACACGAAAGGAAAAACCGCATAAAACAATCTCAACTTCATCACAAAGCATACTAAGGGTCGCGGATCCTCCAACAGGATTCGCAATCCTTAAAGAAGTAAACATACAAGAAACATCCAAAGATAAATCATCAACGAACTTTTTCGATACGAAAGAATGTGAAGCACCCGTATCGAAAAGAACTCGAATACTATGATCATGAAATAAAATAGAACCTTCCAAAATAGATGGAGATATACCTTTGGGCTGAGAAGGACCTTCAGAAGCCTTAGCAGCATAAAGCCTGCTAGACATGGCACCAGCCGGAATAGTAGGGCAAGCTGAAACATGATGACCTTCCTTCTTGCAATAACGGCAGAAGAGAGGCTTAGGACAAGCTCGAATAATATGATCCGGAGAACCACAATTGAAACACTTCCGAATGAAAGGTGTTCCAGAAGACTGAGGCTGAGAACTAGAACTACCAGTCTTCTTCTTTTTGAAGGAAAAGACCTGGACTTCTGAAATGGAAACTGCTTCTTGTTGGGGTTCTTGGAAACCTCAACATCAACATCACTATCACACTCCTTCTCGACGGTCTCGAGATGAAGCGTAGAATCAACCAACTCCTCAAAAGAAAGCTTAAGCTGGAGCAACAAAGACTTCTTAAGATATTTCTTAAGATCAGAGACAAACTTCAGATTCTTCTTTTAAGAAGTGCTAATGAATTCAAGACCATACTGAGATAAAGCCTCGAATGATGCAACATACTCAGAAATAGAAGATTTCCCTTGCTTCAACTCAAGGAAGCGACGGGTCAATAAAACTTTTTCAGATTCAGGAACAAACTTGAGTTCGAATCGTCCCCGAAACTGAGTCCAAGAAAGAGTAGACTCATCAATTTCGGCTACAAGAAGCTCATACCAATCAAGAGCACGCTCTTGTAATAAGCTAGAAGTTACAAGAACTCTATCATGGTCAGAAAGATGCATGCGAGAGAAAATACGCTCGCACGTGCGAAACCAAGCTTGGACTTCAAGAACAGACTCGGAGCCCTTAAACGGCTTTCCCCGAAGATGAGCAAAATGATTGCACTAACGTGCAAAGGCAGACTTGCGAGGTGGAGATACTCGAGGAGGAACTGGAGGCCGAGTGCTCCTAAACAACTCCAAAAACTGATCAACAGACATATAAACGCCATCCGGATGTGAGCCACTAGATTGCCCAGCATCCGAACGTCGTCCTCTGCCTCTTCCAGCCATATGCTGAAAGTTAAGATAAGAACAAGATTATTCACAAGGTAGATGTCATTAATTCAAATGCGGAATACTACGGAACAAAATGCATTCCTAGACGTATTCCCTCATTCTATCTACCACAAAAGGCAAAGAAGGAATAGAGAGACACGATGATTCAAAGATTTGTATCACTTATACACTTTGATGTACCGGAATATGTGCATCTATTCTGTGTTTATCATATTTTGTTCTGAACCTCGCTCTGATACCATGCTGTGATGCCCCACCTCTATATCCACATTAGCAAAGAGTATTAATAGATAATACCGTCTGCTAACACGGAGAATAAGGCTGGATAGGAGCGACCATTTATAGCCTTGCTTTAACTATCTACTAAATACATCGACTATTGTCATACTAAGCAGATCGACATATCCAATGAATACTTAAAACAAAACCATAGGTGGCTGGAGGATCTATCAGAACAGAATATAACAACTCAAATGTAATATACATCACAGAACAGTAAACCATCATATACACATATACTGATACATGGCAGAGTATACAAAATAATACATGTCAAGTGGTATCGCAAACCACAATATACAGACAAATCCAGAAGAATACATATCAGAGTTACAACAAAATGGGACTACGCAAAAAGCTATGACAAAAAGAAGCTAGCGGAGTAGTCCATGCGGAAGCAAAATAGGCAAAGTCCAAAAGCACCTAACCTGAAACAACTCGGTCTGACCCGAGTATGAAATACACGGGTCAGTCTAGCTAAACAAATCAGTTAGATAAACTGAACATCAATAAACCTGCAAGGTTACAAGGTATAACAAATATCTCTAAAGGAGATAACATAATCATCTAACTAAAGATGAATCATATAATAACAAGCCTCGTATCATCGGCAACTCATAGAAACAAAGGATAAGAATATCCCAAAACAAGCCAAAAGGCAAATAACAAATACCAATAAAGGTATACAAGTTCCACAAGGTAAACGCTACGCATCATGCGGCTCAAAAAGACCAACACCGAAGGGCGATACCTAGGGAATATATATTTGAATGAATCATCAGAAAAATTGCTCGAGCTCAGTACTGTACAAACAAGGATCCATGAGCCTGAAGACTCCAAACCCAATATCACCCATGCGGCTCATAACGACCAACATCGAAAGAGATACAATAGGGCAACCCAATATCACCCATGCGGCTCATAACGACCAACATCGGAAGCGATACTATAGGCAACAAACCCAAAGGCACAAACCCGAAGGCATAAACCCGAAGGTACAAACCCGAAGGCAACATACCCGAGGCAACATACCCGAAGGCAACAAACCGTAGTGGTGAAGGTCAAAGACCCAGTACTGGACACCACTAACTGGCGGAATGTGTCACAACTCTCGAAAAGGAATCCGAAAAGTGTTAATGTGAGTCCCATAACCACTCGTTCGCACTAAACGGTTTACTATCCGTCAGTCACTTTCACATTCAAAGCAGTACAAAGTTCACCTCATTTCATCGGTAAACCAGACCAAAGGTCAAACCGTTCAAACGAATAGATTGGAAATTAACTGAAAAGATGAACGCACGTGTTCATTGCACGCATTTTATCTAATCATTTAATTCTCCTCCCACATCTCTCCGAGTGCGAAGATGTGTGTGTTTTAAATAAAATTAATAAATTGGAGAAGGGAGCTTTTAATATAATTCGAAAGATTATTTTATAAAAACCCGTGAATGGCGTCAAGGATAAGTTATCAAAGCCAAGGAAGCAATAACAACCACTAAGAACCAACATGAATCAATAAAATCCGAAAAACCAATCAAAAGGAGCATAAATAGGCAAAACAGGAAAACAGGAGCAGGTCAGTCGACTGAAATCCCTGTTCAGTCCACTGAAAATTGTCCAGAAAAATTTCGGGCTTCAGCTCAGTCGACTGAACAGAGGATCCAGTCGACTGAACCCAATTTCCTGCATTTCCTACATATTACCAATGAAGTGCAAACTCTCCCAACCTTCAATCGGACGAGCACGGACGCTAGGGATTTACGCCAAGCGGCTACCCGGCCCTATAAGCACTTTGATTCATCACCAAAACATGATCAAAACATCAAAGTTAGGATCTTAAAAGAATTGAACCCAAAACACTAAAAATTTGAGTATTTTCCAATTCAATCCAAATCAAAAGCAAGTGCATATGAACAAGTGCTAAGAATTCATACCCAACATCAATGAAATCAAGAGAAGTAGATGTGAGTTCAAAACTCACCTTTTATCGCAAAACAAAGAAGAAGAAGCTCAAACACAAGGAGGAGGCTAACTACTCTTCACTACAACTCTACAAGCTTCAATCTAAGAATAAAACACATATTTCCTAAGTTAGATTTAGGAAACTTTCTGAAATTGAAGAGGAAAAGAGTTGGAGAAGATGAAGAGGAGGCCTACCTATCCTTCTCTTCGAATTTCAAGCAAGAATTTGGAGTTTGCAAATGGAACTAGGGCTTGGAATTTCTAATTCTCATTCTCTTCCCCCATTTTCAGTTTTAAGCTTAAGTTTTAAGAAATGGAATAAGTGAGTGAGAGGAGAGGGCTGAGTTAGGGTTAATTTGATAGTTAGTGGGCTGAATCCAACCCAAATCCAACTAGAAAAAGTTGTCAAAATTCAACTTGCTCCAAACATATCAAAGCTTATACTCAAAAAGATCGCAAACGACGTTTTGAACTCAATGGAAGTGGTAACGAGCCCCAATTCGTCCATTTGCAAAAAGTAACATTTCGGACCCAAAAATCTGACTAACGACACTATATTTAAATAAAACATTTAAATATAAAATCATTAAATATGCGGGTTGTTACAAAGAAGGGAAATGAAAACCAGAAAATATATACGAAAATTCGTTGAAAACAACCCCTATTTATAGAATAACATCAACCATGTCCATTTGTGAAGAGATATGACGAATAGACACTTCTTTTGAAATTTAAATTTTGAAATTAACTGACACTATGTTGACATGGGTATATTGAGTATGTCGACATCCCAAAGGAAATTTTGATGATTTGTTTTTCTTTGAAAATAACTTTTATCTTATATTAAAACTATTTTAAACTTTTATAAATATAATTAAGTATAGTTAAATACATAAATAAATATAGAGAATAATATATATAAAATTTTACTATAATTTTATATTTAAATCTAAGTATAAATATTAAAAGTTAAATATATTATTATTAGAGACAGTTTTAAAACTAAGGATAATTTGATTTTGAAAATAAAGATTATTTTGAGGCTAAAAGTATTTAAAAATCAAGATTGATATTTTTTATTCTTTTAAAAGGAAGGTTTTGAAAACATTTTTAAAACAAGATAATCTTGTAAAATCATTTGAATAAAAATTTAGCAGATACAAAACAATGTTCCACTAGATTTTTCGTAGGTTCCATCCTACTTAGGGTTCCATCCCTTCAACGGGATCGCAGTGTATTCCATTCCACGAATAAATTGGATTTTAAGATGCCAGTGCTTTTCTAGGAGTTTTAACAAAATTCCTAATTAAAAAATAAGTTACGTGAAATCTTGAACTCTTGATAATCTTGATATTATTGATACTCATGAGTCTTCAATCTTGATATCTTGAATCTCTATACTGTACAGTCTTCATTCTTCGTACCGTCATGGTTAAATCCGGCATATATATATTTCTAAACTATAGTGTTAGTATTTATATTTTATAATCCTATTCTAAGGTTGTTGTCATCAAAACCATCATCTTACGGACTAACAATCTCCCCTTTTTTGATGATGACAACCTTTGTTTATAAAAATTACTTCTATCCTAATAACTCCCCCTTACTCTATGCCTAACTACTTATACTTCTCCCGCTTTGTCATCAACAAAAAATAACTCCAAACTATATAACTCCCCCTCATTCTTGTACTAAAGTACCTGCATTAATAAATTATACAATGGAGAATATAATAAATAGACAAAGAGATAATTATACTGATAGACATGGTAATTAATTAAAGATCATATACACATCAATGTGTATTTGTACATGTTTTGTACAACAAACATCAAACCAAATTAAAACATCAATCCACACCAAATATCAATCTATATCAATCAAATTAAAGCAAATGAAATCAAATCAAATCAAACCAAGCAAACAATTCGAACAAAGCAATCAAATAAAATCAAATATTACGAGGAACTTCCACCCATCATTCTTCTCCAAAAATAGGGTCTGCTTTAATGGCATCCCAATTTTCATTATCATTGGTTAGAGAGACTGGAGGATGTGCTTCATTATTATCCTTGTGCAGGGAGGAAATCATCCATCCTATTGCATCGAAATGCCTTTCTTGCTCCCTAATCATCTGCATTTGACTCAATTCTAAGTATCGCTGGTTACGAAGAATGAATGAAAAAATATTCTTGAAAGAATTCAGAGTTTCTTCAAGATTCTCGGATAAATTATGAATTGGATTGGCCATATTCGAGTTTGTGAGAAAAATGAGAGACAAAGTGGATAAGAAATAATATTCAATGATGAATTCTAGAAGAAATAGGTACTTATAGGTGTAGAAATTCGTTTGAAATGAATAGACATAAGGTAGTTATTCAAATTTCAACTTCAAAATGAAATGTCAATTCTGACCGGTACATGTCGACATGGTCATAGGGGGAATGTCGACATAGTCCAGTGAATTTTGATGACTTATTTTGATTTTGTGAACAATTATATGTATGTGTGTATATATATATAATATACTAACATTTATTCTAGAAATAAGATAAGCTAGGTAACAGAAAAGAAATTCATTTCATATCATACTAAGATGATACAACGATTAAACATAAAGAACTATATGAACTTTCAAATTAAAACAAACTAAAACTAATACAACATGAAATGAAATGGTAAAACTAGTTAGAGGATGATGAAGACGAAGATAATCCAAGCTTCTTGCTGACTTTGGAAATAAACTTGTTCATCTTGGATGAAATTTTATCCAACTTCTTACTAACGGATCGTTTAAGAATCCGTTGATTCTCAACAATGGTCTTTTGGTTTTTGAGAAGGGTTTTGTTGGATGGATTAGGAGGATAGTCGATGCTTTCCAAAGAAGTTTCACCTTCTTCTTCAATTTCCATTTCATTCCCTTCTTCTTCTTCTTCTCCTTCCTCTTCCTCTTCTTCCATCTCCTCATGAGCCAAACGCTCTTCCTTTTCGGCAAGAGTCTCATAAGGTTGAAAAACAGATGGAATTGTCATAAGCGAAATTTTGGAATGATTGAAAACTTTTCTAGAAACAAATTCTTCTCCTTTGAAATCCACTCCAAAATAGTTAAAAATCCGAGTGAGATAGATTCCATGATACAAAGTATTCTCACCCATTTCAAGATTTTTGGGACGAAGTTCATCCAAAATAATTTATGCCCAATTAATATCATAATTTTCAAAAATAGCAAAAAGTGCTTTGTAAACTTTTGAGGTAGGATTGTTCAAATTTTCTGATCTTAGGGTCAAAGTATTTGTAAAAGAAGATTAACAATTCTAGCTTTTGGTCGAAAGATTCGATTTTTGAATTCAAAATCATCATTTCCTCCGAAAATGTGATGAAATGTCTCACGATCATTTTCATCGATTTTAAAATTAGAAAGATCCATTCCCGTGCTTTTGCAATTAAGAATGGTACCCAAAAGATCACAATTTAAAACGATTCTAGTGCCTTTGACACTACTCCAAATTTCATCATCATTTCCAATATAAAATCCATGGTTTAAATTTGCATAGAAAATTTTAACAAGATTTGGATACCAAACGAAATCATTTTGGGAAGCATCAATAATACTAAGAATTTGATTGTTTGCAAAAAGAGAATCAATTTCATAAGAAGAGAAATCTTGAAATATTGCAAACTTTCCAGGATGGACTTTTTCATAGTTAGCATAATTGATGTATGTTTTATTGCCTCCGGATCATTGAAGAGTTTCTCTTTTATCTTGTTGAGACTTGGTTTTGATTCATGACACAGGGCTTTCATCTACAACGCATAGATTTGACGACTGCTACAAAAAAAGAATATATACTACAAGGAGACGAGACTTCAAAACTGGTGCATCAATTTTATATTTTGATTGTTTGAGTCTTAGATCAATATTGTTTTTTTTTTGAGAAAAATGTGTGATTCTCTAATAAAAGAGGAGAGCACACATGAAGCGCTCTATATATAATAAATAATAAGGAGCTGCCAACATGCCTGGCAGGTGGCACAACTATAAAACTAGAAAAAATAAAGAAAAAGATACCCCTCAAATGAGCTCCGGCAAAACCACCGCCCATTACACCCTAATACCGAGCTCCGGCAAGGCCACCGCCCAATAATAGGGTGTTAGAGGTATCTAAAATCCCAAAAATAAAAGTATAAAACACAATGAAAACGCCTCAGAAGGTCCAGAGAAGAACTCCAATAGGTGGACCAAAATGAAGAACTCCACACTGATGACCTGGAGTAACCAAAATGAAATGCCAGATGCAATCCAAATCCCTGAGAAAAACTATCCTGCCAACCTGAAAAAAGCTTCAAGCTATCCTACAAACCAGTCAAGAGAAAAACCAGGAACCAACCTAAACCAAACCTGTAACATAACTAGGAAATCAAGTTAGAAAGAATCACATATATGTATATAAATAGAATTTATATACATATATGTGGGAATAAAAACCAAAGAGAAAAATAAAGCAAGGATAAACTGGAACCAAAAACCAACAGTTCTAAAAAAGAAAAGGATAAAGGAGTTAAAATAATAAAAAGAAAAAAAAACAAAACAAGAAACTAACTTATGGGCCTAATATAGTAAGAGAATTATGATGCATCATGTGAACATTATTAAAATCGGAATAGGGATTAATATAAGTATTATTAGAAACAAAATTATTGAAGTTAAGTTTGAATATGTTAATATTATTTCTAACCTTGTTAAGGTAATCCTTAAAACAATTATTTTTGGCTAATTTATATTTGGGATTAGAAATCCAATTTAAGCAGAAATTAGAAATTAAAATTATCAAATTATTATAATGTTGATTTTTATTATTAAAAATCCTTTGATTTCTTTCAAACCAAATGCACCAACAAGAAATAGTGAATAAAGTATCAAGCAAGAATCTAAAATCCTTATTGAAC
The DNA here is from genome assembly GCA_030765085.1 of Allium cepa. Classification (NCBI taxonomy): domain Eukaryota; kingdom Viridiplantae; phylum Streptophyta; class Magnoliopsida; order Asparagales; family Amaryllidaceae; genus Allium; species Allium cepa. Next base: position 763,810,966 of record CM060941.1, on the reverse strand, counting down.
ATAAATCTAAAAGAGTTCCAACAGAAAAAACAATCAGAAACTCTAGAACTAATATTAAACTCAAAATATTAAAGGTCATAATAAGAATAAAATGAGTATCCATGCATTCGAAATAAATATGCTTAATATCTTCAGAGTGTGCATTGCAAAAATAAGATTTATTATCAATGTTAATATTTTTCCTTTTTAAAAATTCTATAGTGTTTAATTTACCATGAATGATGAGCCACATATGGATCTTTGATTTAGGAGGAGCATTTGACTTCCAAATAAATTTAAAACAATTGACAGAAACCCCCGAAAAGTTAATAAATTTGTAAAGGAATTAGAAGAATATTTCTTACTCTTATCCCACTCCTAACTAATAAGGTCATTATCATTGTCACTGTTATACAGATTTGGTTTAACATAAAGCAAATAAAGCTGTCTATGGGTAGGGCCAACTAAAATACTATTAAAATTGAAAATCTAAGGAGGGTCACTTTCAGAGTTAAAAACATCAGAAATAAACGCAAATTTAAAGTTACAAATATCATATAAATCTTTGAACTCATTCGTAAGAGGGATAGAGGAAATCCAACTATCATGCCAAAAAGATGTATTATTACCAGAATGAACAATAATATTAATACCTAAGTTGAAAATATCACTACATTTTAAGATGGATTTCCAAAAATAAGAAAGTTTACTATAAATCAAAGGACTAATTTGATAGAGATTATAACTACCATTATAGTAATATTTAGAAATAGTCTCCTTCCAAATGGCATTATCATTAGTATCTCTGAATTTCCATAACCATTTACCAAGAAGAGACAGATTCATATTATGTAAATTAATGACTCCTAAACCACCCTCTTTTTTTAGACTTACAGAAAGTATCCCAATTAACTAAACAATTAATGCTACTGTTAGGATTATCACCACTCCAAAGGAAGTCCTTTCTAATTTTATCTATTTTATCTATCACCCAATCAGAAAAAAGGTGCATAGACATCCAATAGACAGGGAGAGCTGATAAGATAGAATTAATCAAAGCCAGTCTACCAGCTCTAGATAAGAATCTCACATTCCAATTACTAATCCTATTTTTGATTTTATCAATGATTATTAACCAATCATCGTGCTTAAGTTTAGAAGGTCTGATTACAAAACCAAGATAATCGAATGGAAAACTCATAGTTTACAATTTAAAGTATTAGCTACTAAATTTTCTATATTATCAAAATCATTTAAAACTAAGACAGAACTTTTATCAAAGTTTATTTTTAAACCTGATAAAAGTTCAAAACAATAAAGAATAAATTTGAGAGCAATAATATGTCTAGGAAGATGGGAGGAAAATAGCAAAGTATCATCAGCAAATTGAAGGACAGACAAACAAAAACTAGAAATATCATTACCAATAAAACCCAAAAGATTATTGCTAACAGCATTTTTGATAATTTTAGAAAAGACATCAGCCGCTAAATTAAATAGAAGGGGCGATAAAGGATCCCCTTGCCTTAGACCTTTCTTGGATTGAATTGTATTACCTAATACTAGAGTTACCCTTTTTAAGCAAGTTAATAATCCAGTTAATCCATCTATTACTAAAACCTTTGGCAAGGAATATATCTATAAGAAAATCCCAATCAACCGAGTCAAAAGCTTTAGCAAAATCTAATTTTAAAATAGTACAAGTAATATTATTTTTACAACAAAAATTAATATATTCTTGGACAATTGCTACACCATCAGTAATATTTCTATCTTTAATGAAAGCTGGTTGAGAACAGTCAATTAGATCATTCATTTTTAAACTAAGTCTATTAGCTAAAACTTTAGAAATAATTTTAACTGAGCAATTAATCAATGAAATGGGTCTAAAATCCTGTAAAGTACTAGCACCAACTTTTTTATGTAATAAAATAACGTTAGCAAAATTAAAACAACCTAATTGGAGATTACCATTATAAAATTCATTAAACATACAAATTAAGTCAAATTTTAAAACCTCCCAAAAAGATTGATAAAAGAAAATAGGAAATCCATCCGGACCCGAAGATTTATCTCCTGGTAAATCAAAAATGGCTTTTCGTATTTCCTCTTCAGTAAAAGGAACATCTAAATCAGAAAGATTAATGTTAGAGACAGATGGATAAAGATCATTCCATCTAACACTAACTCTATGCTTATTTTTATTGCCAAAGATTTCTTTATAATATTCAGTAAAAGCATTGTTGAGGTCATGTTGTTCAACTAATTCCACATTATTAACTAAAATGGAATTAATTGTATTATTACGTTTTCTACTATTAGCAATATTATGAAAAAAATTGGTATTATTGTCACCTTCAATAATCCATTGAAAATTTGATCTCTGTTTCCACATAACTTCCTCTTTTTCAAGAATAGAATTAAGTTCATCTTTTAAATTATTAAGAACATTTCTCTCACCTAAACTTAAATGCCTAGATTCTTCAATCTTATTTAGTTTGAGCAATTCATTAAGAATATTAACTTTTTTTAATTTTAATATTACCAAAAATGTTTTTATTCCAGTTCTTAAGGAAAATCATGAGTTTTCTAAGCTTGAGCACAAAAGCTTTGGCTGAATTATCACAGTACTTAAAACTATAATGACTCATAGAAGACCATTTATTGATGATTAAATTTGAAAAACCTGGTTCTAGAAGCCACATTTTTTCAAATTTAAAAGCACGACAAATAAACCTATGACTATTGCAAGAAAGAATAATAGGACAATGGTCTGAAAGAGTGTAAGGTAAACCTGACACTCTACAGATAGGAAACTTATCCTCAATTTCATCACTAACGAAAAATCTATCTAAGAGAGCAAAAGAGGGAGATTCCCTATTATTACTCCAAGTAAAATCCCTATTGGATAGAGGAATTTCAATCAAATTAGAATGAATAATAAATTGATCAAATTCCTCCACTGCCGAATAATCTCCTTCCCGGGGAGAGCGCTCCCCAATAAAACGAGTCAAATTAAAATCACCCCCCAATATCCAAGATCCGGGGGCAAAAGATCTAAAATCGAGGCATTCATTCCAGAGAATCCGCCTATCAATTTTAGAGTTAGGCCCATAAACATTAGAAATATTTAATAAAGAATTATCTGAAAGATTAATTAAAATAATGTGTAAAGAGAATTATTTTTGAATACACTGAAGAATTTTAAAGAGATTATCTCTCCAACCAATCATTAAACCCCAGAAGTGCCTACCGAAGGAAGAAGAACCCAATTTCTAAAACGAAAGCCACCTAATCTTCTAAAAAAACGAAAATCAGTAGATTCTATTTTAGTCTCTTGTAGAAGAACAATGTTAATAGAAAAATCTTTAAAAAAGATTCTAACTTTATCACATTTACTAAGGTCATTCAAACCTCTAATATTCCAACTAATGACTTTCATAAACCCATAGATCTAGCCCTATCAAGTTCCTTACTTCTAATAAATTCACGATCTAACTCAATATCAGTAAAATAAAAGCAGATCTACTAGCTAAATGACTAAAATCAGAAGCAGATAAGTCACCCAGAGCATAAGAAGAATAAGTACTACCCAAATCGAAAAGCGTACCTGAGCCTGATTCCATAACACCGCTCACTGTGCTCGGATCGGGAAACTTACCCACCGACTGAGAGCGACTGCTTCGAATCCTGACACTACGACGAACCAACCTGCTAGAAGCCGAATACTTTCTACGTCTTCCTCTCTTCGAAGAAGAAATAGAAGACAAAGAAACACCACTAGCCCCACATGACTGATCTGACAACAAATTACCCGAACACCTAATCAATGCCCCAAAAGCACGAGAATCAAAAGAACCCTGACTATCCACAACCTGCAAGCCATTCCCATCCATATGAACCACAATAATCGAGTAGTTCCACAGTATCGATCCTACGCTCAAGTGGTTAAAGATCACCGTTTTATTGTTCCACAGTTTTATTGTTCTACCGCTCACTGTGTTAAATTACTCTTCGTTAATCTCAATTTAGGTCATCAAGATGTTCCGAACCAAGAAGATTGCATATGGAGCCTAGTATGTGGTAAGCCCGCCCTCTTTTCTTTAGATCGTATGGCTCATATACTAAAAATAGACAATGATGGAGTTGAATTGTGTACTATTGATGTCGATTTGGTGGTTAGAGACCGTGTTAGCCATTTATTTCTTGAAGACGATTTGCGTCAATTAAAATCAATGTCTTTATGACCAAAAGCCCGACCAAAAGCCCGAATAATTCATCGTGCCTTAATGAAAACCATAACTCCTAGAACCGGGAGTTATGGACTTGTCATGAGCATAATTTTAAAGCCTTGTATGCTATATTTTTGGAAACATAATAATCAATTGGCTTCGTTTAATACTTGACGACCTTTTAAGTTTTAACAAAGGTAAAATGAATATAATTTATCATGGAGAATATATTATGCGTCTACTCAAAGCTTGTGAAATTCCGAAACCGGATTCACCAGTTTCTATAGTTGGATGTTTAAATGCTCGGACACTAGCTTTAATGAAGTTAACTGTTGCCCGACCACCTCCTATAATTTCCTTTGAAGAATGGACACAACGTCAAACATCTCAAGTTCAACCACAACAAGGCGAGTCCTCTCAACGACCATCTCGTCAAACTTCCATTCGGTATCAGCAAGAAGAAATTATAATTCCAGATGAAGGACTTCAACCTCGTGTTGCCATCAATATCATGTGCGGTAATCAACAAATCCTTCAATCTACCATTTAAAAAGTGGATAAGAAGCTCGATAAAGTGAAAGGATTTTTCAAAAAATTATGGAAAGCAATATCGTGCTCTTTCGGTATTTCTACATCTACTTTGGGCGATTCGGGAAAGCAATCTGTATTCACATGGTCTTCTACTTCTTCTTCTGAAGATGATCAAGCTACTACTGATGAAGGATATGATGGAAATGAAGGATATAATGGTAGGGGTAAGGGTCCGATGGTGTAAGAAGTTTACCTATTTTTTTTCTTTTTTAACTCAAGACAATTGTTTAAATTCATATGGCTTGTACTTAAGCAGCCATTCTAGTTTGTTTTGCTTTTGAAACATTATTGTCTGTGGATATTCGAATGTGCGAGTATTTGTTTTCATTTTATATTATCTCTCACATTACAATATCATATTGCCTATTTCTTTTTGTCGATAACAAAGGGGGAGAAATATTATTGTTACTAATAAAAATGCAGGATAAAAAGCGTCAGAGATTCAGGGGGAGTAAGTGTTTATGTTGTTTTATATATACAGTCGAAATCTACATCTATTTTTCATGTTGTCATCAATCAAAAAGGGGAAGAATGTTGAGACTTGGTTTTCATTCATGACACAGGGCTTTCATCTACAACGCATATGTTTGACGACTGCTACAAAAAGAGAATATATATTACAAGGAGACGAGACTTCAAAACTGATGTATCAATTTTATATTTTGATTGTTTAAGTCTTAGATCAATATTGTTAAAATCTCTCCTCGGCTAAAAGTATATATATTAGTTTATATAAGCATATAATTAATAAAAGTTTAAAAGTAATATATATATATATACACAAAACTGTGCATATTGCACAAATTATACCAGGTCAGTCGACTGACCCTGTAGGCCCAGTCGACTGACACTGGGTAAAGTGTGTAGCATGCACAGTGCGAGTATATTTGAATTTGAATATTTAAATTCGTTTGAATATTCAGTCGACTGACCCTGAAGTCCAGTCGATGAATTTCTACCACAACAATATTTTTGAAAAGACACAACTTTTGTGAAGGGTTGCGAACATTCAACGAAAGGATTCAGGTGCAACACTTCGATTGAAACTCTTCGATTGAAACTCTTCGCCAACAGTTGTAGCTTTCTATCACTTATAAATACAAACTCCAAACTCATTTCAAATCACTTTAATCACAATCGATTTCTCTTATTCTCTGATCTAACTTTCTAAAATCTATTTGCTATCATACTCTCGATTATTCTGCATAAAAGTAATTTGTACCTTTCTATCCTTCATATACTTCAAATATAAACATTTATACTCGAGGAGAAGATTATAAGAAGGGCGTACTACAAGTGATAAATCCGTGTTATCAGAACACATCAGTCAAACAATTTTCTGTAAATTGTTAAAGTCCTGTTTCGCTGCTCAGGCAAGTGAAGTCCTCTTCGGCTGTTGAGACGAAATCCTATTTTGCTGCTCAGGTCCCTGTTCGGCTGCTCAAGGGTGTATAGACCTGTTCCTTCGGGTTAAGTGAGGGTTGATGTTTAGTGAAATTCCAGAAGGAGTCTGGGACTGGATGTAGGACGGTGCTCCAAACCTGTATAAAATATCTGGTGTCATTTTACTATACTGCTTTTATATTCCGCATTATTTATAGTATTACTATCATCACTATACTCTGTATCATCATATATCCATATTACAGGATCCACACTACACTTTCATTTGGTATCAGAGGGAGGTTATCTTATAACCGTTACACAGTTATCTGATATCTTGTCAATGTGGAAAACAACACCAACACTATCACTAACACTAGTTTTATTGAAGGTCAATCCACTGCACGATCTCCGTTTTTTAATGGTTTGAACTATAATTATTGGTCTACCCGTATGAGAATCTACATGCAATCAAATAGTTTTGAATCATGGAATATCACACAGAATGAATACACTCTTCCAACTGGAGAATATTCCACTTGGTCAAACACACAAAAATTAGATGCTACTGCCAATGCTAAAGCTATGAACATGTTATTTTGTGCACTAGATAGAAATGAATTTAATGGTGTTAGCATTTGCAAACTGCTTATGAAATATGGAGAACACTTAAAATCACTCAGTAAGGAACCAATAAAGTCAAACAAAGAAAAATTTCCATGCTCAAAAATCAATATCAAAACTTTAGAATGAAACAAGATGAATCCATAAATGATATGTCCTCTAGATTTCAAGATATCTATCATTCACTATTAGGATTAGGAGAAAAGTACACTGATTTTGATATTGTATCAAAAATTCTAAACTCTTTAACGGATGAATGGGAAAGAAAAGTCTTGGCTATTGAAGGATCTAATAACCTCTCTACCATAAAACCTGAAGATTTAATCGAAAATCTAATGTCCTATGAAGTGAATTTGCAGGCTAAAAGAGTACAGACTCAAGATAAAAAGAATATAGCATTTCATGCAGAACAAGAAGAATCAGATTCAGAAAAAGATGATCTAGCCTTTATTGCCAAGAACTTCAAGAAATTTTTGAAATACAGAAAAGGAAATAAAAACAATGGGAAGAGAAGTTCAAACAGCAATAAACCACCGTCTTTATCAATTATGGAATGTTGTAACTGTCACAAAAAGGGCACATGCAGAAAGATTGTCCATATCAAAAGAAAGAACATCGAAATAAAAGGAAGGACAAATTTAAAAGAAAAGCCTTTTCAGTCACTTGGGATGATTCAGACTCCTCATTATCTTCTTCAGGAAGTGAAAGTGAGAGCAATAATGAGCAAGCTAACGTATGTTTTATGGCTAAAGCTAATGAGGTCCCACTCAAGAAAAGAGGAAAATGAATACTCGACAGTGGTTGCTCAAAACATATGACAGGAGATGAGGACATGTTGATAAATATTACATACTCAAATGGGGGTTCTGTCACTTTTGGAGACAACTCCAAGGGATATATCATCGGCAAAGGTGATGTGAGAAATTACGGTACATCTAATTTACCTTTTACTACAAATGTTTTATTAGTTAAGAATTTAAAACATAACTTATTAAGTATAAGTCAACTATGCGATAAAGGTTTTAAAATTTCATTTTCTGAAAATAAGTGCAGTATTCTTGATCAGAATCAAAATCTTATTTTTGAAGGAAATAGAGATAAAAATATTTATGTTTTAAATATGAAAGTTAATCATAACTTAGATTTATGTTTAATAGCTAAAGAAAATGATCCATGGATATGGCATAAATGATTTTGTCGTATCAATTTCAAAAATATGAACAAAATTTCAAAAAATAATATTGTAAAAGGATTACCTAATATGAATTTTAAAGTCAATAATATATGTGACTCACGTCAATTAGGTAAACTAACCAAATCCTTATTTAAATCTAAAAAAGTTATCTCGACATTACAACTGCTCGAATTACTTCATATGGATTTATTTAGCCCTACCCAAATTCAATCCATAAATCATAATCAATACGTATTTGTAATAGTTGATGATTTTTCTAGATATACATGGGCTATTTTTATGAAAAATAAAAGTGATACTTTTGAAAATTTCAAAATTTTTGTTAAACAAATTCAAAACTTAAAAGGTATTAAAATTAAAAATATTAGAAGTGATCACGGAGGAGAATTCGAAAATATATAATTTGATAACTATTGTAAAGAAAAGGAATTTTTTCATAATTTTTCATTTCCTAGAAGTCCACAACAAAATGGAGTTGTAGAACGAAAGAATAGGACTTTACAAGAATGTGTAAGAACTTTATTAAATGGAAGCACGTTACCAAAACAATTTTGGGCAGCAGCTGTTGCAACTGCTTGTTATGTTTTGAATTATGTTTCTATTAGACCTCTTACCAAAAATACTCCTTACAAAAAATTTCATGGTAGAAAACCAAACATATCTTATTTTAAAATATTTGGATCAAAATGCTTTATTTTAAATAGTAAAGATCAGCTTGGAAAAATTCAATTCAAAGAGTGACGAAGGAATATTTCTTGGATATTCAATTAGAAGTAAAGCTTATCGAATTTTTAATAAACGAACAAATTCTATCGAAGAATCACTCCATGTGTCTTTTGATGAAAATACTTCTACTAAAATTAATAACAATGAATTATTCGATAAAACAAAAACAATTATAAACAATTCAAATGACGACGACGATATCATTTTGTCTACAGAAGATGAAAACATTGTTTATAATTTAGAAAATAGAAATACTGCTAATACAATAAGATCTTCGCGGCGAGTTTTACGAAATCATCCTACAGAAAATATAATTGGAGAAATAAACTCGAATGTTCGAACTAGAAGTCAATTAAACTTAACGAGTAATGTAGCATTTATATCTACTATAGAACCTAAAAACACTAAAGAAGCATCATCCGATGAAAATTGGATTATCGTGGCAGAAGAATTAAATCAGTTTGAACGAAATGAAGTTTGGAAACTTGTACCCAAACCAACCAATCAGATAGTTATAGGAACTAAATGGGTTTATAAAAATAAAGCAGACAAATTAGGAAATATAACTAGAAATAAAGCAAGACTAGTATCACAAGTATATAACCAAGAAGAAGGAATAGACTACGAAGAAACGTTTGCTCCGGTGGCTACACTAGAAGCAATACCAATCTTATTGGCATATGCGTGTTTTAATAATTTTAAACTTTATCAAATGGATGTTAAAAGTGCATTATTAAATGGTTATATTAAAGAAAATGTCTATGTTGAACAACCTCCCTTATTTATTCATGAAAAATATCCAGATCATGTATATAAACTTAAGAAAGCTTTATATGGATTAAAACAAGCACCACATGCTTGGTATGAACGTCTTAAAAGCTATTTAATTAATTCTGGATTCGAAATAGGAAAAGTAGATCAAACATTATTTATAAAACAATCTAAAAATGATATATTAGTAGTTCAAATATATGTCGATGACATTATATTTGGCTCAACTAATAATAAATTATGTAAAGAATTTTCGGAAATAATGACTAAAGAATTTGAAATGTCTCATATAGGAGAATTATCATGTTTTTTAGGACTACAAATTAAACAAGTTTCGAATGGAATATTTATTAATCAAGAAAAATACTGTAATAATCTTATTAAACGTTTTGGAACGGAAAACACTTCTGCCAAATCAACTCCTATGAGTACAACAGCACATCTTGACAAAGATGAAAACGACAAAAGTGTAGACCAAAAATTATACCGTAGTATGATGGGATCATTACTATATTTAACAGCAAGTAGACCAGATATCATGATGAGTGTATGCCTATGCGCTCGATTTCAAGCAGACCCGAAAGAATCACATCTACATGCTGTAAAACAAATACTATGTTGTCTTAGTTAAACTACAAATTTCGGACTATTTTATCCAAAAATTGTTTGTTCGAATTAGTATCGTACAACGATGCTGATTGCGGAGGATCACGAACATATAGAAAAAGCACAAGTGGTACATGACATTTCATCGGTAAATCGTTAATTTCATGATTCAATAAGAAACAAAACAGTGTCTCATTATCAACTTGTGAAGCAGAATATATTTCTGCAGCACTAGCTTGCGCACAAGTGATTTATATGCAACAGACACTTAAAGATTTTGGAATAAATCTTTCAAAATCAACAATTTACTGTGATAATTCTAGTGCAATAAATTTATCTAAAAATCCTGTAAATCACTTGAGAACTAAACATATAGATACTGGACATCACTTTTTATGCGATAATATAGAAAAAGATATAATAAATCTAGACCACGTACCTTCTGAAAATCAGTTAGCAAATATCTTTACTAAATCATTATTAGAAAATACGTTTATAAAATTGCGACGTGGACTCGGGATAATCTCAAGTAAAGATATATAAATAAAAACATAAAAAAAATTAACTAAAAAGTCAAAACAAAATATAAAAATTTCAAAAATTTGACCATGCTGAGACTTGAACTCATGACCTGTTATGAATAACCTAGGTGTATTAACCACCTGAGCTATTAATGTTTTCTGTTCTAGTCTCTTATGGCCATATTATTGAATAATTACGTGTATTTTATACTACTCTATATGTAAAAATTATCTTTGTACTACTGTATTATTGTATTATAAACTTTATACGTATCATAACTTCTCAAATAACCACAGCCAACAGAATTCCACCGATTCTACATACATTTAGCCTAAAATTAATAAGATTCATTAATCCAGATCCTATTTTTTCTACATATACAACTATAAATAGCAACATTAATTAGCACTCAAAAATTACAATTCTCCATTTGCTAAAATATAAAATCCATCAACTTCAGCCTTTACAAAAAATGTCATCATCATCCACTACCGATTCTATTGAAATCCTTGGCACACCAAAAACACCAAAATACCAGGGTTTGCCATCATCAATTTACCATTCCGGATACACACCTGAAAAGAAAAAAGGGAAAAACACCATTGACATCTCACCAAATACAAAATAGAAAATTGGTGATCCCCATCATTATCAACAGGAGTCTCTTATGCTCACGGGAAATGTATTATGAGCAGAAAATTAATTCCAGACGTATTGGTATAATCGAACATGTTGCAATGAAATTTTGCGGGGCTTCATCACACCCGATTGACGAAAATGCTGTTTCACCAATTCGACATCCTTCGACTTCATCTCCTATGCGACCTCCACAATCTTCAAACTCTTGGGATCGCAACGAAGCATCGAACATTCGTCGGAAACAGCTAAAAGATTTCAAGAGACCAAGCCCAAAGAAATAATTTTTTTTATAATCTTCTTCGTTGTATGCTTAATAAACTTCTTTTACTATGTACGTTCATATATATTTGCAGTAAAATTATTTCCAGTCTAATACATAAACATTTTAAAAAATATTCACATCAAACTACAAATTAAAGTTATATTGGCAAAATAAATAGAACATACACATTTTCTATTTAAAAAAAATTATTATTAAAGATTTGTACAGGTCAGTCGACTGGTGCAGGCTCCCAGTCGACTGGCCCAGTAGATTGAGAATATTCAATCTCGTGCATCAGTCGACTGAGTGCCTGCACCTGTCGACTGACGCTGAAATATTAAAATTTATATAATTGCCAGTCGACTAATGCAGGCCATCAGTCGACTGGAACAGAAGGACTAGAAATAAACATCCTTCAGCTTCAGTCGACTGAAGGCCTACACCAGTTGACTGAGCCGTAGATTTGAAAGGATATTAACCTTTCCACCTACTTTTTCACCCCTCTTTATATTCACTTTACTCTTTTCCTCTTCTTCCCACTTCAGTTTTTAAACTACTCCAAACCCTAAGCTCTACAAAACTCAAATTTTTCTTTTTCAAATCAAAATTAAATGGCACCAAAAAGAAAAGGCCAAGCCTCCTCCTCATCTCAACCACCCTCAACTGAACAAATTCATCAATGGTTGTTTGACGACACCGCAATAAAGCGATGGAGAAGGATGTAAGATTCTAGAATTTTCGAAGGTTCATTCGTCAACTTTCCAGATTTCTCGCCTTATCATATTCAAAAGTTAGCATGCCATAGCAATTTGAAATCGTTAATTGATATTAATAACAATAAACACAAAATTAACCAAATTATGGTTAAATTACTCTTCGCTAATCTCAATTTGGGTCATCAAGATGTTCCGAACCAAGAAGATTGCATATGGAGCCTAGTATGTGGTAAGCCCGTCTTCTTTTCTTTAGATCGTATGGCTCATATACTAAAAACAGACAATGATGGAGTTGAATTGTCTACTATTGATGTCGATTTGGTGGTTAGAGACCGTGTTAGCCATTTATTTCTTGAAGACGATTTGGGTCAATTAAAATCAGTGTCTTTACGACCAAAAGCCCGAATAATTCATCGTGCCTTAATGAAAACCATAACTCCTAGAACCGGGAGTTATGAACTTGTCATGTGCATAATTTTAAAGCCTTGTATGCTATATTTTTGGAAACATAAAAATCAATTGGCTTCGTTTAATACTTGACGACCTTTTAAGTTTTAACAAAGGTAAAATGAATATAATTTATCATGGAGAATATGTTATGCGTCTACTCAAAGCTTGTGAAATTCCGGAACCGGATTCACCAGTTTCTATAATTGGATGTTTAAATGCTCGGACACTAGCTTTAATGAAGTTAACTGTTGCCCGACCACCTCCTATAATTTCCTTTGAAGAATGGACAACGTCAAACATCTCAAGTTCAACCACAACAAGGCGAGTCCTCTCAACGACCATCTCGTCAAACTTCCACTCGGTATCAGCAAGAAGAAATTACAATTCCGGATGAAGGACTTCAACCTCGTGCTGCCATCAATATCATGTACGGTAATCAACAAATCCTTCAATCTAACATTTAAAAAGTGGATAAGAAGCTCGATAAAGTGAAAGGATTTTTAAAAAAATTATGGAAAGCAATATCATGCTCTTCCGGTATTTCTACATCTACTTTGGGCAATTCGGGAAAGCAATCCGTATTCACATGGTATTCTACTTCTTCTTCTGAAGATGATCAAGCTACTACTGATGAAGGAGATGATGGAAATGAAGGATATGGTGGTAGGGGTAAGGGTCCGATGGTGTAAGAAGTTTACCTATTTTTTTTCTTTTTTAACTCAAGACAATTGTTTAAATTCATATGGCTTGTACTTAAGTAGCCATTCTAGTTTGTTTTGCTTTTAAAACATTATTGTCTATGGATATTAGAATATGCGAGTATTTGTTTTCAATTTATATTATCTCTCGCATTACAATATCATATTGCCTATTCCTTTTTGTCGATGACAAAGGGGGAGAAATATTATTGTTACTAATAAAAATGCAGGATAAAAAGCGTCAGAGATTCAGGGGGAATAAGTGTTTATGTTGTTTTATATATATAGTCGAAATCTACATCTATTTTTCAGGTTGTCATCAATCAAAAAGGGGAAGAATGTTGAGACTTGGTTTTGATTCACGAAACAGGACTTTCATCTACAACGCATAGATTTGACGACTGCTACAAAAAGAGAATATATATTACAAGGAGACGAGACTTCAAAACTGATGTATCAATTTCATATTTTGATTGTTTAAGTCTTAGATCAATATTGTTAAAATCTCTCCTCGGCTAAAAGTATATATATTAGTTTATATAAGCATATAATTAATAAAAGTTTACAAGTAATATATATATATATATCTATATATACACAAAATTGTGCATATTGCACAAATTATACCAGCTAAGTCGACTGACCCTGTAGGCCCAGTCGACTGACACTGGGTAAAATGTGTTACATGCATAGTGCGCATATATTTGAATTTGAATATTTAAATTCGTTTGAATATTCAATCGACTGACCCTGTAGTCAAGTCGACTGAATTTCTACAACAGTAATATTTTTGAAAAGACACAACTTTTGTGTAGGGTTGCGAACATTCAACGAAAGAATTCAGGTGCAACACTTCGATCGAAACTCTTTACCGACAGTTGTAGCTTTCTATCATTTATAAATACAAACTCCAAACTCATTTCAAATCACTTTAATCACAATCGATTTCTCTTATTCTCTGATCTAACTTTCTGAAATCAATTTGCTATCATACTCTCGATTATTCCACATAAAAGTAATTTATACCTTTCTATTCTTCATATACTTCAAATATAAACATTTATACTTGAGGAGAAGATTATAGGAAGGGTGTAATACAAGTGAAAAATCCGTGTTATCAGAACACATCAGTCAAACTATTTTCTGTAAGTTGTTAAAGTCCTGTTTTACGGCTCAGGCAAGTGAAGTCCTCTTCGGCTGTTGAGGTGAAATCTTGTTCTGCTGCTCAGGTCCCTGTTCGGCTGCTCAGGGGTTTCGGGTTAAGTGAGGGTTGTTGTTTAGTAAAATTCCAGAAGGATTCTGGGACTGGCCGCAGGACGGTGCTCCAAACCAGTATAAAATATCTGGTGTCATTTTACTATGCTGCTTTTATATTCCGCATTATTTACAGTATTACTATCATTACTATACTCTATATCATCATATATCCATATTACACGATCCACACTGCACTTTCATATCTTTTGGAAATTCTCGTAGTGGAGGGGTTGCTTGAAGAAGCCATTAGAGTAGAGAGTAGAGAGCTTGAAGTTTTGAAGAGAGAGTTTGAATTTGAAAATGAAAGTGAAAAGATGTGATAAAAGATAGTGAATAAATAAATTCTCAAAGGACATGTTCTCTGGTCAAAAGATGCCATTTTAGGAAATTGAACGATGTGAAAAGGTGGAGGGAAATTCAACCATTTGAATTCAAATTTTGAATTTCAAATTCTGTACCCATGTCGACATCATGGTAGGGACCATGTCGACATGTGCCTGTGAATTTCTATGATTTATTTTTCTTAAGTACTCTATCATATATATATATATATACTTATTATTTTTAATGTCTACATATATATCTGAAATATTATTAGAATTATAGTATATTCCATAATATATTAATATATTTAATAATAATAATATAGTAAAAAATTAAAAATTCAAATAACATACCAATTCAAAATCAATCAATCAAGTAATCAAGCATCTAATTCTAAGCATGCAATTTCAACCAATTGTATTGTAAATGTGTACCTTTTTCTGAGTCCGTTTCTCTGAATTCGTCGGAGTCGTGAACTGTCGTAAAACATTAATTTGAATTATCTATCTTCTTATCATCATCACTTGAGGACAAGTCCGAGTCATCTAGAGTAGCAGTAAATGCACGCTTCCGTTTCTTTGCTGAATCATTGTCTATAGGATGATTTTGACTATCTGGATATGGACAATCTCTTTTGATATGGCATGTTTCATCACAGTTGAAACATTTGACATTGTTTGGCACTACATTCTGATTTCCGAAGTTCTTA
Source organism: Allium cepa (assembly GCA_030765085.1). NCBI lineage: Eukaryota > Viridiplantae > Streptophyta > Magnoliopsida > Asparagales > Amaryllidaceae > Allium > Allium cepa. The sequence goes on along the minus strand of CM060941.1, from coordinate 763,795,282 downwards.
TAGTTGTTTCTCTTGAGATTATTCATCTTTCTGTATTTCAGAAATTTTCGAAAATTCCTGGTCATAAAGGCTATCTCTTCATCATTATGGTTGTTTGAGTCTGATCCATCAGTTAATGCATTAAATGCCATTGATTTCTTTTCAGATGCTTTGCTTTCTCTTCTCTCGATCATTTGGACTTCAAACGACATTAGATTTCCAATTAATTCTTCTATCTTTAAGGTACTGATGTCATTTGCCTATTCGATCGCAAGTGTCTTTTGATCCCATTCTGGAGCAAAAGAATTTAGAATTTTTCTGACTTGATCTTCTTCCGAAAATTCCTTTCCTAAGGATATTAGAGGATGCACAATATCCTGAAATCTACTATACATATCTGAAATAAACTCACTAGAATTCATTTTAAATAATTGAAACTGATTTGTGAGCATGAAAATTTTGGCATGTTTAACTTTGCTAGTTCCTTTGTGAGTAACTTGCAAAGTTTTCCATATGTCATATGTAGACTTACAAATTGACACTCTATTAAATTCATTCCTATCAAGTGAACAAAACAAAATATTCATTGCTTTATAATTATTTTGTGCAACAGTCTTTTACTCAGCGGTCCACTGTGCAAAATCAATCGTGGGTTCAAAATATTCAGTTTGTGTGATATTCCAAGTTTCTAATCCTACAGATTATAAATATATTTTCATCCTACATTCCTAATATGCATAGTTACTGCCATTAAAAAATAGTGGTCTGACAGTAGACTGACCTTCAACAAATAAACTAGTGACAGGGATACTTGTGTTAGTAACAATACCAGTGTTGGTAGCCATTTTGAAAAAACTTTTCAAAATTCAGGTTATGAAACTTTGAAAACCTTGCTCTGATACCAAATGTGAGAAATGCGGATTACAAAAATTAAGGCTAGGAAAAACACTAGAGGGGTGAATAGTGTTTTAAGGAATTATTAAATCATTTTGATTTTTTGTTAATTTGAAAAAAAATGTAAGCAGTATTCAGACACAGATATGATCACAGAATCAAACATAGATGCAGAAATAAAGTAAAAGCAGTAAAGAAAGAACACACCAAATTTTATACTGGTTCGGAGTTACCCTACATCCAGTCCTGCACACAAGTATGTATTTCCTTTCAAAAGCAATTGTACAATTACACCTTCGATTTCAAGGCCATGAGGTACACCCTCCAGATTCACAATCCTTTGGGTAGAGATACTTGATTTCCCGGGCAACAAGTTCACCCAAATGATTTCCAAGGCTACAATCGCACCTTTTCTCGCTTGATTGATTTCCAAGGCCATAATCACACCTTTTCTCGTTTAATTGATTACAAAGAAGCCTGTAACTCTAAATAGCACTGAGGATCTTGTTGAGAAAGTGATAGAGAATCAAACCAGAGATAATCTATTTAGATTCAATGTTGATTTCGGCAGAGTAATGGTAGGAATGTGTATAAAGAAATGTGGAAGAAGAAGAAGAGAAATGAAAACTAGAAAATATATATGAAAATTCATTGAAAACAACCCCTATTTATAGAATAACAACAGCCATGTCCATTCGTGAAGAGATATGATGAATAGACACTTCTTTTGAAATTTAAATTTTGAAATTAACTGAAACTGTGTCGACATGGGTATATTGAGTATGTCGACATCCCAAAGGAAGTTTTGGTGATTTGTTTTTCTTTGAAAATAACTTTTATCTTATATTAAACTATTTTAAACTTTTATAAATACACTTAACTATAGTTAAAATACATAAATAAATATAGAGAACAATATATATAATTTTACTATAATTTTATATTTAAATCTAAGTATAAATATTAAAAGTTAAATATATTATTATTAAAGATAGTTTTAAAACTAAGGATAATTTGATTTTGAAAATAAACATTATTTTGAGGCTAAAAGTATTTAAAAATCAGGATAGATGTTTTTGATTCTTTTAAAAGGAAGGTTTTGAAATCATTTTTAAAACAAGATAATTTTGTAAAATCATTTGAATAAAAAGTTAGTGGATACAAAACAATGTTCCACTAGATTTTTCGTAGGTTCCATCCTACTTAGGGTTCCATCCCCTTAACGGGCTCGAAGTGGATTCCATTCACGAATAAATTGGATTTTAAGATGCCAGTGTTTTTCTAGGAGTTTTAACAAATTCCTAACTAAAAAATAAATTACTTGAAATCTTAAAATCTTGATAATCTTGATATTCTTGATACTCATGAGTCTTCAATCTTGATATCTTGAATCTCTATACTGTACAGTCTTCATTCGTGGTACATGCACGGTTAAATCCTGCGTATACATATATTTCAAAACTATAATGTTAGTATTTATATTTTATAATTCTATTCTAAGGTTGTTGTCATCAAAACCATCATCTCGTGGACTAACACATACGAACGAATTATGTTTCGAAACAAGTTCCATTATGATCCAAATAGGGGTATAACATATAGAACGCCATGCCGCATGTCTCGTTTGGAGTTCGAGATTTTTGAACGTTTAAAGATGAATATTTTTTAAATTAAAATAATATATGTAGCCCATGCCTAACTCTCTAGCCTATACTCACAAACACGTCGTGAACATACTTTCTTTTTGTTTAAAAACCGCGTGTATCAAAAAGAAAAAAGTTCGTGTTTTTTTTAAAGCCATGGCCGATCTAACGGCCAGCAGCCATCACGGCCGCCTGAGGTCTTTCCAAGCCTCGTCCCTAACTAGTTAAATGCTTGGCTAGGGGAGACATGGTGGATGGATGGTTGGATTAGTCGATGATGGCCGAAGGCGATTGGAATTCGAGAATGAACAACGTTCATTCTATTTGCATTTTCTCGAAGATGGCGGCGTTTTGGGCGACGATGCCGGCATCTTTGGGTTCGTCTAGGTCATGGGGTGATTCGGTGATGAAGCGATGGCGGTTGGAGTGGTAAAGCGATGGCGGCAAGGTGGTATTGTCGATGTCGATTTTTGTTAGCGGCAAGGGATTTTTGAATGGGGATGGATTAGTTTATTTAATTAAGGTTTAAATGCTAATTAATTTTTTGTTGATTATAGTTTTATTGCTTAAAACGTTCATTAATCCATATCAAATTCATACAAGGTCCAAATCAAACGAACGAGCTGTGTTGCGTTATTATCGAAAAAGATTATGCTATAGAGTCGGATTGAACGAGATTGGAGCTTATTTGAATTTAGGCTAAAGTCGAACAAGCGTTCGGTTTTAGTTTGAAACCGAAATGTTTCGATGGAAACGAAAATTAATGTGGGTTTAATTCACATTTAATTTATTGTATCATATCAATGATATTATAAATGTTTATTGATTTCTTGGATGTTAAGTAAATTGTTTGATTGATTGTTTGGTTGAATTTCTGTTTGGAAAAAGGATGACATAATTAATTTGTTCGTTATAAACCCATATATTTATATGAATACTATCCACAACCATTGTTTTGTAGGTAAATCTGTTGAGAGACCCAAAGGGGATCTCTCGTCAATAATTATTTATTTATATCCTCATGATGTTATATTGATGGTTAATTGTATTAAATCCTGATATTCATTTAACTTGTTAGTTGTCGTTATAGCGATGTTACTATATCGTCGTTTATTAAATTTCATCGCCGAAATTTGTTCATATGAACTTGAGCTTATGTGTCCACTAAACGGAATATTAAAATTCATTAATCATTTTGATTTATGATAGTTAAAAAATTTTAATCATTTTAACTAATGATTTTGAGATTAATTAACCAATTTAACAAATGATGATAAAAATTGGTTTATATTTAGATTTAATTAATCATTTTTGTTAATGACGTTTTATACTTAATTAATCATTTTAACTAATGATTATTTGAGTTTAATTAATTCTTTTAATCGATTATAACGGAGTTTAATAATTTATTAAACTTAATTATTTATTTTAATTAATGATAATGGAATTAAATTAATTATTTCAATTAATGATGATTGAAATTAATAATCATTTTAATTAATGATGTTTAGAAGTAACTAATCATTTTAAATAATGATATTTGAGTTTTATTAATCATTTTAATTAATGATTGTATTAAATTTTATTAATTATTTTAACTAAGGATTTTTGAAATTTAGTTAAATCATTTTGATTAATGATGTTTTATAATTAAATAAATCATTTTAACAAATGATGTTTCAGTTAATCATTTTAGCTAATGGAGATTTGAATTTAATTAATCCACTTAATTTAGGATTACTTAAACCTAACTAACTATTTTAATTAATGGAATTTAAAATTACTTATCATTTCAATAAATGATGTTTGTGATGATTTATTCGTTTAACTAATGATTATTTGTATTTAATTTATCTTTGTAATTAATGATATTTAAAGTTGATTAATCAATTTACTAAAAGTGGTTTAAGAAAATTAACTAATATAATAAAATTGCTTTAATCAACTGATTTAAGATTAGTAATCTGATTTAATAAAGATTTTAAAGTTAATATACCAATGTTATAAAAGTGTTTGGAAATAATTATTTGTTTATCAATGATAATGGATTTGTTTATTTAAAATAGATTTTAAATGTGATTAATTATCTTTCGAGATAATTAATATTGTTTTAAAGTTATAAAGAGTAATTGGAACTGATTATTGGGATGTTAAGTTGGATAATATTCTAGATGTTCGGCCTGATGTTGCTTTAGGCCTTCGGTGTCACGCACTTGGAAAATTATTCTCTTAACATTATAACAATCAGGAACTACTTCTAAAAGTGTTTTACTAGGGTGGAATATGGAAATTAAGCACAAGTTCGATTCTTTTTTAAAGGTAAAAGTTTGATTCATTTATGGAAATGAATTATTTTCGTAAAGTGGATCACTTATATGGAAACGATTTACTTGTATAATTAGCACTAAACATCGAAGAAGTAAGCTTGTCACTATTTCAAAAGTTAAGAGTTATTGTTGGACATGACTTTGAGTAACACTGCATTGACTTGTTCGGTATTATTGTTAACCAAGAAGAAGAACATGTTTGAATTCAATGAGTGGTGATAAGTATACAAGACTTAGGATAAGTATACAAGACTTAGTTTTTATATACGATCGTTTTATATCCTTGATAGTTTGTATCTCAGTATCGGCTACTTTAGCTTCTTTTGTTATTGTCATTCTAAGACAATTTATTGCTCCGCCGAGCTTTGTTATCCTTTGTCGAAAATGACTAAAACCAAAGCATGAAAAATGAGGGCGCACCCTCCGAGTCATTATTGTGTTTCATCATTCTAAGACGATTATCGCTCGTTTTGAGCATTGATGTCCAACACCGAAAAAATTAAAACCAAGGTGTGAGTAGGAGCCATGCCATTTGGGTCGCACCCATCAGGGTATGTTCACATCATCTAGAGAGGTTTTGGCATGCATGTATTGATGTGAAATATTTGGATGCTCGTGTAAAGCAGGGTCTAGCTTGGAAGTTCCCTAGAGTGACGTGTGTGCTCTCAAGTATATTTTATCTAGAGGTATGCTTTCGTAGAAGGGAGGAGAACCCTTTTATTACGCTGGATAAATTCATTTTACCGATTTGATTCAAACCTTTGAATCGGTTTTTTTGTAATTGCAACGGGAAGATTCAACCACCCTTCACAATGTTTTATCATAGTTATTTAGTCCATTCTATTAAGTTTGGATTGTTACCTTATTTAGTCCATTCTATCAAGTTAGACTGTTTTCCTTGTTCTATCCATTCTGTCCAGTTTGGATTTTACTCGATTCATTTCCATTCTTTCAAGTCTAATTTGATATTAATTATACCCATTCATATTTGGATTTGATCTTGATATATATTTTTGCCCTTGCTTGTATGGATGTTATTCTTGTGAGGTAAAAAAACCATTATGCCTTAGTGGTGTGGTCTCATAGAACTTTTAAATATGTTCCCCGTTATTCGAGTTATCTCACCATGGTATTTCCAGACTGATCTGGGTGTTATTTATTCATAATACTTAGGTCAGACCAAGCATTTTTCCGGGTTATCTTGAATTTTTGGAGATCGTGAAGGGGAGCTGAAGATTCATCTATCGTAGTATTTTATTTTCTGCTGTATTATATATTATACCTATCGACATTTTTAAGGTTGGGATTTTATAACTGTCCAGCTGATAATGTTAGTTTTTAACTCTGATACACTTTGTATGTTTGGAGGTTAACAGTTTCTACTGTCATTGTTACATTATATGTTGTCGATTCTGCTATGAGATTCTGTTTTTCTCTGTTCTCTGTTCTTTTGTTTTTTTGATTACCCTAACAACCTACCCTTTTGTCGATTGGATCCGTGACATTGGAATACGGTGGTAGTGTTCGGTATCGAACAAAATGGTGGGACGTTACATACAATTTTTAGCCTACAAGTCCAATTTACATTTTAGGAAAAAAGGTATAGATTTACAATGATATATGTCTAATATTATATAAAATAATATAATTTCTCACTCACCTATTTATCTTTTCAAATCTGCAGATCCAATCCCTGTTATTCCAGTTTGACTCCCTTCTCTCCATATTTAGATTCATACGCCTTAAGTTTGTACAAATTTAACAAAGATCCAAATTAGAAAGAGATTTGGAATTTGATTTATATTTTAGATCCTGATATACAATCTACCTTTGCTTTGGCTATTTGGTTTGACCATATTCTCTTCCTCAATCATCTTCTACGGTTCTCCAATGGTATATACGTGTAATTTATAACTATTTCTAAAGAATTTAGACTTTGGAAAACAGAAAAGGCAGAGCTCGGCGTCTCTCTAAAAATATGAATTTAGAAGTGAGCGTCCAGGTCAATATAGGCGTTCAAATCAATGTTAGCCATTAGATTAAAATGTATTAAATCCAAGGTGCTTGGCCAAATTAATTGCCGCTTTTACACAACCAACGGTCAACCACTCTATGCCTTAAGGCGACTGCTATCGGTCGATCTGAATGCATTTTAGGTCGACCTTGTTTGTATTTCTAGCGATGATTATTTAGTGTTGTTCATTTTTTCGATTTATTTCTATTTTTTCCTCTAATTTGATATGATTTGTTCCTCTTTATATGTATTCCCTCTGAATTCATTCAACATTAACATTTCTTAACGTCTAAGTTTCCATTAACGCTAGTAATTAACATTAATTAATTTTTATTATCATAATTACATATATAATTATTTTCGATCAAAAACTTCAAGCGTTAATATTTTTTAGTTTGAACTACGATTGAAAAAATTTATATATCAAAATTGATTAGCCGTGAACCCAATGGAATAACCAAATTTTAATGTTTATAAAAATTCTGTTTTTTAATTTTACATTTATTATTTAATCGTCGTAAAATTATGGGATGTTATATTCTCCCCTTTGAAAGAATTTCGTCTTTGAAATTCCTTAAGGATCGAACAATATAACATAATATATAACCATTCTAAACTAGCCAATCAATGTGTATGCAATCAATTTTACAACCAATCGTGTACAAATGCACGGTATGTCACAACATATGCGATATGCATGCAGAATAATTCTAATCGGCACCTTCTACATGAATGCATCTTTTAAAGAAATTTTGTAAATAGATTCCAAAACAATCCAAATATATTGGCAGTTCTATATGTGTGAAAATTTTGAAATCAAAAACTTGTTTTGCATCCAAATTTTCCCATCGAATAGAGGTATAGTCCAACTAATTTTACATCTAATCCCTAACATCCACAATCTTAGCAACCATTACAAAAATCCTTTTAGAAAAAGCCAGTTTTTTAAACCTATATTCTTATGCTGCAAAAGGGATTAGATAGAGAATTCTATATTTCCATCATTCTCTTATGTACCCTTTTTTTACTGTACTTTGGAACCTTTTCTTTTGCCCCCAATTCTCTTTCAACTTTTCCAAGTGCGGTCTGCATTAGTAAATTTTATTTTAAATCTCCAAGATTTTAAAATAGAATTATTTTAAAAATGGTTTACTTCGTCCACCGACAAGGTACAGAGAAAGTGAACCCATAGCTAAAACAGCTTTTTTGTCTCTACCCGTATTTTATTTTACTTTCAGTTCTTCTACACAGTAAAATCCGTACTTCCTTACTTGTTAACTTTTCCCTATGCTAAGCATGCAGTTTTTCAAATTAAAAAAGAATTCAGCTCAAAATCGTTTAAATTAACTTTAAAATATTTGGAAAAAATTTAAAATTTTAGAAACCTATTTTATCAAGACTTGTCGTAAAAGTATTTTTGTCAAAACCGAGAATTTTGAACAAAAGTTTCCAAAAGTATATATTTAATTTTTTCAAAATGAATTATGCCACATCCTATGTAATCGGGATTTAATCAATGTTTAGGTCCATAGTGGACTCTATCCTACAACTCGATAAATTTCAATTTTTCAAAACTTTTCTTTTATTTATACAACAACCAGCATATAATTTCATTTATAAATTTTAGCTTTTAAGGTACAGGGACATTATTCTGTGGCTTCACAACAAACTTCCCCATCCTACGCCTACCAAAATTTATCTGCCCAAAACTTTTAAGGCTTTTGGTACTTAACATTAATTTTCTTCTGGTAGCTAATTTAATAAATTACCTAATTTATTTTATAAACTTCCATCCTTTTTATTTACTTATTTTGCATTAGTTAAGTGTCTACAAGAGATTTCCTTACTTACACAGTTTTCCAACTAATATTGTGGTCCACCTTGAAACCAATTTCAAAGGGAACATTTCTCATGATATCGTATCCGTTTTAAAGAAACAACTAATGCTTATAATCCAAACCTCAAAGAAACTACTACTGGAAGTTGCCCGTCAAAATCAACTAACATATATGATGTTATGGCCCTATCTTCTTCTTACTGGTAATTACATGGACCTTCCCAATGTGCCATCATTCTCCAACCCTTATATCTTATCTTTCCTTTATGGCTTCTGATGAATAAGGTCTATCCATTACTACACCCAATCATGGAATGAACTGTCATCCCCATATTGTGGTAGGTGAAAAATACAAACTATGCATATAGAACAACTCATTGGCAACTGGCTTGGCGAAATATTTTTTTCCACCCTCTATCTTGCCTTTCTTAAGTTTGAGTCTACCAATATAGTCTATGTGTATTTTCCATCTCATTACCCTCTGTTAACATCTTCCTTTAATCTAAATCTCTTGATGGCACTCTCAAATCTTGGTATTTACTTTCTTTACCTTTGATTCTTCATACACGCATATCCTAGTACTTGTAGAATTGCACTTTACTACCATTTATCATTCCTTTGCGGGTTCTTATTATGACTTGCACGTATGTCCGACCAAATATTCCTAGGTTCTTACCAATATTTCATACACTCTATAGGGATTTCTTGTTGGTACTCCACGAGTAGTCATCGCTATCTTCTTCATAGCCTTGCTTTTTACCCCGTCTTACCTGGACAGTCATTTCTATCTACTCCATATTAAAAAAATTGGTTTGGTCTTCGTTAATTTTCTTCAAAACTTAAAACTTAAAATTTTTGAAGCATTTAATCCCAAAAATTTTATCTTTAAACATACAACTTAGAAACTTTTTAGCAAATTCAAAAAAATATAACTTAATGTCTTAACTTTTTAAAGCTCTAATTAATATTTTAAATGTTCTTTTCCTTTTAAAGACCTTTTTCAACTTTTTCTCCTTAAACATTGGGATTTTTAACTCCAACCATTTATTAAAATTTTCTTTTAAAAAACTCAATTGTTATGCCAAGCCATTTTTTCTTTTTCAAAATGTACTTTACAGTATTTTTATACATATTTTACAATTTTTAAATAATAAAAAATGGAATAGATAAAAACAACTCTCGTTCTATCATTTTCTTATCACTTATACTCTCTACATCCAATCCTTGGCGGAGTCTCTAATTTCATGTGAGAGGGACTTTTAAAAGATATTTGCAACAAATGCACCTAACAATGGAAAATGTCCAATTTCCTTTGTTTTGCCTTTAATTTCCTTTGTTACTTCTAATTAGGTTACTCGTATAATTTTTTAATATAATCCCTTAACGTTATTTCTAATTACTAGCATTATTATATATGTAAGTTCCTAATATTGTTTTTATTTACATTTTACAATGCTATTACTATTCAACCTTCCTCCACCTAAACTGCTCTTTGTTTAAATTGCTTCTACTTATATAGTTTTCTTCTCAATTGACTGTCTTCAATATCGGACCACTACAGTGCGTCCACCTACTACTTTGTTTTTTGGTTTCAATCATCTTTCGTATACTATTTAACCCATTTAAAACGTATATTGCTTCCTATCTTCCACCCCTAAAAAGAATTTTTTCCACTTAAAATTTTCATCTTAGAAAAATCAACGAGCGATATATGCACTACTATCAAAAGAATTAACCTTTTTATTAAAACCCATCAATAGTTACTTTTATTCCAAAAATATTTAATTTTTCTACAAATTTTTTTATTTAACATAACATAATTATCTATATATTTTTGAAAATTTAATGCTTACTTTTCAAAAATAGGGTTTTTCTACTTTCAAATAATTCCTTTGAGAATTATTCAAATATCTTACATACATATTTTCTCAAACTTTTATATTAAAATCCTTTTATATGGGGTTGGACTCAAAGTGGATTTTAGTAATTAGAAAGTGGATTCTATTTTTCCCTACTTTCGGATTTTTCTTCAAATTGTTGACTATCTTCTTTCAAATACAAAAAATGGCTATTATATTGGAGTGACTACTTCCACACATGGACTTTTACTTTACCCTTATCTAGACCTTTAGTACATCATGAATTGGCATCATATGATGATCTACAATCATTGGGCTACCTGGAGCCCAACTAGAGAGTTACGTACCATCCAGCTTGAAGGACCTTCCATATGCTGCACTCATTCTCTTCTTAAGTTAATGCCTTTCCTTATGACCAATTTCCCATGGGGTAATCGGGACTGGTGTACATCTTCAACTGCATCGATTATTCTAAATCATAATCAACTTATCCATATTTCAGTGTATGGTTGCAATTTCTTTATAGTCGGAATTTATAGGATTTGGCATATAATATATTTATATTTATAGGCAAAATACAAATACGTTCACTTAACATTTCCTAATTTTTCAACATTGACTAACCTAAGCTCTAATACCAAATGTAACAACTTGCAACCCAATGGGCCTGAATTTTTGCTAAATTGGAAACTCAAGTCCACCAAAGCACGAATCGTTGGTTTAGTATTCAGCAAATAAACAAATAAATACATATCAAACGAATATCCATATACTTCATGGCAGAATAGTAAAGTGTAATGACTCGGAATTTTACCACCTAGATTTGTGAATATTTAATAAATTTTAAATATTCAAATAATAGATTTTATAATTAAGATATAACTCTTTTAAAATAATAACAAATGATGGTAAAATTGATTTGTAATGGCCTACAAATTTGCCACTATGAAATAGGCTATTCAAATATATTTTATATAATCAATAAATAGACTTTTATTAGCAAACAAACCTATTTTAATTATTTAATATTGATGACAAAATAGTTATCGTTTACTAATATAGATAGTTCAAACAAAAATAGAAAATGCGACCGAAGAATGTTTTTCGAAATTTTGACTTTTCGACACCCGAGTCATCGAGAGTGTTATGCACACTTGTGCAACATGCACACATTTATATATGTTAGTGTTAGTATTTATTAAGCATACTTATGTATATTAACCTAAATATGTTTTTATATCTAAGCATGGATGGGACAAATTATGTTATAAAAGGCATATATATACATATAAACACGCTTATATGTACACACACACACATATAAAATCCTATGAAATCCTTAAGTACCCTATAAAATTACCAAGGGAGAGGACGTGTGGAGAGAAGCATGATGGGAGGTACGAAGTGCGTGCATATATATATATTTAATTCTAATCACTTTATGTATGTTAATAAAATTCCTAAGCTTATGTATACATCCTTCTTCTCACCAAATTCCACTTTACATTTCCATTCTTCATTTTATTCATATCTTCTTCTTAAGCTCCTCTATACACTCATGGCCTCCTCACTAAATTTCAAAGAGAAAAAGTTGGTAAAAACATTTCAAAACATAGCTTAAATCACTCTATTTCAATTCCTAAACTCTTCACTTCACAAAGCAAGCTCCATCTCCCCAAATCATTCAAGGCCGAGCCCAATACCAGCTCAGGTTGAGCGACTTCAAGCCCTCCAAGCCTAAAAAAGTCTATATTTTCAAGTCTAGGTGCAAGCTCTTGGTTTGGTGCAAGCTCTTGGTCCATTGCAAGTTCGGAGGAAGTTAGGCTTAGTTTCGGTTCACTTTGGTAAGTAAAGTTCGTATTTTTAAAACTTAAGTTATTAACTTTTCAAAGTTATAAAATTGATGAGCTAAAATATTGCTTAAGTATGTAGTAATGTTACATGTTGTGTATACATGCATATATGTTCGTTTGGTGTTGATTGCTTATGTCGAAGTTTGAGTAGACGATAAAATTATACCTTGAATATTGGAAAAATCGGTTAGTATTTGTGAAGTAATATTCTTGCTTATGATTATGCTATAATTATATGAAGTCGTATTGTGATTGAATGTTGTATCTATTGTATATGGGCTCATGATATGAAGCTAGCGATTCGCTAACCAAAAGTGACATAGAATTCCTTTTTGCGAAAAAGTTATTTTTGTTTCACAACGAAATGTTTTCAAGTTTAAATCTTTGATTTTGGTTTCAATAGTTTATTTTCATGTTTTAAAGGAAATGAAAGTTCAAAGTTAATCTTTTAAGGATTAGAAAATCAAATTTCAAGTTTTGAAAATTATGGGTCTTTATAGCGATAGTCGCTATACACGCAGTTCAATAAAATTTGACTCGTTTTCTAATCCAAACTTGTTTTCGTTCAAAAATCTTTGTTTAAGAATGTTTTCTAACTTTAATTAAGTGATTAAAGAACAATTATTTATTTATTTATTTATTATTAATTGACTAAATAATTAACAAAGGTAATTAGTACTAATCATTTATTAATAATGATTTTAAAAATTAAGTGTTAATCAATTAAGTTAATCATGATTTGTTACTTAATTAAAGTAATATATATTTAAGATAATTATTAATAAATTTTTATTTTAAAGGGATTTATATAATTAATCTTTGATTAAAGTTTAATTATGTTTTAATAAGGTTTAATTAAGTTTAATTACTGTTAATTAGAGTTTAATTGCTATTTACAAGAATTGGATTCAAATTAATAAGATTTTATTGTTTTAAAATCGCTTTGAGTTTAAGTAATCAATTTTGTTTTAAAATGTTTTTTTTCCAACTATGTTTTTAAATCAAGGGATTTTTGTGTCGCTTACCCTTAAGTAAACTCATATGATTAGAAAAACTAAATGACATCTATTAGCAGAACAAAACACCATTCCGCTATTACAATTAAATTGGATATTTACATAAGTTGATTGATGGTTATGTGTTGATCCCTTATATATCTGTTGTTATGTGATTCCATGGTAAACTAGATAAGTAAAATCAAAATAAAAGTACCATTGTAGTCACTAAGCCACCATTTGATTTCATAAAAATAAATATTCCATTTTCTTTTTGAAATGGGTTCAAAATTATTTCAATTTAAACAAGATTTTTAAGGAATGATTTGACAAATGGTTTTACTAAAGATGTTTTTAACTAATGGGAATAGTTTTCCATGCTATGAAAAGAAGTCTTTATAAAGAGTTTTATAAAGAAAATTTGAAATTTATAAAGTGTTTTGGGTAAATGGATTTGAGTTTTTAAGAAAAGAAGATTTTATAAATAAGGGAGATTTATAAAATGGATTTTCTTATTAAAGGAAACTAATTTGACCTAAGGTTATTTAGGAAGTTGTTTGAACAGGAATGGTTTATAAAGAAGTTTTATAAATGATTTGGGTATTTATAAATGAAGTTATAGAAAATGATTTGGATATTCATAAAGGGAGTTTATAAAAAGGTTTTAATATTTATAAGAAATTTGTACAAAAACTTTGGATATGTATAAAAGCAATTCATATAAATGATTTTGAATATTTATAAAAGGTTTTTATAAATGAATTTAGGAGTTTAGAAAGCATTTTGAAATGGATTTTAATTTTAAGTAAAACAGATTCCATAAATGAAATAGATTTGATTAAAAAGGATTTATCGAAAGAAGTATAAAAAGAATTTGAGATATGGGTTTCTCTAAAATGACCTTTTAAAATTGGTAGCATGGAATATCCATTCCACACTTTACACTAAGGGGATAGTGTTTATGGTTGTCCTTACCTCCGGTTTAAACAATATTTTTTAATCCTTATAAACATGATTTGGAAGTAAAAGGTTATTCGCAAATGTTTTGTAAATATACTTATTCAGAGAGATAAGTAAATGAATGTTTTAGACAAAAGTTTTGAAAAGAAATTTATTAAACAAAGATTTTTTTTAGGCTTAGTGGCTGTTATGGATAATGTAACGACCCATCCTTTTTGATAGTTTAAATCGACGATAAACCACATACGTCAGACTTAAACCATTCAAAATGGCAGATTGTTATGGGGTAAATAAGAAAACAGAGAAAGAACGAAAACAAACACAGAATCTCATAGCGGAATGATAAAATATAATAATCAAATAAACAGTCATGAAGCTATTTTTTCAAATACCATTTGATTACAATTTTGCAATACAGAATCAGAGTTACATACATCAGAAATAAATAACAATGCACCGGAATAACATAATGCAGTGGTATGAATATAATAAATGATAATAGTACTAAATCTCTGTCTTCGCCTCCAAAAGCAGTCTTCGATACACTGAAAAACTCAAACTGAGCCGAGCGAATTGAAAAGACAAAATACAGAGTCAGAACTAAAAGATCTTACGTAAGTTAAATCCACAGAAAATAAATATGAGTGTGACAACATCAGAGATGTTTACGGGGTTTGACATGTAACGACCCGAAATTTTCGAAGCCAAAAATTCCAGATAGTTATGAAAAAGAAGAAAGAGATAGAAGAAGAAGAACAGAAACATCAACATCTCACATTCGCAGCGGGTAAAATATAATAATAAATAATAATAGCGTTCAAAAGAATACTATATATGCCGATTACATTTAATATACATCAGAGTGTTTCACATTGTATACAGTCACTGAATATTTACAATTATCATGACTCAGATTAACAATAATATAAATACAGCGGAATACTCTATACGATATCGCCATCCAGCTTGCCTCCTGAGCTCCAGAACGTACCTACCTGAAAATCTGTAATACTCGGTCTGACCCGAGCATTACATCAAAGTAACACCCAGGTCAGGCTAGAAACCAGCGTGAGTAAACCCAACTAACATGGAATACCAAAGCAAACAGCTTATATAAAACCCGGGTAACTTATATCAATTTAACCAATTCTCAATTTACTTTAGACAATGCTTATTTCACATATAACTTCCTAAGTACCAAAACTTAGATAAAATAGTCTAATTCACTTAAATCATTTCATTCTAATCTATTGATTTCATACAATCAATTTATTTTTAATCCAAAGTGATTTCGGGTATTTCCGAACACCCGTTCTCGATCCCTCGGATCTCATGTCATTCTAATCCCAAATCATCCAAATGAAATACACAACATTTCAAACCAGCGATATCAACTCATTCAAAGTATCCCATATCATTCAATCATTCATAAGCAATGCTTAATCACATACAAATTAATTTAATTGATTCTAATTGAATTTTCTAACCACATTCACTTAGATTTATTAATTAATTCCAAAACAATTAATTAATCAGTTCCTCTATATCCATTCATCTTAATTAATAACCTTGGATAATTATCTTCCAATTCCATTCAAGTAAATTTTCTTTAATTAATTTCACGATATTAATTACTCTTTCCACATCAATGAGTAATCTTTAATTACTTCACAAATTAATTAACTAGAATCAATTACGCAAGTTCTTAATTACTTATATTAATTGACTTCTCCTAAGCCACTTATTATAATTTAATTAATCACAATTAATCAAATCTTTAATTACTTCATTAATTATATAAATTAATGATTTCCAATTATATTTTACTTTAATTCAACCTCAATATTTATCATTTTCGATTAATCCCAATATATATAATTAACTATTCTTTTATTTACTTTATTAATAAATCAGTTACTCCTTAACTAATTATCTTAATTAATCTCTTGATATATTTCACAAAGTAACTATATTTTATTAAGTTCATTAAGTAATTATTATCACACCATCAAATGATTATTCTGAATTATTTATACTTAGTTAATTAACTTACAACTTAATTTATTATCTATTTCAAACCGTTAATTTCTGAATTAAATAACCCAAATCATTAATTAATTAAATTAATGATTTATCCATTTCTATTATCCTACTAATTTAATGTATCACAAATCATTAAGTCGTTAGTAACTTTCAAACGGAAATATTTTCTTATTTATTGTTTAAATTTAAAACAACTTAAAATTCCCAATACTTCGAGTTAAGCAACCATTAACTCGAGAACCATCCAATACCAAAATCATCCAATCATCAATTCATAGTGCATATCAAATAGATTAAATCATTCAATCAAATATTTTAATATAACAATTTAAACTCAAATAGAATCTAATAAAGTGAGATTTACTCACTTTTGATTTTGTTGTTTGCAATCCATTCCAATTCGATTTTGTCTTCTCAGTTAAGACCTCGTATAAATATTATATACATTAAATAACACCTGAAATTTAAATCAATAATTCATTATCATTCACTTATTTAATCTAACTTATGAGTTGACTTAAATTCTTAAATTAAAAATCACCTTAAACGTATATTTTAGTCCAGAAAATTTAACAAGTTAATTGAAACAATTTACTGAATTTGATTCACCAAATATCTTATTCGAACAAGATTTTTTTTTTATTTTCCCAAAATAGTAACCATCCCCCTTTCTTTTGAAATTCCATAAACTAAAATTAATTTATAGCTTCCTAAAAATCTAATTTAATATACATATACAACATTTAAGAAAAATTTCTTTACTGTAATAACAGTATCATCATTTATTTATTTTTTAAATTTGCTTCACAACTTAAAATGAGTACAAAATCAAAAATCATTAACTCAGAAATCAAATACGATAGGTAAATAAGGGTTTAAACTCACCACCGTCGCCGAGCTTGCTATCCCTTCGCGACACAAACCCTAGACGCGAACCCCCTAATGTCGATCAAGTGCTTCGGCAAGAGCGACTCGAGATTGCGAGCTTCAATGCCTCGAGCTCGAGTTCGAGCTGCTTGCGATGTCGATCGCGACTCGGCCTCACAGAGAATCCCCCAAATCGAACCCTACTACAATCTCCAGCCGCTCCAACGCGCACGCCATTCAATCGCGAGCCAACTCGCGAGTCATCTCGTAATTAATATTTTTTTATTATTATTACTGAAGTTGATTTCGATAGGAAGGGTTTTTGGACGAACTGAAGATGGGGAAGAAAGTGAACATACGCGGTATCTTATGTAAGAAAATAGATATAGAGGGTGAGAGGCTTCTTGGGTACGATAAAATGAAAATATCTATGACCTTATTCCTTTAAATATTACTATATCTTCACAACGTCGCAATAACTTCCATAAAAAAATTCAAATCCCTCTTAAGAAATGCCGTTAGGCAATGATAAGATTCTACTCGAGTCCCGAACATGATGAAACGTGATCAGAACCTAAGTCGATCGTATACACCAGTTACAGAAGAAAACGATCAGTTTTAAAATAAATCGATTAGAATAGTTCTAAGCGTTTTGAGCTGACAGGGTCAAACGACAACTCTGATTGCTCCGAAAATTGGAATCCGATAATAACCAACTATTACGGATCCAATGGAACTGATTTCGTCGAATTTCGAGACTGTGCCTCGGAAGGCTATTTTAAAATTCCAATTTAAACGATATATCATTAAAATTGAACATATTATCTTTAAATTAAATTTCAACCATTCTATTATCTTCAGTATCATCATAATAGATTTTGTAAGCCTTCAAATTATTTAAACAGGCTTAGAATCTCAGATTCAACAACTTACCCAATTTCAATTATTAAATTCAATATTTAAACTATACAATTCAATGTTTTCATTATCAAGTAAATATTGATATCCTGAATTCAAGTTAAAATTAACTTTTAAATATTTTAAAATCAATTAATTATTCCAATTTAATTCGTTAAAATTTCCGGATCGTCACATTCCTCCCCCCTTAAAAGAATTTCGTCCCCGAAATTACTAGTTAGGAAGAATGGCCCAATACCCGTTTATTTTTCCAAAACTCACAATTCAACATCCTACTAACTATCCTTTACTAAAGATCCACTATTACCTTAAGCAACTTCCAAAACCTTCTATAGTTTCAAACAACACCCCTTTGCTCAATCGTCTAAATTTCAATTAAAAACCAAATTTGAATTATCAAAATTTTCTCAAATTTTTTTTCCAACTCTCTAAATTTCCGAAAATTTTTGCCAGCGTCTCTTTTGCGCGGCTAGCTCGGTACTACTACAAAAAGGCCTCTACGGGCTCTCAAATTTCAAAAGAAACAGAAAGCCAAGTGGCTAGATCCAAAATCCCAATCCAATTCATACAGAACTTAAATTACATACCTTTTTGTCGGGCAATTCACATTTATCTTTTGGAATGAAATCCAATTTTCTTTTCCCTTTTTAATACCTGCATATCTTATTTAGCAACAATATATAATTATAACCTTTTCAAATCATTTACACTTTTCTTACAGAAGTTTTCACATATACTTTTACGCAAATTTGTTTCCCCGTTTTATGCGAATTCAATTCGTCCTCAATTATGCATATTATATTTTATCGTTCATTTACAACTGATTCACATTAGTTTCATTTACTAGTTTACTTAAATTTCCAATTTGAAATTGTTTTGTCGTTAACCAATTTTCTCAAAATTTTCTAACTCCCAAAATTTTCGAAAATTTTTGACAGTCTCCTTTGTACGGAGGAACTTTTGCAATATGACAAGAGATATAAATATATATACATCGACCCACACGGTCGGAAAAAGCAAAAACAGTTTATATTTCCTATTTTTATTGCGTAGGCGTACCTTATTTAGCATTTTAAGCATGCCGCGTATTTATTTTAGCAAATAGATCAATCCAAATCCAACCAAACGGCTTCCCAGTACCTGTACTTACTCAATTTAAACATATAAGCTCTATATAAATGAAGTTTATAACATTTCTCTTACATAAACAACTGTAACACTTCAATTCTAAAAGAAATGCATTCAAAATAACTTCTACAAGCAATTTATATGTTTTCAAAACTAATTCAATTTCTTTCAACCAATTTACATACCATTTCATTCAATTTCAATGGTTTGGAGCTCAATTTCTTACATTCCATTGATTTTTTTTTAATCCAAACAAGCTCATATTCACTTCCAATGATTCAGAATCAATTTTATTTAATCTCTATCAACTCATAGTATTTTAATTACTTTTATTTATGCTAAACAACAGTTATTGTTAGATTATAACTATTTTAAATTAGTTTCAACTCATTCTTCATTTAACTCCATTTCTTTTCTAAAATATTTACGAACCATTCATTGCATTTCATTTCATTTCCGCAATTGTTTCATTCAAAACAATTTATTAAACTTGGCACATCCAATACTTATAAATTCATAACCATTTCCCAAATTAATTCAATCCAAGTTTTATTGAATGGGCTTTCACTCTTATCCGAAGGCAAGCTTCCATAAATTTTAAACTTAAGTGTATTTACTTAATTTATTCCAACATCAAACCTAAGTCTACTTCTATTTGATTCTCATTTAATCAAATTCCATTGAATTTAGCCTGATAATCCAATTCCAATCACATCTTTGATTTAGTTTTTATTCAATCAGGCTTCATCTATTTATTATTTAACTCAATTAACCAATTTTAAATTTTAAATTTGCTTACTCAATTCGTTATCGAATTTATTTTATTAATACAAAGTCATTCTCTATTTATTTCTATTCACTTGGATTTTGCTTTGCAACTCAAACTATTTCTATTATAATCACTTCTCTTATATCCAATCTACTTGCAAATCTCATTAAATATTATTCAAATCACCCTTGAATTTTATTTATAATTCAAACCATCACATTGTTTTTTATCCAACCCTATATTATTTTTACAACATCTCTTCTAATTTATTTCATTATTAAATCCAAGTCGAGTTCTATTTACAATTTGAATTCATTTCCAAACTCCATTATTAATTTACAATCCATTTATTTACCAAAGTTAAATTTTATTAACATACTCAATCTCACAATTATTTAACCAATTAGCTTATTTCCAATTTCTAAATCAATATTCGATTTTAATTACAAATCGCTTCATTGAAATTCTAGTTTGGATTTCCTTTTTATTTTCCCAAAATTCCAACACCTTTATTTAAAATTTTAGAAATGCTTTTAAATTCACAACATACTTAATAAAATAGCTCTTTATAAAAATACTTTTATAACTCGATGTCTCAACCAGTCCATCCTTGTTCTCACAGAAATTCAGTCATACGTTGATCCGGCGTTGGACTAAAAATCTATAAGTACTTGGTAAACCCGTTTTCAACACCCAGTAAAACTTTTGAAAAATAATTTTATTGAAAATATAGGAATCGGGTTTTTGAAAATAGAGGAAATATCTTTGGTGAGAATGCTCTAGGAATCATCACCCCCATCCATGGTCGCAGTTAACCCGATGATTACGTTGCCGTCCCGACAAAATCCACAGATAACTGTAGGCCTTCGCGCCCCACGATTACACCATGGAACCCACGATAGATCGCAGCTGCAACTGGGGTTATGTAGCTATCACAGCAAAAACCCATATAACTGTAGGCATCAGTACCATCGAATTTCGCTGCCAAAAATGAAACTTCTCCACTCCACTTGACCATAGATCGCAGTCTACCGATGTTGCGTTGCCTTCCCGGCAAAATCAAGTGTAGACCGTTGACACTCATCCTCCACACGATTTCGCTATGGTCCCCACAGTAGATCGCAGCGACATCGAGTTACACTGTCGTCACAGCATAATCCAAATGCCTCTGTAGGCATCAACGCCATCGACTTATGCTACCCAATAATCCTCAGGAACTAGTTTTGTCCGGACTCCTCACAGGATCAACTTTAGAGCCCCCCTTGGGGTTCAAGGCAGCACCACCTTGTGGCACTCCTGAGAAGTTCATTTCAAGGGAGCGCCTTTTTTCCCAGAGCCATCATCAAAACATTTTATACTATACATATAGTATCTTCAAATCATACACCTAGTATGTTATCATACAAAGCTCCTTTACACAAAATCGATTATCCCAAAATCGATAAATCCTCAAACTAGGCTTTCCAAATTCAATATTGATTTTGCCCAAAAATCAAAAGCCTTTCCAAATCCAAAGTTTCTCAAGACCCTTTTCCAAAATCCTCATAAGATCCTTTATATATATATATATACATATATATATATAACTTTCAAAAATTTGGATCATTTCAATCTCATATAAAACTCCTTTTATACTTCAATTCTTGTCTCGGTTGGGTATTGAAATTAATAACAGTTGGAACTCCGACCAGTTTATATTTAGAAAATAGCTTGAAAATTTTAAAAATAAACAAGTAGTGGAAAAATAATTATTAGTTTACAAAATAGCTATAAAATAGGTAACTAACTGTAAAATAGTTAAGAAATAGCTGAATAGTTTCAAAAATTGTAGATAATTGCAAAATAGTTGAAAAATAGAAATTAGTTTGTGAAATAGTTGAAAAATAGTAATTAGTTTAGGAAACAATTGAAAAATGTTTAAATAGCTCCAAAATAATGGTAAAACAAATATAATAAGTTAGCTTTAAAAAGAAAGGTTGTATATATTTAATAGCTTAGAAAAATTAAGTTTATAGCAGAACAATTTATATTGGATATAGTCAAGAGCCAACTGTTTACCTCTCCCAACAACTCAATTTAAATTTCCATTTAAATCGACCCAATTCCAATACTAATAACTCCAAATTCCCTTGGACTTGAATTATTCCCAATTCAGGTTGAATCAATCTTGATTCCTTCCCAATTTAAATCAAATTCCATTTAATTTTAATCCTGTTCAATTTTAATTATAATTTCAAATTATTCCAACATAATCCAGTCCAATTTCCCATTTAAAATTTTAAACTTATACATCTTCAACCACCAATCCAATTAATTCAAACCAAATTCAATTTTGAACTAATTCAATTTAAATCTTGAATTTAAACTATCTCGAATTATATAAATTCGAGTTAAACTCTCAAAGGTTGGTTTACCTTCTTAAACCCAATTAACTTTTATTCAAAGTTTTGATCAATTTAATTTCTGAGTTCAATTCTCAAAATTCCATTTTAAACTTTCTTTACTTATGTATTTCAAGGTTCAAATAAGAATTTAGTACAATTTTTTTTAAAAATTAATTTATTATTAAACATTATCTTCCAGTTTGAAGCCAATTCTTAAACAATTTTAATTTACAAGCTTAACCATTCAAATTTATTTTATTTATACAATACCATTCTCAATTTAAAGATGTTTATTAACAATAGGGTGATATCATCCAATTTTATTTTAAAACGCCCACCCATTTAATTTTTAAATCTCAAACCCGTTTTGAGATCACACAAATTCCCAGTTCAAATCAACCATTTAACTTTCCAAGTTAAATCCCAATTTCATCTTGAAATTTCCAATTCAAGTTGTTCATTCACACTTATTTAACTTCTCCCAAGTTAAATTTAATTTACTTAATCCAGTCAACCTCATTCTCAAATTGAATTCCCACTTCAAATTCTTTCCCTTGTATAAATTCAAAACTTATATCACTTTGGGTTCTTATATCACACTTCAGGGAAAAATCAAAACTCAACCCCATAGAGTTTATTTCAAATTATCTTTAATCTTTAATATCATGTATATCCATACATATATACATATTTATTTCTGGGCCCTCTCCAGCCATGTTTTACAATTTTAAATCACCCTGGGTTTTAAATTCAAATCAAATTTCAACAACCCATTGTTTTCGACAAGTCCCAATTATCCAATTAATACTTATTTATTATTTCTCATAACCTTGACCCCAAATTTCCAAATTCTGGGATTAGATTTAGAATTTCATTTTCAATCACATAAATTTTAATTTACTTGTATTTTTGTTCCTACTTAATTTAGTTCCAATTCTAAACTTCAGTTTCACTTTGAATCCATTTCAAGCTTATCTTTATTAAATTTCAGTGTGGTTGTATTATATTATTCCTCAAATTTTAATTCCAAGAATTAACAACCAATCACCTAAATATTTATTAGAAGGAAATATTGCTTTATATATCAAAATATATTTTATACAAAATCATTTAAAATCTTTATATAAGAAAATAACAAGTACGCGCTCATATATATATATATATATATATATATATATATATATATATATTCTCAACTCATTCTAGAGTACTATAGACTCTATTAAATGAGTAATCCCCACCAGAGCCAAGGTTCTCGCTTAACCTTCGGCTCTGATACCAAATGTAACGACCCGAAATTTTCGAAGCCGAAAATTCCAGATAGTTATGAAAAAGAAGAAAGAGATAGAAGAAGAAGAACAGAAACATCAACATCTCACATTCGCAGCGGATAAAATATAATAATAAATAATAATAGCTTTCAAAAGAATACTATATATGCCGATTATATTTAATATACATCAGATGTTCACATTATATACAGCCACTGAATATTTACAATTATCATGACTCAGATTAACAATAATATAAATACAGCGGAATACTCTATACGATATCGCCATCCAGCTCGCCTCCTGAGCTCCAGAACGTACCTACCTGAAAATCTGTAATACTCGGTCTGACTCGAGCATTACATCAAAGTAACACCCAGGTCAAGCTGGAAACCAGCGTGAGTAAACCCAACTAACATGGAATACCAAAGCAAACATCTTATATAAAACCCGGGTAACTTATATCAATTTAACCAATTCTCAATTTACTTTAGACAATGCTTATTTCACATATAACTTCCTAAGTACCAAAACTTAGATAAAATAGTCCAATTCGCTTAAATCATTTCATTCTAATCTATTGATTTCATACAATCAATTTATTTTTATCCAAAGTGATTTCGGGTATTTCCGAACACCCGTTCCCGATCCCTCGGATCTCATGTCATTCTAATCCCAAATCATCCAAATGAAATACACAACATTTCAAACCAGCGATATCAACTCATTCAAAGTATCCCATATCATTCAATCATTCATAAGCAATGCTTAATCACATACAAATTAATTTAATTGATTCTAATTGAATTTTCTAACCACATTCACTTAGATTTATTAATTAAGTCCAAAACAATTAATTAATCAGTTGCTCTATATCCATTCATCTTAATTAATAACCCTGGATAATTATCTTCCAATTCCATTCAAGTAAATTTTCTTTAATTAATTTCACGATATTAATTACTCTTACCACATCAATGAGTAATCTTTAATTACTTCACAAATTAATTAACTACAATCAATTACGCAAGTTCTTAATTACTTATATTAATTGACTTCTCCTAAGCCACTTATTATGATTTAATTAATCACAATTAATCAAATCTTCAATTACTTCATTAATTATATAAATTAATGATTTCCAATTATATTTTACTTTAATTCAACCTCAATATTTATCATTTTCGATTAATCCCAATATATATAATTAACTATTCTTTTATTTACTTTATTAATAAATCAGTTACTCCTTAATTAATTATCTTAATTAATCTCTTGATATATTTCACAAAGTAACTATATTTTATTAATTTCATTAAGTAATTATTATCACACCATCAAATGATTATTCTGAATTATTTATACTTAGTTAATTAACTTACAACTTAATTTATTATTTATTTCAAACCGTTAATTTCTGAATTAAATAACCCAAATAATTAATTAATTAAATTAATGATTTATCCATTTCTATTATCCTACTAATTTAATGTATCACAAATCATTAAGTCGTTAGTAATTTCAAACGGAAATATTTTCTTATTTATTGTTTAAATTTAAAACAACTTAAAATTCCCAATACTTCGAGTTAAGCAACCATTACACTACTACAAACATGCCATTTGAATCGCCTCATTTGAATCGGTTGAAGTAAAAACTGATGCAAATAGAACTATTTGCATCAGTTCTGTCTTAATAACCGATGCAATTGGTACGTAGAAAGCAATAGATAACAAAAAAATCAAATTTGCATCAGTTGTTCCCAACAACCGATGCAAATACGTCGATGCAAATGCGTCGATGCAAATAGTTGTAGTTGCATCGGTTTTAAAGTCAACCGATGCAGCTAAATTAATTTGCATCACACTTTCGTTAATTCCCGCCATCCTAATTTTTTCAGCCGCCTCTTGTATTCCCATTTGTTTCCGGTAGTTCACCTGCCTCAAAAAAAAAACCCTAGACCTGGAGAAAAATTGGATCCCTAATACGCCTCCGCAATTATCCTACATCAAAAATGATATTCCATCGCCGCATCAATTCTATGTCTTCTACCTCAAGCTCGTCTGAAAATAAGCTGAAATCGCACATCCATTTCAATAAGCTTCGCTCGTTGCTCAGTATTCAAAGACTTGAGCTAGTTGCTTCAACCTAACGTTTATTTAGCTAGCAGGCTCTACTGCCATTTGAGGCTGATGTGCTCTTCAAATCTGAGCCTTATCCCTTTTTGTGTCGCTGTTTTCCCCCCTTTTCCAATCTGATACATTGTACTTCTGTAATAATAATCGTTCACTATTAAATTGATAGCCGACTCTTCGATTATTTAAAGAATTGAGTTGTCGGAAGGGTGGCGTGGAGGTAGCGCGGTAATTTTCTCCTATATTAGGTGAGTTTCCCTTTACCTTCTCTTTCCCTTTAGCTATTGCATCACTTTTACTAACATTATTTACTATGCAGGAACTTCTTCTAGTTTTGTGAGGAGCATGGCCACTGCCCGATGTCCACGCAACCCCAGAACAGTCAGATAAATGTTGATGTGATTGGTGAATATCTGTAGAACATTTCTAGCTATGTAAGTACGCTTCTACTTGTTCATGAAAATTGTTAGATATCCAGTAGTTTTGAAAATGATTATTTGGGTGATTTGAATCTCTGATTTATTTTATGAAGATAATTTCACTTTCGGATGCAATTGATTTCCATAATTGTATTCTGTCAGTTTCTTGTGTTGATTGCAATCTTATGCTTCTTTCTTTTCAAATGTGATAGATTACTGCAGTTAGTATTATGCATGCTAGATCAAATGTCCTTTAATTATTTCTGAATTTATTTTGGATTTGCTAAATGCTGGATCATATGCTTCGTGATTCTTGAGAATGTCCCAAGTGTGGTTTTGCTTTTGCTGTTTCCTAGATATGCTTTGTAAAATTACAGTCAAAATAAAGAAGCTCTATGCTTTTTGAAACTTTTTTGTCGAATAAGCATTGAATTTCTCCCTTTTTTTCCATTTTCTACATATTTCCCTGGTTGTCAATCTGTTTAATAACAAATTTGTAGACAGTTTATTTAGCTGCATCAACCAGGATAAAATTTTAAATGAATTAAATTAACGCTTATTTTTATAGTATAAATATATATCATATACACCTTCAAAATGTAAAACTATTACTTAAAAAATACCTTATCTCCCTGTTTCCATCTCGTACGTCATCTGTCAGTCTCTAAGTTCTTACAATTTCTTAATAAGACAATCATGGTAAATGTTGCTATAATTATAAATGTGAGTTAATCTTGCTTTTCAAATGTCAATTGCAGTTCTATGCATGAAATGTTTTACTGCTAACTTATTTGTCGATTTTAATTGATGGGTGTCAAGGTCATAATAATTTCTGAAGAGCCTCACTATGTTCATCAGTGATTAATTTAATTTGTTAATGCATTGTTTCTCATCATGATTGTCCCATAATTGCAGGAAAGAATACAGAGTGAAATGGCTCGTTTGTATAAAGTAGCTGGTGTAAACCCTTTAGCAAGTTAGTTATACATTCAATGCTAATGTGTCAGTGTGATTCTTGTTTGTGCACGTTTTTTGTCTTCACAAGTTTACACCAAACATGCACAACGAGAGTCAGTATCGATACATTGTTGAAGGCAGTCTTCAGAAACTTGTATTATAGTGTGGAAACAAGCATGCCCCAACCCCCCCACCCCCCACCCCCCAACCACCTCAAACCCCAACAAACCAAATTCTGTTCACTTCTCATTCTTATTCCTTTCAAACTCACTCACTGTTCTTCCTCTGTTACTTGTATAAAAATCAACTTCTGTCCTAAGTCCAACCATATTGTATCCTCGGAATGCAGTAAAATTTTCTAGTTGTGTCTTTAATGTTTCCGTATTCATAAATAATGCTGCCAGTGAGCTTCCTGGAAAAAAATGAGCTTATTGATTTTCTGGAAATTTGCAAAAGCAGGGGTTATGAATTTTGTAAGATAATTCACATTCGTATTACACAGGTTTAATTTTGTATATGTTTGTGGTGCCCAAAACCTTATCAATCAACCTTTTGTTATTGATTTCATGAAAATGACAACTCATATTCATGAATTATGAAGTATTAATTAAATGGAATTGAGATGTATTAAATTAATAAACTAAACTAAAGAAATTAGTGTTAACCTGTTGTTTTTAGAAATGGTAACTTAGATGATGTAGAGGTGGTATCTTATTATATAAGATATCATTTGCCGCTTATTACTAGAGCATAGTTTATTTTTGATATTAGACACCGTGCAGAAATCATATGTCAACTTGTCCAAAATAATTATTGCTACTTGGCTAGAAGTCTGAACTGTAACTGAAACAGTATTATCATTTTGTATCTATCAAGGTAACAGTTTATGTAGAGCTTTGCTTTGCTAGTTTTCCATATGTTCAGAATTGGTAAGTAACATCATATAAACTGTTATATAATCAAGAGTTGGATTACGATACTAACTGTTTACTTGTTGAGAATATGCAACTTCACAGAATGATAGCAGCTATTGTATGCGTTTTATAGAGTATCCAATGACAGTTTAACATATGACCATATTTGTTAATTCGGTAAAAAGGAACAATAACGAAAAGGTAACAGATCAAGAATTTTGGATAACATTTTAAAGAATACATCCTATGCTCTAGGCTGTTATAAAGATTGTAATGCGTCCTTTTATATATAAAATAATATCCCAATAATGGTAGGGAATGTATGAAACCTAAATTAATTTTCTTTCTACCATTTCCATGTTCAACTTGTTATCACTAGAATGCAACATTTTTTCATGTCTACCTTTTTTATTGTTGCAGCAATAATGATCCATACCTCCCTCCTATTCATTTACTTCAATTCTTTTGTTTTTTTATACCAAAAAATTCCAAAACTAAATATTATTGACTGAATTTAAAATTCTTTTGTTGCAGCAATAAAGATCATCTCTGTCAAATTTTGACTGAATTGAAAATTTTTGGACGTGTCAAATAAAATACAGAGTGAAATGGTGGTCATGATTGTGCTCGCGTAAGGGGTTTTGGAGCTGCTGTTGTGGTTCACTGTTGTAATGGAATTTGGACTTTTGCGGTTATGGAGATGCTATCGGCGGTGGTTATGGGATCGCAGATTGCAGGTGGTATTTGATTTTGGCTATCAGAAGAGCAATACTAAACACGTAGCTGATGATACAAATAGCGATAAATGGACTTGGGTTCTCTTTAAAATTGAGGTTGATGTGCCAGAAAATGGTGAAATCATTGCTAAAGCGGTATGTATTATTACTTGTGGAGATTTGTCCTTGAAGTTGGTTTCTAGTATTTAATATTTTGCATGTGAACTTGAAGATGGTTATTGAACTTTATGTAAAAGAATGTCGGGTGGACTGGAAGGAAACGCCTCAAGCTCATGTCATCATATTGGATGTGCCAGGTACATTACAAACTTGCATTCAAACCATATACATTTATATATAACTGTGTTTGCAAATATAACATATAAACTTCAGGTAGCTCAAGTACAATTCTTCTGCTCCACCATGAGGTATTGAAAAAGTGGACAAATTATAGAGTTGATTACAAGCAGAGGGATGGCAACAGAAATATGAATTGAGTATACTATCTTTATCCACCTGTGGTTACTATAGTAACATAAAGAAACAATACACAATCACAGTGTAACTAATTCTTTATTTTCACTGCAGGGAGATATATTATTCTTATACATGAGCAATGATATTCCTATTGTCCATCGCGTTATTCGTGTAAAATTCCTTAATTTCAGTGTCATGCAGCTTTTTTTTCCCATACTTACTAATGTGCCTTCTGTATCAATCTTTGATATTATCGATAGCTAAGTTGCAGATGAATGCTATGATGTTTTTATTATACTTGTTTGTTTGTAAACACCATACAATGACTAGTACTTGGTAAAATAATTTGTTCATTTTATTGTATGTAATTTTATAGGTTACAAATAATTCAAATCATTCACCCATATATAGCACATTCTCAATTTCTTTTTTTTCTTTCTTTCTTTTTTTTTTCTTTTTTTTTGAAGCAGCAAAGGCCGACGCTAAACTCTCCAACTCATGCTCAAGTGCTTGTGGACCAATACCATTGTCAGCATCGATCGCTTTAAAAGAACCAGTACCTAAATGAGTAAGTTGTGGAGGTCTGTTCATCAGAATCTTCAGTTGCTCCAATCAAACGGGACCAAACTAAAATCTGGAAATCGAGGCTTTCCCTTCAAAACCAAGCTTTGAACATTCGGGAATCTACTTGTGACTCTTGACGGATCTATTGAGTAACAGTTTTCGATGAGAACTTCGTATCTGGTCTTCGATTCCACTTCGTACCAGTTCTTGCAGACTAATGAAGCGGCGTTACGGTCGCGACGGCAAGTGAGGAACTGTAGAACGTTTTCGAGAACGCTGGAGAGGACACGGTCGGAGAAGGGAGGTGGGTTGTCGGCGGTCGGCGAATGAGGCCGAAGGAGCTTAGAGGAGCGATCATCGTCATCATCGTCGGACATGATCATTTATTTGTTAAGGTTTGGTTTCTTTTACAATCTTAATTTGTAGAAAGGTTGTGTGAGATTAGATATAAATTGAGATTTGAGATTTGGAAATTAAATAGTTTTTTAAAACGAAGAGGAGATGAGAGTGAAATTTTTCACAAACTCTCAGTTCTGGAGTTTAGTTGATTGGGTAATCTAATGGGATTCTTTTGGTGGAGAAACCTTTATCTTTCTTCAATTTCCTCAAAATTTTGTTAGTCATTACTGTTTTAATTGGTGGCAAAATCCCCAGTTTTGCTGGAA
Organism: Allium cepa; assembly: GCA_030765085.1. NCBI lineage: Eukaryota > Viridiplantae > Streptophyta > Magnoliopsida > Asparagales > Amaryllidaceae > Allium > Allium cepa. The sequence goes on along the minus strand of CM060941.1, from coordinate 763,764,694 downwards.
CACTTTTCTTTTCCAGCTTGTTCCACCATGTTTTATTCATTATATTGTTACTACTATAGCATATATACTAATACCAACATTCTCATTTTCGATGATTGCATGCCCTACTGTATTATTAGGAACAACATTTATTATTCTGTGTAGGGTACAAAGTGACAAGTTTTTTAGATTCTTAATAAACCTATTATCCTATGCTGAAATTAAATCAGAAAATATATTACATGGTCAATTTGAAAGTGTGCTAATTTATTTAAACATTAAAGAAGCTCATGTGATAATAAAGTAAATTGGCAGAAAGATGATATTAAAGTGTTATCGCTTGTGCTTTGCAAAAATTAGTGGAGGTGAGAAATAAGTTGTTATTACTTGTCTATATCAAGATTGCAACCTACAAAAGAGACATTTTTGTAGTTTAGATTCCCAGTATTTGCTTCCTAAAAGCATTTACTTTGACATTTGACTTAGCAGTTAAAGTCTTATAACAGTTCTGTAATATTACGTCATACTTAATTAGTTACATGCTTTGTCAAGCAAAATATTTTTTAGTTATATGTAAAAATAGTATGTTAATGGAATTGTTGAATCCAAGCTCTCTTCTCACACATACACATAGTAGTTGTTAATCAAACATATATATAGCATGCGAAACCAACACCTACCAATACTTGCTCATTAATTGTAACGACTCGGATTTTGCCCACTCAAAAATCGACATCCATACTTCATATCGTATTCGAATGCCATAGATTCGACCGTTCAAATCCGATTCGCCGGAGCTTATAACAATCATTAAGTAAACAACACAGCGGAATAAAAGAATAATACATTGATATACAGCTTTGATACAATATCTGATACAACAGATAATCCAATAGATATCGATATACATCAGAGATATGATACAATAAACAGCAGCGGAAAAGAAAACGGTAGATAACATCTAGCAGCGGAACAAAATAACTCTAAGATAATCTTCAGGGAAGAACTCCAAAGATAACTGCAACTCCATTTCCAAGAATCAATCCAGCAATAGCTCGAACTCCCTATAACATATCACCAAGCTCAGCAACACTGGTGCGATCCAAAGACTGAACTAACTCCAGATAATCCACTATATCTAACTATCTGTAAAACCCAACTCTAGACTGCTCGTGTAGAAAATAATGAGCACCCAGAGTTTAGGAAAGAAACGATAAACTCCGGATCAGTCGTGGGACTGGTGTGAGCAACAAAAACAGCTTATCTTTAAACAATCAACAAAATATTATAAAGTCAATTCGCAATGCTTTTGAAAAATGAGACTACCATAAGGCCTCCCGCACACACACACAATGCAAACGCAGAATCGGAGGAGATTTCTCCTTATGATAGTCAAAGATGCTTGATACGCATTAAAAAGACATTTGATATTATTACTAGTGCATAGTGTAGAGAAAAATTCATTTCGGAAGTAGAATATAAATCTTAGCCAACATACGACCATTATCGTATGCCTACTATAGCTAACCATGTTCAATAGCAGGTTACCGCCACATTCCATGGCAGGTTATACAACTAATACTGTACAAGTCTCGTATTGTTTCTTTGGATTTCCAACAAATGGTCAGGCCAAGGAACTTCCCATTGCCACATGAGAATGCCTCTGGAAAGACATCCCCGAGAACCAAACCGGAACTCTGCCAACACAAGGCCGGGTTACCCCTAACTGGGTAACTACTGACACGAGCACGCCATTCCCCGATCGTAAACGACCTTTCTCACGGGATCCCGATAACCAACAACCACAAAATAATAAATTCGTAGTAACCACATAGGTTAAATATCTGGGCTCCATACCATGATACCACCTCTATCCAGAAGGAAATGTACATACCCTAAAGGGTGCTACCCCTCATAACCTTGCCGCATCTTTCCTGTTTTGACCATTTCCGGGGTGTGAGGCTCGACGAAGTCACGTCCACAAAAACATACTTTATACAAAAGCCATGCTTTGGGTCAACAAATGATCAACACAATGATCACCAAGATAGACGATCAAATAAACGATCCTATCACAATAATCAACACAATGATCATTTACAGCAACACTCAGCATGTCACATTGCCAAATTGGGAATATATCGCTGATAACTTCAACTATATAACCTCTAAGCTCGTACGTCTCAGAGAAGGGTGTTAAGCTAAAGAATAAATTCTTCGCCACCAACAGAAATATATTTGAAAGAAATCTGCTTTATATCTCAATTTGTAATGTCAGACATACAATCCATACAAGTCTGTTCCGGGTTCGAACAGAACCGCAGGCACTTACAAAGAAGTCCTTGCAACCCGGATATTCACAATCCCGATCGGATTTTCCCATCACTTAGGGAATCTCTATACCAGGAGCTACCCAGTGCAGAGACAATCGATAGGTCATCCTATCGCTTTCGCAAATACCCGGTCTTCATCACCGGTCTTTAAATGCTATCCATAACGTCGAATCACTTATTCGGAATGGGTTATACGACACAAAGGTCCTTTCACAGCTAAACCGAATAGTGAGCACGATATTTTTAAAATATATGGATATTGGGATTTCAATTAAGTCACAACTTAATAATTCAAAACTTTCCTTTTCAAATGGTTTAAACCAATTACCATTTCAAATCTTTATATTACAAAAAGATTTATTTCACAAAGATCAATTCATAAACTTCAGAACCATTTCCATTCCAATTGGATTAACTCCTTAAATCTTTAAATCAAAGATTTAACTCATAGTTTTCAAAATTCGATTAACTCGTTGGATCTTTAAATCAAAGATTCAACTTATAGCTTTTAAATCGTTTTCATAACTTGGAAATTTTCTTTATTTTCAAAATTGAAATTCTTTTAACACAAATTGGACGTTCATTTCTTATGTGAAAGCTTTTTATTATTTTAAACAAGTAGTTTTCGTTTCGAAGAAATTCGATCTTATTTATACAAGTTAAATATTTTGGGTTAATTCAAATTCCCAAAAACAACACTTCAAAAATGGTTTGACTCATATATAACTAGTATAATATCGTTAATCCCTAGTTTCTAATCATAGAATTCAATTTTAAGTATTGAATTCAAATTGAAATTAAAAATATTTAAATTCCAAATCTTAATCAAGTTATTCAAAATAATTTTATCTTTGAAATTCTATTTCAATTGCTTTTCACTTTAAACCCAATCCATTTTCAAAACATTTGAATTCAAATATTCAATTTTATAAATCATTTCAAAAATCTGTGACTTAATCGATTTCCTCGTGAAATCCATATTGGTGTGTGTATAAGTGTGGTCTAGGGGTTTAACACAATAAAAGTGCAACATCATTTCAATCATCACATTTTAAAACACAGAAATATAGTCGATAAGCGATATAAACTATAAAGCTTACCGTCCATACACAGATTCACAGATAATATACAAATGTATCATCCATAAATGAACAAATTATACATACCACAATCTACAGAACAAAATATCACAGATCAGATAGGAAAAACAATTCAAGGCAACTCATACAATACAATTATTCATAAGTAAGGTCAGGCATTTGATAATCATTCATAAACAGGATTAATAAATCGTTTAATCCTAATTAATTCAAGTTATTTCCAATTTAATTACTTACTTATGAATAAATTATCCATTTATTATTTCTCTAAGTAATTACCTTTCCAAAATTATCGAGTGATTATTCTGAATTAATTAAATTAAGAATTTAATTTAAACAGATTTGATTAACCCAATTAATTATATTGAATAATTTATTTCTAAATTACTGTTATTAAATAATTATACTTAATACAATCCACAAATTAATTTATCACATTAATTATCAAGATTAATCACATTAATAAATTATCAAATAAATCTCAAGTAAATGATCCTTATTAACTACTCATAATTATTTAATTACTATTCTTAAGTAATTGAACTCAATTTAATTATTGTTAATTACCCTTTAATTAGCCTTTGAAATCATATAATTAATCACTAATTATTTAATTAACCATTAATTCTCAATTAATTTATCATTTAATTCTCAATTAAATTACTAAATTAATTAACTGTTAATCATTCATTTGTTAACTTAAGTAGTTAATTGCAAATTCATTTATTACCCATCATCCATTACTAATTACAATTAAAAATTTAATTAACCAATCTTTACCCACCGTTATGAAGAAATTTATATAAGAGTTTAAACCCAATTATTTAATTTCAAATCATTTTATGAAATATACGTGAACATTCTAAAGTTGTTTAAATACTTTAAATTTTTTTATAAACTTCATTTATTTCAAACTAGAATTCAAGAGTAAATCTGAATTCCATCTTGACTTCAATAAACATTTTAAAGTTATTAAACAAGTTTGAATTAAAACAAAATTTTATTCTATTCAAAATCTAACTGTACAATCTAAATTTGAATTTGTATTTAGACCTTTTATTTAAACTTGTTTTAAATCCTAGATTTCAAATTTTAAAACCCTTATTAAATTTGCTTTAAACATTTAAAATGGTTTAAATGTTTATATTTTATAAACTGGTTTTATTTCAAATTTGCATCTTAAAATTTGCTTTTAAACCCAGGTTTTAAAACTTGTCTTAAACTTCAGTTTTAAAACCTTACTTCAGTAAACAAACACATATTTAAAAACAAAACAAAACAAACAGGTTACTGTAAAACCTGTACTTCAACATTCGCTCGAGCCTAACCCTCAGGCAACTCAACCTATTTCTCGAGTCGCTCACGCAAAAACTCGAGCAACGTCCCGAGTTTTCTTCTTCAAAACAGAACAACCCAGGTACACGCGACGTCACAGTGCACGTGCACCGCCCTACGACGAACTTCTGGCGATCGACGATCCCTCCAGCAAGTCGTGTTCGACTACGTCAACAACCTCAGATCGAATCATAACCCATATCTGCCCTTGATCGAATTCGAGCATAGCTCGAGAACCTCGAACCCAGACACCCACCACAAACTCGCCTCGCCATCGCAACACCCATCACCTGTCGCCGCGAGCTTCCAGCCATGGCTTCACTACTCACCATACCTCCTTCACCCAAAATTTCGTACAGCTCGGTCATCCCTAGACGATGAACGAAGCGAAAACCCAACCTTCAGTAAAACTAGGTTTACCAGGGGAAACTCGACGCCGCCGCTACCCCCGACCTCGCGACCACTTTCCATTATTTTTCCCATCACCGTGGTACGCTCCTCCACCACCAGCCCAAGCCCCGACCCCTCTGATCAACGAGACCGACCTCGGCGACTCGAAATGGAAAAATCAAACAAACCCAAACCACTCTCATACCACACCATTTAAAATCATCAAATTAGGTTTAAAAATCATGTTATTGCTTACTGATTCAGCTTGCATAACTGAATTTGAAAATTAAAAGATTCGAAAATGGACAAATCTTGAGTTTGTTCAGATGGTTTGGGTTTCCAGAGACCATCTTAAGTTGCTTCCATTTTAAATAAATTTTTAAACTTAGATTATGGTGATACAAACATCTTTCGTTTGAATTTGAAGTTCAATCATCAATCAGAAAGGGAGTTAATGATTTTTTTCCACCAGTTTGGGTTTTAAACTGGAAACAGATGCAAGTTTTAAAACAACAACCTGTATTCTACTTCCAATTTACCCATATACATGGATGATTATATACGCACAAACATACATACATATATGTGTGTGTGTGTATATATATATATATATATATATATATATATCCACAGATTCAAACCCCAAAAAAAAAAAAAGAATGTTACTCACAGATTCACAGCATTGAATTCAAGAACTGGTTTTTAAAACTTAAAGTTGCTCACTGTTTTGAGAAGATGACAAAGCAGAGCATTCCCATTTGAAAACTGCAGTTGTTTTTCTTCTTCCTTTAAAACTTTGTTTTGTTCAAGTTGTTTCTCATTTCAGTTTTTTTTTCTCTTTTCTTTTCAGTTCAAATGAATGAGACTGAGTATAAGAAGATGATGCATATGAAGTTGATATAAAAACAAGTCTACAGGTGATATATTTGAACAACAAATCGGGGCTGAGATGATGTGGTATGGTGTGCTAGGATATTGTATGTGCTTAGGGATGATACTTTGTACTTGCTTTTACTTTACTTTCTAAGCTACAGCCTTGTCCTGTTATCTACTCCATACTTATCTTTTCTTTGCTTTGTTTTTGACTGAAATGATTTCCAGTAAGTACACTGGTTTACATACTCATTATCTTACTTAATTATTTATATGAAGATTTTGTATGCTAGAGATATTTGCTGTTCTATGCTATTTTAAATGCATATGCAGTTTTGTTTCTAGTTTAAGTGTACTAAAGATACTTGTATAAATTCTTTTGTCTTGTTTTATATGCTTACTTTGTTTTCATTTACAAGTGTACATACTTGTATGTATTTTTGTTTTGTAATACTTCCTATATATGTTTACTTATTGTTTTTGTTTTATTCTTGCATTTTAAATTTACATCTATTTTTAGTTTAAATAATTATCATAAATTTTACATTAAAAATTATTGTTTTATATTTCTCTATATATACACATATATTTTATATAACTCAAATTATCATCATTTATAAATTTTTAAATCAATTTATTTATTTATTTTTATACTTGTGTCCAAAGTATGTTATTTATTTTTCAAAATCATTTATTTAAGAATTTATTTAAAATCCAATATATACATATGTATTCTCATATATACAAATTTTCAAATCCATATGGCTTAATATATTTTCTATTTGAATCGGGGAAACTCGCATCATTTATAATTAATTTTTACAAATTTTTATTCAAAAATTCATTTAATTATCAATTTAAAATAAATTAAAATTCAGGATCGTTACAGACTTCCCCCCTTAAAAGAATTTCGTCCTCGAAATTCGCAGGCACGAAAACAACACAGAGATAGACTCAAAGATAGAGAAATATCTTTTCAAATCAAGTTGGATATCAATTCTGCATTTGGCTCACCAAATCAGAACATCAATAATAGATACAAGAAATTATAATAAAATTTCAAATTTTGGTTTTAAACAAAATCATTTTATCGATACAATTCTAATTATTCTTCATATTCTATTAATCAAGTTAACTCAATTTAAAATTTCCAATTTATTCAAAAATTTAATTCTAAATTTCAAATTCATTAAAGTTTAAAATCAAAACTGATAGGAAACCAATGAAGATACGAAATAAAAATTTCCTACAACGATTCGTAGAGCCATCATCACACCGAAACTTCTTTCTGGAGCTGTCGCGAAGTAAATCAAAAGAATTTAGAAACGAATCAAAGAAATTTGATAAGAAAGATTGTTTCCACTGTTGTTGCAGAGTATTGACCAATTATAGTCGTATTCCCCTGTCCTCTATCTCGTTCTCTTCTTGCACTCATACTCACTATCAGTAGATAGTAAAAGAATTTACTGAGGCATTCAAACAGATATCTTAAGGATTACTCATTCTAGGATTTACTTCACCCTATCTCTAATGAGTTACTTAATGTGTTACACTCCTGAGCTAAAGTTCAACCCTTAGCTCTAATACCAAATTGTAACGACTCGGATTTTGCCCGCTCAAAAATCGACATCCATACTTCATATCGTATTCGAATGCCATAGATTCGACCGTTCAAATCCGATTCGTCGGAGCTTATAACAATCATTAAGTAAACAACACAGCGGAATAAAAGAATAATACATTGATATACAGCTTTGATACAATATCTGATACAACAGATAATCCAATAGATATCAATATACATCAGAGATATGATACAATAAATAGCAGCGGAAAAGAAAACGGTAGATAACATCTAGCAGCGGAACAAAATAACTCTAAGATAGTCTTCAGGGAAGAACTCCAAAGATAACTGCAACTCCATTTCCAAGAATCAATCCAGCAATAGCTCGAACTCCCTATAACATATCACCAAGCTCAGCAAGACTGGTGCGATCCAAAGACTGAACTAACTCCAGATAATCCACTATATCTAACTATCTGTAAAACCCAACTCTAGACTGCTCGTGTAGAAAATAATGAGCACCCAGAGTTTAGGAAAGAAACGATAAACTCCGGATCAGTCGTGGGACTGGTGTGAGCAACAAAAACAGCTTATCTTTAAACAATCAACAAAAGATTATAAAGTCAATTCGCAATGCTTTTGAAAAATGAGACTACCATAAGGCCTCCCGCACACACGCACAATGCAAACGCAGAATCGGAGGAGATTTCTCCTTATGATAGTCAAAGATGCTTGATACGCATTAAAAAGACATTTGATATTATTACTAGTGCATAGTGTAGAGAAAAATTCATTTCGGAAGTAGAATATAAATCTTAGCCAACATACGACCATTATCGTATGCCTACTATAGCTAACCATGTTCAATAGCAGGTTACCGCCACATTCCATGGCAGGTTATACAACTAATACTGTACAAGTCTCGTATTGTTTCTTTGGATTTCCAACAAATGGTCAGGCCAAGGAACTTCCCATTGCCACATGAGAATGCCTCTGGAAAGACATCCCCGAGAACCAAACCGGAACTCTGCCAACACAAGGCCGGGTTACCCCTAACTGGGTAACTACTGACACGAGCACGCCATTCCCCGATCGTAAACGACCTTTCTCACGGGATCCCGATAACCAACAACCACAAAGTAATAAATTCGTAGTAACCACATAGGTTAAATATCTGGGCTCCATACCATGATACCACCTCTGTCCAGAAGGAAATGTACATACCTTAAAGGGTGCTACCCCTCATAACCTTGCCGCATCTTTCCTGTTTTGACCATTTTCGGGGTGTGAGGCTCGACGAAGTCACGTCCACAAAAACATACTTTATACAAAAGCCATGCTTTGGGTCAACAAATGATCAACACAATGATCACCAAGATAGACGATCAAATAAACGATCCTATCACAATAATCAACACAATGATCATTTACAGCAACACTCAGCATGTCACATTACCAAATTGGGAATATATCGCTGATAACTTCAACTATATAACCTCTAAGCTCGTACGTCTCAGAGAAGGGTGTTAAGCTAAAGAATAAATTCTTCGCCACCAACAGAAATATATTTGAAAGAAATCTGCTTTATATCTCAATTTGTAATGTCAGACATACAATCCATACAAGTCTGTTCCGGGTTCGAACAGAACCGAAGGCACTTACAAAGAAGTCCTTGCAACTCGGATATTCACAATCCCGATCGGATTTTCCCATCACTTAGGGAATCTCTATACCAGGAGCTACCCAGTGCAGAGACAATCGATAGGTCATCCTATCGCTTTCGCAAATACCCGGTCTTCATCACCGGTCTTTAAATGCTATCCATAACGTCGAATCACTTATTCGGAATGGGTTATACGACACAAAGGTCCTTTCCCGGCTAAACCGAATAGTGAGCACGATATTTTTAAAATATATGGATATTGGGATTTCAATTAAGTCACAACTTAATAATTCAAAACTTTCCTTTTCAAATGGTTTAAACCAATTACCATTTCAAATCTTTATATTACAAAAAGATTTATTTCACAAAGATCAATTCATAAACTTCAGAACCATTTCCATTCCAATTGGATTAACTCCTTAAATCTTTAAATCAAAGATTTAACTCATAGTTTTCAAAATTCGATTAACTTGTTGGATCTTTAAATCAAAGATTCAACTTATAGCTTTTAAATCGTTTTCATAACTTGGAAATTTTCTTTATTTTCAAAATTGAAATTCTTTTAACACAAATTGGACGTTCATTTCTTATGTGAAAGCTTTTTATTATTTTAAACAAGTAGTTTTCGTTTCGAAGAAATTCGATCTTATTTATACAAGTTAAATCTTTTGGGTTAATTCAAATTCCCAAAAACAACACTTCAAAAATGGTTTGACTCATATATAACTAGTATAATATCGTTAATCCCTAGTTTCTAATCATAGAATTCAATTTTAAGTATTGAATTCAAATTGAAATTAAAATATTTAAATTCCAAATCTTAATCAAGTTATTCAAAATAATTTTATCTTTGAAATTCTATTTCAATTGCTTTTCACTTTAAACCCAATCCATTTTCAAAACATTTGAATTCAAATATTCAATTTTATAAATCATTTCAAAAATCTGTAACTTAATCGATTTCCTCGTGAAATCCATATTGGTGTGTGTATAAGTGTGGTCTAGGGGTTTAACACAATAAAAGTGCAACATCATTTCAATCATCACATTTTAAAACACAGAAATATAGTCGATAAGCGATATAAACTATAAAGCTTACCGTCCATACACAGATTCATAGATAATATACAAATGTATCATCCATAAATGAACAAATTATACATACTACAATCTACAGAACAAAATATCACAGATCAGATAGGAAAAACAATTCAAGGCAACTCATACAATACAATTATTCATAAGTAAGGTCAGGCATTTGATAATCATTCATAAACAGGATTAATAAATCGTTTAATCCTAATTAATTCAAGTTATTTCCAATTTAATTACTTACTTATGAATAAATTATCCATTTATTATTTCTCTAAGTAATTACCTTTCCAAAATTATCGAGTGATTATTCTGAATTAATTAAATTAAGAATTTAATTTAAACAGATTTGATTAACCCAATTAATTATATTGAATAATTTATTTCTAAATTACTGTTATTAAATAATTATACTTAATACAATCCACAAATTAATTTATCACATTAATTATCAAGATTAATCACATTAATAAATTATCAAATAAATCTCAAGTAAATGATCCTTATTAACTACTCATAATTATTTAATTACTATTCTTAAGTAATTGAACTCAATTTAATTATTGTTAATTACCCTTTAATTAGCCTTTGAAATCATATAATTAATCACTAATTATTTAATTAACCATTAATTCTCAATTAATTTATCATTTAATTCTCAATTAAATTACTAAATTAATTAACTGTTAATCATTCATTTGTTAACTTAAGTAGTTAATTGCAAATTCATTTATTACCCATCATCCATTACTAATTACAATTAAAAATTTAATTAACCAATCTTTACCCACCGTTATGAAGAAATTTATATAAGAGTTTAAACCCAATTATTTAATTTCAAATCATTTTATGAAATATACGTGAACATTCTAAAGTTGTTTAAATACTTTAAATTTTTTTATAAACTTCATTTATTTCAAACTAGAATTCAAGAGTAAATCTGAATTCCATCTTGACTTCAATAAACATTTTAAAGTTATTAAACAAGTTTGAATTAAAACAAAATTTTATTCTATTCAAAATCTAATTGTACAATCTAAATTTGAATTTGTATTTAGACCTTTTATTTAAACTTGTTTTAAATCCTAGATTTCAAATTTTAAAACCCTTATTAAATTTGCTTTAAACATTTAAAATGGTTTAAATGTTTATATTTTATAAACTGGTTTTATTTCAAATTTGCATCTTAAAATTTGCTTTTAAACCTAGGTTTTAAAACTTGTCTTAAACTTCAGTTTTAAAACCTTACTTCAGTAAACAAACACATATTTAAAAACAAAACAAAACAAACAGGTTACTGTAAAACCTCTACTTCAACATTCACTCGAGCCTAACCCTCAGGCAACTCAACCTATTTCTCGAGTCGCTCACGCAAAAACTCGAGCAACGTCCCGAGTTTTCTTCTTCAAAACAGAACAACCCAGGTACACGCGACGTCACAGTGCACGTGCACCGCCCCACGACGAACTTCTGGCGATCGACGATCCCTCCAGCAAGTCGTGTTCGACTACGTCAACTACCTCAGATCGAATCATAACCCATATCTGCCCTTGATCGAATTCGAGCATAGCTCGAGAACCTCGAACCCAGACACCCACCACAAACTCGCCTCGCCATCGCAACACCCATCACCTGTCGCCGCGAGCTTCCAGCCATGGCTTCGCTACTCACCATACCTCCTTCACCCAAAATTTCGTACAGCTCGGTCATCCCTAGACGATGAACGAAGCGAAAACCCAACCTTCAGTAAAACTAGGTTTACCAGGGGAAACTCGACGCCGCCGCTACCTCCGACCTCGCGACCACTTTCCATTATTTTTCCCATCACCGTGGTACGCTCCTCCACCACCAGCCCAAGCCCCGACCCCTCTGATCAACGAGACCGACCTCGGCGACTCGAAATGGAAAAATCAAACAAACCCAAACCACTCTCATACCACACCATTTAAAATCATCAAATTAGGTTTAAAAATCATGTTATTGCTTACTGATTCAGCTTGCATAACTGAATTTGAAAATTAAAAGATTCGAAAATGGACAAATCTTGAGTTTGTTCAGATGGTTTGGGTTTCCAGAGACCATCTTAAGTTGCTTCCATTTTAAATAAATTTTTAAACTTAGATTATGGTGATACAAACATCTTTCGTTTGAATTTGAAGTTCAATCATCAATCAGAAAGGGAGTTAATGATTTTTTCCAACAGTTTGGGTTTTAAACTGGAAACAGATGCAAGTTTTAAAACAACAGCCTGTATTCTACTTCCAATTTACCCATATACATGGATGATTATATACGCACAAACATACATACATATATGTGTGTATATATATATCCACAGATTCAAACCCCCCAAAAAAAAAAAAAGAATGTTACTCACAGATTCACAGCATTGAATTCAAGAACTGGTTTTTAAAACTTAAAGTTGCTCACTGTTTTGAGAAGATGACAAAGCAGAGCATTCCCATTTGAAAATTGCAGTTGTTTTTCTTCTTCCTTTAAAATTTTGTTTTGTTCAAGTTGTTTCTCATTTCAGTTTTTTTTTTCTCTTTTCTTTTCAGTTCAAATGAATGAGACTGAGTATAAGAAGATGATGCATATGAAGTTGATATAAAAACAAGTCTACAGGTGATATATTTGAACAACAAATCGGGGCTGAGATGATGTGGTATGGTGTGCTAGGATATTGTATGTGCTTAGGGATGATACTTTGTACTTGCTTTTACTTTACTTTCTAAGCTACAGCCTTGTCCTGTTATCTACTCCATACTTATCTTTTCTTTGCTTTGTTTTTGACTGAAATGATTTCCAGTAAGTACCACTACAAGAAAAATGAGTTTTAACAGCAGTCATTGTCAGCGTTTAAAACTTTAATGCTGTAGAATGCGTTTGTGAGAATATTGTTTTTAAGGGTTGAACGCTGACAAAACTATTCGTGCTTATTTTGTTTGCCGCACCGCATACATCAGTGATTATTTCGTTTGCCGCCACTTCCCTCCCCAATTTCCATTCTCAGTTTCCATTCCCTCCCCAATTTCTAGTTTCCATTCCCTCCCCAATTTCTAGTTTCCATTCCCTCCCTTCATAATTTTCATACTTTCGGCCATGCATCGATTTTGATTTCAACAGTAGAAATCATCTTCCTTCATCCACCGCTTCGATTTTGGTTTAGCATCTCTGTCCTAGACTTTGATTTTGGTAACCCTAAACTCAACAGAATGGGAAACTGGTGAGCGTTTTTTCTCAACCCTAGTTTTCAGTTTGGAAATTTAACTGCTTCACTTTATGATTTCGGTTTGGAAACAATAACAGTAAAGTTTGGAATAAAAGCTCAACGTAAATGATTTCGGTTTATGAAAATTGAAGATGAAAGCAAACTTAAGATAACAATTGCCCGAAAAATTTACATCTTTTGCTGCATCCAGCAATTCAAGTGTGTTTCGTATTTTTGAGTTGAGATAATAGTTTCATACCTCATCAATTGGGTTCATTATCAAGTGACGTTAGGTTACTGCGACTTTGTGTTGTCCACTGCATAGAAAACAAACCATGTAAAACACAGTTATTATATTTATATCCTTCATGTTATGTGATAGACATGTTAGCTAGGTTGTTTGCACTATTATATCATATAAGTTCAACTACTACTGGTTATTATTTTGATTGTAGTTTACTTTTAGAGTGAATTACGAGGGTGCAATATCAAAATGATTCTATGCTCGCATATACATATATTTACTTAACATGTTAACTAGTTGACAATAAGTTAATTAAAGTGGCTTTTGAACTGAGTTTGGAATCAGATGTACGTAATTCTACCGAGTAGGGCTTGTTGATTTGTTGAATCCTGTATATAGCATACCACTATTAGAAATGAGCACCAAAGAGTTATGAACATTCTCCATTATGAACATTCCTACACGGCTTCATCTTAAATTGTATGAAACATTATATTTCAAGGATATATTTTCATGCTTTTGAAGTAAATTTGCAATGTGAGAAGAAATATTGGTGATCAATTAACATACTGCAGATTAATCCTTGAATTGCAGTTTCAACTTGAAGTTTCCATAGAAGATGATTATCTTCTTCAAAATGGATGGTGATAAGTTGACTTTGTGGGCTAAGGACAGGCTTGATCAACTTTCCAGCTGCTTCTGCAGTTTGTTGTTGAGGATTGGTGATATTATCAGAGGTTTCTGAGTTGGTGTCTCCTTCAGCCGTGTTGAAATCAATAAAAGAGATAACTAGCTTGATGATTCAGAAACTTGCAGTTGCAAGATTGCTTCAGATGCAGTATGCTCAGGTTAGTTGCAGCCAGAATCAAATGTTGAATGTGTTCTGATGATTTCTTGGCAGGGCAATTACTTTCTTTCTGCCTTTGATTGCTTTCTTGATATCTGTTTTTCTTTTCTGAATCTTCTTGCTTTGGAATTTGCTTAAAAACTTGTTGCAGTCAGAAACTTGTTGATTTCTTTGGCACGACACCTGTTTTAATAAGAAAAATCAATTATGTAACCCAAATGATGAGATATACCTGATGGGTTATCAAGATATCAGATGATGATAATTCTCTGATGATATCTTGACTTCTTTCTTTCTTCAAAATCTGATTTCAATGCCGTTAAGCTTGAAACAGCTCTGATACCATGATAGAGAATTTGAAAAACTATGTTTAGCAAGAGAATTGATATACAATAGCAATTGCTTTTTATTCAATCAGTTTGTAATTGCTTCAGTTTGTACATGATATAGTTGCATTTATAGTGTGCAACTCTATGTGGGCCGATTCAGATACACAGCCCAATTGGCTATATTATACCCGAACCGCTATTTGTAAAATTGGGAAGATTGGGAAGATTCCTAAATTTGATGAGGCATAGTTGAATAGCATAAAAATTGGGAAGATTCCTAAATTTTATGCTATTTAGCTCTTGCCTTATCAATATCATAGGTAATCTGAAGATTCTGGACTTTGGTTAAGCTCCTTTACTGGGCTGGATGTGTTGCTTCACCCTACGTGTGGGACTCCGGTTCATGCTGTGATGGCACAAAGGTAACCTAAATTCTCATCACGCAAAGGTAACTAATAATATTATTTAGTTATTTTCAGCAAGTAATTTCCTTTATGTTATATACCTGATTATTTCTGAAGCATACTGTTCCTAATCCAATGGTGAGATCATTTGGTTAACAGTGAATGGATATTGCTGAACTTTGCATGTCTTAAAAGCCAAGTTAGCGTTTCTCAACTTATAGTTCGAATGAGCTGCAAGTAAACTCCTGCACTTTGAGAATCTGAACATCAGTAGGGGGATTATCACAAACATTCAAATAACTTTGAGAATCTGAACATCGGTTTATAATGACAAATTGAGTTCAATAACATTATAGATTCAATTCTTTTATATTAAAGGTTAAGAAATTTCTGACATCATTGGTGAAACTTTGTAAAATTTTTGTCCAAAAGTATTGGATAAATTTGTACAATTTTTGTCCAAAAGTATTGTAAAATTAAAGGTTAAGAAATTCTTCCATTCATGTATTGGAAAAATTTGTACAATTTTTTGTCCAAAAGTGAAGTACATAATAACAAAGATTGAGTTTATTTTGATCTTGAAAACCATTTTTGGCAGGAACTTTGTAAAATGTTAATGCATTTTTCTTCAAATGTTAATAAATTCTTTTAATTGTTGTAAACCGGTCTAATGATGTTTGTAGATTGTTTAAACTTAACTTAATATTTATATGGCCATATTATATTTACATTAACAGTAATAATCATTTGTTATTCAGACCAAGCTTACCATGAAAGAATATACTAGCAGTACATGTTCATAACTAGTGGATCACATTCATTTTGTCCCCATTTTCTTTTTCTTTATGGTAATTTTCAGTATGTTGTTAATGATGACACCATATTCACCTGTTTCCAAGTTTTGTTGAATAATCGATTTGAGTCTTTTTTAAACCCATTACAGATTTCAGGATTGGACGTCTGAACAGTCACTGAGTTCTGAAAAATTATTCAATGAAAGGCGAAGAAACATATTTGCTTCTATCTTAAGCAATATATGGGGATCAGTCCACTGGTGGATTGATGCATTAAAAACCAGTTTCAATTTTCAGTCTAAATAAGATTCAACTCCTAAGAAACAAAAATATAAGAAGAACGTACTAGATCCTCAAGGTCCATTTCTTCAAAGATGGAATGAATAACAAGATATTAAAATGAAAGAGAGAACCAAGAACTTGATTCGCAGACAAATGCTGAATGAAAGCAAAATTTTCAGGTGAACTTGCCTAATTTCTTGTATTGGATCGGAGAGCAGCCAGTGATCTTGATCATTGGCAAGGCTTGATGATGATCTCAGTTTCAGTTTTCTTGATTTTCTTAATAAAAAAACTGAAAGCAGCCAAATAGTTGAATGATGATGATTTTCTGATAACTCTTCTTGGCATGGCTTGATGATGAACTAAATGATTTAATATTTAGTTCAATCTTTTTCAGTTTGGTATTATTTGCTTATTGTCTTCTGCATTTGTGACTGAAACAAAAATGGTTAAATGTTTGTTTTGTTGCTGTGGGATGGTTTTGAATGACTGTTGTAACTGTTTGTAGTGGATAAGTGCTTGATATGTGGTTGAAGTGGGAAGTTTTCAAATTCAAAACCATTGAAAACCATTTATATGTGGTTGCCTGATCAAAAACATTCCCAGTCTGAAAGTTTTCAAATTCAAAACCTGTAAACCAAGATTCAGAACAAAAGCTGAGTCAAAATCTTCAATCTGGAACAAGGGTCAAGATCAAGCAATTCCAAAAACAAATCAAGTTTCAAGTGATTCAAAGATCAGGTAGAAGTAAAATGCAGATTCAAATTAAATCCAGATCAAATAAAAAGAAAAAAATATATACTGCTCTGTTCTCCACTGACAGGTGAGCAAACTCACTTGAACCCATCTATATGTTTTGATATCTGAATTGATACTTGATGCCTGTGATGATGGATATGGGTGATAACTTGAAATGTTCTGTTATGGATATAAATGCATGTATATAAATTTAGAAATACCTGTGCCTATCTGTATATGTGTGTATATATATCACCCTGTTAGTATTACAGGTTCCCATCCATTAAAATAAATTCGATTGCTCTTCCTATAATCTATTTTAGGCCTTGATCTTTGAGTGAAAAATGGTTATAAGAGTGTGATATCACTTTTAAAAATAGTTTCAAGAATGTATATCTAGTAATTATTCCTAAAATAGAAATTTGCAGTGAAAATCATTTAAAGTCAGAAAATTAAGTATTTAAATTCCAAGCTTTGATTATGCAAAATGATTCGTACTTAAATATGATGATTTTTAATGGTAATATTATAATTTTTAAGTAAGTATTCGAGGAGAATTGGCAAGTCTTAGGTATTTCTTGTCTTGATTGTCATTTATTGTGATATTGCATTTATGAAGTATATTATTCCAAATTGAATTTGAAAAAGGAAACTTTTTTTGGGCTTTGGATACAGAGATAACTTTATGAAGCTTTTTTGAAAAGTGATTGGGTCCATTCTTCTCTGGATGGTGGCTCGCCATTAGCTGCATTAACAGTATGTTTCATTCAAAGTTCAAACGTTAAAATATATAGGCTGATAGCCTGATCGGTATTTTTATTCATAACTTATTGAATTTACTGTTAGTAATGTGGCATGAAAACTTGACTTCTTTCCTTTGAGGTTTATATTACTAAGTTGTTTTTTAGCAACATCATTATTTTTCTTTGGAATTAGTGCAATTTAATCATTAAATATTCAGTTTGTCATTTGTTTTGTTTATGATATCAAATTTGATCCATCTCCCTATTATTCAATGGATTATCTCAAACTTTAGGAAACAAACATCTACTGAACAGTAGTATTATGCTAGCTTTAGGTGCTGAATTATTATGCATTTTACTAGACTTTAAGATTTAGTTGTTAATAAACTTAATTCAATGCATTAGCTTCTATAAGCAAGCATTGATTTCTTTCCCTTCTAACTTCAGATTTTTTTAATAAATCAAAGTTCAAGTTGTGGCAGTATTTACTGTGTCATTGTTTGTTTGGATAATATGCAGGTTGTTGAGATGGTTCGGGATTGGCACGACTGGGCTGAATGGTTCAGGATTGGCATGACTAGGTGGTGATTTCTGGTTTGCTGAGGAAGTGTGGGTATTGTTGTTGTGTATGTTGTTTGTATGGAGATGTAACAGAAAATGCGGTGAAAGAGGAACTGTTTGTATGGTGGAACAGTGAATGTTGAAGAGGCAGGCGATGTAGATTGAAGTGAAGGAGTTTGCATTGAAGTTGCAGTGGCTCGGCTGAAGTGGTTGAATGACTGGGTGGTGTGCAGAGGTTTAGGGAAGTTTGTTCTGGGTAAAGGAAGTGGTGTGCAAGGGAGATTGAAGTAGCATGGTTTTGTAAAGTAGTGTGTTCAGATTGGTGTATGTTGTGGAGGAGTAGAAGGCAGTGGGAGGTGGTTGTGATGGTTTGCAATGAAGGTGATCAAATTTTGATTTGAGGGGAGGAGTTCGTGATAGAAACTTATGGGTTGTTCTTTGCGACGGTGAAAGAGATGTATTTGATTTAGGTGATAGAGATGTATTTGATTTAGGTGTTTTTTGGAGAAACCATTTTTGTTTATGGATATTATTGAAACTTGGTTTATGGATGTCTTTTGTTTATTAATACTGTCTTAACTAGTTTATGTAACTAATTAATAGTTATTAGAACTTGTTATATATACTAGTTGCTTGAATATGCTTAAAATATAGTTTTGGAATATTCAAAAATAGAGTGGAATATTGAAGCTGTTATATAAATAGAAGACAGCGTTTGATTAATGCTGTCAATGAAGAAACAACAACGTTTAATTCGTGCTGTAATTATCTTGAAATTGTCAATAACAGCGTTTTTTACATGCTGTCGAAATAGTTGATGATTCAATAACAGCGTTTTTAACATGCTGTCGAAATTGTTGATGATTCAATAACAGCGTCTAGAAAACATAATACAGCACGTTATAGACGCTGTTGAAAACATTATTGACAGCTCGTAATAAACGCTGTCACAGAGATGTTTCAACAGCGTTTATAGAAACGCTGTTGTAAGTTATGTATATACGACAGCATGTCGTTATACAGCGTTTCTAATAACGCTGTTGTATCATATTACAGCGTTTATCAAACGTTGTTAAAAGCCTTTTGTGGTGTAGTGTACACTGGTTTACATACTCATTATCTTACTTAATTATTTATATGAAGATTTTGTATGCTAGAGATATTTGCTGTTCTATGCTATTTTAAATGCATATGCAGTTTTGTTTCTAGTTTAAGTGTACTAAAGATACTTGTATAAATTCTTTTGTCTTGTTTTATATGCTTACTTTGTTTTCATTTACAAGTGTACATACTTGTATGTATTTTGTTTTGTAATACTTCCTATATATGTTTACTTATTGTTTTTGTTTTATTCTTGCATTTTAAATTTACTTCTATTTTTAGTTTAAATAATTATCATAAATTTTACTTTAAAAATTATTGTTTTATATTTCTCTATATATACACATATATTTTATATAACTCAAATTATCATCATTTATAAATTTTTAAATCAATTTATTTATTTATTTTTATACTTGTGTCCAAAGTATATTATTTATTTTTCAAAATCATTTATTTAAGAATTTATTTAAAATCCAATATATACATATATATTCTCATATATACAAATTTTCAAATCCATATGGCTTAATATATTTTCTATTTGAATCGGGGAAACTCGCATCATTTATAATCAATTTTTACAAATTTTTATTCAAAAATTCATTTAATTATCAATTTAAAATAAATTAAAATTCAGGATCGTTACATTAATACACATATGTATGCTACAGCTTATGTTAAATAGTTTGTTATGGTTCATTCAATTCATTGACAATAGAATAATATTATCGGTGGACATTATTGTTTTGGTTGTCAACTAATTCTAGTTTGTTTGTTAACATACTTTCTGATTTATATAATAAATCATGTATGTGTCCTATACTTGATATATTACTTAAAGTGGTTCAAAGCAAGCCCCAATTCTTCTATTACCGTCAGAGTTATCAAGTTATATATAGATGTCCCACATACTCACTAAATACTTCAAACATAAACAATTACGTAAAGTGGATTCCGATTGTTAATAAAATAAATATAGTGACAGAGCTGATGAGGTTCTGAAGCAGTTAGTTGCCAGTGATGTGGCTGTAGAGGAAGACATATGAGTGTGGTGGTATGGTGACAGAGCTCTTGTGGGTTTGCGATTTGAATGAAGCAGGACGAATTGCTCGATTGGGATGTCCCGAGTTCGAGGGTATAGCTTCAGGTGAGTTCGGTTGTGGACTGTTGGTTGAAGCAGTAATGATATGGTCAGGTGGAGGAGCACTAGATGGTTATGTGGTGAGTTGTTTTGTGATATTGAAGGAATGCAACAATGGAAGGTAGGGAACTAGTGTGACAGGCAGGGTGATGATGTTGTGGTTTGTTTGAGATAGTGGTTGTATGCAATTTGGAGCAGTAGTAGTTGATCGGACAAGGGTGTTGTGTGGGGGTTTATGGTGATCAGGTATGTGCAGTGAGATCTGCAGTGTGGTGTTGAACTGTAGGGTAGCAGTGGGAATGTTGGATTGTTGTTCTCTGGTGAAATGTGTTGCAGGTGTTGAAAGTGCAGAAGGCAGGCAGAATTGAAGTGTTGACAGTGGGTTTTGAATTGAATTGAAGTGATGAAATGTTGACAGTGGGTTGTGGAACTGATGATGTAGAATGGATATTGATGGTGATGGTGTGCCTTGTAATCAGCTGATGATTGGTGGATGAAGTTGCTGTGATAGAGGATGGTATTGGCAGAGACAATGAAATGTATTGGGTATATGCAGTGATATGAATTTGTTGATAGTGGTTGTATGAACTTGCGATGTTTATTTTGGTATTATGTTATTCAGCTTGTATTTGCCTTCAAAATTAATTTTGAATGATTGTAATATTGCATGCAATAATTGTTTGTTATAATCAATAATATATATATATATATATGTATGTATATATATATGTGTGTATATATATATAGTCTATTTGAGTGCTGTAATAATGGTTTCTGAGAATAGCTTTTTTGCATCAGATATAAATAGCTGATGCAATAGAGGGATTAGTTTGCATCGGTTGTTATAAAAAACCGATGCAACAGAGGGATTAGTTTGCATCGGTTTTCAACAGCAACCTATGCAACAAGTTCCTTTGTTGCATCGGTTTTCATTACAACCGATGCAACAACGGAGCTGTGTCCAAGCAACCAACCATGATATTTTGCATCAGTTGTTAGTAACAACCGATGCAAAAGAACCTTTTTGCATCGGTTTCAGAACTGATGCAAAAGTGTTAAGCCTGTTGCATCGGTTGCATATGCATCAGTTGTTGAACTGATGCAAAGGGGGGTAAACAACCGATGCAAATTACCTGTTTTGTAGTAATGTTAACTCGAGAACCATCCAATACCAAAATCATCCAATCATCAATTCATAGTGCATATCAAATAGATTAAATCATTCAATCAAATATTTTAATATAACCATTTAAACTCAAATAGAATCTAATAAAGTGAGATTTACTCACTTTTGATTTTGTTGTTTGCAATCCATTCCAATTCGATTTTGTCTTCTCAGTTAAGACCTCGTATAAATATTATATACATTAAATAACACCTGAAATTTAAATCAATAATTCATTATCATTCACTTATTTAATCTAACTTATGAGTTGACTTAAATTCTTAAATTAAAAATCACCTTAAACGTATATTTTAGTCCAGAAAATTTAACAAGTTAATTGAAACAATTTACTGAATTTGATTCACCAAATATCTTATTCGAACAAGATTTTTTTTTCTTTTCCCAAAATAGTAACCATCCCCCTTTCTTTTGAAATTCCATAAACTAAAATTGATTCATAGCTTCCTAAAAATCTAATTTAATATACATATACAACATTTAAGAAAAATTTCTTTACTGTAATAACAGTATCATCATTCATTTTTTTTAATTTGCTTCACAACTTAAAACGAGTACAAAATCAAAAATCATTAACTCAGAAATCAAATACGATAGGTAAATAAGGGTTTAAACTCACCACCGTCGCCGAGCTTGCTATCCCTTCACGACACAAACATTAGACGCGAACCCCCTAATGTCGATCAAGTGCTTCGGCAAGAGCGACTCGAGATTGCGAGCGTCAATGCCTCGAGCTCGAGTTCGAGCTGCTTGCGATGTCGATCGCGACTCGGCCTCACAGAGAATCCCCCAAATCGAACCCTACTACAATCTCCAGCCGCTCCAACGCGCACGCCATTCAATCGCGAGCCAACTCGCGAGTCATCTCGTAATTAATATTTTTTTTTTTATTATTACT
The DNA here is from genome assembly GCA_030765085.1 of Allium cepa. Classification (NCBI taxonomy): domain Eukaryota; kingdom Viridiplantae; phylum Streptophyta; class Magnoliopsida; order Asparagales; family Amaryllidaceae; genus Allium; species Allium cepa. The sequence continues at coordinate 763,741,886 of CM060941.1, read as the reverse complement.
GAAGTTGATTTCGATAGGAAGGGTTTTTGGACGAACTGAAGATGGGGAAGAAAGTGAACATACGCGGTATCTTATGTAAGAAAATAGATATAGGCGGTGAGAGGCTTCTTGGGTAAGACAAAATGAAAATATCTATGACCTTATTCCTTTAAATATTACTATATCTTCACAACGTCGCAATAACTTCCATAAAAAAAAAATTCAAATCCCTCTTAAGAAATGCCGTTAGGCAATGATAAGATTCTACTCGAGTCCCGAACATGATGAAACGTGATCAGAACCTAAGTCGATCGTATACACGAGTTACAGAAGAAAAAGACAGTTTTAAAATAAATCGATTAGAATAGTTCTAAGCGTTTTGAGCTGCCAGGGTCAAACGACAACTCTGATTGCTCCGAAAATTGGAATCCGATAATAACCAACTATTACGGATCCAATGGAACTGATTTCATCGAATTTCGAGACTGTGCCTCGGAAGGCTATTTCAAATTCCAATTTAAACGATATATCATTAAAATTGAACAAATTATCTTTAAATTAAATTTCAACCATTCTATTATCTTCGGTATCATCATTATAGATTTTGTAAGCCTTCAAATTATTTAAACAGGCTTAGAATCTCAGATTCAACAACTTACCCAATTTCAATTATTAAATTCAATATTTAAACTATACAATTCAATGTTTTCATTATCAAGTAAATATTGATATCCTGAATTCAAGTTAAAATTAACTTTTAAATATTTTAAAATCAATTAATTATTCCAATTTAATTCGTTAAAATTTCCGGATCGTCACATGACATCTCCTATCCAGTGTCAACGTGAGTGCAGTAACTTAAGAGACATTCAGGATTTACGTCTCCTAAGGATCCATTAAACGATCTACATACATAGTACAATACGCTATTATAATAGTGTTATAGTAAAGTATTAAAATACCATTAAGGCATTACACGTATCTCCCTTAACACATTTAATATATTCCCGTAGTCTATATAGTACCGTAAGCTCCTCTATGAGGTTTTCTCAAAGGACACTCCGTAGGTATGGTACAAACCAAACTCGTAGAAGGCACGATAGGGCATGTAGACACGGCATTCGAGGCAATGTCAGGGTAGGATTCTACCAATTTCGGATCCGGACTGGTGGTAACGCTTAGCAGCTACTACCGCCCACCTTAGAACACACTCCTATAATCAAAATCAAGGGTGGCCACCAAATCATCACAATGTCAAAATATGGTATCGAAGAAGCATGTCCGATAGGAGGAATGACCTCACTTGACCCGGTATGGCTCCTGTTTTAGTCATATCTAAGCCGACGCATTGGAGTCAAGGTCACGTAAATACCTCACGTAGAATCGTTCGCCAAACCATCCTACTTCATTTCTGAAATCTCCACCATGTACACAATTGTTAAAGTGGTTTTTGGTATTGGTAGAGAGTACGACAATATCCGATCCAGGTCTCTTTAACAACCAAGCACTTATTTTACAGTGGATGTTTTTTTTTAAATTTCCATAACCATTTCATAATTGATATCCAAATATCATATTCAATTCAAACTGTACCACTTTCGAAATTATATTCACAACTACGTCAAATTCTCATTTCAAAATCATCATATTTACTCAAATATGTCATTTCACCAGCAAATATCAGTTCGAATCCCAACTTATGTTATAACATTATTAAACCTTATTCGCTTTAAAATCAAGACTTTAAACATTTCCACTTTACACCATCTGAAATTTGAAAAATAATTTTGATAGTTATAAATAGTTTAATTAGTTTAACATAGTTTAAAATAGATATAAATTAGGTTAAATAGGTTTAAAATAGATTAAAAAATTTAAAATATATTAAAATAGATTAGAATACATTAAATAGATTTAAAATAGTTTACATGGTTTAAAACAGATTAAATAGGTTTATTAGGGATTAACTAAATTTAAAATAGATTAAATGAATTTAAAGTAGATTAAATACAATTAAAATAGATTAAATAGTTTAAAATAAATTAAAATAGTTTAAAATAAATTAAAATAGGTCAATATAGTTTAATAAAGTTTAAATGATTTAAAATAGATTAAAATAGATAAAGATAGATAAAATAGGTTAATTAGTTTAAAATAGGTTAAATTAGATTAAAATAAATTAAATAGTTTAAATTGATTTAGTTGGTTTAAAATAGATTAACTTATTTTAGTAGTTGAAAATCTTAAAATAAAAATTTAAAGGAACATTTACGGTTTATATTGAGATAATAAAATTTTCAAATTAACATCATATTTAACCATTCCTTCCATTCCAACAAATCTGGACTATGTCCAGATTTCAAATCAAAACCCAATTTCAAATCTTAAAATATCGAATTTAACTATTCCAACTTTTAATAGATTTTCAAATTTACAGTTTCCAACATTTCAATAACTCTATTTCGATGAATGTCCTTTATACTTAAAATTCAACTTTAAAATTTCGATTCAAATCTTTTAAATAATTGCTTAAAACGATTCAATTTATAATAGTCAAATTCTATTTCAAATATCATTTAACTGGATTCAAAATTTAAAGATTTAAAATCATTAAATTTAACGAATCCGGTGTCCGTATATAATTCTCTACCCTATGGTCAAGTGATACAGATATTTATCATTTCAATCTGCAAACATTTTAAATTACGGGTATATATTGTTTCAACCCGCAATCCCAAAATTTATTTCAATGAAAATCGCTTGGGTTTATCATTTCAACCCATAACGATTTTCCCCAATACTCTATGATCGTTCGTGTATGTATCATTTTAGCCTTTAGGGAACTTGTAGTGTTGTAACAATATAAAATATAACATCCATTCATCTAATATCAAAAATCAAACATCCATCACAATCATCATCCAAATCAACCAATAAACATCAATAGATAACTTATTATCATTAACAGGTATTAAATTGACAATTAAATTCAATAATTAAATTAAATGATGATTAAATGCAATAAAAGTCAAATTTAACTGGAATGACAATTTAAATATATCAAACAATAACCAATCAATTTCTAATCACATCATAAATTTAATTTAACTAACAAAAGACAATTTAGTAGTTCTGAGTGGGTTAAAACACTCACCGTTGATTTCAAATCGATTTGAAATTCAAATAATATCCCAAAACCTAACAGTCTCAGAATTCATCCAAACGAATTCCATTTTGTCCAGAATTCCGATACGATCGCAATGCAAGAAACCGCATCCAAATCAGAGCTCGTATGTAACAAGGTATGTCAATTAGAACATTACATGATTTAAAATTAAAAATAAGATAAATAAAACATTACCTTCTCTCATATATAGGCCACGTCATCATGAAAAATGCATCAATATGCAAACCCTAACCAGTTAGGACCACGATCTCACGATAACAAGCGGCCACCACCATCGCCATTGGCCGTCGCGGCCCCAGACCATCACCAGAAACGTCGCGTCCACTCCTTTCAGCACCCTCGACCTGCACGTCATCGATTACGACCCTCATCGGCTATGGAGAACCCAGCTACCGCTACCAATAACTAGCCTTAATTGAATTTTCAATGACAATCTGGCCGATGGTTTGACAAACGACAGGCACCGATGAATTCCGCACGACACATGCCATCCAATCGACAATCCGTTGAAGTTAATCAACTTGCGATGAACGACCGAGAATAATCATCCAATTCTGGCCAAATTGTGATCCGAATCGAAAAATGAATCATTGTAGTAGATTGCGCTCGCCGAGAGCTTCGAATCGATATATAATATGATATTGTTTGAGGCGTTTCAAATTTTTCGATTTGATTTTGATTTGCAATTGAATATAGAATTTTGGATTTTTGCCATTTGAGAAAGGGGAATGGATAGAAGTTGATATATGTATAGAATAAGAAAAATGACTGCTAGAGTTTGGGAAACAAACTATTTATATTAACAAGGCCTGATAAGAAACAAACACATATCCAATCTGTACGAAATGACAATAACGACCCGAAAATCCCGTTCTGCCTCCAAAACGAAAGTGGGTCGTCCCATATATCAAAATAGATGTTCTCAATAATTTTAAATTCAATGGAACAGACTTCATGTTCTAATTCCATCGTAAGAAGAAGTTAGCTTAAAAATCAGCTTATTACAAATTATTTCAATTGAATTTAAATTGATTTCTACGCGTTTCGAGTCTGTACGATCAAACGACAAGCCAGATCACTATGAAACTTGAAACCTTATAATAATTCACCATTACAGATCCGATGAAACTGGTTTCGTCGAAATCCGAGACGGTTGCCAAAATGGTTATTTTCACGTTAATTAAATAATTTTTTATTAAATTGATTAAATCACTTTTTAATTCCACTTTTAATAACTAACAAATGTTATCATTTTTGATTACATAGACACTTACAATAATTTAAAACAAATTTACGTATCAATCCAGTGTTAAATATTACACTAGTAACAGCGTTCAATTTCAACTGTAATTAAACCCAATTAATTAAAATTTAATTTCAATAAATTAATGAAATTTGATTTAAATCTTTTTATTCAATCTATCATTACTCTATGTGCATAGTTAACATTGGTTTATATTTTATTACGTTTATATTTTCCAATTTCATCTTAATTTCCATTAACGTAATATTTAATTACATTTAATTGCAATTGATTTTCAATTTAATTTAACGGACTAAATAAATAAGTAATATATAATAATTGTCACCATTAACTTTTAATCACATTTATAAGTTTATTATTTACAAACAAATGTTATACTAACTTACACAATACTGATTATATCCAATTACAGTTTATTACACGTTATTTCATTAATTAATACGATATTTAAATTATCAATTACTCTTTTAATCCAATTATCAATTAATATACACATTATTACAAGTAATTTATAATCTATAGCCAGTTATAACTTTTTAATCAATTCAACTAATTGGAATTACATTTAAAGCAGTTATCAATTACCTTAAATTAATACTATTACATTTCATTCCAGTTATATTCTTATTATTAAATCATAAATTTTTATTTGTTCCAACATTAAATCACAAAACCTTGTTAAATTAACTATTTTTAATTATCGAAAAGTACGGGTCGTTACACTCTCCCTCACTCAAAACTTTTCATCCTCAAAAAGGGAAAGAAGCAGTTAAGAAATTAATATATCTTATTTAATGTATTAAATTTATAAAAAATTAATTTACAAAATTAACCGATTTAAATAAAATATATCAAATTATAAACAATTAAATCCTTTTATATTCGAGTTAATAAAGTTTGAAAACATTTCTATTTTCACAAAAAAATTCTATGTCCAAAATTCACGAAAATTTCGGCAGGTTCTCCTTTGTACGGAGAGGTCGGAAGAAATAATAATATCAATAATAAACACATATAAATCATATTTCAAAATAAAATATCCCAAACACGAGAAAATAATATAATAATCGTTATAAAACCATAATCCGAAAATGTACCTATTTGTCGGGCAAACAACGCTTTATTTATGAAACCAAAGCAGTAACAATTGTTTCCATAAACCTGTATTTCACTTATATAATCCAAAGAAGTTAATAATTATGTAAAAGAGAATTGATTTAGTTGTTTCAATCAATAGCAGCAAACCAACACAACATAATCAACAAGTACTTACAAACAAAAGCATACAGTCATCACATGCAAATTTAGGAAATCAACCATTCATCTATAGCAACCAAAGCAAACAGTTTGTTCGGGTTTAGACACTTTTAATCATATAGAATGATAAATAAACTACAAAGTATATCATGCCCTCAAAAGTCTTAGATAAAAATTATAGATTATTCATACATTCTAAACAATTGAAGTATCCTTTTCCAGCATCCATAGGCCAGAACAAAAAAAATTTCAAATATCACTTCAGTTTATTCTTATTAATCTACTTTCATGTTATTTATTATTCCTTTTTTCTTCATTCATTTATACAATGCTTATTTAATTAATTTACATTCATCACTTACAAAATTCATTTCCCATTCATTTATACAATGCTATTTTCCCTTTTCATTACTTTACATCCATTGCTTATATTTGCGCCAAAAATAGTCACAAACCCCAAACGTAGTGAAAGCACCAGTGTTATGCACATAAATCCTCAATATCAAACACTCAGATCCAGATAATGTAGAGAGTAAAAGTGAACAAATAAAAAAATTAAAAGGAAAGAAATTAAGAGAAGACACGAGATTTATAGTGATTCGGCTATCTCCGGCATACGTCCACTTTGAGTCGATCCTTTTATTCCGTGATTACAGTTACAAGCCTTGGAAAGCAACAAACAAAAATGACAGAGTTTCCCCAAGCTAGAAGAAGAAGATCCACCCTTTTAGTTGTCATGGAGTTGCTATTCATAGGAGTAGACTGGAAAAATCTGCACCAAAACTCAAAATACCTTTTCTCACGCGTAGGTGGGCCCACTGATCGATCCAAGGTGGTTGGGGATCGATCGATATCAATTTTGTATTGATCAAGAAGTACTTCGATTAGGCTGGATCAATCATGGTGAAAGACAATAGTGCCAAGTCCTTGCTCCCAAAATTTTGTGAAGTTCCAGTTTGTTGTTTGTGAGATATGATCGATCCAAGTTTGAAATTGCAAGTGCAGGCTGATGATTTCGTATCCATCACTTCATATCCATCATTTGGTATCTATCACTTGGTACCCATTAGCTGGTATCCATCACTTCGTATCCATCATCTGGTATCCATCACTTCGTACCCATCATCCGGTACCCATCACTTCGTATCCATCAGCTGGTACCCATCATTTTGTATCCATCACTTTGTATCCATCATCTGGTATCCATCACTTTGTATCCATCATTTAGTACCCATCACTTCGTATCCATCAGCTGATATCCATCACTTCGTATCCATTAGCTGGTATCCATTATTTGGTATCCATCGTTCGGTATCCATCACTTCGTATCCATCAGCTGGTATCCATCACTTTGTATCCATCAGCTAGTATCCATCTTCTAGTATCCATCTCTTTGTATCCATCATCTGGTATCCATCGTTTGGTATCCATCATCTAGTATCCATAGTGATGGATACGAGAGCATCGATATGGGCTAGTTTTTCACGAATATTGATCCATCCATAACTTCAGCATATGAACTCCGATTGACTTGAAATTCAAAGTGTAGCCTTAACGAATTATGTTTATCATTCCCAATCGATCTCACCTTAATTGGATCTTGGTTCAGTTTTGATGGTATCGATTATAGCCTTATTTCCAATTGATCATACGAATATTGATCCTTCCATAACTCGAGCATATGAACTCCGATTGACCTCAAATTCGAAGTGTAGCCTTTCTGAATCTTGTGTATCATTCTCGATCGATTCCACCTTGATTGGAGCTTGGTTTAATTTTGACGGTATCGATCACAGCCCTATTTCCAATCGATCATACAAATATCGATCCATATATAACTTGAGCATATGAACTCCGATTGACCTAAAATTCGAAGTGTAGCCTTATCGAACCTTGTTTAACATTCCTGATCGATCCCACATTGATTGGAGTTCGGTCCAATTTTGACGGTATCATTCATAACCTTGTTTCCAATCGATCATACGATAATTGATCAATCCATAACTCATGAATATGAACTCCGATTGACCTGAAATTCAAAGTGTAGCCTTACCGAACCTTGTTTATTATTCTTGATCGATCCCACCTTGATTGGAGCTCATTCCAATTTTGACGGTTTCGATCATAGCCTTGTTTCCAATCGATCATGCGAATATTGATCCATCCATAACTTGAGCATATGAACTCCTATTGACCTGAAATTCGAAGTGTAGCCTTACCGAACCTTTTTTATCATTCCAGTCAATCAGACCTTGATTAGAGCTTGGTCCAATTTTTACGGTATCGATTATATCCTTGTTTCTCACCGATCTCCAATCCTTATATCCATCCTTTTAGCCAATTTGTTGATATCCCGGCCTTGACCAAAAGGTGGGGTAACATTTTCCCTCCAAAACATGCCTTACGGTAAGAATGCGTGTTTTGAATAGCTTTAAATCCGACATCCAAAGTCCATATGCCATCCATAGCCATATCATCCGATCCATAATCTTCTTGGGTTCTTGCCAAGCGTAATCCACACTGGATGAGCTATTATGATAAATGACAGATAATTTGACGCCTAAGTGTTAGGCTAAATTTTGGTCTCTCTGGACCCTTGCCGAGCATAGTACATACTCGATGACCTAAAATAAGTCGATTCGCCACTTTCGGACGAAGCGACTTACCCCTTAACAGGCATTATCCATACCTGATTACCTTTTACAAAAAACTAGATAAAAATCCAATCAAAATCCAATCTAAAATCCAGATCAAACCAGAAAACCAGAAATCCGTATCAAAAATCCAAACCTGCTAAAAAACTAGCATCCGTGCCAAAATCCAAACCAGAAAATCAACAAAAACAAGAGTCCAAACAAAACTCCAAAACCAAGCTGGAAAAAGAAAATGTCCAAACCAAAAAGAAAACGCGGATTTCACATACTAAGGCATCACGGTTTATCATCATCTCAAAGCACGCCTAGGGGCTATCTCTGTCCCAGTACATGAGTAAGTGACTTAGCCGTCCGTCCAGAGTTTGCTACTTATTCCATACCATCCCGGTCAGTTGATGACCAACCGACCATCTTTCCTGGGCCTTCTACCGTCGTTATTTGAGGTAGATGGTGGCTGCTCCTATTTCAATACCACATTCCGGTCTCGATGTACTACTGCAACCGACTACTCCTTGCGTGCTCCTCAATTATATCCTTTAGATGCTTGCAACTATTAGTATCACGCCCATCAAGGTCATGAAAGAGACAGTGCCTTCCGGATGACCTTTCGCATTTCGAAGGTTCCCTCCTTGCTGGCCTTCAGTACGGAAGGCAATCCTGAGTTTCCATGTAAATTATTTCCAATGTCTCATTCAGTCCTGTGTAAGTAGTGAATTTTGATTCTCCCCAGCGCTTCCTTGCCCTGCCAGAATCGTCATCCGACTTCCTCTTCCCTTTATCCTTATCCTTTCTCGAGCTTTCACAGGATGGTCCTCCATCCTTAACCATGTTTACTTCCTTTAGTTTCATATCCAAACTTGCATCCTCCTGCCTAAGGAATCTTTCAGCCTCATGAAAGAATTCCCCGAGATCCATTGGTGGATCTCGTATCAATGATATCTTGAAATCCGAGTTGTCTCTGACTTCTGACACTGCCACCATTAAAACAATTGATGGATCTGGTCGATCCACCGATGCAATCGCTACATTAAACCAAGTTAGGAAAGTCCTGAGTGACTCTGTTGTCTTCGGTTTCACCGACGTCAGTGTCATCACATTCTTCGGCCTCTTGATATGAACCATAAACTGCTTCAAAAACCTGTCCACCAATCATGTCCATGTCCTAATAGATCCGTTTTCCAACTACCTGAACCACATAGCTGCTATATCCATCAAGTATATGGGGAAACATTATGCCATAATCTCCTCCTATGACCCAGCACTTCCATGTGTCTTGTATACCTCATCAAATGACCGGTAGGATCATTCCTACCATTATATACTTCCAAAGTAGGCAGCTTGAAATCTGGTGGATTCCAAGCCATCCCGATGTCATAGGTAAATAGACTCATGTTAACCCCTTCCAGATCTTTGTTCGTTAGGCCTCTACGCATAGTTCGCTTGATAATCTCAACTAATCTAGTGTTGTCCACCAAGGATTGCCCCCTCGATTCCCTGAGGGAATTCTGGTACATACTCTTCATCACGTTCTCTCGTGCTCCTGCCAGCACCATGTTGTGTGGTGTCACCTAGAATACGTCCACGGATTGGTCTATCATTGTGTGGTGGTGTGCCCCTAAGTCTGGATCCATCCATATTGGTAGTTGTGTGCTGATTGGGGCTGCACCCTGTTGAGCTGCTCCATCTGATTGCCTATTAGGTCCTTTTGTTTCGGCTCGATGGATCTGAACTCCAGCAGCTCCTACTTCTTCTGCTTTTCCAAACTGTCTGAAAAGGTTCTACATCATTTTCTCCTGCCTTTTCAATAATCCTTCCTACATAGCATCAATCATCATCTCCATCTCATCTCTGGTGATGAAAACAGAGGTCTGATTTGCTCTTCAGGAAGCCTCTAGACTTCCTTCGTGCTGACTCCTTACTGTCACTTGTCTCATTGTTAATGGCCTAACCATGGTTCCTTCTAGATGCAATCCTTTAAATATCCAAATTTTAACTCCAAATCCGATGTAGCGGATGCTAGACTTTCTCAGTGAAAGCACCAAAGTGTTTGCGCCAAAAATGGTCACAAACCCCGAACATAGTGAAAGAACAAATGTTTACAAACAAATCCTCAATATCAAACACTCAGATCCGGATAATGTAGAGAGTAAAAATGAAGAAATAAACAAATTAAAAGGAAAGAAAGTAAGATAAGACACAAGATTTATAGTGGTTCGGCTATCTCCGGTTTACGTCCGCTTTGAATTGATCCTTTTATTCCTTTTATACTGTGATTACAGTTACAAGCCTTTGAAACCAACAAACAAAAATGGCAGAGTCTCCCCAAGCTAGAAGAAGAAGATCCCCCCTTTTAGTTTCCATGGAGTTGCTATTTATAGGAGTAGACTGGGAAAATCTACCTAAAACTCAAAATACCCTTTCTCATGCGCAGGTGGGCCCATATGATCGATCTAAGGTGGTTTGGGATCGATCCCCGATCGATCCATATCAATTTTGTATCGATCAGGAATTACTCCGATTAGGCTGGGATCAATTATGGTGAAAGACAATAGTGTCAAGTCCTTGTTCTCTAAATTCCATGAAGTTTCAGTGTGTAGTTTGTGAGATATGATCGATCCAAGATTGAGATTGCAAGTGCAGGCTGATAATTTCGTATCCATCACTTCATATCCATCATCTGGTATCCATCACTTCAAATCCATCAGCTGGTATGCATCACTTCGTATCCATCAGCTGGTATTCATCACTTCTTATCCATCTTCTAGTATCCATCACTTCGTATTCATCAGCTTTTACCCATCACTTCGTATCCATCATCTAGTATCCATCACTTCGTATCAATCACCTAGTAACCATCACTTCATATCCATCATCTGGTAACCATCACTTCATATCCATCATCTGGTATCCATCACTTCATATCCATTATCTGGTATCCATCACTTCGTATCTATCGGCTGGTATCCATTACTTCGTATCCATCAGCTGGTATCCATCACTTCGTATCAATCATTTGGTATCCATCACTTCATATCCATTAGCTGGTATCCATCACTTTGTATCCATCAGCTGGCATCCATCACTTCGTATCCATCTTCTAGTATCCATCACTACATATCCATCATTTATTATCCATCATTTGGTATCCATCATTCTGGTATCTATAAGGATGGATACAAGAGCATCGACATGGGCCAGTTTTTTATGAATATTGATCCATCCATAAATTCAGCATATGAACTCCGATTGACCTGAAATTTGAAGTGTAGCCTTAACGAATCTTGCTTATTATCCCAATCGATCCCACCTTAATTGGAGCTTGGTTCAATTTTGACATTATCAATCATAGCCTTATTTCCAATCGATCATACGAATATTGATCCATACATAACTCGAGCATATGAACTCCGATTGACTTGAAATTCGAAGTGTAGCCTTTTCGAATCTTGTTTATCATTCCTGATTGATCCCACCTTGATTGGAGCTTGGTTCAATTTTGATGGTATCGACCATACCTTGTTTCCAATCGATCAAACGAATATCGATCCATCCATAACTTGAGCATACGAACTCCGATTGACCTAAAATTCGAAGTGTAGCCTTATCGAACCTTCTTTATCATTCCTGATAGATCCCACCTTGATTGGAGCTTTGTCTGATTCTGACGTTATCGATCATTGCCCTGTTTCCAGTCGATCACACGAATATTGATCCATCCATAACTCGAGAATATGAACTTTGATTGGCCTAAAATTCAAAGTGTAGCCTTAACAAACCTTGTTTATTATTCTCGATCGATCCCACCTTGATTGGAGCTTGGTTCAATTTTGAGGGTATCGATCATAGCCTTGTTTTCTATCGACCATACGAAATTGATCCATCCATAACTTGAGCACATGAACTCCGATTAACTTGAAATTTGAAGTTTAGCCTATCCGAATCTTGCTTATCATTCCCGATTTATCTCATCTTGATTGGATCTTGGTCCAATTTTGACGGTATCAATCATAGCTTTGTTTCCAACCGATCATATGAATATTGATCCATCCATAACTCGAGAATATGAACTCCAATTGACCTGAAATTTGAAGTGTAGCCTTACCAAACCTTGTTTATTATTCTCGATCAATCCCACCATTATTGGAACTTATTCCAATTTTGACGGTATCGATCATAGCCTTGTTTCCAATCGATCATACGAATATTGATCCATCCATAACTTGAGCATATGAACTCCGATTGACCTGAAATTCAAAGTGTAGCCTTACCAAACCTTATTTATCATTCTCGATCGATCCAACCTTGATTGGAGCTTGGTCCAATTTCAACGGTATTGATCATAGCCTTGTTTCCAATCGATCTCCAATCCCGATATCTATCCTTTTTTAGCCAATTTGTTAATATCCCGGTCTTGACCAAAAGGTGGGGTAACAGCTTACATAAGTTATTTCCATTCCAGTTATTAGATTATTTATTATTATGTAAGTCTCTTTATAGCTTAATTCACCATTAATAGATATTTCCTTTTCCCATTCTTTTCTTCCATATATAGTATTATTGAATATAAATCCATTTCTAAATCATTTCAACTATGATCATTCGATTAATATAGTATTCACTTTAATTATAGATGACTTCAACCTCAATGAAGTTTATAATAATTTAATTTCGGTATTCATTTTTCATTAGTAGCATTTCCAATAATTAACTTAAGTTTATAATGTTTTATAACATTATAATTTTTATTGATACAAGAAATTCCATTAAACATTTTCATTTCTAAGTTTTTCTTGTATAATATTCTATTACATATTCTTATTAACATTTCAACTCATAATGTTTTGGTAATATATATATATATGTCATTTAGAATGCAATTGAATATTACACAAGTTCATCTTATTCATTTGGTTAACAAAATGTTCAATAGTTACACTTTCTTATTTTCATATCTACAAGTTACAAATTTTCAATTTCTTATAATTATCATTAATCACTTAACATAAATTTATTGTTTTCCATTTCTAGAAGTTTTGAATTATTAAATAGTTAAGATTCCATTCATTACAACAATTGAAACTACTAATTTATAGAAGCTTAAGAACTGAATACCGGATTCCATTTTAAAATCATTTCAAAATTATATATATATATATATATATATAATCATATCTCTTATATATCAAAATCCTATTTTGAAATTTAAAAACTAAGATTGGTTATCAAACCAAGTGTGTAGTAAAACTATTACAGTGGCCTTTCCACTTTGAAACTTGAAAATGAACGTCGACAATGCGTGCACTCATCACTGTAATTATTTTCCAGCGACAGAGAGGGGAATACAAAACTTATTTCTTTTAAAAGTTCTTTTTAAACATTTCTTTCAAGTCATCTTGAAATATTTATATCAGAAAATACTTCTAATTATTATTATTATATTCCAAAATCATTCGAAAGAAGTTTTTAAACTCCCAAAACTTAAGTTCTCAAATTTCAATTTATATTCATTTTATTTGTAAATCTTATTTCACAACCAACAATATCATTTATAAAATGTAGTATTTTATATACAAAATATATAATAGGCAAAATTATTTCATTTACCTATATTTCAAAACAATATTGTGTCGGTCTGCCCTATATAGTATTTAGAAATCCCTATCGATACCATAGCTTCCTATGTACCGACCAGAATTTATAAATACTAAACAGAACAAGCTAACGCAATACAAAACCTTTTATAACACTAGCAAATAAACTCTCTTATATATATACACTCAACGACTCATTTTAGGATACTTCTACCCTATCTTATATGAGTCAGACCCCATAAATCTAAGGTTATCGCTAAACCTCGCTTTGATACCAAATGTAATGACCCGCCCTTGTTGACGGTTTAAATCGACGTTAAACCACACACATCAGACTCAAACCATTCAAAATGGCAGATTATTATGGGGTAAACAAGAAAACGGAGAAAGAATGAAAACAAACACAGAATCTCACAGCAGAATGACAAAATATAATAATCAAATAAATAGTCATGAAGCTTTTTTTTCAAATATCATTTGATTAAAATTTTACTATACAGAATCAGAGTTACATACATCATAAATAAATAACAATGCGGTGGAATAACATCATGCAGTGGTATGAATATAATAAATGGTAATAGTACTAAATCTTTGTCTTCTTCCTCCAAAAGTAGTCTTCGATACACTAAAAATCTCAGACTGACCCGAGCGAATTGAAAAGACAAAACACTCGAGTCAGAACTAAAAGATCTTACGTAAGTTAAATCAACAGTAAATATATATGAGTTCGACGGCGTCGGAGATGTTTTGGGGTTTGACATCACCTATCCGGTGTCAACGTGAGTGCAATAACTCAAGATATGTTCGAGATTTACATCTCATAAGGATCCATTAAATTATCTACATACATCGTGCAATATGCTATTATAATATTGTCTACAGTAAAGTAAAGTATTAAAATAGCGTTAAGGCATTATCCATATCCCCTTAACACATTTTATATATTCCCATAGTCTATATAGTATCGTAAGCTCCTCCCTGAGGTTTACTCAAAGGGCACTCCACAGGTATGATACAAACCAAACTCGTAGAAGGCGCGATAGGACATGTGAACATGGCATTCGAGGCAATGCTAGGGTAGGATTTTACCAATTGCGGGGAAAAACTAGTGGTAACGCATAGCAGCTACTACCGTCTACCTCGGAACACACTCCCATAATCAAAATCAAGGGTGGCCGTCAAATCATCGCAAAGTCATAATATGGTATCGAAGAAGCATGTCCGATAGGAGGAGTGACCTCACTTGGCCCGGCATGGCTCCTGTGTCACATCTAAGCTGACTTACAGGAGTCAAGGTCACGTAAATACCTCATATAGAATTTTTCGCCAAACCATCACACTTCATTTCTGGAATCTCCACCACATACACAGTTGTTAAAGTGGTTTTCGGCATTAGCAGAGAGTATAACAATATCCGACCCTGGTCTTTTTAACAACCAAAGGTTTATTTCACACCGGATGGTTCTTTTAAAATTTCCAAAACTGTTTCATAACTGATATCTAAATATCATATTCAATTCAAACCATATCACTGTCGAAATTATATTCACAATTAGGTTAAATTCTCATTTCAAAATCATCATATTTACTCAGATATGTCATTTCACCAGCAAATATCATTTCAAATCCCAACTTATGTTATAACATTATTAAACCTTATTCGTCTTAAAATCAAGGCTTTGATTATAAACATATCCACTTCACACCATCTGAAATTTAAAAAATAATTTAGATAGTCACAAATAGTTTAATTAGTTTAACATAGTTCTAAATAAATATAAATTAGGTTAAATATGTTTAAAATAGATTAAAATACTTTAAATAGATTTAAAATAGTTTAAATGGTTTAAAATAGATTAAATAGGTTTATTATGGATTAATTAGATTTAAAATGTAGTAAATGAATTTAAAATAGATTAAAATAGAATTAAAATAGATTCAATAGTTTAAAATAAATTAAAATAGTTTAATAAAGTTTAAATGGTTTAAAATGGAATAAAATATATTGAAATAGATTAAAATATATTAAATAGGTTAATTAGTTTAAAATAGACTAAATTAGATTAAAATAAATTAAATAGTTTAAATTGATTAAGTTGGTTTAAATAGATTAACTTGTTTTAGTAGTTGGAAATATTAAAATTAAAATTTAAAGGAACATTTACAGTTTATATTGTGATAATTTTTTTGAAATCAACATCATATTTAACCATTTTTCCATTCCAACAAATCTGGGCCATGTCCAGATTTGAAATCTAAACCTAATTTCAAATCTTGAAATATCAAATTTAACTATTCCAATTTTTAATAGATTCTCAAAATTACAGTTTTCAACATTTCAATAACTCAATTTCGATGAATGTCGTTTATACTTCAAATTCCACTTTAAAATTTCAATTTAAATCTTTTAAATAATTGCTTAAAATAATTCAATTTATATCAGTCAAATTCTATTTCAAATATCACTAAATTGGATTCAAAGTTTAAAGATTTAAAATCATTAAATTTAACCAATCCGGTGCTCGTATATAATTCTCTACCCTATGGTCAAGTGATACGGATATTTATCATTTCAGTTTTCAAATATTTTAAATTTACGGGTATATATTGTTTCAACCTGCAATTTCAAATTTTATTTCAATGAAAATCGCTTGGATTTGTCATTCAATCCATAACGATTTTCCCCTATTCTATATGATCGTTCGGGTATGTATCATTTCAACCCATAGGGAACTTGCAGTGTTATAACAATATAAAATATAACATCCGGTCATCACAATCATCATCCAAATAAACCAATAAACATCAATATATAACTTATTATCATTAACAGGTATTAAATTACAATTAAATTCAATAATTAAATTAAATGGTGATTAAATGCAATAAAAGTCTAATTTAACTGGAATGACAATTTAAATATATCAAACATCAACCAATCAATTTCTAATCACATCATAAATTTAATTTAACTAACATAAGACAATTTAGTAGTTGTGAGTTGGTTAAAACACTCACCTTTGATTTCAAATCGATTTGAAATCCAAATAATGGCCCAAAATCTAACAGACTCAGAATTCACACAAACCATTTTCATAATGTCTGGATTTTCGATACGATCACAATGCAAGAAACTGTTAGTCTGTGAGATGATGGTTTTGATGACAACAACCTTAGAATATATTATAAAATATAAATACTAACATTATAAGTTTAGATATATATGTATATGCAGGATTTAACCATGCAGGTACTAAGAATGAAGACTGTACAATATAGAGATTCAAGATATCAAGATAAAATATCAAGATAGAAGACTCATGAGTATCGAGACTATCAAGAGTTCAAGATTTCAAGGATAAGTATTTTTTTATTATTATTAGGAATTTTTGTTAAAACTCGTAGAAAAGCACTGGCATCTTAAAATCCAATTTATTCGTGGAATGGAATCCACTTCGAGCCCGTTAAAGGGGTGGAACCCTAAGTAGGATGGAACCTACGAAAAATTTAGTGGAACATTGTTTTGTATACGCTAATTTTTATTCAAAATGATTTTTTAAAATTATATCCTGTTTTCAAAATGTTTTCAAAACTTTCCTTTTAAAAGATTCAAAACCCTCGATCCTGATTTTAAATAATTTTAGCCCTAAAAAAATCTTTATTTTCAAAAGTCAAATTATTTCTGATTTTAAACTATCTTTTTAAATAATATATTTAACTTTTAAATATTTATACTTAGAATTAAATATAAAATTATAGTTAAAATCTATATATACTATTCTTTATATTTACTTATGAATTTAACTATAGTCAAGTATATTTATAAAGTTTAAAAAGTTTTTATTTAAGATAAAGGTTATTTTCAATGAAAATCAAAAACACCAAAAAATCCTTTGGGATGTCGACATGCCTAGCATGACCATGTCGACATGGTGACAGTTTGATTCAAAAATTCAAATTTTCAAAGAAGTGTCTATTCGCCGTAACTCTTCATGAATGGTCATGGCTGTTGTTCTTCTATAAATAGGGGTCAGTTTCAACGAATTTTTAATCATAATTTTCTGGTTTTCACTCCTCTTCTTCTTCCTCATTTCTTAGTACATATTCTTATCATTACTCTGTCGAAATCAACATTGAATCATACTCGATTACTTCTAGTTTGATTCTCTATCACTATCTCTACAAGATTCTCAGTGCTATTCAGAGTTATAGACTTCTTTGTAATCTATTAAGCGAGAAAAGGTGTGATTGTAGCCTTGGAAATCAATCAAAAGGGAAAAGGTGTGATAAATCAATTGGGTAAACTTGTGGCCCGAAAATCAAGTATCTCTACCCAGAGGATCGAAATTCTGGAGGGTGTACCTCGTAGCCTTGAAATCGAGGGTGTAATTGTACAATTGCTTTTGAAAGGAAATCCGTACTTGTGTTGCGGGACTGGATGTAGAGTAACTTCGAACCAATATAAAATCCGGTGTGTTCTTTTCTTTACTGCTTTTATTTTATTTCTGCATCCGTGATTGTTTCTGTGATCATATCTGTGTCTGTATATTACATACTTTTGTGTCTAAATTAACATAAGTTAAAAAGATTTAGTAATTCTTTATTAACACTATTCACCCCCCCCCCCCTCTAGTGTTAACCTTAGCCTTAAGATCTGTAATCTGTATTTCTCACAATTGGTATCAGAGCAAGGTTTTCAAAGCTTCATAATCTGATTTTTAAAAAGTTTTCAAAATGGCTACCAACACAGGTACTCTTATTAACACTAGTATCCCTGTCACTAGTTCATTTGTAGAGGGTCAGTCTACTGTCAGATCACCACTTTTTAATGGCAGTAACTATGCATATTAGGCATGTAGGATGAAAATATATTTAAAATCTATAGGATTAGACACTTGGAATATCACATAAACTAAATATTCTGAACCCATAATGGATTTTGCACAGTGGACGGCTGAGCAAAAGACTGTTGCATAAAATAATTCTAAGGCAATGAATGTTCTGTTTTGTTCACTAGATAGAAATGAATTCAATAGAGTGTCAGTTTGTAAGTCTGCATATGAAATCTGGAAAACTTTGCAAGTTACTCACGAAGGAACAAGCAAAGTTAAACAGATCAAAATTTCCATGCTCACAAATCAGTTTCAATTATTTAAAATGAATGCTAATGAGTCTATTTCAGATATGTATAGTAGATTTTAGGATATTGTGCATTCTTTAATATCTTTGGGAAAGGAATTTTCTGAAGAAGATCAAGTCATAAAATTTTAAATTCTCTAACTCCAAAATGGGATTAAAAGACACTTGCGATCAAAGAGGCAAATGACATCAGTATTTTGAAGATAGAAGAATTAATTGAAAATTTAATGTCGTATGAAGTTCAAATGATCGGGAGAAGAGAAAGTAAAGCATCTGAAAAGAAATCAATGACATTCAATGCATTGACCGATGGATCAGACTCAAATAGCGATAATGAAGAAGAGATAGCCTTTATGACCAGAAATTTTAGGAGATTCCTAAAATACAGAAAGATGAATAATTCCAAGATAAACAACTATAAGAATTCTGGAAATCAGAATATAGTGCCAAATAATGACAAGTGTTACAACTGTGATAAACCAAGCAACTTCAGAAGAGACTGTCTGTATCCAGAAAGGCAGAATCCTCCTATGAACAATGAACCATCAAAGAAACGGAAGCGTGCATTTACTGCTACTCTAGATGACTTAGACTCGTCCTCAAGTGATGATGATCAGAAGACGGATAATTCGAATTTGTATTACACAGCTGTTCACGACTCCGATGAATTCAGAGAAAGGGACTCAGAAAAAGGTACACGTTTACAATACAATTGGTTGAAATTGCTTGCTTAAGATTAGTTGCTTGATTGTTTGATTGATTGATTTTGAATTGGTGTGTTGTTTGAATTTTAAAATTTATTTTCTACTTTTTATTATTTTTATTATTATTTTTATTATTTTTAATACTTTCTGAAATATATTATAAGTATAATAATATTTCAGAAATATATAATAGACATTAATAATAATATATATATTAGATATCTTAGGAAAAATCAATTCATGAAGATTCAAAAGCACATGTCGACATGGTCCCTACCATGATGTCGACATGGCTACCTGAATTTGAATTTCAAAATTTGAATTCAAATGTTTGAATTTCCCTCCACCTTTTCACTTCATTCAATTCTCTGAAAAGATACCTTTTGACCAGAGAATATGTCCTTTAAGAATCTATTTATTCACTATCTTTTATCATATCTTTTCACTTTCATTTTCAAATTCAAACTCTCTCTTCATAACTTCAAGCTCTCTACTCTCTACTCTAACGGCTTCTTCAAGAAACCCCTCAACCATGAGAATTTTCAGAAAAATCAAAAAGCAATTATCTAATGATCCGGAGGCAATTAAAGCATACATCAATTATGCTAACTATGCCAAAGTCCATCCCGGAAAATTTGCTATTTTTCAAGATTTTTCTTCTTATGAAATTGATTCTCATTTTGCAAACAATGGTGTTCTTAGTCTTATTGATGCTTCTCAAAATGATTTTGTTTGTTATCCTAATTTTGTCAAAATTTGCTATGCAAATTTAAATCGCGGATTTTATGTTGGAAACGAAGATGAAATTTGGAGTAGTGTCAAAGGCACTCAAATTATTTTGAATTGTGATATTTTGGGTACCATTCTCAATTGCAAGAGTTTAGGAATGGATCTTTCTAACTTTCAAATCGATGAATATGATCGTGAGACATTTCATCACATTTTCGAAAGAGATGATGATTTTGATTTTAAAAATAGAAATTTTCGACCTAAAGCAAGTATTGTTAATCTTCTTTTGCAACATACTTTGACCCCAAGATCGGAAAATTTTAACAATCCTACTTCAAAAGTTTGCAAAGCCCTTTTTGCTATTTTCGAAAACTATGACATAAATTGGGCGCAAGTTATTTTGGATGAACTTCGTCCTAAAAATCTTGAAATGGGTGAGAATACTTTATACCATGGAATTTATCTCACTCGGATTTTTAACTATTTTGGAGTGGATTTCAATGGCGAAGAATTTGTTTCTAGAAAAATTTTCAATCATTCCAACATTTCGCTTATGAAAATTCCATTTATTTTTCAACCTTATGAGACACTTACCGAAAAGGAAGAGCGTTTGGCTCATAAGGAAATCGAAAAAGAGAAAGTTGAAGAAGAAGAAGAAGGGGATGAAATGGAAATTGAAGAAGAAGAAGAAGAAGGTGAAACGTCTTTGGAAAGCATTGAATATCCTTCCAATCCATCCAGCAAAACCCTTCTCAAAAACCAAAAGATAATTGTGGAGAATCAACGGATTCTAAAACGATCCATTAGTAAAAAGTTGGAAAACATTTCTTCGAAGATGAACAAGTTCTTTTCCAAAGTCAGCAAGAAACTTGGACTATCTTCATCATCTTCATCCTCTAACTAGTTTTATCTTTTCATATCTTGTTGTATTTGTTTTAGTTTGCTTTATTTCGTTGTTCATGTAGTTTGTTGTGTGCTTAATCATTGTATTATCGTAGTATGCAATGAAATGAAATTTCCTTTCTGTTATCTACCTTATCTTATCTCTAGAATAAATGTTAGTATATTATATATATATACACAATTATTCACAAAATCAAATTAGTCATCACATTTCACTAACCCATGTCGACATCCCCTATGTGACCATATCGACATGTACTGGTCAGAAATGACAATTGATTTTGAATTTGAAATTTGAATAACTACCAAATGTCTATTCAATTCAAACGAATTTCTACACCTATATATACCTGTTTCTTCCAGAATTCTTCACTGAAATTTATTTCTTATCATCCATATCCTCCATTTCTTTCACAAATTCAACTATGGCTAATCCTATTCGCAATTTATCCGAAAATCTTGAAAAAATTCTTAATTCGTTCAAGAATATTCTCTTATTTATTCTACGAAACCAGCGTCATTTAAAATTAAGTCAGAAGCAGATGATAAAGGAACAAGAAAGGCACTTCGATGCGATACGATGGATGATCTCCTCTCTGCACAAGGATGATGATGAAGCACATCCTCCTGTCTCTCTCACCAATGACAATGATAATTGGGATGCTATTAAGGCAGACCCAATCTTTGGAGAAGAAGGATGGGTGGAAGTTCCCCGTAACATTTGATTTTTTATTTACTTTGTTAGATTTGTTTGAATTGATTTGGTTTGAATTGATACTTTGCGTGAATTGATTTCTTATTGATTGAATATTGATGTGTAAAACATATATATACATTAAAATATATATAATCTTTAAATTAGTTATCATGCTTAGAAGTATAATTATTTCCTACTCTATATATTCCGTTGTATAGTTTATCAATGCAGGTACTGAAGTCCAAGAATGAGGGGGAGTAGGTTTTTGTTGATGACAAAGTGGGAGAAATATAAAATAGGATAGTTAGGTATAGATTAAGGGGGAGTTGTTAGTTCTAGGGGGAGTTATTAGAATAGAAATAATATTTTATAAACAAAGGTTGTCATCATCAAAAAGGGGGAGATTGTTAGTCAGTGAGATGATGGTTTTGATGACAACAACCTTAGAATAAATTATAAAATATAAATACTAACATTTTAGTTGATATATATGTATATGCAGGATTTAACCATGCAGGTACTAAGAATGAAGACTGTACAGAATAAAGATTCAAGATATCAAGATAAAATACCAAGATAGAAGACTCATGAGTATCGAGACTATCAAGAGTTCAAGATTTCAAGGATAAGTATTTTTTATTATTATTACGAATTTTTGTTAAAACTCGTAGAAAAGCACTCGTATCTTAAAATCCAATTTATTCGTGGAATGGAATCCACTTCGAGCCCGTTAAAGGGATGGACCCCTAAGTAGGATGGAACCTATGAAAAATCTAGTGGAACATTGTTTTGTATCAGCTAACTTTTATTCAAAATGATTTTTCAAAATTATATCCTGTTTTCAAAATGTTTTCAAAACTTTCCTTTTAAAAGATTCAATTTCATCCTAATTTCATTACTCTATATGCATTGTTAACATTGGTTTATATTTTATTACATTAATATTTTCCAATTTCATCCTAATTCCATTAACGTAATATTTAATTACATTTAATTGCAATTGGTTTCCAATTTAATTTAACGGATTAAATAAATAGGTAACATATTATAATTGTCACCATTAAATTTTAATCACATTTATAGGTTTATTATTTACGAACAAATGTTATACCAACTTACACAATACTAATTCTATCCAATTACAATTTATTACACATTATTTCACTAATTAATACAACATTTAAATTATCAATTACTCTTTTAATCTAATTATCAATGAACATACACATTATTACAATTAATTTACAATTTATAACTAATTATAACTTTTTAATTAATTCAAGTAATTGGAATGACATTTAAAGCAATTATCGATTACCTTAAATTAATATTATTACATTTCATCCAACTTATATTCTTATTATAAAATCATAAACTTTTATTTCTTCCAATGGAATTTTTTATTGATAGTTAAATAACCAACTATCAAATATGGATCCAAAACATAACTTTGGAAATATCTAGGAGAAACACGTGAGTTATATGGTACAGTCATCTCCAATGATGTTATACTATGCGTATAAATTTCATTTCGTTCTCCTAGGACAGATGATAAGGAAAACGATCCATTAACGGTTAGGAGGTGATCTTCACTCTTATTTATTGTCTGATTATTTTTGAAACAACTAGGGTTGAGTTTACCGAAAACTATCGAATGTTGTTTCGTAGATACCGAGATTGGATATGTTATCCAAAAACTACTTTGATCCAACTCGAGCGTTTCGAAGTGAAGACATCTTGAAGTTGATGGAATTGAAGACGTAGCTCTTTAAAGTGCAAGGGCCACCTGCTATTAATCGTAAGGGTGATTCAAACATGAATGTAGTGGAAGTAGTGCCTTCGGTTTGTCCATCTCCTAGACAACTTGTAAGATGAATGCTGGTATTGCATTATTGCCTAAAGGGCAATGTTATCATTCCAAGTGGAAAGTGCTATATAAAAGGTAAAACATAGCCTCAAGCCTCATCAACTAGGAAATGACAAAAATCGGGCAAGCAGCAGGGCTATATGGGTCGTTCCCATCAGGGTTTGGTCATCCCAACTCTAGATCGATTGCTATCTACTTACGTATGATTTGGGTCCCAAAGTGAGGTGATCATATTCGATACTACCATTCAAATGGCAGGCCAATCTTGTGTGGTAGTGGTATAGGATGTTCTTGTTACACCCTGGTGCACTTTATCTAGAGATGTACCATCAGAAGGTAGTTTCTTACCTCGTCACAGTATGGAATCCATTCTTCAAAACAAGCATTTACAGTTTTAGATGTGCCTAATTATGTTGAAGTGTGAGATGCAAAAGTTTCATCTATATTCATATTTTACTTTGACCTCTAGACATTATTATAACATTATTGGACTTTATATACAAATGCTTTAGTTATCCCAAGATAAAAACTCATCCATGTTTATGTGCGGCGTAATCTTACGAGATGCCTTCGATTTAAAGGTTTTAATAAAGTTAAATACTTATGCTTTACTCACACCAGACTCGTGTCTTGGAGTTTATTTTCCCTTTTCCTAAACTCTTGTGTGCTCAAATTTGAATGGGCAACCAAGTTGTTCGGGTTTTCCGCAGATTCATCTTGGAGGAACTTGGAGCAGGTGGCTTCATCGATAACTTGTTATTACCTTATCTTCCGCTGTATTATATGTATATTGTATCTATTAGGTAGGGATAGGCTGTTATATCTATCGTAAGGTATAATTTATATTAGTATGATTCTGATGTAAAATTTTGAAATGACTTGTAATATATTATGTTGAGTAATATATATTGTTCTGCTGCGTTGTGGGATTCTGTGTTGTTTAGTTTCTTCTGTTCTATCTTTCTTTCTTTCACCCCTAATGACCTACCTACCGGACAACTAAATGATCGGTACACGAATACCAAGGATGTATTAAGTGTCATCTTTGGTAGTAAGAAAGGCAGATCGTTACATAAAGTATAATAGAATATATAGTTATTGGCCAAGGTTGACACTTCCAATGTCTAGTGTCCTTGTCAGTGCTGAGCATGCTTAAGGAAACCTAACCTTCCACCGTTCCCGCCTTGCACCAGTATCTTTACCTCTAAAACTATCATGTGGGTCGTAATGAGGAGGGGCTCAAGACAACATTATGGTGACTAGTGAATTATATATTTTATACATAACGTAAGTTTATGCAGATTATCTTCCATTACATGTTATGTCTTTTAATTTTTACTTAATCGTCTTGAATCCATGTACATGTATGATACATCCCATATACTCAAAGTAGACTATAACTAAATTCGTATATGAATAAATTTATAAGTACCACAGTCCCCCCTTGGACCAAGAGACTATCACTGCCAATATTCATAATCTGGCACCATGTAAGGATCCATCATTAATGCAGTATCACATCCGGGAGTGGAACTCGAAGTCGACTCGTCTCATCATCTTCATCAGTATCCACTTCTCAATGGTAGTTTACGCCTCGTCGTGCATCTCGTAGTGCCTAATATGGTGTCACAATAGCTTAGCCGTATTCTATCTTGCCTTGGGGATTTACTAATTGTCTGCTTCCTATTGATCATAGAGGACTCGGCTCTTCGAACTATCCCATTTGTTGTTGAAAGAACTCTTTTATGGGGTTAACTAGTCTTGCCTTGACAAACAAACTAGCAAACAATTGTGGCAGTGCATTACCTAATGGGACCTACCCTAGTAAGGGCATAGTCCATTAGGTATAACCCAGTCTTACCCTTTGACCGTGAAGGACCGATGATGCACTCAACCTATGTACAACTCCTACTTATAATTTGGTACCAACACATACTAATACAACATCAAGTTCCTTACCATCCTATTTAGATTGCCTAACACAATCAAACCAATACCCTCCCTTTAATTTATTGAAGCAGACTCTAATGAGGGTATTCCTTCAACTATACGCGAATGTAAACACTCCACAGGTCCTACAGTTGGATGTCTCGCATCAGTATAATATATACACAATTGCTTGTGGCCCTCTGCGGTGGGAAGACTTCTATGGTGCAACCCTACTGACCTTGCATTCCAACACATTCTAATGACTATGTCATTCCTATCCATTTAAGTTACTTACATACTTTTATAATTCACACCTATTATAGATGCATATTTGAGGGTACATATTTATATTTATATATGTTTATATATATATATATATATATATATATATGTATGTATGTATGTATGTATGTATGTGTGTGTGTGTGTGTATCTTCATTCATTCTTGTTTAATCACCGTGCCTCTATTGTTTACTGTTGATATTATTTCTTTACTTTTCTATGCGTTTACATCTTATATAATTTAAGGTCATTTACTACTTTCTTTTAAATATTTTATCTCGTTTACTTTCCCTTACACTCATTAGTTAACTTCCTATTGCTATTCCTTTTAACCTTTAATTTCCTACCTTGTTTAAGAGGATTATCTTTATCCATTTTATTTCAAATATGAGTCGTCTAACTTTTCTTTTCTTTTTTTTGGCCTTCAATTTTACTTAAATTGCACATATTCTTTTCTTATCCTTTTTTATCACATTTATAATTCTTTTAATTTATCCTTAGGGATTTTCTGCATTTTAATACATTGGAATTCATTTCTCCCAAATGGAATGGTTAACATTATAAATTTCTATGTTTTATCTAAAAAGGGAATTTGTGTTACGTTTGAAATTATAAGGAATTATCATTTTATTGCTATTGAAATAATCATTACAAAATACTATAAATATCCTAATTTTATACATCTTTTTCTTTTTAGGTGTATTCCTTGTTATTTCAAGAGCTACACTTTCTTTTATAAAAAAAACTTGATAATGCATAGAAATTCACCTTGCAACATGCTATATAACTTAATAAATAAAAGTACTACTTAAATCCCCATGTTTTACTGTGATAACACAATTTACCTTTTTATTTGCGCAAGTCATATTAAATTAAGAAATCTTGAACTATCACATATTCTGTAAATTTCAAGGACTAAATGCAGGGACTATCAATACCCAATATTTTTCAGATACATGTAATATATAATTTCAGGTTATCAATAATAGAATATGTAGACATGGTTTATATTTTATTTTACATATATAATTTTTATCCTACAACTCCAATTTACATTTCAGGCATAAAATAATAGATTTATAATGATATAAATCAAATATTATATAAAAATATATAAATTCCCACTCTCCATTCTAGCTTTCTAAATCTTTAAATCTAATACATGTTATTCTAGTTTGACTCTCTTTTCTCCCTATTTGGATTCATAAATCGCATGTGTGAACAGATTTATCAAAGATCTATATTAAAATAGAAATTTAGAATTTGATTTATATTTTATACCCGGATTTACAATTTACTCTGGCTTTGGCGATTTGATTTGACATATTCTCTTCCTCAATCGTCTTCTACAATTCTCTGATTCTCCAATTGTATATACATCTTTAACTATTTCTTAAGAATATAGAATTTAGAAGAAAATAGAAAATGGTAGAGTTCTGATGTTCCTTCGAAAATATGAATTTAGAAGTGAGGGTCTACGTATGTTTGTAGGGGTTTAAACCAATGCCATCCGTTAGATTAAACTATATTAAATCTGGGTTGTTTCTCCATGTTTTACTACCACTTTTACACAACCAACGGTCGACCGTTCTATGCATTGGGTCGACTACTACCGGTCAATATGAAGGCATTTTAGGTTGATCTATTTTGTGTTTATAGCAATGATTATTAAGCATTGTTCATTTATTCGATTTATTATTTTTCTTCCTATGACCTAAGATGATTTGTTTTCGAATGTATATTCCCTTTGATTTCATTTAACATTAACATTTCTTAATGTCTAAGTTTTCATTAACATTAGTAATTAAAGTTAATTAATTTTTATTACCATAATTACATATATAATTATTTCTGATTCAAAAACTTTAAACTTTAACAAATTTTTTATTTTAACTCTGATTGGAAAACTTTATATATGAAAATTGATATGAACATTGCAATGAACCCAACAGTGCAAGTTTCATAGTCAAATTCTGACATTTATAAAAATTCTGTTTTTAGTATTATCATTTATTAATTAATTTCTTTATAATTAATGATTATAAAATTATAAGGTGTTACAATGTTTATATTATTTAATTAATTAACCTTTTAATTAATTTATTTAACTAAGTAATTTTAATTAAATTTCTATTAATTTCAAAATTTATTTATATACGTACATGTATACTTATGTTAATTTAACATTTTGAAATAACATAATGTATATCATTTAATTAATATATTTTATTAATCTTATTAATATATTTAAATTTTTAAAATTATATTATATCATTTTTCAAACATTTTGAAAATTTTATTACATTATAACATTTATATTATATGTATCATGATTTAAACTTAAATTTTATAATTTTAATTTTCAAACAACTTTGAAAGTTAGCCCAAAGCCCAATTCAAATTTGGGCCTTTTCTACTAGGGTCAATCTTTGGGGTGTGGACTTAACAGTTAACTATAATTTGACTAATTAAGACCGCATAGGTTGTTGGGCTCTGGTACCATTGTTAGAATTGGGTCAGCCCGTAGTAGAAGTTATGAGTGAATTTCAATAAAATTACTTATTGGATCTTTATTGATCCTATGAAGCCAAATTTATTTAGAAAATTTCTAAATTTTGTTTAAATAAAATCTCTTATTTTAATTGATTTTATAAATTATATAGTTTTATTTAATTTATATATTAATATATACAAATATACACAAATGTATCATATACATATATGTATTTATGTGTGTAATATGATAACCCATGCAAGATATTGCATGATCATGTATAAATATTGGGATTTACACCACAACGGATACATTAGCTTATCAGATACGTAATGTATATTGTCCAAATATATGTATGTATATAAACTTTTATTATATATAAATACACACACATGTATATGTATAGTTTGTTTAAATAATTTTATATTAATGTAAATGTACAAATATATGTATGTATATACGTATAAAACTTATAAATAAAATATTAATAATATATGTGCATATTATTATAATATATATGTTGAAATATAAATAAGTTTTTTAAAATATTAAAATAATATATACTGACCGTGAACAATACATGTACCAACATGTATAATGAAATTTTTTTAAAATTATATACACACATAAATAAAGTTATAATATATATACTAATTAATAAAATTAATTTTTTTATAAATATTAAATCTTGTGTACAACACAATTTTTTTATTAATTTTTTTATTTAAAATATATTTTAATTGAAAATTCATTTAAAGTTACATAAACTATTAATAAAATATTATTTTTGAAACATTTTATCAAATTTATGTTTCCAGTAAATTATATATGATATTCTGAAGTTTGAAAAAATATGCCCCCGTTTTTTGATCAAAAATTATTTTTTTACTAATTTATTAATTTTAGGCCTATCATAATAATAATTTTCAAATTAGTAAAATGATTTTTAATTTTAATTTTGTGGCCGAGAGTTTATCTTCTGATAAGCTAATTTAAAAAGTAAATTTTGTATGTGTATATATATATATACACGAGTATGGTGGCATGTCCCTTGGACGTGTGCAAAGAAGGAAGTGAACAAATTTTCTCTTTGCTACAATTATGGTATTGTAAGAGATTACCGTAAATTTTTCGCTAATTGTGAGAAAAAAGAGATAAACGATATGGCAACCAAACAAAAATAAGGTGTTGTAAGAAAGACGATGGGTAAAATTAAAGATGATAAGTCCGATTAAGTTACATCAAACTATGAATTATCTATAATATTTCAAGTTTAGTTAATAAGAAATTAATCAGGGCATATATTAGTTTTAACATAAAGAATTACTAAAATTCTTTTTAAGATAAAGAAAACACATGGTTAAGCAATTTATTAAAATTTTATATTTAGAAAAGGGATGTCAAAACCTAAGTACAGTAAATAGGATAACAAAAAGTATATAAAACCTGGTCTACTTGCCACATCTCCATAAAGAGTTGTGCATAGTATAGTTATAGTACATTCATATGGATGACAACACTATTAAAGAACTGGATAAATTAGCTTTTTATTCAGGCTATAACACTTCAAATGCAATTGATATACAAAATTTCATTTCCATTCAAATTCAAAAGATGGCCGTCTCTATTTATCATTTGTGAATATCTTGAAGCATCATTAGTAATAGCTACCCAACCACGCCAACTCTTTCTTTCAAAATTTGAGCCCACTATGAACAGTTGATCCAAACTCCTGACACATTGATATCTGTGATAAATGTAGAATTATTAAAGTAAATCTTTAGGATGTTAAGGTGGTATTTTGTAGAACTCTGGATGCTCATTATAAAGTACAGAGCTGAATAGCATAGTGTACAGAGCTGAATAGCATAGAGGAAGAAGGATTTTAATTGCTTAGAAAAGGAAGTAAATATACTATCAGAGTACTTATAATATGAAAATGTTTAGACTGATTCTGGGAAGTAGTTGTATAATTATTATGCATAGTTGGTTTTCAAAGGGTAAAGTTGTGTGAGAGAACTGATAAAAGTATATATAGCGTGTTTATTCATTCAAATGGGTTTTTTCAGAGTCTCATAAAAGTTCCACTATTGAATAATTTTCTTTACAATAGAAAACTAATCAATATTCAAATTTATTCCAACTGAAATATATTTGTGAATGAAAAAAAAAGTGGGCAAAGCGGTAAGATTAGATGGCAGTGTAAATAAACTTATAGCAAAATAAAAAATCTCAGTAATTAAGGGGATTTATGCATGCAATGAATTCTTGAGTTTGAAATCAACATGCTTTCTAGAAGTAAAAAAAAACCATTATGTCATTTATTAACGTAGCAAACAATCTTGGCTAAAACTGTAAAACAAATGAATAACAACCTAAATCACCCATCTATAATGAACAAAAACATCGAAATTACTTTTAAATAGAAAAATAGGCAGATCCAAGGCTGAAACAGTGGGGTTAACGGCTAGTGTGTAGCAGGTCAAAGTTAATTGGGTATTTTGCAACTATAAGTAACGGTTTACAGTATTTCTGCATCATATATGACGTATTATTATGTGGGAGAGTTTATTGCAGCAATAAATAGAACAAATTCATGAGTCGTACCGTTTTTATTTATGTGTGAGATAATTAGGTACATTCAGTTAAGGAGGAAGCTGCAGTCAAATGAACAACCCTTTATTATCAACTATCACAAATTTGGTAAGTGCAAATTTGAAGAAATAAAAGGGCATGAGTGAAGAATGAAGTACCTCCATTTTTCAATGTTCGTATCAACCATCTTTTGTTCGTCAAATCCTCGTCGTCCTTTTCCCCATCCATCTACTGCGTATATGTAAGTAGAAAATATTAATTACCCAAAATGAATAAATAAAGTACGGATTCAAATACCAAAATTTACAGGTGTGGATAAATAAAATAGAAAATATGCAATAAAATAGGCAGCAAATTGTTTATATCATTGCGTAGTATGTTGTGATCAACAGGAAAAATCTGTTTACAGAATTTAGCACTGAAGAATAACAGTGTAGTAATGGCAATAAAGTATGATTGTAATTGAAGCACAAAATAGATAGACATAATTTTATCATATTAAAACTGCTCAATAATGTTTATTTGTTATGATTTTAAAATGCCTTCTTTAACGGTGACCAAGCCATAAAATGCAGCTGGGGTAGACAGTGTGAACTGATTACAAATAATATTATTATTTATCTAGATACAGAGTTTTAGAGTCCGTAAATAAATGTAAATGTTGAAAAGAAGGATACGTAAAATAGGATAAACAAAGATGGTCTTATAACAATAATCATAATGATAACATCATATTATTGTTTACAGTTTCAAGCGTGTTTCTGGAACACATTGCTTTTGTTACATTACATAGCCATCGCCAGTTTTTTTTACCTTAAATAATACGTAATATATATTTTATATAATATTTAGCTAGAAGAAAGGAAAATCATTGGATTTCAGTTGGAATTTTTTTTTTACAGGTTTTGAACTTGACAGAAATTTGTCAGAATGTATTTTTTAATGTATATATAATAAATAGTTGCATCGTGTTAAACTTAAAGCTGTAGTGGATGATGATAATAATTTTCATGTGTGTGGGCATATGAACTTCACATAAATTTTCCTGATTTCCTATAACATTAATCAAATGTGTCAAAATCAGTTCGTTTGTATAATCATATCATAGATAAATTGGTTGCATGCCAGTAAAAAAAATTTAAAGTTTGGTCATTGTTTCAACAATATGTGAATATATAATGAAAAAAATTGTTAAACAAAAGAAAAATGCATCCAATCTTTCTTTTTATTAAAATAATTGTACACTGCTTATCAGTCATTTCATCAGACGGATTGAGTGCAGGGTCTAAAACATAAAATTATACATGTAGGGTGCAAGTGTTCGGAAAAACAAATAATTGCAACATGCACAAATGTGAACAGTAAAAAAATTAAGATATGGTGGCATAAAAGAAGAGTAAAAGTTCAGTAAACGTAAAATGGTACCGATTCAATTCAGTTGGTTCAACCAAAGCATGCCATAACTCAACATGTCTGCCTCAATTAATTATTCTCCGTGTCTTCTTCAGCAAAGAGTTTGTTGGATGTTGACGCTAATCCCCCATTCATGATGTATGGAGGGAATTTGAGTTTTTATCCTGATGTGAATGCACGCAAGTGCTTGTTTCAGGTAATAAAAACGCTCTACCGAGGGAAAAAGTGTTGCGGCTATTTGTGTTTGAAAAAAAGATCTGCAAATCATGATAACAAAGAGTAATTGCATAAGAGATGAAAAGTAGTTAAAAAGCCCAGAAAAAAAATGTTGAAATAGTTCGTATTGCAAAAGTATCCAAAATTACCTCTGTTGGTGAACAAACGTACCAATTTTGTGTCTAGGTAGAAATTTGAACAGTGATCCATGTTATCTGGAAGAAATAAATAAAAGCAAGTTATAAATTATAGGAGTAGATTTGTAAAATTGGGTTGGTAAAGAGAAAATAGGATCAGGAAAAGAAACCTGAACATAGGTAAAAATGTATAAGGGAGAAGAAAATGAGTTCTGGCATTGTAAATGAAAGGTAACTGTTCCCTCTAACTGTTGAAATGACAAAAGTAACCCAACCGACATTTTCCTTTTCCAAACCTAATAAAGGGACATTTCGGTTAAGGTTAGCAAGAAAAAAAAATGATAAAAATGGATTGAAAATGTGGAAAAGAAATGGGAAGAGTAAATGATGTATGTAGAGAAAACTAATCTGTCCTAGTAATATAATTTTTTGCTTTTAGATAAGGAAAGGGCGGTTTTGGCAAGGCTAAAAAGCCTTCGCTTTCCGAGTATTTGCATTATATATAAGAAAATGGTGGAAACTGACTAAAGTATGAAACTAATGTCCATGCAAGAAGCCTATATATTAAGCATAACAATGAATTAAAGTATGAAACTCGAAATGGAACTGACTAAAATCTTTTATGATCTCTTTGGAAAAAACTCTTATACGATAGTGTCTTATGATAATTAGATTATAAAACATGATGGTTAATGCATAATGTCGTGTGTAATTATCCACATATAAATATCAATTTGTTATGCTAGTAGAATAATACTAAGAGAGAACCTATTTTGCTTAGTTAGTGAAGAACTTGAGCCTGTTACATATGAAGATTTCATTATGCGCAATATTTTTCTTATCTTTGACAGATCTTTGACAGGTGGATAAGCCACAAAGTTTATGCAATTACTTTCACAAAGATCTCAAAAATACTCAAGAACTGCAAATAAAACTATAAAAATATTGAACACAAATAAATATCCCTATTTCCGTTATGTATTCATTGTCTTTTTTAATACTGGTCGAACTATCATAGATGGAGCTAACGACTTGTTAAAGTACAATGGAATGAGTCATCCGTAGAAGAAGTAAAGAGGGAAAAAAGTACACATCCTAAATTATTGAAGCACAAATAGTACCATGAAGTTTTACAGGGAGAATTTTAAGATTTCGGTGTTATTGAAGGGAAAATATGTAGTAGACGGTAGCTTTCAATATCCGATGTTATCATCATAATCATTATCATCTTAAACTTTTTTAAAGTGATCAAATACATGCATTCGTCCAGGTTTAGGACATGGTAAAATATGTTAACCTATCAGGCATAAAAATATAAAAACCCTACAAATTAGGTATCTTTATTCTGCAGGTAGAAATATGAAAATTATGACTTGCTATATTAAAATATTGACTGCTATTTGTTGTACCTGCAGATGGAAATACCGTGGAATCCTTGGATGTAATGGACAATTGATCTGACTATATTTTATAAGCAAGTAAGTTTGGTAGTTGCAATACTTATATACTACTAAATAATATGAATTTATAGTGCTAATGTATTCTTGAATTCATGTTTTGTTGCGTACTACATGATAAGTTTGAATCATGGACTTGTAAATTTTAAAGATAGAGCATAGTGTATAAGTATATTTGCAGCACATAACTACCAAAAATTAAACTCTTTTTTTATTCCACCAATTATAACTTTCAAATATAAGCACACAACTAAAAGATGACAACTGTATAAGCATATTGAGTGATAGGTGGAACTTTCCGCTGTTATATGTTCATTGTACAACAAACATCAAAACAAATAAATAAAAGCAGATTATAAGTTATAGGAGCAGATTTTTGCAACAAATAAACAAAAGCAGATTGTAAATAATAGGAGCAGATTTGTGAAAGTGGGTAGGAAAAAAAATACGATCAACAGTGGCACAACGCCATTGCTTACGCTATTCGATGATCATTGTTCAGACCGAGGTTACCAAGTAGTGAAATAAATCGTAAATTAAAATTGGGAAAAGGTATAACTTTATCGTCGATGTTTGCTTTCGCAGATTCGACTTTAATTGGGGAGTACTACAGGTGATTACCTCAAAGCAACACTGGACAACGCCATTGCTTTCGCTGTTTGATGATCGTTGTTCAGACCGAGGCTACCAATTACTGGAATAAAGCATAAATTAAAATGGATAAAATAGATGTTGTATGAAAAGAGCATAGAAAGTGGATGGGCTTACCAAATCGTAAAAGAGGAAAAATATTTAGCCAAATCGTGACCATGAATCAATCATACTTCTCCAATCTGCCAATCTCAGAATAGATTTTGAAGCCGTCTCGTTCGTAGGCAATTGTTTGGTTTGTTAGTCGCCGTAAATTGCTAGTTGATTTAATGACCATTTTTGTGTCTTCCGATTTTGTAGGTTATGGGGGAAGAAAAAGTTGGGAAAGTGAAGTGGGGATGAAATGGAATGTGGCAACCGGTTTGAGAACGTGGTGGACGGGAGGAAGACAGTAAAACCCTCGTTTTGTTTTAACTGCCGTGGAAGGAAAAGGGCATTCTTGGCAATTTGAAAAAGGCTTCACTTTGACCGGTTGACCAAAGGTTTTGCTTTATAGTATATATATATATATATATATATATATATATATAAAATAAATAATTATAAAAATTAATTTTTTTACTTTTGAAATTACTATTATTGTATAGTTATATGTACAAAATTATACGATCAGTTTTAACTATAGAATTATATTGTAATTAAAAATAAACCGTATAAGTATAATTAAATAATATTTTTTTTGAAAATGATAATCAAATAATATATATATATATATAAAGTAGGCGGATGTACAAATTGATATATAAAAAAATTGATTTTCTTAATTTATAAGTAAAACATACATATAATCAAACCGACCATTAGGGAGGTTTGCTTACTGTTACTGGCCAAAATCAATTTTTCTGAAGCCAAAAAAACGTGAATCTTGTCTCATCGCGGTTTTCCTAAAAACGTGGATCTTGTCTTATTGCGGTTTTTCTAAACTTCCTCCTTTTACTTCGCGCATTAAAGATTCCAAATTCAAATCTATTATGATTTTCAAATTCTAAAATTTCAATTTCAAATTGACAATTTTGAATGCTTTGATTAATATTTAAATTTGAAATTCATATTTTCATATTCAAATCTCAATTTATTCTTTTCCAACATATTATCACTTATGTTTAAGTAATATTAACAAAAATTTTAAATGTATATTTCTTATCAAATTTATACAATCGAACGGTCGGTTTCTCCACCGTTGTGCGGTTATACTAGTTAAACTAACTTGTGACAATATTATTGCACATTGGAATCGTCACTTAACTAACAATATATACATAATGAGATATTTTTTTGAAGATTATAAACTATAATTAAATGGAAACCATAACTAAGAACCAAAGCCGTGATCCACAACTTGAAAGGATGAATTTTCCCATTTGGAACCTTCTTTGATTCGGCAGATTGCTAGTTCCTGAACCATTGACCCTCAACTATTGGATAGTAAATAAATTGATTTGATTTAAGCCAAGGCTATTAGAGAAATAGGAGAGGGTAGGTCCGCCAGCAAAGGAATATGGATGGAAGCTCAAAATACGTTTATCAAATGGAGGAAATTGTTTAAATAGAGGAAGGAAAGGAGAGAGTTTAGGATCATATCTGTTATATAATCTCCTTCCATTGCAGCCATTCATTTTCACTCCTCTTTAGCCCATCAAATAGTTGCCTTTATCCCTTGATTTTAGCTGATCCTATAATCCCTGTGTTGGATTATAAACCCATTTAGAGCTCGAACAAATATTTTGTATTTTAAATCTAATTTAAAATACTTATAACTATTGTATATCGATTAATATATTTATAACTTTTATAAATACATTTAATATTCATCTATCAAATCAAAATCAAATTTTTAAATAATATTCCATAAACACTATTTAATCTAATTAATTTCTAAAATTTATAAACTAATTAAATCGTTTGGTCATAGGAGAATTCATCATTTTGGTTGTATAACCCATCAAGTGTAAATTTAGTCAGCAATTAGCATCGAACTATTCGAATGTTAACTTTCACATGTCACTTAGCACATGGTGTGATATTTTGGCTAAATTTATCGCTTACTTGGTTTTGGTAAAATCCAATTTCACTTTGTTAAGCATTACCCGGTTGTGACTTTTATTTACACTAATTATCTTCGTCAAAACTATATCACTTTGGACTTATGGAACTTGGTAATGGTTAGAATTCCAATATCATCTGTATTTAGCTCTATACTCCAAACATAAAGTCCTTGGTTCAAAAATAACAATCATTTGTAACTGAAGTGCTCTGGTAAGAGACTTTGATTTTGAGTTGACTCGAGTTGACCGTGATACTAACCCTCTTGAATAATGTTTCACTTCCAATACTTCCACTCGATCCAACTATAGTCACTTGGTGGATGATATACCATGACTTGACTATAATTAAAGAAGCGCTTTCATATAAAAGATTGATAAAATGCTCGATTCGAGAGAACTGTGTAAATTAGTCACATTGATTTTTTCTGTTTGACCTTAGTTATATTAACCAATAGTAAACTATCAAATTTGTCATTCCATTGTTATCCAATAACTATCAGTACGTAACCCCTTGGTGGCCCCAATAGCCATGTGTAATACTACCCAATATTTAGAGGGCGTTATATACGCTAGTCTCAATGAATGTATCGATATCCAGTCTTGATAAATCTTGACTAGAAATATTTAAAATGGTATATTTATTTTCATTGTGATAAATTACTCACAATTACAAGACTTTGTAACTTCTATAACAAAACATAGCATTTATGGATTTTCTATTAAATATACTTCTAATTAAATTAATTAATTAATATAACACATATATCAAGTATATAATAAAAATAAAATACCTTAATTTCGAAAAAGATTGGTCAATGAGTTAGATATATGTAATATATTACATAATTACCCCTAGGGAAACGCCTAACTATGTTACTCTCAACTCAATCTATTAAACATCATCACGCAAGACCTTATACTTGATTTTTAACATATAGAAGACTCTTGGAAAGTTATTCTGTAATTTTCCCGAACAACTACATATACGTACCATATGATGTCCCTAATAGTCATGATCAATTCACTATCCATTATACGAAAGCATTGTGTGTAGTTGTCTCGATGGATATATCGATATCCCATCTTAATTATAGCTTGGCTAGGAACATATAAAGAAGGTATTTATTTTAAACAATTTGATAACCATTGTCACAAACACATTCGTAACTGTAATAGGTTAAATACTTTCCTAAGGTTTTCTATTTCTATATATTTAATGTATTTAAAACATTATTTATATCCCAATATAACAATATAGAAAATAAAATTCAAAACTTACTTTATTTTGAATAAGATTCGTTATAAGAGTTAAGTTATATAATAGAATTACATGTTGAACCATCAACATCACCTTTTAGAGAGCTCATTTTATGATTTAACTAACGGTGTGCAAAGTCGTTAACTAAAAGTTTTAACTCAATGGTGGAACAATTATATGCCTCCAAATGGAGGATTATGGGTCTGTTCATAGCGTTAGATGCTGAAAATATCTCTTTAATATATTTCCACAGACCATATTTTATTTATTTATTTATTAGGTCCAATAATCCAATTAAGCAATAAACTATTAATTTTTATCAATATGATTATCCTTCTGATTGTCAAAAAATATTGATGATTTCGACTACTGTATAGTAAATATTATTTACAACCTATATAAATAATTAAATAAATGTTTAATAATTATATATTTCATTAATTAATTCTCAGCCCTCTAATAATGTTAATAAAATAATAATTGAACAAATACAACAATTACATTAATTTTTCTACAATAATTTATAACATTGTAAACTATTTTATGTGAGTTAATTTCGAACGCACATTGAAAGTTATAGTTATGTGACACCCAAGTGTGAACTCTACTACTAGCAATATTAAATTATTTAAATATTAAAACATATGCGGACATAGATGAAATATAGTAGTGGACATAGGTTCTGTTGCTTATAAATCATCTAGATAAAATCCTACCTTTAATCATTAAGCTACACCCATTAACAACGGTGTATTATGCATGTTTTCATTTTGTCACTGCTGTATCGGTTTGATATCTAATGCTTGGTCAATGGTCAAAACTCTAATAAATATATATTTAATATAAAAAATATAACAGTAAAATCCATGGTTCAATCCGATAACATTTATCGATTTATTTTGGCCAAAGGCTTTGACTTTAATTTGAATTTTCGTTGATGC
This sequence comes from Allium cepa, assembly GCA_030765085.1. Taxonomy (NCBI): domain Eukaryota; kingdom Viridiplantae; phylum Streptophyta; class Magnoliopsida; order Asparagales; family Amaryllidaceae; genus Allium; species Allium cepa. The sequence goes on along the minus strand of CM060941.1, from coordinate 763,702,494 downwards.
TAACCTTCTATTAAAGGAGAAAAATCCTCTCTTGAATATAACATTTAAGTATAGTTTAGATATTTAAGATTTATAATATTCTCAAGTAAAAAGCTGCACATCATTGTACGTGACCTTCTATTTGACATTTAACCTATAGAAGACTATTGGTGTGTTGTTCCTCAAATAATTACTGTACATAACCTCTTAGTAAACTTAATGGTGATTAGTAATTCACTATCCATCATGTGGACAACATTACATACACTACTCCTAATGGCTATATAGATATCTCTTTCTCGATACATCTCAACTAGAAACATTTGAGAATAAATATTAAATTTATATGATTCAATACTCATGGTTCTGAATATATTCGCAACTGTAATCGACTGAATACTTTTTGTAACAGCCTATATTTTTTAGTGTGTAGTAATTAAATGAAATTAGTCATTTTAATTGAAAACGAATTAATTACTCAAATGAATAATTTTTAAAGATGAGTGAATTAGGACTTGAGACCTATTCTACTGCATCCATTATGTCCTTTATACATGAAATATGTACAAAGTTTGTTAAATTCGGGTAAGATTGCTAAAATGAGAAAAAAAGAGAAGATGGGCAAAATATACGAAATGAGAAGCTTTCTCCTTCATTCTTTCTTCTCTTCTTCTTTTCCATTTTTCCTAAGTAAGAAAATAAGATTTTAACTTTAAATCTTCATAACTTCCACAAAACTCCATAAAAATTATGAAAAGAATTCTCTACAAATCCATAGCTTCAAATTTACATTTTGGGGAAGTTTGGAGCAAGATTTCTAAAATCAAAGGAAAGCTTCAAATTGGGTTTCATTGGAACTTGGGTTTCTTGATACTGGTAGATAGGATTTATACTCAATGATGTATGAGCATTAACTATGCTAAGAAACCATGTTAAATACCCAATGTTGAATAGAGATTTAGTAACGGACCTGAATTGGGTTTCAAAGATGAGAATCTTACTAAGGATTGTTTATAAGTAATTAATTATAGAATGAATTACTAACTTGGTTTGAATTGTAATGTGTTTGGTTTGATTGTTGGGTTGATTATTTGTTTTGGAATTAATAGAATGATAAGTAGATGATTCATGACGTGGATAATTTTCATTGTGAATGGAACGTAGATTTGAAATGGTGAATTGAGTCATTGAACACAAATGTTTTTTTTCATTGCCTCAAATTGTTCATCGACTGTGAGGTGCACTCGTCCAAATATGGACTGACTTACAACTATGGCATAAATTCATGTCGAAGGGCACTAGTATAAAGTGTCCACATGACATGAAGCCATGCGTCGATGATGGAAAGGAGAAAGGTGAACAAGGAAATGATGGGGCGTTTCCTTTGGAAATTCCCCATCCAGGTTCAGGCTTAGCCTACTAAGCTATGTAGATGTCGGCAACCAAAAATTCAAATGTTTGGATTACGGGAAATTAATCCTATAGGTTTCACATGTATTTCAGACATTTTCAAATGTTTGAAACTAGGGTTCAAACTCCTGTAATAGAGATTAGACATCTGAATTCCCCATTCAGACATCTGAAATACTCTAATTGAAGGCGGATTGTTTTGTGTTAGATTTCAACGTTTTAGGAGTTTGAGTTCATTTAGGAACCCATGTTATGCTCGTAAGGTCTCGAATGAATATACGCAAGACAATTGATGTCAAATGAGATAGAGACTACGATGATGGTTCAAGACTTGATTCTATTCGTATGGTGGATTTTCTAGAATTGTCCAGTAGTTTTGAGATGTGACAAAAAGGGTATTGTAGTATACAATTCCATATTATATTGTGTATATAGAGTAATTCCATATCTCTTAGCTATGACTTTGGGATTTGATATTTCTAGATCATTTGTAGAACGAGATGTGGTTTTTTCAAAATAAGGCATGATTATTTGGGTCATGCGTGTTTGGCAACACCAATTTGGGGACATCATACATTCTATCTTGGTAACAAAGTTTATAGATGTTGGGCTACTTTGTAGTAAAAGGTGATTAACCTCAAGGAACTTGACCTAGTTGTAACGACCCGTATTTTTGGGTTTTTAAATTTGAATATTTAATTTATTTAAATATTCTGATTTGAATTAAATTATAATAAAAGATATGATTCAATTTTTGACCTGATTTTTGATGATGTATTTTTATTTTTATTTATAAGATTTTTCTATAATTTTCAATTTGAAAAATAATTAAATTTTTATTTGACGCTATTTGCAGCAAACGTCGGTACTTTTGAAACTTCAAAGAATAAGTTAACGGGTGTATTTTATTATTATTTTGTAATCGTCTCACGCAGTTGTATGCGGTTCGTATTTTTTTTTCGTTTACGGCTCGCACGTGAACGTAATTTTGTGTAGCGGGTTACCTCAAAACTCATATATGTTTACACACTCACACATTCACACATGCATGTTTCTTGGCTTGAAACATGAATGTGTTTGTTGCCTTATCTTCGGAAAGTTGTTTTATAAAACTTAATTCATTTTTTTTATTTGTTATAAAAGAAGGAAAGTTGACAAAGTTGGAACACAATTTACATTTTTACACGTATAGAGAACCATGCTTCTCCTCCATCCCTCTCTTTTTCAACCTAGTTGACAAAGTTGACATTTTCCGTTCATGTTGAATAGTGAAGCGTAGTGAGCCATGGAAAGGTAATGTAGGTGCATGGCTTATGAAATGCATGGTCATATGTAGCAGGTGCATGCAAAAATAATGGAGAAAGGAAAGAGCACACAAAAAAAAGAAGAAATTGAAAACAGACGCAAGAAAGCAAAATGAACCGAGGTCGTGAGTCTTGCATGCATAATGGTATTAGACAATGAAGAATGAAGATGGGTATAGTGTAAAAATGAATACAACATGGGAAGTGAGTGGTTAGGTTCAAGGCAAGTATGGAGGAGCAGACGCATGCATGGAAGATGAAAAATAAAGTTTGGAGACACATGCATAGAAACGTGAGTTGCATAGCTGCGAGGGAAGATGACGAGCAGGCGCATTGTATTTGAGGGAAAGGAAGGACGTGTGCTGACGCAGCGGATATTCGAAAATTAAATGAAACGGTGAAAGTAGCAATCGGTGGATTGATAAATACTGAAAGGCCCAAATTCGTTGATCCGCAGATACCGAATTCAAGCTATCTCTGACACGTTGATCGCGCACGATACCGTGGAAGAGATCTACAATTCTTCGAGCGTTGATCAAGCGCACTTGATTCCGCGAATTGGCTTCAACGAACGTTGATTCGAGCGCACTCGAATACCGTAGGTGAAGATAGGAGATCACACTCAACTACCGATTTAATGAAAGCACAAAGCTAACAAACAAGAATTTTATTCCAAAAAAAAAAACCTTTTTTTTTTTACAAATGAACCCACATACCTATTTATAGGCTTCAACACAACGCATCACACTTAGGTCGTACACGACCTTACAAGCAACATACCACGCGACCTAAAATAAGACGACCTACGAGTTAAGCAAGGTCGTTAGCGACCTAACATCATCACATATACTCATATATACAACACACACGACTCAAAACAATGGCAACAAAAAGAAATGACCTAAAACACAAACGACTTAAGAACATAGAGACTTAACAACACAACATATACACGACTCAAAAATAACATGACTTAACGACTTAAAAAGATACGACTTAACGATCTAAACAAGGTCACGACTTAAAACCACAGCGACTTAAGAGAACAGCTTCCTCATCACTTCACGCGACCTAAGCTTCATGCAGCATAACTCTTCAAGTGACTTATCCTAGGTCGGTAGGTCGTGTGAACGACCTAAAGAAGCGGCAACAGGAATTCTTCGGGTGACCTATGAGTTAGGTCGTTCAACATAGGTCGTAGCTCGTCCCTACTTTTTGAGCGACTTAAGTCTTCAATATAGCAACAATGCGGCAGACCGTTAGGTCGTTGGCTGTTAAACCGTGCCGCCCCTTTGCTATCTCCTGTAGCTATAGGTCGTAGACGACCTAAAGATACCGAGCGACTTATGACTTCGTTAGGTCGTAGCTTCCTTTCACGAGACTCATTAGGTCGTAGACGACCTAAAACTCCTCCCTTAGATTGTGGCCGACCTAACCCTTATGAAATTGTAGATCGCGCTGCATCATCCTTCCCCGGTTGACAGAAATTCGACCTCGAATTTTCACTCTCTTCCTCCATCACAATTTCATTTCCATGATACGGAATTAAGCATTTGACATTGAAAATGTCTGAAGTATGAACATCATCTGGTAATTTCAATTGATATGCATTCTCATTGATTTTCTTCAAAATTTCAACTGGACCAATTTTCCGTGCTTTCAATTTATTGTACGTTCCCACCGGGAAACGATCTTTTGTTAATACTGCGTAAACCAAATCACCTTCCTCGAAATTCACACTTCTCCACTTCTTATCCGCCAACTGTTTATACTTTTCATTAGATGCAAGCAACCGTTCATGAACAGTTCTGTGGCACTCCTGCAAGTCATTTACGAAGTCACTAGCCCGCTTAACAACTCCTTTCTGATATGGCACTGTGGTTAAATCCAAAGGTCCTTTTGGAATTTTAGAATATACAACTTGAAACGGACTAAATCCAGTGCTTTGATTCACAGCGTGATTATGTTCAAATTCCGCTTGACATATTTTTATATCCCAGCTTTTCAGATTATCTTTCACCAGACATCTCAACAAATTTCCCAATGATCGGTTAACCACCTCCGTTTGTCCATCAGTTTGCGGATGGTAAGCGCTACTAAATTTCAACTTCGTTCCGACCATCTTCCACAAACTTAACCAAAAGTGACTCAGAAAACAAGTATCTCTACCATACACAATAGACTCTGGCAACCCATGAAGTCGATATATCTCTTTGAAGAATAACTGAGCAAAATGAACAACATCTGTCGTCTTCTTACAAGCAATAAAATGTGCCATTTTCGAAAATCGGTCAACCACCACATAAATGGAATCGTTCCCCCTTTGAGTTCTAGGCAACCCCAGAACAAAATCCATACTCACATCAACCCAAGGTTTAGTCGGTACAGGTAATGACATATATAATCCCGCATTGGTCGTTGTTCCCTTCGAAACTTGACAGATATGACATCTCTCCACAAACCTTTCAACCTCTTTCCTCATTGACGGACAAAAGTAAGATTGAGAAATCAATTGTAATGTGCGATCCCTTCCTACATGTCCTTCCTCGTGCAACTCCTTGATAATCTTCATTCTCAAATTGCTATCTGGTATACATAATCGATTTCCCTTAAACAAAAAACCATCCACCAACAAAAATTCATCAGAATTCCCCTCCTTGACCTTTTCAACAAATTTCATAAAGTAAGGATCTTCTTCAAGCAGTTCGGGCAATAATTCAAAACCTGTCACCTCTACCTTCATTGTCGTCAATAAATGGCTCCTCCTACTCAAAGCATCAGCTACACGATTTGTTACCCCAGATTTGTGCTTCACAACAAAAGTAAACTGCTGCAAATAGGCGATCCACGATGCATGCCTTGCTGAAATCTTGTCCTGCCCTTGCAAATGTTTCAACGCCTCGTGATCAATGTAAAGAACAAACTCTTTCTGAAATAGATAGTGTCTCCAGTGTTTCACGGCTTGAACAATTGCATAAAACTCCCCATCATACGTGTTATACCTCATCTTTGCTCCTGATAGCTTCTCACTGAAATATGCGATAGGACGCCCCCTCTGGCTCAACACTCCTCCAATCCCAACCTTAGATGCATCAGTATGTAGCTCGAACAACAACTGAAAATCTGGTAACACAAGAATTGGTGCTGACGTCAAGAGTTCCTTGATTTGCTCAAAAGCAATTCCCGCTTCCTCTGACCATGCAAACTTCTTTCCCTTCATACAATCAGTAATTGGTGCCATCACGCTACTGAAGTGTGGAATGAATCTTCGGTAGAATGACGCTAGCCCATGAAAACTTCTCACTTCTGTTATAGTCCTCGGGTGTGGCCAATTTCTGATTGCTCCAACTTTATTCTGATCCACCTAGATACCTCCTTCTGATATAACATATCCCAAAAATAATACACTCTTCACCATAAGCACACATTTCTTTGTTGCAGCATAAAATTGTTCCTGTCGTAGTACCATCAACACTTCTCTCAGATGATGCACGTGTTCCTCTGAACTTCCACTGTATATCAGAATATCATCGAAATACACCACTACGAATTTCCAAATAAATGGTCTAAAAATCTGATTCATCACCCGCATAAACGTACTTGGTGCATTCGAAAGACCAAACGGCATAACCAGCCATTCATATAATCTTTCCCTGGTTTTAAATGCAGTCTTCCATTCATCTCCTGGTCTGATTCGAATTTGATGATACCCGCTCTTCAAATCAATCTTCGAAAATATAGTAGCCCCGCTCAACTGATCTAGCAAATCATCCAACCTGGGCATCGAAAATCTGTACCTCACAGTGATCTTATTCAGCGCCCGACTATCGGTACACATCCTCCACATTCCATCCTTCTTCGGCACCAACAAGGCTGGAACCGCACAAGGACTTAAACTTTCCTGCACACGCCCTTGTTCTAGCAATTCCTCCACTTGCCTTCGCAACTCCTCATGTTCCTTCGGACACATCCTGTAATGTGGTTTATGTGGCAACACAGCTCCTGAAACAAGATCTATTTGATGTTGAATATCCCTCAACGGTGGTAATTCCGTTGGCAGCTCCTCAGGGAATACATCGTTTAATTCTTCCAGCACTGGTTTCACTTCTTCAGGAATTTCAACCACTTCATTACTCTCACGTCCAATCAACAAAAAGACTTCAGGCTCATCTTCAACTTCCTTAACAAATTCCTTCGAAGATAGCAAAGTTTTCAGTTCTTCAATCTCCTCCAACTTGCTTTCCTTCTGTTGTTGCTTCTTGGGAACTAAAGTGATTTTAGTACCTTCAAACATGAAACTGTAGCTATTAGCACGACCATCATGTTGTACTGCTCTATCAAACTGCCATGGTCTGCCCAACAACAGATGACACACATCCATGTCAACTACATCACACCAAATTTCATCTTTGTATTTCTTCCCAATCGAAAGATTAACACAAGCCCTTCGTCCAACTTTCACCTCACCGCCCTTCCTCAACCATGCTAACTTGTACGGTTTAGGATGCTTCTCAGTTTTCAATTCCAACTTCTTCACTGCTTCTGTAGAGATAATATTGTCACAGCTTCCAGCATCAATAACAAACTTGCAAACCCTTCCCAGAATAGTGCATGTAGACTGAAAAATGTTATTACTCAACCAGCTGTTTTCCTCTTCCTGCTTCGGTGCCAAGTAACTTCTCCTCATCATCAATGAATACCCTTCATCTCCCGACAATAAGTCTTCCTCCTCAACCGGTAATGAATTAGAACATTCTGCATTTTCATCCTCATCCTCAATCTCAGCAATCATTGCTCGTTTCTTTGGCTTCGGACATTCACTACTTTTATGACCCATCTCCTGGCAATTGTAACATTTGAAACCGTTGTAAACCTTTGCCTTCTCAGCCTCCTTCACTACTGGTTTACTGATAGATTTAGAAACATTAGAACTTCCACTAACACCCTTCGCTTGATTGTTGGAATTTGTAAACACACCACCTCCACGCCTTCCCTGCTTCTCCCAAGCCAACGCCTTCTGATGTGCTTCTGCAACTGATCTAGGATCGAACATGTTCACCATATCCTGGATCTGTATTCTCAACCCTCCAACAAACCTAGCAGTTAGTCGTTCTTCCGTTTCCATAATATCATTTCTAGCAATGAGTTGGTAAAATTCATCTGCATAATCATTAACTGACTTCATCCCCTGGCTTAGATTCTGTAATCTCTGGTACATAAGTGATTGATAGTTGTAAGGTAAAAATGTAGCTCTCATCAACTTTTTCATCTTATCTCAAGACTCAACCTTTGATTTTCCCATTCTCTCCCTGGTAAGTTTTGTTTGTTGCCACCATGCCAAAGCTCTTCCCCTCAACCTAGTAGCAACCAACTTCACTCTTCTATGCTCAGGAACCTCCTTGAAATCAAAGATCTCTTCAACATTAGACAACCAATCAAGAAATTCTTTAGCTACCATTCCACCCTTGAACTCTAGAATTTCCATCTTCATTCCTGATTCCCATCGACGATTATCTTCAACATCCCGATATGCATTTCGTACTTGGTCTCGATCTCGATAATGAACACTACATCTACCACCATCTTCATCAAAAACAGATGTACTTCGATAACGATCTCGACCACCCACCTCTCTATGATCACGCATATCCCTTCTACTTGGTCTTTCAACATCACGATATGGCTCATATTCATACTCTCGTGGAGTCCTTCTCTCTTCACTTCTATGCTCATGATGTTCTCTTCTCAATGAAACTAAAGATTCTCTTCTTTCTCAGAAAGATTGTGGTGACACCCTTCTCGCTTCCGTAACCGATGGCGAAACTCTGTTTCCTCCATGGTTCGAGATTGGCGACCTCATCCGATGACTTTGATTCATATCAATCATCAGCTTCTCTAGCTTTCCAATGCCTTCATCAAATTTCTCATTAATGCGTTGTTCCATTTGCTCGGCTTCTTCCCTTCTATACAACGCTTCCACATTTTGATGTCGGTTAGCTCTCCTTGGTGGCATGATTGATCTTCACAAATTTTCAACAAAACAACTTCAAACTTCAATTGCACGACTGCCCCTAGCTCGGCTCCAACTTAACTTCAACAAAACAAAGCCACGGCTCAACTAGCTCGAACGAGATGAACGACCTAAGGCTTAGGTCGGCTCGGTTTCAAACAAAGCACGACTCATACACACTTCAACCTCGGCTCCAGGTCTCGGCTTAGCTATGATTGGCTAAGTCTAGCTCTGATACCAAACTGACGCAGCGGATATTCAAAAATTAAATGAAACGGTGAAAGTAGCAATCGATGGATTGATAAATACTGAAAGACCCAAATTCGTTGATCCGAAGATACCGAATTCAAGCTATCTCTGACACGTTGATCGCGTACGATACCATGGAAGAGATCTACAATTCTTCGAGCATTGATCAAGCGCACTTGATTCCGCGAATTGGCTTCAACGAACGTTGATTCGAGCGCACTCGAATACCGTAGGTGGAGATAGGAGATCACACTCAACTACCGATTTAATGAAAGCACAAAGCTAACAAACAAGAATTTTATTCCAAAAAAAAAACCTTTTTTTTACAAATGACTATTTATAGGCTTCAACACAACGCATCACACTTAGGTCGTACACGACCTTACAAGCAACATACCACGCGACCTAAAATAAGACGACCTACGAGTTAAGCAAGGTCGTTAGCGACCTAACATCATCACATATACTCATATATACAACACACACGACTCAAAACAACGGCAACAAAAAGAAACGACCTAAAACACAAACGACTTAAGAACATAGCGACTTAACAACACAACATATACACGACTCAAAAATAACATGACTTAACGACTTAAAAAGATACGACTTAATGATCTAAACAAGGCCATGACTTAAAACCACAGCGACTTAAGAGAACAGCTTCCTCATCACTTCACGCGACCTAAGCTCCATGCAGCATAACTCTTCATGCGACTTATCCTAGGTCGGTAGGTCGTGTGAACGACCTAAAGAAGCAGCAACAGGAATTCTTCGGGTGACCTATGAGTTAGGTCGTTCAACATAGGTCATAGCTCGTCCCTACTTTCTGAGCGACTTAAGTCTTCAATATAGCAACAATGTGGCAGACCGTTAGGTCGTTGGCTGTTAACTCGTGCCGCCCCTTTGTTATCTCCCGTAGCTATAGGTCGTAGACGACCTAAAGATACCGAGCGACTTATGACTTCGTTAGGTCGTAGCTTCCTTTCACGAGACTCATTAGGTCGTAGACGACCTAAAACTCCTCCCTCAGGTCGTGGCCGTCCTAACCCTTGTGAAATTGTAGATCGCGCTACATCATGTGCAAGCGGAGAAGATGAGAATGGTGAGGCTTGCATGCATTTGGGCCTTGGCCCAATTGGGTGAGATTATATATATGTTAAGTTATATATAGTTTTATAAATTTAGTTAGTTTGATTTGGTGATTAAATGGTCTAAACTTTAGAAAGATTTAATTTTTCCATACAGAGTCGATTTAACCCATGGTCTACGACGTCAGATTCATATTAATGAATAGAGCACAATAGTGTAGCTTATTGACGCGTTTTGAGAAGTATAAAATATTGGTAAAATATTAGTGATATTTTATTAACAGGAAAAATCCATATTCTGCTATTATAAACTATGTAGATTTATTATTATCCGCTAATTGATTTGTCTGATATTGATTGTTAATTATTTAATAAATAGATGTGTTGCTGTTTATTATTGTTGTAGATTGATTGTTTACTTGTTTGGATTGCGCTCCGCCAGTTTATAAGCATTAATTATTATTCATTGATTGTTGATTTTGCAGATCAATTTATGAATAATTAATTATCCATGTGCATAGGCTGGGTAGAAAATAATTATAGGCTAACACCTTATGATTTATTTCGGCTTTGATTAAAGGTGTTTAGCAGTAATATTTGGTTCACTTCAATTTAATGAATTGTTTTGAAAATTGGTTTTCAAGTGGAAATGTTATGAAATATTTTCCTTTAAAAGAAAAAAAGAGATATTTGAGAATAAATATTTTGAAGTGATTTTATATAAAAATAGTTTATAAAGAATGGTTTGATAAATATGTTTTATAAACGAGGAGAATCTCGAGGATTGAAAACCCATATTTAAAATGATTTCAAAATATACAACACTATGATTTGAAAGTATTTGTAAATATTAGTGCGAAATGATTTGTTACTTGGGGATATAAAAGGATTTGTTATGTTACCGACAATTTGGGTAACCCGTTTCTAAAATGTGGGTATATGTTTTTGGTATAGTCCGCTCTTGTAATAGAGGGATGTACGTATTTATCGATTGTATGAAGGCTGGGACCCAGTTGCCTTGTTATTGCGAGAAACCTCTCAATCAAGTTGCATACATTTTGATGTGCTTTTATAGTAGTATTTTGAGATTTTCAAATAAATATTTCAAAAGTGATTTGTTTTAAGATCTCGAAGGAAAGTACGATTTGATATAAAGGATATATATTATTATTTCAAAATGACATGAAATAAAACCAAGAATTTATTTCGAAGAGGTTATTTTCGAAAATGATTATATTTAGAAAATAATAAATTTAATTAGATTTGAAAAATCTAAATGTGAAGATTAATCCTAAGTGGGCAGTTTTGGGCATTGCATATTGTTTGTTGCATCGTAGGCTCTATGAGTCATATTTGTTGTAAAAGAACTACGTTGGTTTGATCATGTATCTAATTGGGTACCCAATAAGTTATGAGTACGTAGGCAGTCACAAATGGTAGTGATGCTGCCCCAATACTAATATAACCCTTTTCTAGTTTATTTTTTTATTTGTTGCAATTTGTCTTGTGTTGTTGTATCTTTCATGCTTACTATTTTATTCCGCATTTGACGTGTTTATTGAGTTTGTAGGGATGACTTTTGCTATCTCTCTCATCAGAGTTATGCAGCGTTAGATATTTGTATTTGTGTTTGGTATGTATTACAGCACACCTAGTAGATTAAACTGATTACTCTGATAACTTTTTCAATTAAAAGTTATATCATATGCATTTAATAGTGTTGAATATTTGTCAAATATTGTGTATTAATTTGGTAGTTTTCATTCATAAATTTTGAACGGATGGATTTTTTGGCTATTTTTATTGGTCCAAAAATTCGAATCGTTACAGCCGGTATCAGAGCTTAGGTTAGGTATATAAGTGAAATTTGTCTAGGTTAGTTAATCAACCTAAATTTTTTAAAATGAAACTACCTTAATTTGAGAAATAAAAATGAATAGCACACGGCACCGTACCTCCGACCGGGGTTATGGGCGATATTATTTTTGGTGTGTTTAACTTTTGTTGATTTTTTGTTTTTTGTTTTATTTTTCTGTCCTTGGATTTTGGGGACGAAATTCGTTTAAGGGGGGAGAATGTAACGACCCATATTTTTGGGTCTTCAAATTTGAATATTTAATTTATATAAATATTTGAATTTGAATTAAATTATAATAAAAGGTATGATTCAATTTTTGACTTGATTTTTGATGACGTATTTTTATTTTAATTTATATGATTTTTTCATAATTTTAATTTGAAAAATAATTAAATTTTTGTTTGATGCTTTTTGCGACAAATGTCGGTACTTTTGAACTTCATAGAATAAGTTAACCGTTGTATTTTATTACTGTTTTTTTATCGTCTCACTATGCTATGCGTGATTGTATTTTTATTTTCGTCGTTCGAGGCTCGTACGCGAACGTGATTTTATGTAGCGACTGTACCTCAAAACTTTTTCAAATCTCTCACATATGCATAGTTCTTGTCTTTAAATATGAGCGTGTTTGTTGTCTTGTCTTTGGAAAGTTGTTTTATAAAACTTAAATCACTTTGTTTTTTTTTTTTTTTTTGTTATAAAAGAAGGAAAGTGGATATAGTTGGAAGACAATTTATATATACATAACACGTGTATACAGCAAATCTTAACACCGTATTTCTCCTCCATCCCTCTCTTTTTCAACCATGTTCTCATACTTTTTCCCATAACTTTTAGCTTACATGTGCATGCATCCTGCTTGTTGACCTTTATTTCTTAGCCTATAAGTAATTGTGGTTCTATATATGATATAAGCATGAAACATTCTCAAAAGGCATAAACATTTTTATTTTTTTTACTTTTCTTTTGCTTCTCTACAAATGAAAATATGAATATCAGAGCCCACATTCCTTTGCATTTTAATTATTCCAATAACTTTTCGCACACTAAGATTTAGCCAAAGCCTTCAACACAAAAGTTGTAGAGGATGATGAGTTTGACATTTCCCGTTCATGTTGCACTTGAAATGGTGGCGCGTGGAGAGCCGTGGGAAGGTATGTAGGTGCATGGCTTATGGAATGCATGGCCGCGGGTTTCAATATGTAGCAGCCGCATGCAAAAATAATGGAGAGAGAGAGAGCAGAGCACACAAAAGGACAAAAGAAAAAGAAAACAGACGCAGGAAAGAAAAATGAACCGAGGCCGTGAGCCATGCATGCATGATGGAGTACCAGGCGATGAGGAGTGAAGATGGGTAGTGTAAAAATGAATACATCGTGGGTAGTGAGTGGTTTGGTTCAAGGCAAGCATGGAGGAGCAGACGCATGCATGGAAGATGAGAAATAAAGTTGGAGATACACGCATGGAAACGTGAGTTGCATCGCTATAAGGGAAGATGACAATTAGGCGCGTTGTATTTGAGGGAAAGGAAGGATGTGTGCAGGTGGAGAAGATGAGAATGGCGAGGGTTGCAGGCGTTTGGGCCTTGGCCCAGTTGGGTGAGATTATATGTAAGTTATATTTAGTTTTATAAATTTAGTTAGTTTGATTTAGTGATTAAATGGTGTTAGTTTGATTTAGTGATTAAATTGTTTAAACTTTAGAAAGGTTTGATTTTCCCACACGAAGTCCTTTTAACCCGCGGTCTTAGACGTTACATATGTATTAACGAATAGAACACACTACTGTAGTTTATTGACACGTTTAGAGAAGTACAAAATATTAATAAAATATTAGTGATATTTTATGAGCAGAAAAATTCCTCATTTTACTATTATATACTATGTAAATTTATTATTAATCGATAATTGATTTCTTTGATATTGATTGTTAATTATTTAATAAATAGATGCGTTGCTATTTATTATTGCTATTGATTGATTGTTTGGTTGTTTGGATTACGTCCGACCACATTAGGAGCATTGATTATTATTTATTGATTGATGAGTTTTCTCGACTAGTTCATGAGCAATTAATTATCCATATGCATGGACTGGGTAGAAAATAATTGTTGTCTAACATCTTGTGATTTATTTCACGATTTGACTATAAGGTGTTTAGCGATAATATTTAGTTCACTTTAGTTTAATGAACTGTTTTGAAAATTGATTTTTAAGTGGAAATGTTATGAAATGTAATCCTTTAAAAAAAGATATTTGAGAGTAAATATTTTGAAGTGATTTTATATAAAAGTGGCTTATATAAAAAATGATTTTATAAAATTGTTTTATAAACAAAGACAATTTCGATGACTGAAACCCCAATATTTAAAATGATTTCAAAATGTTTTGAAAAGATAACACGATGATTTGAAAGTATTTGTGAATGTTTGTGCGAAAGGATTTGTTACTTTGAGATATAAAAAGATTTGTTATGTTACCAATGATTCGGGTAACACATAACTGAAAGGTGAGCATATGTTTCTGGTATAGTCCGCTTTTGGATTAGAGAGATGTACTTATTTATCGACTATATAAAGCTGGAACCCAGTTGCCTTTTATTGGTAGAAACCTTCTGATTATGTTGCATATATTTTGATATGCTTTATAGTAGTATTTTGAGATTTTCAAATAAATATTTCAAAGTGGTTTGTTTTAAGATCCCGAAGGAAAGTACAATTTGATATAATGGATAAATATTATCATTTCAAAATTACTTGAAATAAAATCGAGAATTTAGTTCAAAGAGATTATTTTCGAAAATGAATATATTTTGAAATAATAAAGTTAATTAGATTTGAGAAGTCTAAATGTGAAGATTAAGCCTAAGTTGGTAGTTTTAGGAATTGCATATTGTTTGTTGCATCGTAGGCTCCATGAGTCCTATTTGTGGTTGAAGAACTATGTTTCTTTGATCATGTATCTAATTTGGTATTTAAGCAGCCACAAGTGGTAGTGATACAGCCTCAATAATAATATAACACCTTTTCTGTTTATTTTGTTTATTGGTTGATATTTGTCTTGTGTTGTTGTATCTTTCATGCTTACTATTTTATTACACATTTGACATGTTTATTGAGTTTGAAGGAATGACTATTGTGGTCTCTCTCATCAGAGTTGTGCAATTTTAGATATTTGTATTTGTATTTGGGATGAATTAAAGCATGCCGTTAACTGGGTTTTTAACCCAACAGAATTCAAGAGAACTAGAACATTTACAACGAGTGAAAATATCTCAAGGATCGACCAAGAAGGCTAAAAGAAAAGGACCAAAGAAGAAAAATATATAACCAAGGAATTTATTTTACTGTGGATTCTTATAACTCGAATTTAATACCTCAATAAATTTTGATTTGGTTATGACCCAAATAGGAAAATGATGACTAATCATTATATAATTGAATGAAATGTCGTAGAAAATTTCATGGTATGCCGACCATCTATCAGAGAAAAAAGAATGAATTGATCTTGTAGGATTCCCAAGAAATTCTTTGATTTCTTTTGAAAGCAGATGATTATTCATCTACTTCTCACATTTCATGAATAGCCGGGACATTGAGGAAGATCCAAGAAGGCATTTCAGGAATCGATCTGATTCTATCTTTGATTGTTCCATTTGAACAAAGGAAGGATCCCAAAGAATCGATCTTTTTTTTAGTTGTTGAATCTCTATTTGATCGATCAATATGTGATATTTTGAATCCTCATTTCTAATGGAATCAAAATGATCTCTAGATTGATCAGAGGATCCTTATGCCAAAACAAGCTAAGGCGCGATCTATCGCCTATGGATTGCTAGCGATCTATAAAGCTCGCCCATGGATCCTTCAGTCCTCTTGCATCATGATCTAATATTCTTCTGGAGATGCTTGAGAAGTTTCATAGCATGCCAAACAATCTAGCTCTAGAAGTGAAAACTCACCCGATTCAAACTATTTAACCAAAAGCAACTGACTTAAAATGGACCTACAGAACACATACGAAGTTGGATTGACTTCAAATTTTGCGAGAACATTTAGAAAACATAGAGGTCACAAAAAATGAGATCAATTGGAGTTGATTTGATGGATCGCTAGCGACCTAACTAGATGGATCGCCAGCTTCCCATCAAGAATGGGCCCCACCATCTCAAATTTTAATGGTGGGTCCTTGACATCCTATAGCGTGTTCCTGCAAAGTTTTGTTCGATCTCGTTAGGATTTGAGCGAGTTATGGATGATTCTTCTGGATCAGATGACCAATGAAGATGGATGATCAAATTAACTCCAAATGACTTGATATTTGGATAAGGCACTTAAAAAGAAGATAGGAAGACAACCAAACAAAGATCGCTTAAATATGCTAAGTGGATGGATAGCTAGCGATCCATCTCCTATAGATAACTAGCTATTCATCCGCTATGGATAGCTAGTGATCCACCAAGATAGGTCGGATCGCCCTCAAACTTTCCGAGCTCCTTCTTTGCACTAAGTAAAGTCTTCGAGTAGAAAAAATTGCTAAGTTGATGGATAGCTAGCAATCAATCGCCTATGGATAGTTAGCGATCCATCCTCTATGGATAGATAGCGATCCATAGAAATGACTCAGATTGATCTGAGATTTTCGGTGATGACTTGAAAAACAACCGGACTCTTCTGCACTTGGACTTATGGCCCAATACTCACTGAATTCTCCTATAAATACTCACCTGCCTACAACTAGAGATGGATCTTTTTCGGAGAGAGAGATGCCATTACTCTGTTGGAATTCCTTCACTTCTTTAACTTTCTTATCACTCATAACAGTCATCAAGGGAGTTATTATGATTCTCCAGTCAACCCTTGAACTTGTGACATATTCTAACTCATTGTAACTTAGATCTAAGGACTAACCGGTTGATATCTAGAGAGATTCAACTAGTACAATCATAATAAAGATTGATTAAAATGGACGTAGGTCGGAGTCAGCCGAACCACTATAAAATTCTACGTTTCTTTTCTTATTTCAGCTTTTTGTTTGTTGTTTATCTAAGATTTGTGCGGCTGATATCTGCATTAGTGCTTTCACACTTGATCTAGGGTATTGATACATTTTTTTGGGTTAACATTTTGGTGCTTTCACTGAGAGCATTGAATGAGATTCAAAGAACTGAAGTTTGAACTTAAGATTTAGAGAAGATGAGTATGTCTAATACTAGATAAAGAGTTGTAGCAAGTCAACCGGAGCCTGAAAGCAGCCAGGAGGTTTCCTTAATTTCTCATTAATCCATTTATGTGATTAGAAAAGAAATGGAAAGGATGATGAAAGAGCTGCAAGATGGAATCTTACCTAGGCAAAAAGGGACGATGGATAGCTTCCTTCAGAGGATAGAGTAACAAGGGATAGCTAGATCTGTAGGGAGTAGAAATCCAACTCCAGGGAACAACAAAGGAGCCGTCAGAGTTGGCTTAGAACAAGGTGGAGTCTTGTCCCCACGTCCAGAGAAACCAATACTTGGGGGTAATGTTGGAATCAACAATAGTATCCAATGCAGGAGCATCTGGATTTAGAGCAAAACAAACTGAAATAATGCCCACATGACTTGGGGGCACAACAGATTTGGATCTAGGATAAGCTTTAACACTTGGAATGGGTGACGTTGGAGAGAGAGTAGCAAATTAAAGTACGAATACACGACTTCATGAGCCCAAACCAGACCCCCACGGTTGGAAAAGGGGGAAGGTTTACCCCTTACTCTTTGCCTTCTGCTTTTTTTGCCTTTGATAACCTCAAGCCGCTTACACGTGTACGGGATCCCAGACGGTCCTTAGGCATGCTCTGAGTCGGGTGCCTGAGATGAATGTTTAGGACAACAATGACCCCGACCGCTTAGATGTGTGCTAAACCTAGATTGGTTCCTAGTCGTGCTCTGGGTCGGATATTTGAGATAATTTATTAGGATAATAACCTCAGACCACTTGGGCGTGCACAAAACCTAGATTAGTCCCTTGCCACGCTTCGAGTCGGATGTCTTGGATAGACATTCAGGATTTCTACTTATTTAATTTCTGCTTGTTTGCTTTGATTTGAAATTTGAATTTTGTAAAATCCATATTTAATGCGAATACTGATTTTGAACGCCATAGAGTCCCGATCGGCGAGACGGGACCAGAGTGCAAGGTACAAGTTCCTTTGCCGGAGAGCAAGTGGATGGACTTGTACAATATCAAATGCCATAGAGTCTCGACCGGAGAGACGGGACCAGAATGTAAGAAGTAAGTTCCCTCACTAAAGAGTTAGCGGATGGGCTTGCTTAATCCCCCTTAACTTAATAAGCAAATGATCTGGAGAGATCATCCCCTTTAACATAACAAATAAATGATCCGGAGAGATCGCCACCTTAACATAAAACATTAAATGATCCAAAGAGATCACACATTAAACAAAACATTAAACGATCCAGAGAGATCGTGCATTAAACTAAGCATTAAAAAATCCAGAGAGATCGCATATTAAACTTAAATAGTACAGAGAGATCGAACTTTAAAACATAATTGATTTTGCAAAATGGGTTTAAATGCCTTATAAGTAGAATAAACGGATAAATCTTAGATGAACACAGGACGACTTTGATATATGACGTATAATGATATTTTGATATATGATGTGATGTGATTTTGATATATGATATTATAAGTATGAATTAAATCTTAGCAGTAATGATGTAAATCCTCGATGAACGCGGAAGGATTAGAGATGTTTAATGTAATTAAAGACGTGATGTAATAACTTCGAATGAAATCGGAATAAGTATTATGTATAGGTTGTAGTTAGGTAGAGTTTAGAGTCGTAGGCTATAATAGGTTTGGAACAACTTGTAATTGATGAATGAATCCAAAGAAACTGGACGGTTTGCCAAGGCTAAAGCCGTTGGAAAGCTCAAGAATTAAAGACTCATTACTGGAAATTGTTCTGGAGCAAAGCACACATTTCATTCAAAAGGCATACTTTGGAGGGCAAGTGTTAACTAGGTTTTTAACCTAATAGAATTCAAAGGGAACTAGAACATCTACAGCAAGTCAAAATATCTTAAGGATCGACCAAGAAGGCCAGAAGGAAAAGAAGAAAAAGGTCAAAGAAGAAAAATGCCAAAACATGCTAAGGCGATGGATTGCTAGCGATCCATAAAGCTTGCTCATGGATCCTCTTTTCATCTTGCATCATGATCTAATATGCTCCCTAGAGGCACTTGCCAAGTTTTATAGCATGCCAAACAATCTAGCTCGAGAAGTGAAGACTCACATGATTCAAGCTGTTTGACCAAAAGCAGCTAATTTAAAATGGACCTACAGAACAGATACGAAGTTGGATTGACTTGAAGTTTTGGGAGAACATTTAGAAAACATAGAAGAAGGCTAAAAAAAGTAAGATCATTTTGGAGTTGATTTGATGGATTGCTAGTGACCTTACTAGATGGATCGCTAGTGACCCATCTAGAATGGGTCACACCACCTCAAATTTCTATGGGAGATCCCTGACATCCTCTAGAGTGTTCCTGCAATGTATCGTTTGATTTTGTTAAGATTTGAGTGAGTTATGGATGATTCCTCTGGACCAGATGACCCATGAAGACGGATGATCAAACTAACTCCAAACGACTTGATATTTGTACAAGGAACTTAAATAAAAGATAGGAAGACAACCAAACAAAGATCATTCAAAAATATGCTAAGTGGATGGATAGCTAGTGATATGTCCACTATGAATATATGGTGATCCATCAAGATAGGTCGGATCGCCCTTAAACTTTTCGAGCTCATTCATAGCACTAAGTAAAGGCTTCAAGTAGAAAAATATGCTAAGCTGATGGATAGCAAGTGATCCATCCCTTATGGATAGCTAGCGATTCATAGAAATGACTCAAATTGATTTGAGATTTTCGGTGATAACTTAGCATAACAACTGGACTCCTCTACACTTGGACTTCTGGCCCAACACTCACTGAATTTCTTTGTAAATACCCACCTACTTGCAACTAGAGATGGATCTTTTCCGAAGAGAGCATCCATTACTCTACTGGAATTCCTTCACTTCTTCAAATTTCTTCTCCCTCACAAGAGTCATTAAGGGGGATACTGTGATTCTCCAGTCAACCCTTGAACACGTGACTTATTCTAGCTCATTGTAACCAAGATCTAAGTGCTAACTAGTTGATATCTAGAGACATTCAACTAGTAAAATCATAATAAAGATTGATTAAAGTGAACGAAGGCCAGAATCAGCTGAACCACTATAAAAATTATGTGTCTCTTTTCTTACTTCTGCTTTTTATTTGTTGTTTATCTAAGATTCGTGCTGCTAATATCTGCATTAGTGCTTTCACACTTGATCTAGGGTGTTGATCCATTTTTTGGGTTAATACGTGATTGCTCTGATAAATTGTACAATTTAAAGGTGTATCTTATACATTTAACAATGTTGAATATGTATCAAACATTATGTATTAAGTTGGTAGTTTTCATTCGTAGTTTTAGAATGGATGGATTTTTCAATGATTTTGACTAGTCCGAAAATCCGGATCATTACACTAATTCCTCTTATTAAACAAATGAAAGTGGTTAGGCACATGTAATGGATTCTAAATATGATTGTAGGTAATGGAAGATTCATTGAAGCATCATAACATTGAATTTACATTAGTAACCATACTTAGCAAGTCTTGGCCTTGCTTGAAGACCTATGGCGCATTGCCTAGTGTGTGATAGTTGACTTATTATTGGTGCCACGATGATTCATATATGGTAGACTTCTCTTATATAGTATAGCATAATAGTAGAAATATAATAACTCGTTAGATGCTAGTAAAAATGTAGGTTGAGTTATGGTTTCATTTCCATTGGTATTACCATTTATCATTATTCATGATATAGTAGCATATTGGTAATCGAGCAGACTAATGATATTTCTTTT
This sequence comes from Allium cepa, assembly GCA_030765085.1. Lineage (NCBI taxonomy): Eukaryota > Viridiplantae > Streptophyta > Magnoliopsida > Asparagales > Amaryllidaceae > Allium > Allium cepa. The sequence continues at coordinate 763,681,624 of CM060941.1, read as the reverse complement.
TCCTCATACTTCATATTTGACTCCCTTTGTTGTCTCTTTTGTTATCTTTTCTTTGAACATGCTAATTAGGGATGAAGAATTCTACAAGCAGAGGTGCACTTCATAAAGCCAAAGATTTTTATCACTATGATTATCTATCTAGTGTTTTAGGATGCTATACCGCCTTTTGGCAAGGCTGTCAACAGGTGGATTTAACTAAATTGACTACTTGTTTGTCAAGATTGGAATATGATGGGCTTGAGCTAGTTGGATGGATAGACGATCGATAATATATAGCTCGGCATTGGAAGTCGCTCGGCACAGGAAGTTGCTCGGCATCGCTCGGCATAGGAAGTCGCTATAGGGAGTTGCTCGGCACAGGAAGTTTCTCGGCACTGGAAGTCGCTACAGGAAGTCGCTCGGCACAGGAAGTTGCTACAGGAAGTCGCTCGGCACAGGAAGTCGCTCGGCACAGGAAGTCGCTCGGCACAGAAAGTCGCTCGGCACTGGAAGTCGCTAGGCACAGGAAGTCGCTACAGGAATTCACTATAGGAAGTCGCTTAGCACAGGAAGTCGCTCGGCACAGGAAGCCGCTCATACCATGATGAAGGATGTTGGCTCGGCTATGGTCTTGATGGGCCCGGACTACTCAGGAAGCCCAGTAACTCGGGATTTGCCTATAAATACAGCATGTAGGGCTTCAGAAAAGGGATCTTATTTCGGCTCTCTGACTTTCTATTTTCTGAGCCTGATGCTACTCTACCATCTTATAACTGTAATCGATTGTTACAGCAATAAAAAGGAAATTTTTGGAGTGGACGTAGGCCGAAGTTAGCCAAACCACTGTAAAATTTGTTCTTCTTTACTGATTTCATTTTAATTTTTGTTCTTCTTCATATTTATACTCCCTACATACACTCTATCTGTTATCTGTGACTATTATTTGGTGCTTTCATTTACATTTGGGTGTTAGTGATCAATTTTGGCGCTAACATTTTGGTGCTTCCATTGAGAAAGCTAACACTCAGGGATTTTGAAACTTGGATTCTGGAAAGCAATGGCTAGACCACCAAAATGGAAACAAGAAATTGAAAGGAGCAACCAGGAGGGAAGTCAAGCAGCCACTTCTGGAACTGGAACGGATCATGCATCCATCTACATCGGCAGGAACGAGGTGGAGGCTATGGTGGATTCAATTCATGAATGATTGTTGAAGAGCCAACAAGAAACGATGCAAAGCTTCTTTGAGCAGATGAGAGCAGCTGGAGCACAGAACCTTGGACCGACTACAGTGGCTGCAAACATAGGACATGGAGATAGAGTCATAAAGACCAACGGAGGTCAGATCCAAGGTCAGAATGAAAAACCTGAAGGAAATCAACAAGGACCTGGTGGCAGGCCTTCGGGATCTGACATTGGAAGACCCATAGATGGAGCATAGTAGGCTAGAACCAACGTCAATATGAACGGGCCATAAGAAGAATTTTACCCAGAATACTCTTCGAGACCTGGGAAGCAGGATGGAAATATGCTAAGGAGACAACCCCTGGATGGAGACGAAAGAATGGCTGGATTAGTGCGACGGATAATGAGGGGAGGATTGTCGAGCAGAGGCTTAGAGGAAGTCAGTCGGAGTCCTTTCACTTTGAATATCAGAAATGCAAGGAATCCTTCAAAATTCAAGTTACCCACGTTGGACCCTTATGATGGGAAATCAGACCCCAACCATGCATATTAATAGATATATCATGCATATAGAAGTGCTGGGGGCATTCGAGGAAGTGATGGCACGATGTTTCCCTCTATATTTATCAGATTTGGCTGCGCTATGGTTCAGGCAGCTAGAGAATGGATCAACCAGAACATGGGGCAAGCTAGTGGAATGCTACATGAGGCAGTTTAGGGTCCACGTGACGTGACCCAAAAGTGTGATGACCTTAGCATCGATAAAGCAGAGGACTAAAGAGTCTATAAAAGATTTTCTATTGCGATTCAATGCAACTATGGCTTCAATAGATCGTCCGGATCCATCGATGATTTTGATGGCGGCAGTGGCAGGAGTTGCAGAAGGCACAGATTTCAAGGATTCGGTGGCAAGTGACCCGCCATAAGACCTTGGAGAATTTTACCATGAAGCTGAAAGATTCATTTGGCCAGAAGATTCACGCACCGAGTGACAAGAAACAAACATTGTGCAAGGCGAAAGAACAACTGAAGAACAATGTGGAGCAGACAGAGGGAAGCGAAAGCAAGATGATATATACGATGGTCCTGATGAATGGAAGAAATTCCAAGAACCCAGGTTCAGACAATACACAGACTTGATAGCCACCCTGGAATGGATTTACACGGAGACTCAGGGGCAGCTTCCCTATCGGAAACCACCCAGGAGAGATCCCACATAATGGGAACATAAATGTGGAAAGTACTGCCTATTCCATGAGTTGGAAGGGCATACTACCAATGAATTTCGCCATCTGAAGGATGAGGTGGAAGAGCATGTCAAAGGTGGTAGATTGCCACAATACACCAGAGATCGGATAGCGGCCGTAGGACCTGAGCAATTACCGCCTCCACCTAACAGAACTAATCCTAGATCGAGATCACGATTCATCATCAATTGATCATGATGGCAAGGGCCAAGCTCAGGATTTGAACTTTCATCTATTAAACTCCTTAGATTTGATTTCAAAATAGAACGGCTATTCCACTTACACATGCATGGGAACCAAAGAGATCCTCAGGCATGCTCTGAGATGGTAATAGACCGCTTTGTCCGGAGAGGCAGTGTCTAGATTTTTCCTTTCTTTGTGATTAAACACTTGGAATTTTAAATTAAAAAATGGACTTGAATTTCATAAAATAAACCATTGAACGGAGAGTTAAAGGATGAATATTGGAAGTCAATTTGAAATTAATCGCTTTATGACCCTACCCAAAGAGACGGGGTCTGGAGTGCAAGAAGTGAGTTGCTTCGCCGGAGAACGACGGGATCAACTCACTAACGTCGTTCCGCATTCACGGGATCAACTCACTAACGTTCTTCATATTTATACTCCCTACATACACTCAATCTGTTATCTGTGACTGTTAGTTGGTGCTTTCATTTACATTTGAATGTTAGTGACCAATTTTGGCGCTAACATAGGATATTAAAATATAAACTAAATATTCATTTTAAGATATGTTGTACATGGGATCTAATATACCATTTGCATGTTGTATAATGATATCGAATATTATGTGTAATGACTCAGAATTTCACCATTTTGATTTGTGTGCAAGCACAAAACTATAGATTTTACAATGAAAATAGATCACTTTTAAATAATAACTAGTGAGAGTGAAATGGTTTTCAAATTTAGTTTACAAAAATATTTATTTTAAAGAAAAATCAAAAAATCGACCAAAATTCATTTTTTGAATTTTGGACTTTTCGTCGGCTGAAAGTTGTTAGAAATATTGTAAACATTTTGGCACATATATACATAAATTTGCAAATAAGTTAATATATATATTGGTATAAAAATAGGTATATACTTAGGTATATAAAGATAAGATGTGATCTTTTATAAAATACTTAAAACTAAAATAAAATGGAAAACGGTAAAGTGAAACAAATGGAAGCATAAGTGCATATGGTAACTAATTCATGTTGAAGCATGAAAAAGAGGAGGGACAAATAAGGATGTGAGGGACAAGAGGGGGAACAAGGCTTGATGACATGGCATTTAGTTTGTGGAGGTTATGCACTAAGGGGCATTTTGGTAATTCAACTTATGCACTTCATATAAAAAACCATTCCATGAATTTTTTTCTCATATTTCTTTTCATGCTCAACTTTTACACTTTCTCTAAAAACTCCACATAAACCTTCATGGCTTCCTAGGATTTTATAAGGTTAAAAATCCTAACTTTATCACTTTCAAGATTCATGCAAACTTGTTTAAATCCTTACTTTTCTTCGTATACCTCCCCTCCTTCAAAAAGAAAGTCCAAAGCCCCTTCATCATACATGGCCGTGCACACTTCCTATCTAGGCCGAGCCTATACCATGCATGGCTGAACCCATTTAAGGCCTTAAAGCCTTAAAAACTTCTTTTTCTAAGCTAAAAGCAAGGACCTAAGGTCGTATTCAAGTGTTAGTGGGAGTTTGAGTTAAAAGTGGATAGCTTTTGGTAAGTAAATCTCACTATTTTATTTAAAGTTTCTAATTTAATTATGTCATGTATCTTGTTACTAAATCATGGCTTGATTGGTTGAATATGATGTTGATTTGTAGTTATACTTGTGTGCTTGGATGTAATATTTAGTTTGACTTAGGAATCTAAGTTTAAAAAAAGTGTGAAAGGATGGAAAGTTGAAACCTTACTTAGGGAATGTTTTATGACATGCGAATGTATGGTTTGATTTATGTACGTGCTAAAGAAGTTAGCATTGAGTTGTGTACAATCGACGTAGAAATCGCTTGCTTTTTTTAAGATATGTTTTATTTAAGTGTTTCCAAGAAGTTTTATAAAAGTTTTAAAACTTTACTTTTAGTTTTCAACCAGTTTTTCCAAGTTAGAAAGTGGGTATAAGTAAGAGAGTAAGATTTTAAACTATTTGATTCACAAAAACAAGTTTTGAAAATTTCGAGTGGTATAGGGATCGTCGTTATGGAGGCAATTCGCAAAACGAACTATTTTTGCAAAATTTTAAAAGTGTTCAACTTAAGTATATTTTAGAAAAGTGTTTTCAAACTTATTTTAAATAATAAAATATAATTATTTATTTATTTATTTAATGATCATTTAAGTAATTAATTAAGTTAAGGAAATTAATAGTTAATCATTAGTCAATAAAGGAAATTAGTACTTAATTATAAATTAAGTAAATTAATTATAATTAGTTAATTAATTAAAGATTAATTATTATTTAATAATTTATTTAAATATTAATTATAATTAAATTGATAATTAAAGGTTAATAATTATTAAATTATTATTTAAGAAAGGGTTTAAATATTTAATTCATTACTAATTAAGTTAAGAATTGATAAGACTTAGTTAAGATTTAATTATTCTTAAATGAAGGTTTAATTTATTATTTAACTATTAATTAAGGATTTAAGTATAATTTAATTATATATTAAGTTTTAAGTATTATTTAATTATTAATTGAGATTAATTAATTGTTAATTACTTGTTTAAGAGGATAATTGTTAATTATTTATCTATTTAAAGTTAATTATTGTTTAATGATTAATTAATTGTTCAATCATTACTAAGCAATGGGTTTAATTTTATTTAATTATTAAGAGGTTTTGTTTTTAAAATCACTTCTTTCCGAAGGTCGATTTTTGTTTAAAGCAAGCTATCTTGTAAAGAATGTTTTTATCCTATGGATTTCTTTGTCGATTACCTTTAAGTAACCCCATTTGAATATGAAAACCCAATGAAATCTGTTTGTAGAATAAAATACCATTTTACTAATTAAGTTATATTAGACATCTATTGGTAGAATGAGTTACGGTTCTGCCAAAATTCACCAAGTAGATTATGTTGACATCTATTTAAGTAGAATAAAAACCTAGTTCTACCATTATGGGAAGTTCGACATTTACCTATATGTTGATCGGTTGTTATTGGTTGATCTATATATATATATATATATATATATATATATATATATCTCTTCATGTTATGTAAATACCTGTGTTATAACTTGAAAAGTTAAACTTAATTAAATGTGAACCATTGTGGTCGCTAAGCCTTTTTTCGAAATTGTGAAGTCAATATTTAAAATTTTATCCTTTTTGAAAATCGTTTAAATTTATTTTTATGTCAAATACGATATTTAAAGGATAATTAAGCGACTATTTTATTAAAAATGTTTGAAGTTAATTTAATACTTTTGAAATGATGGTTTAAAACCATTATTTTCTCAATGGAGCTTAAAGATAATTAAATGAAGAATGTTTAAATAATAACTTGTTTATTCAAAGGTGTTTTAAATAATTGATTTTATCAAAGGAACTTTATTGATTGAAGTTTATTAAAGAAGTTTTGTTTTAAATAAGGGAAGTTTATAAAGGGAGTTCTATAAAATGAAAAGATATCGTGAAATTTGGGGAAGAGTTTTATAAATGGTTTGAATATTTATAAAAGAGTTTTATAAATGATTTGGATATTAATAAGAGAGTTTTATAAATGATTTTGGATATTTATAAAAGGTTTCATAAATGGTTTTTTATATTTATAAAAGAGTTTGATAAATAAGCTTAGCGATTTATAAAGAATTTTATAAACGCATTTGAAACTTTAGTAAAGGAGATTTTCATAAATGAATGAGATTTATTAAAAGAATTTATTGAAGAAATTTATAGAAGAATTTGAAATGGGTGTTCCCTTAACCGACCTTCTTTATTATGATGGTGTGGACATTTATTCCATGCTCAACACTGAAAGAATAGTGTTTGGGGTTATCCTTATCTCTAATTTAAATAACATATGTTTTGATCCTCTTAATATGATTTTGAAATGAGAAATCTTTCACGGTGTTTTATGAATATGCTTATGCCAGTGTGATAAGTATATGAATATTTTGATAAATATTTTTGAAAAGGAATTTAATAAATGAAAGATCTATTTTGAGGTTTAGCTTTAAGGGATATATTAGAGATCCCTTTGGGACTCTAGTATAGTTGGCTTACTTCTGAAAGAACTAAGAATGAATCAATTGGAAATTATCGATTGTTGGTTCGAAGAGATCAGGATCGGATCTATTATATGAAAACTACTTCGAACCAACATGTGCATTCGAATGGAAGACATCTTGAAGATGATTGAGTACAATGCTCTTTGATGTGTAAGGGCTACTTGCTACTAATCCTGAGGATGATTCCAAAATGGATGTAGTAGAGGTAATGCATTCGGTTTCGTTTGGATCTAGAATGATCTTGTATGGATAAATGCGTACATTGCATATTTTTTTTGGATGGAAGTGTTAACATTCTAAGATAGTCTGCTGAGAGAGAAGATAAATCATTACCTTAAGCCTCACATCCTAGCAATGGCTCGAAAAAGGTAGATGCAATAGGGCTATATAGGCTGCTCTCATTAGGATGTGTCATCACGTTTCTAGATTATCATATAATGGATTTGGTTGTGCATGAGAGCTCTTTATAAAGGTTGGGAACAACCGGGCGATGACATATTCGGTACTGTCCAATAAGGGGTAGGCCAGTTCTGTGTTAGCAAAGGTTGAAAGGTTTTCATTCTGGGTACATTTTATCTAGAGGTGTACCATTTTCAGAAGGTAGTATCTTATCTTGCCATTTGTTGGAATCCATTCTCCAATACGTACCTTTACGGTTTTGATTATAAAGCTTACTATGCTAGAATTTAATTAATGTTACAATTTCAACTATGATTCAATATTTATTTTAAACCCTAGACATTATTATAATATCACTAGATTTTATACATAGTTGGTTTGGTTATCGTAAGGTAAAAACTTGTCTGTGTTTATGTGAGGCGTGGTCTTATGAGATGCCTTTTATTTTGAAAGGATTTTATAATTTAGAATCAATACGATTGGATTGAATTTCTCATGTTGGTTTACCAGACTGATTCGGGCATTATTTTCTTGTAAGGCTCAGGTCAGCCCGAGCATACTTCTCCAGATTTAGATGGACACTTTGGTGCTTTCAGGAGATGAACTGGATTCTCCAAGATGTATTCACATATCTTATATTCTTCTGCTATTCCGCTAGTTTAATTTTTGATTATATATTTCAACAATTATAAGGACAGGCTATATAACTGTTCATGCTAATAATAGGTTAGCGTACTCTGATGTTGTGTATATAATAAAGACGCATTCTCTTTGCAAAGGTCTTGTGTGAATTACATATTTCTCATCACGATGTGAGATTCAGTTATGTCTTTTCTTTCTTCACCTAAATGACCAATCTCTAGGCATTTAAATGATTGGCGCATGAATACCGAGGATGTATTAAGTGTCATCTTTAGGTATAAGAAAAGCAGATCATTACATTATGTCTCCATATATGATGCGCATTAAAGATCATTACATCATGTCTCTATATACGATATGCTTTAAACTTTTATGTGTTTATGTTGATATTATATTTTGTTTCTTCCGCTATGGGATTTGTTTGTTAACAGTTGGGAAATATATGTGTAACAGACCTCACTCGGAGGCCCAAAACTAATAGCTACAGATGCTGCAGTCATCCATATTTATTAATCCTCGACGATCAAATACGATAATGTCAGATACATTGATATAACATAAGCACATGGATATGGAAAATTATTTTAAAATCAACAAACAACTTTCTCATTCCATTTCAAAGCATTTCAAAATTTATTACATAATCCCAATTCAAAAACCACATTCAACGAAAATATAATTGTTACAATATACGTCAAGAGTGACATATGAAGATGCCCCTTCGATGATCCGAGTATATATGTAGGCAATTAAACAACTTTGCCTTTATGACAACAGCATAGTGGAATCAAAAGAAAAGAGAACTCTAAATTGCTATCATGCCTTCTGCATGTCTCCAGAAGCTTATGCGTCTAAAGAGGTACTTGAAAACCTCAACTCTTAAACTACTCAAAATCAATTGAGTACCCAAGAGTTTAGGTGGAAAACATAAACTTCGAGTCTGACATAAAGTCTAGTATGAATAATAATCTACCATCTCAAATCATTTAGATATCTAGTAAGACCACGCCGCTTAGTGGAATGGGTTTTCTCCTCACTAGTATCCTAAAACTTTATAAAACCATGCACTGTGCTCCTGCAACCACAATGGTTAAAACATAGTAGTTCGAAATAATATGATGATATTCAAACAAGTAAATTAGTTCTGAATTTCCAATCCACATTTATTTTGACCATCTATCTCAGTTATAGTTTCTAGGGTCACTATTAACCTAATAGTTTTCATGGCTAATTAATAATTTGTTTAATGTTTATGAACTCCCTGTGCGGTCTTATAGTTTAAATGGGATTACTAAGAATCTATTGACCCATTCCAATAACTTCATTGTTTTATGGATTCTCCCTGAACCTATTGGTATCTTCAATAACATTCCTCTTATCATAGTTTTCATGGGTTGACTAGGAACCTATTGAAATCTGTCAATAATTTAATCTAGATATAGTTTCATGTGTTCACTACAAACCTATTGGTCCCTGCCAATAACTCAATCTAATCATAGTTTTAATGGGTTTACTATGAACCTATTGACTTATGCTAGTAACTTATTCTAAGCATAGTTTTAATGGTTTACTATGAACCTATCTATTTGACAACATCAATATTTAGGCATCTTACATTCTAGTCTATCTGACCCATGGATGCAATTCTACTCATTCAGGAGTTAACTTAATTTGTATTCACTGTTGGGTCAACCTAGCTGGTTATTCTGCTATTCCTCAAAATACAATTGTGTGTCCATTACAATGTGAATATATATATGAAGTAAACATAATAATACTAACACTTGTGGTTTAATGTCATTGAAATCATTTTATATAAAACTTGGTTAATCCCCTTAACCTATTAATCAAGGAAAACTTCTTCAAAAACTCCATACTTAAAATCATCTCAAAACTCTTTTATCATGCCATGGTTTTCCTTTAAAATGAGATTGGGTAATTTTTTTGAAAACTTAGGCTTTCAAAACTGTTAATCATTAGTCTGAAACCATTAGAAAACTTCCTTTTGAAAGCATTAAAATCATATTTTCAAAATTCTAGGCACGTGCCTTTTGAAACACTTTAAAACTTTTCTTTCGTAACCTTTCGATTGTATTAAAGCAAACCATTCAATTATAGAAGCATAGCTTCGAAACGATATGAAACTACCCCTTTCAAAGCCTTTAGGTTTAATTTAAAACACAATTCATTGGGTCTAAGTGAATACAAATGAAAGTACCCCCTTTCGAAACTATTTACCGTTAACTAAAAATGATTGGAGAAAAACTTGATGGCTTCGGAACCATCCTTTCGAAAGCTTCAAAACATTAAGTAAAACATTAAAGGATAGCATTGACACCCCCTTTTGAAGTCATTGCCTTCAAAACCCTTAACTCTTTCTAAACCTTTAGGAAGTGGCTTAGTACAGGTTTAAAAAAAAGGCTACTTTCGAATTAGTTGATGACTTCAATCCACTCGAAAGGCAAAAGAATGGTAGCAGGGTTTCGTCTGGGTCGAAACCACCCTTTTCGAAAGCATTGTCCTATAAATGAAGGAACTTATTCGAAAGCTTATACTTTTAAACTGAATGATGGCAACCATCTTCGAAAGATACTTAAAAGACCCTTCTGAAAGCTAATGTTTCGACTGCTTCGAAAGCTTTTATTAAAATAAGGCAGGCGTTTATCATTTGAAAGTAAAAAAAAGGTATCAACCACATCATAAGCTACGTTTCGACACCATGCCTTCCACCTTTCTCCAATCCACTACATACCAATAATTGATACCTTATGTATTGGTTTCGGCTTATTTGGTTTCAACCTGGTAAGCTTCGACTTAATAGAAGGTGGAAGCATGCAGTCGAAAGGTGCTTCTGAAAAAGGCAGAACCCACTTTTCTAGGTAAAAATTGATTTAATGCTAATTTAAGCAAATACTATCTACAACGACTCTCAAATTTGAACTATTATCTGAATTTAAGTTAAATTTTAAATTTTGAATTTATATAACGAATTTGAAATGTTGAGTAATATATTTCTCCGTATTTATTAAAATGAGAAAATTTCTAAAAAAATCAATTTGGTCAAATTTAGTCAAAATTTGAATTTTAGTTGAAAATTTGAAATTTTTTATGATACTAGACTGAATTCTAATCTGCACTCCGCTTTTCATTTCATTAAATCCCGACTTCTGTAGCTTTTAATATGCAATTTACAGTGTAAAAACGCTCGAATACGGACATAGTATTTGTGTGTATTTCTATTTATATTTGTATATTGGATCATGGGTTTTGGGTTGTATTGTTGGGCTTGAATCCTAAGAGTCATCTAAATGGGTACATATCTTTTCACCAACGGATGTTACTGACTTCTCTCCTCTTCTCATTTCCTCTCCAAAAAAATTACAGTAACCATCCATTGCTCCTCCTTCCTCCTCCAAATTCCTAAACCTTAGCCATCCTTATCCTCTCTCCTTTCTCACTCTCCTCTCTCTCTTTTCCCTTCTCTTTCTATTACCGCCGTCGTCCTCCACCCATCACCCCATGGCATCACACCCTACAACATAGCCTATCCTAGCACCATCCATACCCGCCAAGGCCGAACCCATATCCTAGCTGTCTCCTTCCCCTTGCCTCCTATGACCACACCCCTAGGCCATACCCTCCCACACCCTAGGCCGCACCCTAGCCACCTCCACACCTACACACACCCACGCCGCTAGGTCATACCTCACATCAACCCAAGGCCGAACCCAATCAACCCATGGTTGAGCCTATTTGCTCTTCCTACTCTCTTAGGTGTGCATGTGTGTGTATATTTGTTTCAAAATTTTGAAGCTTGAGTTTGGGCTTGTTGATTTTCTAACTTGAGATCTAGTTCTATTCGTGCTTGTTCATGTCCGTTCATTGTAGTTGTCACCTTTGCTTAACCACAAAAGATGAGAAATCACTCATGACTTACATGCTTGTTATAAGTGAATTAATACCACTTGAATTGGCATTGGAATGTTAGGATGTGCTAGTTAACACTATATATTTTGTTATGATAAAGTGATCATCCGATATGTTATGTATCACACATGAAAAAATGGATTTTGTTATGCTATGTGATTTGATATGTGACTAGTATTATGTTATTATATATGTTGTTATCACACTGCAAGTTTTCTTAGTTTGTTGTCAGGAAAATTGTTATGGGTTCAAATGATACATACCCGAATAATCTTATAGATAAGGGAAAATCGCTATGGGTTGAAATGATACATACCCGAGTGATTTTACTGATTTGGAAATTATTAATTTGGGATACAGGTTGAAATGATATATACCCGAAAAATTGAACTATTTTGGGTTGAAATGATACATACCTAATCACTTGACCATATGGTAGAAAATTATATGCGGACACAGTTGGTCGGATTTAAATTATTTCTTAAATTTTAAAGTACGTTTAATTTATAAATTTGACTTTCAAATTTAATTTAATTATTTTATTTAAAATTTATATTTGGAAAAATATTTATTTTATAGGTTTTAAAGTTTCAAATTATAAGTTAATGTATGGTTTTAAATGTAAATTTACGATTTCTACTTATAATTTTATTTAGTTTTAAGTATATATTTTAAACGATTTAAATTTTAATTTAATAAAATATTTAAAATAGTTTCAAGATAGTTTTTAAAATTTAATAAAAAAATATAGATTTTTAAAATAACTTAAATAAATAAAATGTAAGAAGTTAAGTAGAGATAAGTCGTAATTTAATCTGGTTTAAAGGATTTAAATTTAAATGAGATTCTATTTAAGTTGTTATTTATTTGATTTCTAAAGGATAAATTTTGAAATGTAAATATTACTTCAACATGAATTATTAAGAAATGTTTCAAATCTAAGTATATAATTGAAGTTAAATATTTTAGTATTGATTTAAATTGTAATTTAAGATTTATTACTAAAAATGTTTTATAAAATGACCATGATGTGAAATAAGTGTTTGGTTGTTAAAGAGACCGGGGTCGGATATTGTCATAGTCTTCGCCAATTCCAAAACCACTTTAACAACTGTGCACGTGGTGAAGAATCCAGAACGAAGTAGGATGGTTTGGCGAATGCTACTGGATTGAAGTAAGAAACGAAGCCCTGACCTTTGAGTCATAATGGTATGACTAAAACAAGAGCCATAACCAGGCCAAGTGAGGTCGCTCCTTCGATCGAACATGCTTCTTCGATACCATATCTCTTACTTTTGAGATGGATTGGTGGCCACCATTGATTATGGAAGTGTTGTTCGAGGTGGGTGGTAGCTACGGCTATGCATTACCACCAGCCTGGTTCCGTAAAATGGTAGAATCCTACCCTGAGCATTGCCTCGCGTGCCTGGTTATATTATCCTTATCGAGCCCACTACGATTTTAGTTTGTGTCATACCTATGAAGTGCTCCCTTAGCCCACCAGGATCGGTGGAGTTTATAGTACTGTACAAACTATAATGCCTATAAAAATGTGTTAAGGAGGAAATGGGTAATGCCTCAACGCTATTTTCAATATTACACTTTAATAATAGACATTGCATATATAGCGTATTTTACTACATATAAATAGTTTAATGGATCCTTAAGGGATGGGAATCCCAAGCATCCTTTGAGTAACTGATGCATTTTATTGAAAATTTCACTTGAGTTGAGTTACTTATATAAGTATGTTAGTCCTGACTCGAGTGTTTTGTTTTACTTTATGCTTAAGTCATCTTGAGTATCACATCCTTGGATTCATCTTTTGGTGCTAGAGATGTAGCTATCTATCTATCGTTTCCTTTTTCAGTTATTTTTCCTTTCATTCATTTGCTTATGTATTAGTGGACTTATGTATTTGGATTTCCAGTTGTATTTGCTTTCAAACTCTGATATTATGTATTTACTTTGAGACTGTGTATTTAGTAGCTTCATGAACTACTGTGTTTTATTTATTCCGCTGCGAAATATTCTGTATCTTGATTCTATGATTGATTTATTTACCCCAATTTAATTAACAGTATGTTATTTTGAATGTTTCAAGTCTAACATATGTGGTTTTATTGTCGATTTGAATGGTTCGAAATAGTGGGTCATTGCACTTTCTAACTAACATGTCTACTTGTAAACATGTGATTTATTGCCATAACTTTTCAAATTTTTTGCAAAAATAACTGCCGTATAATTTCAGATCTAAATAAGGATTAACTTAAAAAATAAGCCCCTCCATTAAGCAGAACCAATAAAACAATTATGTCCTTCATCAAAAATTACTTTATTTCCATAGGAAATTACTTAGGAAAAATTCCCAAAAATTTTAGAAATTCGCTATCAATATGTTATCTAACATATAAAAATTCCAGACCCAAATTCTTTACAAAATAATCGAAATAATATTTTAAACCCAACTATACATATTTTCCTTTGAAAGTTCATATTAAGCCTTCCATAGCTTGGAAAATTGCAAAAATGAAACCCAACTCCAAAATCATATTTTACATGACTTAAAATTTTCTCATGGCATTCAAAATTAATTTTAATCATTTTTACCCTTAAAACCGAATCAAATCATATTTAAACAATTTTGTTTAAATCAGATATGTTATAATCCCAGCATATCATCATCTAAATCATCATTAAAATGGATTTAATCTTAAAAACGAAAACAAATGATCATGAAAACAAAATAAAAATGATATAGATTATTATCCACCTTGATTAGGATAAGGAATTTGAGATTTGATTGAGATTAATCCTTTTAGCTTGAATCTTACCTTTACTTGAATTTTTCTCCTCCATTTTCTCCTAGCAATGGCCGGCTATACTCTTTGTTTTCTTACGTCTGTTTGCATTTTATAATATGAGCGTGAATGGTATAAGGAACAAGAATATAAAGGTAATGAAAATATATGGCAGCAATTACCCTAATACCTATGTGTTAATTAATTAATATGTATAACCATTTGTAGCCCATTTATAAGCTCGGCCTCTAAGCATTTATTCAAATCTCAATCCCCTTATCACTTTAAATTTACATTATTCTATTTAATTTATCTAATTAAATCTCCTGGATACTGTTATTAAAAATTAAAGGTGTTACAATATGCTCTATATTTATTGTTGTTGGGTATTTTATTCTTAGCGGAACTTCATCTGCGCCACTCTTGGGAATCTGGTTGCTTATATGCGTAAGCACCGGGTGTTACAAAAGGATGGTCATTGCATTTGGTATAAAAGCTCAAGTTACCCACAACAACAACAGAGCCATTATTCCCAAACATGTTAAGGTCGGCTAGAGATGGAATCCGAAACTAAATGACAAAAGTAATTCAAAGGTTATAACAATAACAATAGCAATAATAAAATCAAGTCAAATAGGTAAATTAATGATAACAGTAACTAAGTAAAATAAAGATAGGAATACATATGTATGTAAAAAAAATGATGATAGTAACATTGATCAAAGACCAAATGCTATGTCTTAGGCTCTTTTTCCCTAATCCTATAATCTAAAATTTATAAGACTCACAGCTCATGGTTTTGGTACATGGATCACTAACTTCCACGCGCTCCATAAATTAGGATAAGTTTAGAAAGCATATTTGATTTTTGATATATTTATACATACAGAAGTTAGGTATTGGCACTTTTGTTTCTAGTATTCTATGTTATCGTTTAGGGAAGTTACTAAGACTTACCACCTACAGATAGCTAGTATGAGTCATGCCACTAGAGTGATGACCATTAGAGACAATGTTGAAGCTTCCAATCTCTATATGACGGCATGATTTTGGAGGTACTTGTAGGCTACATCGCAGGGTACTCCACTTCCAAAAGGAGCTCCTCTTTTGTATATCGATGGGATTGACGAATGTTCCTCCACTGTCTTCACTGCTTGTTCTTGATTTCCTTTGATTTCTTAAAGGTTACCTTTATATGGGAGACAAGTATATTGGGGGATAGAGTCGTTCACGTAGACTTAAGCGTAAAACTGCACTAGTGAGTGGATCTTTAATGACATGGCACTAGAGGACTTTGATAAAGAGATGACTTGCTTTAGACAACTTCAAGGGGAAGCTTTGCATTGGTGGAATGTTATGATATGGAAGGTGTGCGAGCATTATATGACTTAGGAAGCGTTTCGAAGGAGATTTGGGGCTAAGTATATTTTTGAGCTGAGCGGGGCTTACAATTCGACGAGTTTATGTATCTCTAAAAGGATGTGAAGCCTTGAAGAAGTACAATAATTTCACACTCTTTGATTATTTAGGGATGGATATGATTAAAACTCTCACTAAGAAGGCTATGAAATTTTCTGTAGGACTCAATCATCCTCTTAAAGATCTTTCTCTTAGCCCTATTCCTATGGAAACTACCTTCGAAAGTTATTTTATGGCATTATTAAATTCTATTTCTAAAGAGGCACCTAAAGAGGATGATGCTAAAGTTGAAACCAAACCAAAGTTCCAAGATAGGAGAAAAGGCAATTGGAAAAAGAATGATCAAGGCCAAGGAAAAGGGAAGGGTGACTTGTAATCGATGTCTGTTAAAGGGGGCATATTGTTAAGGATTGTTGGGTCAACATTCAAGCTAAGTAATGTTCAGTTGTGATCAACTGGGTTATTTCAAGATGGATCGTCTATCTCTTCCAGAAGGTAGTTAAGTAGTAAAAGCCAATGCTATCTAAGCTACACCCAAGTCTTGCGCTCCACCGAAGCTCGGCAAGGAGGAGATATCACCATGGAAGGCATGATCTCTATTTATGACTTTCCTTTATGTGCTTTATTGACATGGGTGCTTCACATTTTTTGATGGTCATCTTGTTGATAGTTTGTGCTAAGTACCCAATGTTATTGATGACTCTCTTATTCTATCAAATCCTGTTGGGTTTGGCACATCTTTCTATGACATGTAGAGACATTAATTTTCTCGAGGTGGGTCCAAGTTATCTTGTGATGCCTTTGTCTTAGACTTTTAGGATTATGTACTTATTCTAAGGATGGATTGGATGACAAGGCACAAGGTTGCTAATTATTTTGATAGTCGCGTAGTTCATATGAAGGATGGTGATGGTATCAGTTTGAATGTTTATTGTGAGCCTTAGAGCTCTATAATGTTGATTTATTTATACTCTTTAGATCTCTCACATGGCAAATTGATGCAAATTTCCATTGTTAGGAATTTTGCGGATGTATTTGAAGAGGTTTTGGGTTTACCTCCTCGTTGGGAAATTTGATTTTATATTGATTTAGAGTGAGATGGAAAGTCGGTTGTCTTACCCATTAGACGCACGACTCTGAGAGAAAGGAGAGCTGTAGAAACTCAAAACTAGAGCTTTCTAAAAAGGGTCTTATTCAAAGAATTATATCAGAGTAGGAAGTATCCGTTATGTCTGCCACTAAAGTAGATGGTCCTTGAGATATACACCGACTATAGAGAGTTGAATAAGTTGATAAGATAGAACAAAATCCTCGTATTGATGATCTGTTCAACCGACTCGAAGGAGCAAAGGTTTCTCTTAACGTGATCATGCTATGTGTTTACCTCAACTAAGGGTGGCTAGAAAAAGTATTCCAAAAACCTCCTTTATAACCCCCAATACATTTTATGAATGGTTGATAAAGCCATTAGGTCTTATGAATGCACTACATATTCCATTTATCTTATGAGTCATTTCATTCTGGACTAACTCGATAAATTTGTGTTAGTATTCAAAAATGATATTTTAATCTTTTCTAAAAGTTAAGAAGTGCACATATTACACTAGATAGAAGTGTTGGAGGTGTTGGCACATAATTGCTTGAAGATAAAGTTTTTAAAGTGTCACTTTTGGAGATGGGTAGTTTGATTCATATGCCAAAAGTCATATCCCAGCATGGAATTTTCAGCAACCTAAGAAAGGAACCCATAACACAAAACCAAAAGGCACTAAGTAATGCCACAAAGTTCTTAATTTTCTTGATTTGGTGGGATATTGTCAAAAGTTCATCAAGGACTTTTCAAAGGTTGTTATACCTTTAACCCGACTAACTAGGAGGAATCAAGTCTTCTTATGGGATGCACATAGTAAAGCCTCTTTATAATAATGAAACAATTGATGAACAATGTTTGCTTCTTATTATACAAGAAGGAGCTAAATCATTTACCATATAAACTGACACTTATAGTATGTGAATCAGCGTGGTTCTTATGCAAGAAGGCAAGGTGGTTTATCATGCTAGTAGGAAACGACACACGAAAGAAACTACCCAACTCATGATCTGGAGTTGGTCACCATTTATTTTCTTTGAAGCCATAGAGTAACTATTTGTTGAATGTGAGGTTTGAGATGCCCATCGATCACAAGTCTTTGAAATATCCACTCTTCTAAAAATATTTCAATCTTAGGAAACAAAGATGGATAGAATTCCTAGCATCTTTTAGCTTCAGTATTTTCTATACTGCCGAAAAGGGGAACATAGTGGTAGATGCAGTGAATATTAAGTATACCATGTTGAGTTCTATCTTTACTGAATGTAAGTGTTTGAAGTATATTATGTATTTTGACTTTTGACCTTCTTATGTTGTATTTGCCGACTATTGGTAACATTTGAAGTTAGACCCACACTTATCAATTAGATCGGTCATAGCTAAAGCTTAATGGAAGCATTGTGGAGATGCTGGATAAAACAGGGAATAGACAAGTCAAATCATATGGATAGGTATTCTATTAACACAAAGGATGACTTTGTGTAGATGGTAAGTTGTGTGTTCCTAAAGTGAAAATTTTAATTGATGAAGTACTTCGGTAATGTCGTCATTCTAGTATTCTTATTCATCTCGATGGAAATAAGATATACAATGATGTTAAGCATACTTATCATTGGAAGTGCACAAAGCAATATGCTTCCAAGTTCCTAGAGAAGTACATGACATATCAAGAAGTCAAAGCTGAACAAAATTAGCCCGATTGTTTATTCAAACTGCGGAGTTTCGGATAGGAAATGGAAAAATATTTCCATGAATTTTTTAGATGGTTTTCCAAAGACTCAAAGAGGAAATGAGAGAATAAGAGTCATTATATATCTCTTGATGAAAAGCACTCATTTCATTCCTATGAATGTTTCTAGGACATCTTAATGTTGTATGTGAGGGAGATGGTGAGGTTACATATTGTACCCTCTAGTATTATAAATGATCAAGACCCACTCTTCGCGAATGAGTTTAGGAAGAGCTTACAATATTAATTAGATAAATAATTGAATTTGAGGTTGGGAAGCTGTCCCTAAACCAATAGCCAAACCTAGAGAGTGAATCATGTTCTTAAAGACTTGCTAAAAGCATGGATATATGATTTTGGATGATCATAGAAGAATCGCTTGCCTCATGTTGAGTTTGTATACACCAATATCTATCAAGATAGTATTTGCATAACATCATTTGAATCACTATTTGGAAGGCCTTGTTTGTTGTCTATATGTTGGTGGGAAATGACTAATAAGGTAATACTCAGGCCAGATATGATCCATGAAACTTTGGATAAATTCGAGATGATATGCCAAGAAAGAAAGCATCTCAAGATCAGTTAGTCTTATGCTAATAAAAGATGTATTGATGCTGAGTTTGAAGTTTTTATATAATTTGCATTTGCTAAATTACCAAAATAACCCCAAGTCATGCCGTCCACTCCCATGTTGCCACTTCAACCTCCATGTCCCCCTCTACCTTGAAATTTTGTCCCCCTCCACCATACAACATGCCAACATTGATCCAACATCCATTGAATGCATTGTAATTATATGTTTATATGTGTTGCAATGTACTTTTACATGATTTTCTTATTTTATTTTTTCATGAAATATCACATGACACATACATATATACTTAACATATATCTACCCACATAATATTATGTCACATACATATATACTTACCTAAATATACGCACATACCTTCCCACATAAATCCTAACTCGTTTTAAAATGTATGCATATATTATACAATAGTGAATACAACAATCGCGACAACTTTTATTCGATGATAAGTCGAAAATTCAAAAAATTAATTCCGATCACGTTTTCGATTTTTCTTTGAATTAAATATTTTTGTAAACTAAATTTGAAAACTATTTCACCATCTTTATTCATTACTTAAAAGAGTCTTAATTTAATTATAAAACATATTACTTGAATACTTAAAAATTAATTAAATATCTGCAAATCAAAGCAGTAAAATTCCGAGTCTTACAGTCTCCCCCTTAAAAGAATTTCGACCTCGAAATTGTACAACAACCCTAACCTAGTAATACTTAATACAGGAAATTATTGTCAAGGACAAAATTTCACAGCTTTTTAGCCTCAAGGACAGACCTTCAATATTTTATCCTGAAGGACAACTTTCTGTAGGTATCAGTTTTTAGTTATTGATAGCAGTTTTTAGGTATCAGTTTGCAGTTATCGGTAGCAGTTTTTAGGTATCAGTTTTTAGTTTGGTATCAGTTTTGTTGTCCTTATGAATAATTTTGGAAAATGTTTGTCCTTGTGAATAATTTTTAAAAGAATGCTTGTCCTTGTGATAAAAATATTGAGGTCGTGTCCTTGAGGCAAAAAATACAGAAAATTTTGTCCTTTAAATTAATTCCCCCTACTTAATACTACCCACCAATTCATATGATGTACATAGATCATCTTTATGCAAAATACGATTTCATCACTCACTCAAATACATAACTTATTTTCAAACTAGTATCGCTCACTTGACTTTCTAATGTAGATTCTGATTAGGCTACTTAATTAGAAACCTTGGTTCTCCTTACAGAGCCATATACTATGATAGAAAGCTTTTGGTTCCATATTAAGAAGCCTCACCAAGTTTTCACCGTAAAAAATCAAATGATAATTTCAAATCGAAACGGTGTGAAACATCTCAAGTCATGTACTCGAATTTTGGATCGAGAATTATGTGGGAAGGGAAAAACGATCTCTGTATAGCTTACGTACTAACCCATATGGTCCTATTACCCAACTACTTTGTACCCTTCTAAATTTGTGAAAACATTTCACTAAATTTTAACTTAGGTTCAAACAATTTAAAATGAAATCTTTCATAGAATCATTTAAATTTATTAATCATTCTAACGCTCCCCTACATCCTAAGAGTATATAAAAACATCTGATCTTTAATATATTTTCACTTTTAATTATTCAAATGTAGACCCAAAAAAAAATTTAGCTCTCAAAACTGGGTCGACCAATATAACTTCTTTACCCCCAATCAGTCTGGTAAGTAGCTAAGAAGAGTAGGATATTGGTATCCAAACTTCGTCCTAGAGTCTACTTTTTCTTAGACGCCTCTAAGGTAAAAATGTTTATTAAGCGGCCCAATAACATCAAATAATTTTTTAACTTCCTAAGTGTGTAAATCAAAATACACAGTTTAATAAAACCAAGTTTATTAAACCCTTTTATCAAATTAGTTCCACTTTAAAACTTCATTTGTTCACCCATTCTTTAATCAAAATATTTGAAAACTTAGGGGCCAAATACCTGGGTTTTTGTTCAAAACCTTTTTGAAATGATACTTTATCTTCAACCCATAAAAAGTTATACATATAGCTTGAGTAACTCCAAAATGATATCAAGTAACTAGCTACTACCAAATAGCATCATATCTTACCTTGCAAAAAAGGGTAATACTTAGGAGAAGTGTTTACCATACGAACACATTCCTTTTCCATTTTCAATTTTTTCAAATTTCATAAATTAGTTAATCAAAAAAATACTTCTTCTTTTCAAATCCCCTTTTGAAAAAAAATACTATATATATACTTTCAGCTAAATAGTTTTTAACAAAATATTATCATCTACATGCTTTGGATTCATTTGGGTTCGAACTTGTTTCGGTCAAACAATGACAAAGAGAATAATTTACTAAGTGCACCATCACATTCGCCTAAGCAAACACCCGATTGTCACTTAGAAGATTATTCAGATCATCACAAAACAGATCGACCCTCATTCCTAAACATCCAAAGAAAAATATTACTCATAGATTTCCTTTCAAAATATTTATACCTTAAAGTATTTTTAAGTAAAACTATTACTGCTTTTCCAAGAATTATTTAAAAACTTTATCAAAGCCAATGGGATTTAAATTCTATAAAAAATCATATTATTTTCAAAATAAATTTTATAATAACCTTTTATAAAATCTCTGGAGTATTTCTTTTTATAGATACTTTATACTAAAATCAAATTTTAACGATATATATCATCGAACGCCTTATAGTCAAATTGTGAAACTTAATTCACAAGTTGTTCGTTTCAATGTTCCTAAATTTCTATCTACCCAACCTATGGTTTAAAAGTAAGGATTGTGGCTGAATCTACAATCTATAGCCAACTGTCTAAAACTGGGTGGGCGTGACAATTCAATATCTAAGTGATAGTAATTTAACATTATTAACTCCGAACAGCGATCACATCATAGATATCTATATAAATTTTTGAAATTTTTTCCTTTATATATATAAAATATAGTCCCAGATAAAATTATTTCATTTACCAATTTTAAAACAATATTGCGTCAATTGGACTTGATTAAGTATACTAGGGAATCCCAATCGATAACGTTGGCCAAATGCTAGACTAGAATTCTTAATTCACTCAATAGTTCAAACAACACAATATATAGAGCATTTTATAGCACTAACAAATAAGCAATCAATATATATGCTCAAATTCTTTCAAAGATATTACTAATCCCATCTCTAATGAGTTTACCCCACCAAATCCTAGGTGTTCAATCAACCTAAGCTTTGATACCAACTGTAACGATCTGCACTTTTCGACCCTCAAAAGTCGACATTAATACATCCACGGTATTCACATGTCAAAAAACTAAGTGCTGAAAAGATAGGTTGTTAGGGAAAAATGAGAAGAAGGAACACAAAACGAAACTAAATAATATAGAATCTCACAATGTAACAGAACAATGTATATTAATTAACATAAAATTTTACATAGTCATTTCCAAAATTATACATTAGAGTTATAATAGTACAACTTCTACCCTGGGATAGTTAAAACTATCAGTCCCACTTAACTTATATAAAATACATAAGGCATAGTGGAAACAAGACAGCTAACTAGATATCGATGATGCCACCTGTCCCTAGCTCCTCCATAAATGTGTCTGTAGAAAACTGAACTACTTGACTACTCATATAAAATGTGAGTACATTGTAAGTTTTACTTTATGAAAAAACCTTTAAAACCAAGAGTACCTCTTAAGACCACGCAGTACATAAAAACAGTCGGGATTTTACCTTAAAATAACCAATACATTTCTATATAAAATCTAATGATTTATAATAATGTTTGTGAGTTTTAAAATACCAATAATCAAGTACTTTTGGTGTGTGTACATGATAGTAATAAAAGGTATACAATCAAAAACTAAAGGCACTTATTGGAGAATGAATTTCCAACAATGGCAAGGTAAGGGAGTACCTTTCGTATATTTGTACACCTCTAGATAAAATGAACAGTGAGACCGAAAACCTTTCGACTTCTTCCAACACCGGACCGGCTTACACCGGACCGGCTTACCCTTGAACAGGGTAATACCAAATATGTTCACCAATTGGCTGTGATCAAAAACCAAAAATAGGCCCCAAAGCATGCACAGAAATGATGACAATGTATCTTGGGATGATCATACCCTAATGGGTGTGACCCATATTGCCCTACCGTATCTACCCTATTTTATCCATTATTGGGATGTGAGGTTTGAGAGGCTACACTCTTAACATTTAGCAATCCATCTTGGAATGCTAACACTGCCTTCCAAGCAGAAATGCAATGCTAGCATTCATCTATACAAATTTGTTTTAGGTCCAAACAAAACCAAAGGCTCTTTAAGGAGCATCATCTTCAATTATCTTCAAGATGTCTTCCACACGAACTCATATGTTGGTACGAAGTGGTTTTCGGATGACATATTTGATCTCGGTCTCTCCAAACCAATAACGATAATTTCCGGTTAACTCATTCCCGGTTCTTTTGGAAGTATACAATAAGTATTCAAGTCCTCACTAGGGAACTCGCATATACAAATACTTCCTAAGTCAAAACTAGCCAAGATTTGATAATTGGTTATTTAACTATCAAATGCACAAATAAACAAAAATTTAAAGACTTAATTACTCATATAAACTACTACGCCTCAAAATAATCTTCATTTATTAAATCACTTTTCAAAACGTTTATAAAAACATTCATATTCTTATCCCACCGACATAAGTATATTCATAAAACATTAACAATAGATTTCTTATTTCAAAATCATATTAAAGGATCGACCAAATGTTATTTAGATTAGAGATATGAATAACCATAAACACTATTCCTTTGGTTTTAAGCATGGAACAATGTCCACATGACCATAATTAAAAAGGTTGGTTAAGGGAAAACCCCATCCCAAATTCCTTTATATTTTCTTTTCAATAAATCCTTTTAATAAATATCATTCATTTATGAAATTTCCGTTACTTAAATTCCAAATCCAATTATAAAACTCTTTACAAATCTCCTAGCTTGTTTACAAAACTCTTTTATAAATATCAAAACCATTTATAAAACTTCCTTTATAAATATTCCAAAATCATTTATAAAACTCTTTCCCAAATTTTCAAGATCCCCTTCCCATTTGTAAAACTTCCTGTATAAATTTCCTTATTTAAAACAAACTTCTTAAATAAACTCTAATCGATAGAGTTCCTTTGATAAACAAATCAATTGTTTAAAACGTTTTTCCATAAACAGTTATTATTTAAAACACCCTTTATTAAATCTATCTTAAAATTACATTATCAAAATAACGACTTTAAACAATCATTTAGAAAGTATTAAATTACTTCAAAACACCTTAAATAAAATCATTGCTTACTTATGCTTTAAATATTTTATTTTAATAAACATTAAACCATAATTAAAATGGATAATATGAAATATTTGCCTCTATAAAATAAAAGGGAGGCTTATTGACCATAATGGTTCATTTATTTGAGTTTAACTTATCTAAGTTATAACATGGGTATTTACATAACAAGCAGATATGTATAGAGAATCAACCAATAATAAATAAATAAACATATAAGTAAATGTCCAAGTGACTAAAATAGCAGATGGAGATTTGCTAAAATCTTGTCCAAGTTAATATAATAGCAGAATGGGTTTTTAATCTCCATAAAAGATGTCTACATAATCTCTCTGATGAATTATGGCAGAACATTGATTTTTCTACCAAACGGATGTCCAATATAATTTAATTAGCAAAACTGTATTTTATTCTACTAAACAAATGTTATTATGTTTCATATCCAATTGAGGTTACTTAAATGTAAACGATAAAGAAATCCTTTGGATAAAAATATCTCTTTAAAGTTTACTTTCAAAAGAAACCCATCTCCATAAATAAAGTAGTTTAAATCTTTCAACTTAATTTAATAATTAAATAACATCCAACTCTTTATTTAATAGTAATTAAATCGTTTATTAATAATTTAACAACCATTAACTTTTAAATAAATAATTAAATAATAATTATCCACTAGCTAAATATTTAAAAATATTTACCCTTCTAAAAAATTAAACCATAATTAATCTTTAATTAATTATTAAATAATAATTTAAAACTTTAAATAATAATTAAATAGTAATTAACCTCAATCGGTTAATTAAATAATCCTTAGTTAAAAATTATATAATAAATTGAACCTTTATTAAATAATAATTTAGATTTTAATTGAGTCTTTAATTACAACTAGTAATTAAATAAATAATTAAACCCTTTCTTGATTATCAAAATAAAAGTTAAATTTTAAAATAATAAATAATTACTAATTAATCCTTTAATTAATTATTAAATAATAATTAAAATTAAATTAACTAACAAATTATAGTTAATCTCCTTAATTTATAATTAGGTAAAAATTTCTTCTATTAGTTATTGATTAAGTTCTAATTCTCTAACTTAATAAACTAATTAAATAATCATTAATTAAAATAGATATTACTTTTTTAAATACTTATAACAAGTTTTGAAAACACTTTGAAAAAAGAATACTTAAGTAAAAACACTTTTAAGATATTTCAAAACTAGTTCGTTTTACGAACTGCACTTATAGCGACTATCGCTATACGACCTAAAATTTCCAGAACTTTTACACAAGGGATGTCCAGACCTAAAATTATAATTGTATGCATATATATTATAAAATAGTGAAAACAACAACCCCGATAACTTTTATTTGATGAAAAGTCAAAATTTCGAAAAATGAATTCCGATCATATTTTTGATTTTTCTTCGAACTAAATATTTTTTTAAACTAAATTTTAAAACCTTTTCACCATCTTTGTTTAATACTTAAAAGTTACTTATTTAATTATGAAATTATTGTTTGAATATTTAAAATTAATTAAATATTTGCAAATCAAAGCAGTAAAATTTTGGGTCATTACATTTGATCTTTGTTAAAATATCACCATTTAAGAAAGTTGTAAGATTTGGAAATTCATGAAAACTCACATTAGGACTCATCTCTCGTTTCCTTTTGTGGAACAGACTTAAAAGCTTGCATATAGAGTAGATCTCCCCCAAGAAGATGCTTAGGGTATACAATGTGTTTCATGATTCACATTTATGCAAGTGTGTACATGGCACAAGTTACATCGAAGAGCCAAGTCAATTAAACGAAGTGGATGTTGAACTAGAGATTTTCATGCATAAAGGACCAATTCAAATTATTAAGAGTAGTACTAGGAGAATTAAAACCAATGTTTTTATGCCTTGTTGGGGTCCAATGGGGCAAAGATTCCAGAAATAGCACTTAGAATCTATAAGAGAAGACGTATGCATCCATTTCAAAACTTTTCTACGGGTATGGTCCCATTTTCTCTAAGTATTTTGTTTCCATTTCATTGAATAGAATTACATGCTAATACAGAACTTGCTTTGTATTTCTATATTGATTTGTTAGCCTTAATAATGTGATGCCAAATGTTGTGATATGGGTATGTCGTTATAGATGCGGCATGTTTTCCTGCTCTGGTTGATTTTGGGGGAGAAATCCTTTAAGGCAGAGAGAATGTTATAACTCATTTTTTATCACTAAGTAGTTAAACGTAATTAATCGATTAACTGAAATAAATAAACTAATGACTTAAAAGAAGAGTCTTAAAATATGAATTTACTAAGACTCGATATGTAGGCCATTATTTCAAAATATTGTATATATATGAAAATGTGTAAAGTTTATAAAAATGGATAAGATTGCTAAAATAGGAAGAAAAGAGAAGATATGGGCAAAATGGTCTTTTGGCTAGAATTTTTCTTTGTGGTTCTGAAATAAGAAGCTTTTTCCTTTATTCTTCATTGTGACGCCCCACCTCTATACCCATGCTAGCCAAGGACACTACAAAGTAATGCCGTCAACTAACACGGAGAATAAGGCTGGTTGGGAGCGACCATCTATAGCCTTGCTCTAATTATCCATTAAATACGTCGACAATAATCATACCAAACAGATCGACATATCCGATGCATACTTAAAACAAAACCATAGGTGGTTGGATCTATCAGAACAGAATATAATAACTCAAATGTAATATACATCACAGAACAGTAAATCATCATATACACATATACTGATACATTGTAGAGTATACAAAATAATACATGTCGAGTGGTATAGCAAACCACAATATACAGACGAGTTCCAGATGAATACATGTCAGAGTTACTACAAAATGGGACTACACAAAAAGCTATGACATAAAGAAGCTAGCGGATTAGTCCATGCGGAAGCAAAATAGGCTAAGTCCAAAAGCACCTAACCTGAAACAACTCGGTCTGACCCGAGTATAAAATACACGGATCAGTCTAGCTAAACAATCAATTAGATAAACTGAACAACAATAAACCTGCAAGGTTACAAAGCATAATAGATATCTCTAAAAGAGATAACACAATCATCTAACGAAAGATGATTCATATAGAACAAGCCTCATGTCATCGGCAACTTATAGAAACAAAGGATAAGAATATCCCAAAGTAAGCCATAAAGGCCAACAACAAATACCGATAAATACGAGTTCCACAAGGTAAACGCTATATTTCATGTGGCTCCAAAGAACCAATACAGAAAAACAATACCTAGGGAATATACATATAAATGAAACATCATGAGCAGTGGTGAAGAAACCCACTCCGATATCTCTTGAGCGGTGGTGAATAAACCACTCCAATATCTCTTGAGCGGTGGTGAAGAAACCACTCCAATATCTCTTGAGCGGTGGTGAAGAAACCACTCCAATATCTGTTGAGCGGTGGTGAAGAAACCACTCCGAAAGCAATACTAAAGGTAACCGACAACCCCAAATATCTTTCGAGCCAGGGCAAAGGACCAACTCCAAAAGCGATATTAAAGGCAACAAGCCAGAGGAGACGGTCCGAAGACACTATCCCAAAGGCAGCATGTGTCACAAACTCCCAGAGAGGAATCCGAAAAGTGGTAACGTGAGTCCCATAACCACCCGTTCGCACTAAACGGTTTACTATCCATTAGTTAATTTCACACTCGAAGCAGTACAAAGTTCACCTCATATCCTCAGTAAACCAAACCCGAAGGTCAAAACGATCAATTGAATAGGTCGGGGATTAATCGGAAAGATAAACGCACAGATTCATGGTCCGTGTTTTGCCCAACCATTTAATCACCTTTCCACTTCGCTCTAAGTGCGAAATTGTGCGTGTGTTTAAATAGAATTTATAAATTGGAGAAACGAGCTTTTAATATGATTAGAAAGATTATTTTATAAAAACCCATGGTTGAAGTCAAAAATAAGTTATCAAAGTCAAAGAGGCAATAACAACCACTAAGAAGCAACTTGAATCGATAAAATTTGGAAAACAAATCAAAATATGCAAAACTAGGCAAAACAGGCAAAACATGAGCAGGTCGGTCGACCGGTTGCAGTGCTCGGTCGGCTGGCCAAATGCAGGAAATAAAAAAAAACACGACATGAGCAGGTCGGTCGACCGACTACAGGGCTCGGTCGGCCGAACTGCATAAATTTGCAGTTTCTTCCCTATTTCAATGAAAATGCAAATTCTTCCAAAATGCGACCGTTCGAGCAATGGAGTTAAGGAGCCTTAGCCAATAGATACCCCAGCTCCATTAGCTCTCCGATTCGCAACCATAAACATATTCAAACATCAAAGTTAGGATCTTTAAAGAATTGAACCCAAACACTAAAAATTTGGATATTCACCAATTCAATCCAAACCAAAAGCAAGAGCATATGAACAAGTGCTAGGAATTCATACCCACATCAATGAAATCAAGAGAAGTAGATGTGAGTTCAAAACTCACCTTTTAACCTCACAAACAAAGAAGATGAAGGAGCTAAAACACAAGGAGAAGACCAATGAAACACTACTTCAACCCAACAAGCTTCAATCTAAGAGCAAACAAGTATTTTCCTAAGTTAGGTTAAGGAAAACTTTATGAAATTGAAGGAGAAAGAGTTGGAGAAGAAGAAGAGAGACTTACCTATGGCTTCTCTAAGATTTTGGAGCAAGAAATCAAGTTACAAAGGAGAAACTAGGGCTTGCAATTTCTATTTCCTCTTCCCTTCCACCATTTTCAGTTTGCTTGAGAAATGAAAATGAAAGAAGATGAAATGAAGAGAAGAGGTTGGGTTAGAGGGTTAATTAAGTTAGTGGGCTAAACCCAAACCCAAACCCAATAGAAAAAGGGTCAAAATTTCACAAACTCCAAACATATCAAAGATTATACTCAAAAAGATCGCAAACGCCATTTTGGAACCAATGGAGGTAGTTCGAGTTCCAATTCGGCCATTTGCAGAAAGTAACATTTCGGACCAAAATCCGACTAACGACGCTATATTTAAATAAAACATTTAAATATAAAATCGTTAAATATGCGGGTTGTTACAGATCTCCCCTCCTTACAAAATTGCGTCCCCGCAATTCCTAGAGACGATATTTGTAACAACTACATACCATCAATCAAAAGAAAAGAAAATAAGCATGAGATGAAAAGACATACTCACCGTTCTCAAGCTAAGAAAGAAAACCTGGATAAGATCGCTCAATAAATTCTTTGGTTTCCCAAGTACAGTCATTGGGATTAGCGGACCATTGAACTTTAACGAGCGGCACGTCCTTGTTCCGAAGGTGTCGCACCTCCGTGTCAAGCACGCGAATAGGTTGCTGTACAATAGATAAGTCCGGTGAGATCTCAAGCTCTTGCAAATCAGGAGAAGTAATAATAGAATCCGACTCCCGAAGACACTTCCGAAGTTGCGAGACGTGAAACACGTCATGAATGCCAGATAAATGAGCTGGAAGTGAAACTCTATAAGCCACAGGGCCAATACGTTCAGTAATAGAAAATGGTCCTATAAAGCGAGGAGCCAATTTCCCAGTCGCACTGAAACGCATAACCCCTTTCAAAGGAGAAACACAAATAAAAACAAGATCGTCGATCGAGAACACGAGAGGCTTCCTACGGTTATCCGCCTAGGATTTTTGGCGGCTCTGTGCCTCTTTCATTCTCAACCGAACAAGATCAATCTTCTCGGAAGAATCATGAACAAAATTTGGACCAAGAATAAGCTTCTCACCAGATTCTAACCAACATGAAGGTGATCGACATGGCCTTCCATATAAGGCTTCGAAAGGAGCCATACCGATACTAGACTGAAAACTATTGTTGTAGGAGAACTCTACAAGAGGTAGATGATCCTCCCAACTACCACCGAAATCAAAAATACAAATACGGAGAAGATCTTCCAAGATACGATTCACCCGTTCAGTCTGTCCGTCAGACTGCGGATGATAAGCTGTAGAAAAATTAAGCTTTGTTCCCAAAGCTTGCTGAAGACTTTTCCAAAAATGACTCGTGAATAAAGGATCACGATCACTTACAATAGAACTAGGAACACCATGAAATCTCACGATTTCCTTAACATACAACTTAGCCAAATGTGAAGCAGTTCTATTAGACTTAATAGGGACGAAATGAGCAGACTTGGTGAGGCGATCAACAATAACCCAAATGCTAGAATGGCCTGATCTCGAACGAGGTAGGCCGTCAATGAAATCCATAGATATCTGATCCCATTTCCACACTGGAATCTCAAGAGGCTGAAGAAGACCCGAAGGACGCTGATGCTCGGCCTTGAAACGCTGACAAGTTATGCAATTGCTCACATAACTCGCCACATCGCGCTTCATGCCTTCCCAATAATAAAGACGACGCATATCGGCATACATCTTGCTACTACCGGGATGAATAGTATACTTAGAACGGTGACAGTCATCAAGAATGTCATGCCTAAGTGCAAGATCAGAAGGCACAAAAAGACGGTTCTTCTTGCGAAGACACCCATGAGAATCAATGCTGAAATCTTGCAACGCCTCATCACAAGATCCAGACTCACAAAGCTGAATAAGATGCAACAAATCAGGATCACGCTGCTGAGCATCGGCAATACGATCCAATAAAATAGGTCGAGCTCCCAAACTAAATAATAGAATAGGAGAATTAGAAGATGAACCTCGATCACGAATTTCACAAAAAGATAGAGTCTCAAGAACATTCCATTCGGCAAGCATCATAGAAATAACAGCCGAATGTTTGCGACTAAGCGCATCTGCAACACGATTACCCTTACCAGGGGTATACTGGATATCAAAGTCATAAGAAGCAAGAAACTCGAGCCAACGCTATTGCCTCATATTGAGTTCCTTCTGAGTGAACAAATACTTCAAAGATTTATGATCAGTATAGAGAATGAAGCGCTCGCCCAATAAATAATGTCCCCAAATCTTCAAGGAAAAGACAATGGCGGCAAGCTCAAGATCATGAGTGGCATAGCGAACTTCATTCGGACGCAGTTTCCTAGAAGCATAAGCAACTACCCGATCCATCTGCATAAGAACAGCACCGAGACCACTACCACAAGCATCGGTGTAGACAACAAGATCATGATTCCCTTCGGGAACCACAAGAATAGGAGCATTAGTGAGAAGTTCCTTCAATGTCAGAAAGGAAGATTCACACTTGTCGGACCAATCAAAACGAATGCCTTTCCGAGTAAGGCAAGTGAGAGGAAGCACAACTCGGGAAAAGTCCTTAATGAACCGACGGTAATAACCCACCAATCCAAGGAAACTACGAATCTCATGAACATTCTCAGGTCTCTTCCAATTCTGGATGGCTTCGATCTTTGAGGGATCGACAGAAATGCCATCGGAAGATACAACATGGCCTAAGAACTTAACCTTATTCTCCCAAAAGTGGCACTTGGAGAATTTGGCTCTAAGCTGATGACGACGAAGAATACTCAAGACAATTCTCAAGTGATTAGCATGCTCAGCTTCAAACTTAGAATAAATAAGGATATCATCAATGAACACAAGAACGAACTTATCGAGATATTCCCGGAATACTCGATTCATGAGATCGACAAAGAAAGCAGGAGCGTTCGTCAAACCGAACGGCATAACGAGCCACTCGAAAGAACTATATCGAGTGCGGAAAGATGTAAGAGGTATGCTATCCTCCGCGACTCGTAACTGATG
Organism: Allium cepa; assembly: GCA_030765085.1. NCBI lineage: Eukaryota > Viridiplantae > Streptophyta > Magnoliopsida > Asparagales > Amaryllidaceae > Allium > Allium cepa. The sequence goes on along the minus strand of CM060941.1, from coordinate 763,649,266 downwards.
AAAACCTGTGGCAAGGTCAAGCTGAGAAAAGACCTTAGCACCACTCAATAGATCGAACATATCATCGATCCTAGGCAATGGATACCTATTTCTAATGGTCAACTCGTTAAGCTTGCGATAGTCAATGCAAAGCCTAAGAGTTCCATCAGACTTCTTCACAAAGACAACCGCGGATCCCCACGGAGAAAAACTGGACTGAATCAACTGCTTGGACTCAAGCTCTAAAAGCTGCTTCTTGAGTTTCACATTTTCCTTTGTAGACATCCTCGTGGGAGGACGACTAACTGGCTGCGCGCCTGGAATGAGATCAATGCGGAACTCAATTGCCCGCTTTGGTGGCAAACCCGATATAGGCTCAAAAACATCAGAAAAGTCACAAGCAATAGGAATATGAGATATATCATCAACATCTCGCGAATCAAGAGAATACAAAGCCATTTCGGAATTATCCACATCCCGAAGAACAAGAGATAGCTGAGTAGGCGAATCCGGATGTCAAAGATATATAATCCTCTCTGAACAAATAATCCTGGCATCATATCTCACTAGCCAGTCCATACCCAAAATCATATCAAGTCCCAGACAAGAAATAACGTGCAGATTCGCACGAAAAGAAAAACCACATAAAACAATCTCAACATCATCACAAAGCAAACTAAGGGTCGCGGATCCCCCCAATAGGATTCGCAATCCTTAAAGAAGTAAGCATACAAGAAACATCCAAAGATAAATCATCAACGAGCTTTTTCGATACGAAAGAATGTGAAGCACCCGTATCGAAAAGAACTCGTATACTATGGTCATAAAATAAAATAGAACCTTCCAAAATAGATGGAGATATACCTTTGGATTGAGAAGGACCTCCAGAAGCATTTGCTACATTTAACTTTCCAGATGAAGAATTATTCGGAGCAATGGGACAAGTGGAACTACGATGACCTTCCTTCTTGCAATAACGGCAGAAGAGAGGCTTAGGACAAGCTCGAATAATATGATCCGGAGAACCACAATTAAAACACTTTCGAACGAAAGGTGTTCCGCAAGACTGAGGCTGAGAACTAGGACCACCAGTCTTCTTCTTCTTAGAAGGAAAAGGCTTCTTCTGAATTGGAAATGGCCTCTTGTTGGGGTTCTTGGAAACCTCAACATCAACATCACTATCACACTCCTTCTCGATGGTCTCGAGGTGAAGTGCCGAATCAGCCAACTCCTTAAAAGAAAGCTTAAGCTGGAGCAACAAAGATTTCTTAAGATACTTCTTAAGACCAGAAACAAACTTCAAATTCTTCTTATAAGAAGTGCTGATGAATTCAAGACCATACTTAGATAAAGCCTCGAATGATGCAACATACTCAGAAACAGAAGATTTCCCTTGCTTCAACTCAAGGAAGCGACGGGTCAATAAAACATTTTCAGATTCAGGAACGAACTTGAGTTCAAATCGTCCCCGAAACTGAGTCCAAGAAAGAGTAGACTCATCAATCTCGGCTACAAGAAGCTCATACCAATCAAGGGCACGCTCTTGTAATAAGCTAGCAGTTACAAGAACTCTATCATGGTAAGAAAGATCCATGCGAGAGAAGATACGCTCGCACATGCGAAGCCAAGCTTGGACTTCAAGAACAGACTCGGAGCCCTTAAATGGCTTTCCTCCAAGATGAGAAAAATCACTGCACTGACATGCAAAGGCAGAATTGCGAGGTGGAGATACTCGAGGAGGAACTAGAGGCTGAGTGCTCCTAAAAAATTCCAAAAACTGATCGGAAGACATATAAACGCCATCCGGATGTGAGCCGCTGGATTGCCCAGCATCCGAACGTCATCCTCTTCCTCTTCCAGCCATACGCTGAAAGTAAGATAGGAACAAGATTATTCACAAGATATTGCAATATGGAATACTACGGAATAAAATGCATTCCTAGACGTATTCCCAAACTCTATCTAACCTTCATGGAATAAAGAGACACGATGATTCAAAGATTTGTATCACTTGTACACTTTGATGTACCGTAATATATGCATCTATTCTGTGTTTATCATATTTTGTTCTGAACTCCGCTCTGATACCACGCTGTGACGCCCCACCTCTATACCAACGCTAGCCAAGAACACTACAAAGTAATGCCATCAACTAACACGGAGAATAAGGCTGGTTGGGAGCGACCATCTACAGCCTTGCTCTAATTATCCATTAAATACGTCGATAATAATCATACCAAACAGATCGACATATCCAATGCATACTTAAAACAAAACCATAGGTGGTTGGATCTATCAGAACAGAATATAATAACTCAAATGTAATATACATCACAGAACAGTAAATCATCATATACACATATACTGATACATTGTAGAGTATACAAAATAATACATGTCGAGTGGTATAGCAAACCACAATATACAGACGAGTTCCAGATGAATACATGTCAGAGTTACTACAAAATGGGACTACACAAAAAGCTATGACAAAAAGAAGCTAGCGGAGTAGTCCATGCAGAAGCAAAATAGGCTAAGTCCAAAAGCACCTAACCTGAAACAACTCGGTCTGACCCGAGTATAAAATACACGGATCAGTCTAGCTAAACAATCAGTTAGATAAACTGAACAACAATAAACCTGCAAGGTTACAAAGCATAATAGATATCTCTAAAAGAGATAACACAATCATCTAACGAAAGATGATTCATATAGAACAAGCCTCATATCATCGACAACTTATAGAAACAAAGGATAAGAATATCCCAAAGCAAGCCATAAAGGCCAACAACAAATACCGATAAATACGAGTTCCACAAGGTAAACGCTATATTTCATGTGGCTCCAAAGAACCAATACAGAAAAACAATACCTAGGGAATATACATATAAATGAAACATCATGAGCAGTGGTGAAGAAACCCACTCCGATATCTCTTGAACGGTGGTGAAGAAACCACTCCAATATCTCTTGAGCGGTGGTGAAGAAACCACTCCAATATCTCTTGAGCGGTGGTGAAGAAACCACTCCGAAAGCAATACTAAAGGTAACCGACAATCCCAAATATCTTTCGAGTCAGGGAAAAGGACCAACTCCAAAAGCGATATTAAAGGCAACAAACCAGAGGAGACAGTCCGAAGACACTATCCCAAAGGCAGCATGTGTCACAAACTCCCAGAGAGGAATCCGAAAAGTGGTAACGTGGGTCCCATAACCACCCGTTCGCACTAAACGGTTTACTATCCATTAGTTAATTTCACACTCGAAGCAGTACAAAGTTCACCTCATATCCTCAGTAAACTAAACCCGAAGGTCAAAACGATCAATTGAATAGGTCGGGGATTAATCGAAAAGATAAACGCACTGATTCATGGTCCGTGTTTTGCCCAACCATTTAATCACCTTTCCACTTCGCTCGAAGTGCGAAATTGTGCGTGTGTTTAAATAGAATTTATAAATTGGAGAAACGAGCTTTTAATATGATTAGAAAGATTATTTTATAAAAACCCGTGGATGAAGTCAAAAATAAGTTATCAAAGTCAAAGAGGCAATAACAACCACTAAGAAGCAATTTGAATCGATAAAATTTGGAAAACAAATCAAAATATGCAAAACTAGGCAAAACAGGCAAAACATGAGCAGGTCGGTCGACCGGTTGTAGGGCTCGGTCGGCTGGCCAGATGCAGGAAATAAAAAAAACACGACATGAGCAGGTCGGTCTACCGGCTACAGGGCTCGGTCGGCCGAACTGCATAAATTTGCAGTTTCTGCCCTATTTCAATGAAAATGCAAATTCTTCCAAAATGCGACCATTCGAGCAATGGAGTTAAGGAGCCTTTGCCAATAGATACCCCAGCTCCATTAGCTCTCCGATTCGCAACCATAAACATATTCAAACATCAAAGTTAGGATCTTTAAAGAATTGAACCCAAACACTAAAAATTTGGATATTCACCAATTCAATCCAAACCAAAAGCAAGAGCATATGAACAAGTGCTAGGAATTCATACCCACATCAATGAAATCAAGAGAAGTAGATGTGAGTTCAAAACTCACCTTTTAACCTCACAAACAAAGAAGATAAAGGAGCTAAAACACAAGGAGAAGACCAATTAAACACTACTTCAACCCAACAAGCTTCAATCTAAGAGCAAACAAGTATTTTCCTAAGTTAGGTTAAGGAAAACTTTCTGAAATTGAAGGAGAAAGAGTTGGAGAAGAAGAAGAGAGACTTACCTATGGCTTCTCTATGATTTTGGAGCAAGAAATCAAGTTACAAAGGGGAAACTAGGGCTTGCAATTTCTATTTCCTCTTCCCTTCCACCATTTTCAGTTTGCTTGAGAAATGAAAATGAAAGAAGATGAAATGAAGAGAAGGGGTTGAGTTAGAGGGTTAATTAAGTTAGTGGGCTGAACCCAAACCCAAACCCAATAGAAAAAGGGTCAAAATTTCACAAACTCCAAACATAACAAAGATTATACTCAAAAAGATCGCAAACGCCATTTTGGAACCAATGGAGGTAGTTCGAGTTCCAATTCGGCCATTTGCAGAAAGTAACATTTCGGATCAAAATCCGACTAACGACGCTATATTTAAATAAAACATTTAAATATAAAATCGTTAAATATGCGGGTTGTTACATTCATTCTCTTCTTCTTCCCCATTTTTTCTAAGGAAAAAATAGTTTTCTAACTTTAATCTACATAACTTTCACAAACCCTAACAAAAATGTCGAAATAAATCCTCATATTCAAGTTGAAGAATTTTCTACAAATCCATACCTTCAAGTTCACATTTTAGGGGAGTTGGAGCTGGATTTTTTAAATCAAAGGAGAGCTTTAAATTTGGATTCATAGAGCTTTGGTTTCTTGATATTGGTGAGTGGGATTTATACTCATGATCGTTAATTATGCTAAGAAATATTGTTAAATATTCAATGTTGGTTAGGGCTTGAGTAATGAACTTGAATTAGGGTTTTATGAGAATATTACTAAGGAATGTTTTAAAAGTAACTGATTATAGAATTAATGCATTTAATAACTTAATGTTAAGTGTATTTTGTTTACTTTGATTGTTGGGTTGATTATTGGTTTGTGAATTGGTAGAATGATAAGCAGATGATTAATAACATGGACAACTGGCATCGTGAATACAATATAGAGTTGAATGATGAATCGAGTAGCTAAAATAAAATGGTTGTGAAGCCAGTCCGTTGCCTTAAAGTTGTCTGTCGAGTATGAAGTGCACTTGTCTGAATGTCGAATGACTTATAACAAAGGCATAAATTCATATCGAAAGGCATTAGTGCAAGGTGTCCCGAGGACATGGGGCATGCGCTGAGAATGAGAAAGAGAAAGGTAAACAAAGAAATGATGGGAAGAACACTAAGGGAAATTACCCATTTAGGCTTAGGTTCGGCCTGCATAAGCTATTCAAACATCTAAAATCAAAAAAAATAACGTTTGGATTTCAGGAAATTCATCCTGCATATTTCACTTGCACATCGAACATTTTCAAATGTATGAAATTTGGGTTAAAACATATGACATATGGGTCAAATGTCTGAATACCCCATTTAGATGTTTGAACAAGTGTGATTGAAAGTGGTTTGTGTTATGTTTTGGATTTTGACATTTTAGGAGTTTGGGTTTGTTTCGTGGAATTGCATGATACTCATACGGTCTTAAGTGATCATAGGGCAAGATAATGAGTTTAGATGTGGTGCGCCTTGTCTTGAGAATTTTTTTAATGTCGGATGAGATAGAGACTGGGAAAATGGTTCGATGTGCAATTTGATTCGTATGGTTGATTTTCTAAAACCGTCTGATGGTTTTGAAACACAATGGCTAGGGTATGGTGTTATACGAGTCAATACAACAAAGCGCATACGGAGTAAATCCATGTTGGATTGGGTGCACCAGCATTAGGGTAAAAGATGGAATTTTCAAAAAAAAAACTTCTATTAGTTGGCACTATATCTTAGTTTGTGTTTACATGAATAACATTTTATGCTAAATAAAATTTAGTAGTAATTAGAAAGGAGTTTTGGGTTCTAACTTTAATTCTTTTAGACTATATGAAAATTTATATTTATACATATTATGATTTAATTATAATATGTTTCACTATTCTATTATAATATATTTTTATATTTTGATATATATATATATATATATATATAAAGTATTTGCATTCAATTGAATATAATAAATATATTAAGTATATGGTGACTTAGCCTATGGTATACATGATAATAAATGTCGTAGGTGTATAATTAATCGCTTGGTATGTATGGCTAATAAATATAGCATCAAGGCACTACAAAGAATTCACATTAGCAATAGCAAAGTATAATAGGGTAGGAGATGGACTTATGGTTTTTTTGTTACGTATACAATTTATATTGTAAATTATACATACTATGATTTACTCGTTCCTAGCAAAATAAAGAAAGCGCGGTAAAATGTTTGGCCTCCTCCCATTTCCTATACTCCAAATTTTTCATCAAAAAACTATTCCACCTTAAAATCTCTAATTGTGATCTAAACTTATAGATTTCTACCCAAATACCCTAGATTGCCCGGATTTCCATAAATTATCTTAAGCCTTTGATTGTTGAGGTTGGGAAGAAATTTACCCAAAAACCCTAGAATTTTATGAATATTGTCTGAATTCTCTTCCCCTCTAGATCATTGATCTCGTTGCTTTACCGATCATTAGTCCAATTCATTACATCCGAACTCCATTCCGCTCGAAATACCCCCCCCCCCCCCCACGATTGCAGGTAAAATATTTCTTCCCTTTATTTCATACTGTCTCCAACTACATTGTTGTATAATAATTATTTTATATTTTTAACTTTTGAATATTGTGAGTCGGTAGAATAGTAATCTTAAGGCTAATTAAAACTAAAGTGGGGTGAATAGTGTTTATGGATTATGTGGATATCATTCAAATTCTTTAAGATTTTGCTTGGAATGATGGAATTAGAAATCATAGAAACAATCACAAAATCAAAGTACAGATAAAAGTAAATCCGATAAAAGTAAAAAGGAAAGAACACACCAAGATTTATGGTTCGGAATTACCCTATATAATGTCCCACACAATTCCTTATATTGATTTCTTTTCAACTTGCAAATGCAAATACAATCTCGATTTCAAGGCTATGAGACACACCCTCGAGAATTCTGACCTCTATGTAGAGCCGCTTGATTTTTGAGACACAAGCAACCCACTAGATTTATGGGCTACTAAGCATACCCAATTGATTTAACCAGGTTACAATCACATCTACTTGGATTTCAGGGATGCTAAGCACACCATAGAGTATGAGAGTATGATTTGATAGAGTTTATAGACTCGGATATTCAATCTTAATTACAATTGATCCTATAACTCTTGAATAACACTTGATTCTTGAGAGAGAAATGAGAAATCAGAGAGTATATGAAAGAGAATCAAACTAATAATGATTGAATTTGATTCCGGTTGAATTTTGGCAGAGTTTCGGTAGAAATTGTTTTAGAAATCAAGAGAGTGAAAAGAGGAGAGAATAATAAGTAGTTAATGAAAATTCATTTGGAAGACTGAGATATATAGGGAAACAACTATCATGTCCATTCGTAAAATGATACGATGAAAAGACACTTCCATTCAAATTTGAATTTTGAAAATATGGCTAGTCAACATACTTGCAAAGGATACGTCGACATATCCCTTTATATTTTGAAAAATAACTTAATAAAATTTATTTTGAAAATATTAAGTTTTGTAAAATATTTTTAAACTTTGTACAAACACTTAAACATAGTTTATACATATTTAATCATACGAAACTTTATAAAATAATTTTAAAATATTTAGTAAGAATATTTAATATAATGTAAATAAAATATATAAAATCAATGTAGTTATAAATTATTTAAGTATAAATAATAGTTCAATATATATAAACTTGAAAACGCTAAAATATTATCTTTATAAGTATAAGAGATTTGAAAATCATTTTGGCAGTATTTTGAAAAACTTATTTTAAAAATAGAATATTTGAAAAACAATTTAAAATGAAATTAGAGTAGGTAAGAGAGATCAGGAAAGTGCTATCAAGGTTTTAACATAAATTCTATGACTCCACAAATCATCTAGAATATTTTGAAATCTTGAACTCTTCAATACTCATAAGTCTTCATTCTTGAACCCTTGAAACTTTATATCAGCATTTTGAATATACTCTTAATATCAGCATCTTGATATTGTATATTTTTCTTAATTAATACCTATCTAATATCATGCACTATATATTATATATATCTTGATAAAACATTAGTATCTATATTTTATATAATGTCCTATAGTCGTTATCTTCAAAACCAATACCTAAGGTACTAATAGATATGACTATCCAAATTATAAAGAAAAAGTTGAATTTAGAATATGCATTATTCCAATTTGAATGATGTGATATTGTGTTTTTATGGCAAATTAATGCGGTATATTATGTTTGCAATGGTATGAAATTGTGATTTGCTTCACTTTCTTTCCGGCAAACACTAAAAAGAATAGAGTGACTATGGCTAAATAAGCCTTACTTAAGTATTTTGGATAAAGGGAAGTACAAAATTTTGCATTAAATCAATTGATAAGGGGAATGAATAATACATTTTCTCCCTTTTTGTAAAAAAAATTGTTAAAATCTTAAACTGTCAAAAAATAAATAAAAGACAAATATTTTAAGTGATATAGGAGATCTTACATTTACAAGTTTGTAAAGTTTTAGAAAGCTTTAAATATTAAAGGTTTATTTTCTTCAAGTCGGAAACAAATTAAAGTTATTATTTTCAAAATATTTTAAACTTCTAACTTTTAAAACAGTAATTTTTTTAACTGTGGGTTTTAGTTTAAATTTTTCTAAAACTTAAAATTATATATATATTACATTTAAATATTTATTATTTTGGTTAAATTATTTAAAGGAAGTGGTGAAGATATTTTGGTCGGTAGATATATAAAAAAGCATAACCTACTTACCAGTTTTCTCTTTCGATTGATGTTTCATATTTTCTCCTGAACCAATCATTCACCTATCCAATTTGTTGCTTCCTTTAACAATTATCCAAATAATTGGTTCAACCTTCTTCTACCAGTTAACTTTATCAGTGTTTGGGGTGATTTTAAACTAGGGTGAGTGTTCAGTTAGTTCGGTTAGTTTTTAAGTAAAAAATAATAAACTGAATTGTAACTAAAAATTTCAAAACCAAATCGAGCCAAATTAATTCGGTTAATTCTGTGGGTAACCAATTTAACCGAACTAGAAATATATGTTGTTATTAAAATTAATGATTCACTCAAAGGAAAACATAAAATTATGTTTGGAGAGATTTTATTTAGTATCTCTTACGTTTATATAAAATTTGACCTATTTTTAATAGGTAAACTTTTTATTTTATCACTAAACCAATTATTTAAGGTATTACAACACCATAAAATTGGATAATATAATAAAATTTTCATTTAAGCTAAATAACCCAAAAAATATTTATTTTACAAACTGAATTCAAACTGCTTTAGTTTCAAAACCGAAGTGAACTGATCGAAATTAACCGATTCGACCGGTTAATTCGTTTCTAACCAAATACTGCTCACCCTTATTTTAAACTGTAGGATTTCTTATGAAATAAATATTTTTTTGAAATTAAGTGCAAGGCATTCTATGCTAGTTGAACTAATCTTTTTCACCTAGATAATGCTTTAGTATGGCACTTCTTATACTTTGCATAAACATAATTAAGGGTCATGTTAGTCAAACATTATTACATGAGAAATTATATTTGCAAATAAAAATAGAAACATAAGAAGACAATAGTATCTTTTGAAATTTGAGGATGTTCACTCATAACACTTCTACCATATGTATAATGAATATGTCAAAGCTGATAGCAATACTTGGAATTTGGTTGCCTGGTCTTTGTGGTCAATATGTTTTGAAAAATGAAACATAAGACGTTTTTTAATTCTACCGTTGCGATATAGTGATCATCTTACTAAATATGACACCTGTATTTTTATCTTTTATTTTATTTACTTCTAGCCTTTTCTTTTTGTATGGTGGGTAATCTCTCATTTTCAATATGGTTGTCTTGTTATGTTTGTATATATTGATACAAAAAGTGGCACAACACCCATAGTCCTATAGAAATTGTAAAATATAACATTGAATATTTGAAAGAAAAAAAAAAGAGAATTGCAAGGTTTTTAAAGCGGTTCAGCAATCACTGCCCAACATCCACTATGGTTTTTATTGATTATAAATTTAAGCCTCACCAGTACAAGGGTTCAGGCCTAGAATAGTAAATAGTAGCTTCCTTAGTGAAAATAGTGGAGGAGAGATAGACGATGGAAAAGATAAAAGAGCCAAAAATCCTTCTTTGGTTGCTATAAGATCTGTATTTATGGAGAAATCATCCAGTAGAATCGTTGGCCCATGAAATACCAAGTTCAGTCCAAATTCAAGAATATAAGAGAAGAAGCCCGACTCTCCTGAGTAGTAAAATCAACTTGATACTAACTAAAAGTGGTCTCCTATTGTCTTCTATCCCCAATTCACTGTATTTCAAGCACTTTTCCTTTGAGATTGTGTTGTTTCTCAGTGGTCCCAATATCACTTGAACTTGTATGGTTTCTTTTAAAACTTCCTTGGATTTGTTCGCTTATTCCTTAAGAAATGGATTTCAAGACAATCATATAAGCCATCTATACATAATCCATGGGTTTGGGACTTATTGAAGGCCAAAAGAGTGATTGGCACCGAGTAGAAGTGATGGGTACTGAGTGGTCCCCTTAGCTCCAATACCTTTGCACTTCTTGAGTCCACTTATATAATCCAACCAAAAATATTCCTATGTGCGTGAATTGTTTCATCTTCATCCTAACTGTTATATTTGAGTAAAATATTGCTTGGTTAAAAAGTTGATAACAATTATTCCCTAGATTATGTTTTCGTTAGAAATAAGGTGTGCTCTGGAGCAAGAAAAGCATTCACTGTCATTTAAATATGCCCATTGGCCAAGAGTTGCTTCAAAACATCATCTTTATTCCATGGTTATCCGGTCAACTGGTCTAAATAGTAGAAATTCCATCCTCTGTGTTAAGAAAAAGATCTGCACTTTGGATATTGTTCCACATCTTAGCCAGGTGTGGTTTGCTGTTCATTTGTCTTTTTTCCTATTTTTTGGCTAAAAATCCTCTCAGTACCAAGATAAACTCGGAATCAAGAGCTTTTACTTAGTCACTATGTGGTTTAAATATTCGAGACTTAATTAACAACTTTTCCTTCACTTTTCTACCTTGATTTATTGCTCCTCAATTCCCACTTCCAAGATATCTTAACAAACTCTGACTCCTTGCAACCGAACTCGATCGTTGCTCTGCCCTTTGCACAACCACCAACCCCTTTACTTTGCCGCTGCCTTTTGACCCCGCTTTCGACCATTTCCACCAACTCCAAAGTTTATCACCAAGTTACTTTTCCTAATTCGATCCTTAATTCTTCAAGCTAATAATCAATTCCATGGATCATCAAGGTGGGTTGTTGGTCGTCGATTGAGCCGTGGCTATACCATGGTGGTTGGCGACGGCAAGGGTGATTTGGAAGGTTTTGTTATGAGATTGGTTAAGGCAAATCCTAAGTCTTCCTAGGGTTGTTCTTGGGTCTGACCATTAGTGCACCTAGACTATACATGAGGAGTACTTGGCTGCCTTAACTCCAAGCTTTTACATTCCAAAGTGCCTTGGCTATGTCTTTTCAAAACTTAGTGGATCACACACTGTTGTTACAGTGTCAATAGGACAACTCTCTTTTCACATAATGGTCATGTTGAACATGCTTCAATATTCGAATGGCTTCATTGCACAACAATTCAAATTACCGCATTTCATGTGTTCCTGCAAGTGAAAAACTTCCACGTCACTACGAACCGTAGTTTCATTATTGATTGTCTAATAATAACGGGTAAGATATGATGTATAGTTCCATCGTGCAGCATAGCTCGTTTTTCTCGCACGAGCGAGATATCTATGCAGGATGGTCTATTATTCACGCACGGGACACGAGACCCACACTATATAAGTTAGCACTTTCACTTTTCCCTATCAATATTCAGAATCGATTAGTCAGCATACATTGACATCTGTTGGATTCTAGATGTTGGTCACATGGGTCCAAATTTAAATTAGAATTTCCAAATAAAACATACCTAACTATGTTGAGTGCTAAGTTTTCCTATCTAGAGTGACTCATTAATTACCTCACTTCAAGACCGATGCTGGGCCATATACTCCTCCTGAAGCTAGGTCGACAACTGCTCAAACTTTGACCACTATGCCTTTATGACCTAAGGGCTTAATCACCATTGAACTTCAAAGAATGATCGTATCAGCGGAACCATGCAAATTCCAACTCCTCTTTTAAATGAGTATATTGGTTTAAGAGTCTTGGATGATCACCTGAACAAGTGCCAACAACACTTTCACTAAAAATGCTCCAAAACATCTACCAATAGCATGGAATTCCCTAAGGTGATGTTCTGCTTCTAGCTCAGGCCAACGAACGCATAATAATCTGATGGGCTACACTTCTTGCAACAAATACATGTACTTAAGCATAGTCGTACAACTTTCAATCTGTTCCTATGCATGCTCCTCTAGGAGCTCGGATTGGCTCCATCCTTGTCCATCTCAATGGATATGCACTTTTGAGCTCCTTATACGTGTTGTTTCTGAACCAACTCCAGCAGCCTCCAAACTTTAAGGAGTTAATCCACATTTTGATCTTCAAGCATCAGCAAGACTCACCATCTTATATAATAATCGAGTCTTGGTGTTGATATAAAATCATAAAGAAGCTTCACAACAAACGGTCATATTTCAAGAATGAGTATTTCTTCGTCAGATGCCCATACGGCTACAACGTCCCTTAGCTATATAGCAGTAAGCCTCTTTTCTCTGCACTCTTTCTGCACTTTGATTACTTCTGTCCAAGCATTTAGTTTACTATCCAATTCCTTTGCAGATATTCCTGCCTGAGACATAAGTGATGAGCGTGTTGAAATCCTTAAATCCCTTAAAAGAATAAGCTTCCAACATCGTACCCCCACGTACCTCCTGACAAATGAGAACCTATGATGTTGTGGTCTGCTACATCCATATAGTTCCACTATTTCAGCAACTATCTTAAGCAGTTTTAGTATGCCTACTTGATCTTAGATCCCCGCTCGTAGCTTTTGCAACAACCTCAAGAGGGGTAGTTGAAGGTCTATTGGGTATGGCAAATGTTGATGAGCATAGGGATAGGGTAGCAGAAGGACCTATTGTAGTGAAATTATGAGAGAAGGGGATAAAAGAACTGGAATGGAAATGATTTCAGAGAAAAGAAAAGGGAGGGAATAATAGAAGGAAAAGAAAAAATGAAAGAAGAAAAGGAAGAAAAAGAGAGTATTGAGGGAGGCGATAATGAGTACGAAGCTAGTCCAGGGGAGACGGGTCATACGACAAGACATCTCCTGAAAGCATTGAGCTTCCTACTTTGCGTTCTATAATATGTGTAATCATTAAGCCTCCCAAGAAGATTGCAGAAATGAGCATGTCGCCAATAACTGATGCGACTCCTCCAATTAGATCTTTTGGAGATGTCTTTGGCTCCTTGAGTGATTTCAGTATTTCCATTGGTGATCTCCTTAAGGATGCTTCTCTAAGCTTCAGCTTCCCACCTGGGATATCGTAGTTAAAGGTAGAGAGACCGATCTTTACTTGCTTCCAAACACGGTCCATAGAGTACTTAAGGGGAGACACCACACTATACACACTTTTAGGATCACAAACACACGCATCCTTTGCATACACTTGAATCCTAAACATCTAGAACTTACAAAATCTTTCTTCTTGTTTCAAGTACGATAGCAAGGGATAGATATAGTAAGCTCCAGTATGGTATTAGTGAGTCAAGAGGACACATTCTCGATCCATACTCGCCTCGACCTAGCTACCACAAAGATCAATAATCTTATAAAGAGCTAGATACAAAAAAAATAGAATGAAGACTGGTAGATGATCGCCATGCAAAAAGAGAGAGAAAAAAAGGCAGGCTGAAGAAAGGCAGCCTAATGATTTAAGCACGCGGCACAACGAATCATACGATCGTCATGACTCCTCTTCCAACATTCATGCACTCCACTCAGAATTCGAAATTCCTACTTACTAATAGATTTCCACTTCTCACTTCTTAAACACAACCGTGCCTCCTCACTCCAGAGGAATCTCTGCTCCTCCATCTCATATTTTCTCATCGGTTCTTGATTGGTGTCACGTTTGACCGTGACATCAAAAATATTTCAAAGGAAGAAGTAGAACCGAAAGTCTAGCAGATTTAGATGCTCGTTGACTAGGGTTATGAATGGAAAAGGCTCTTTTATTCCCTCTTTAAGTCAACTAGATATGAACATCTAGTCATTCGAGTCTGAGAAAAAGACCCCTGATAGCCTTATCGACGGATACAAATGGGACCTGAAGAAGTTAAAAGCTGAGAGAGATGCCACTTTAAAATTCTAGGGAAGTAGCAAAAGCCTAATGGAAGAATTGAAGAGAGCCAACACAAATGCTGAAATTGTGTATAAAGAGTTGCTTAATACTGCCTATGAGAATAATGCTTCTTTTAAAATTCAGAATGCTAAGAAGAATCTGGCCCTTATCGCAAAAGAAGAAAGTATCGGGGCCAGGGACAAAACCATTGTAGTACAGGCGGCTAACATCCAAATGCTCCATATCGAAAAAAAGAAACTTGCGAACGAGCTACTACTAGAAAAATGAAAAAACTGGACATCAAAGTAGAGCATGCCATCATCACGTGGAACGTAAAGGAGATTAGAGAGGAAAAGGCAAAAGAGAGGGAAGAATTGAACAATACTTACCAGCAGTTTTTTGCCAATGTGATTCAGTACAAGAACTTAAAACTGATAGGGAGTACATATGTCGTAACTCTTACATGCTTGTAAAGAAGTGCTATATCATGCTGAGCCAACGGATGAAGGCCTCACCAAAGAAGAACTAATGGCCAATTACCTTGACAAAATGGCATAATGAAATTGGGAGAGGGACAGGCTGTTCTCACGGAAGATGATGTTATTGTTGTTTCTATAGTTGAAGCTTCCTCTGACCTAAGTGCATCGGGCCGAGCAGAATAACCAACTCCAAAATCTTAAGAGTCGTCGATAAAAATTCCCAAGACTAAGGGGACTAGCTCCAAATCCACCCAAATTATCCTAGGATTTTCAACAACCACTTCTATTGAACCCTATATTCCTTCCTTCTTCAATCAACCAATCCAGCACTTCCCCAAAGAAGGTGAAATTGCTAATTCTCTTGCTTCCCAATGAACTTTGAGCAAAGGTAAATCCCTTATGTCGCTGGTTTTTGAGAAACTTCGGCTCTCGCCTAAGTCCTTATCTAATCTTTACCATTCTATTTGTTAACTTGTAGGTCATCCGCATCTTCCTCCCCTCTACTAGCCACTCAAGGCATGTGTGTTGCAGCAATCTTCACCACATCAACTCCATCTCCATGGGACTTATTACTTCTATCCCGCCTTCTAATTCTAGAACAAGGCCTGATTCCATAAAGATAGTCGCTTTGGAAAACCTAGAGGATGTGACACTGTTCTTGGAGGAAGATGTTGCTATCACCTAACGCTGCAGACCCAACTGACCAAAATATTATGGTGCACAGCCTGAAGATTGACCTTTCGAAGGTTAACGTCAAGACTAAACCTCGTACAAAAAAGTCTGTTAGTTCTATGCCAACAAGCCCTTCTATAAACATCCCTTAATTAAGCTAAAGCCTCCAAAGATTAAATCCACTAATGCCCCTGTTGGAAAGTCTGACGAACCCCTGGTTACAATTGAGGGGGAGATCACCTAGTCTAAAGGTGACACTCCCGAAGTAGGGAAAACCAAAGGCGGGGGGAAGCATAAGAGACCAATCGGTGGTTCAATCGACAAAGGCTGCAAGAGAGGGAAGAATAAGTAGGAGATTCCTCAGACTTGCGGGTGATATGGGTCTTTTGGTCGTATATTGTGCTATACAAAGGCTATGCTTGTTTGAAAGCGGCCTCCATTGTTTTTGTATATAAAAGATTAGTAATCAAAGATCACTTTTCTTTTGTAACCTTTGTTCCATACACTTTTTTGCACTTTTATATACTGTACCTACTTATGTACAACTGCCTGTATACCTAATATAACCGCATGTACTACAATTTATCTATATTATACATGTTTACTTCCATGCAACACTTTTATTTATTGCACCTCGAGGAATATAGATAAAATGTTGATGATTGCTTTAATTATATTCCATTATTTAGCCATGTTTATAGCAGCCAAAGTGTTCTAGTTGGCGAAATTAAACTATAACTTCTAACCAACTCTTTGGTTATTCCTATTTGTGTTAGGTCAATTTTCCTTTGACCATCAACGAGTTATAAATAATTCAAGTTTCATGCTATTCCTTATCTCTGGGGAACAACGGTTTGACTATCTTTCTCTTGACGTCCCCAATCTCATCGATAACATATCATGATTGGTGTTTTAGTCATATATGGAAATTATCTGAATGCCCCCAGTTCGATAATACTTTTCAAGCCCTAATCCTGGACCAGAGGAATTATTAGTGCCTATTTTCAAATTTCGACAACTGCCCTCGCTTATCATCGGCCAAGCGTGTCCCGTTAGGCCATAAGCATAGTCGTGAAAGTGTTGACCTACATTAGTTAAAATATCCAAGAACCCATGCTTTTGGACGCTTATCTCCGGGCATCCGCTCTTAATCTCACCTAGCTTCGGGTGTTGAGTATTCACTGACCATCCTTGCCTAAGCTCGGCCTAGCGTATCCTGCCTGGCTACAAGCATGGTCATTCAGTTCTAACCGTGCACCAGTTTCTATCTCCAAAAACTAGCGCTTTAACTATTTGATTCCGACTATTCCTTCTTAACGTCCCTAATTTCGGGCTACAACCAATGCCTGAAGGTTGCTGTCAAATTATCTAATTAACCCATGTTTCTGATCTCCTTGGTCATAATCTTAGACCAAATAAATTAGTACATTAGAGTCAAATTATCTAACCGACCTTTGAAATTGTACTCTACGGCCCTAATCCTGGACTAGAGGAGTTATTACCATTTTCGGATATTGGAATGATAAGGTCAAATTATCCGATCGACCCTTGTGATTCCCTTCCCTAGTCCTCTTCCTAGACCAAAGAAGGTGGTACTTTCTTCGAGTACCTAAGCGTATAGAGCCGAATTATCCTATCAACCATTGAAAATATACTCCATAGTCCTTATTTTGGATTAAGGGAGTTTATACTTGACTATACCGCTAATCATTCTTACAAGAACACGTTCTATTGGTCTAAGAAGCTGACTATATTTATAATCGAAAAATATGGCAAGTCTTGCCTTATTACACTGGCCCCAGAATATGCTAGTGGCTTATTTGTGAAATTAAACTAAACAAAACTACGTATAATAGTGCCGTAGCAAATCGCTATTCCATGCCCGTGGAATCAGAACTATATCAACTATAGCTACCTTGAATGTTCCATCTCCAAACTTTTATTCGATTGTGAAATACCTTCCTAATTCAGATCAAGTGTCCCTATACCCAGGAGAAATCGTTTCAAAATAAGATCCCCTACCTCAAAAGTATGGTTCCGAACCTTGGTGTTAATGTGCCGCACTACTCTTTTCTGGTGAAAAACTACTCTCAATTCCACTTCCTTCCCTTTCTCATCAACCAAATCGAGGGACTCAAGCAAGAGTTCCTTTTTTATCATTGGATTAAACACCTTTTACGATGAGAAGGGACTTCCAACCCAATCGAGATCATCGCCTCTAATCCGTAAGCGAAAGCGAATAGTGTATGTTTAGTCGTAAACTTGTGGATTGTCCTATAAACCCATAATGCTAGTGGGAGCTTTTCAATCCAGTTGCTTTTAGCCTTAATTGATCATTTCTTCAAGATAGACTTGACGATTTGATTCACTACTTTCACTTCTCCATTTGCATGTTGATGTGCTACTGTTGAAAAGTTCTTCTCAATCCTATAACGATTGTAGAAATCCTTGAACTCGACACTTTCGAACCGAGTTCAACTGTCCATTATAATCTTCTAAAATACTTCAAACCTATCCATTATAATCTTATAAAATACTTCAAACCAACAGATGATGTTATTCGCCATGAAGTTTGTAACCTTTTCGTTGTTATCATGGAAAGCAGTCCTGCTTCGGCCCACTTTGTGAAATCCACCACAACTATTGTAACTTAGTCCTCCTTTTTCCATCGGTAGCACTCTGATAACGTCAATTCCACAAACTGCAAATGGCCATGGGATAACCATTTATGTAAGCTCTATAACTGGAGCTCTTATAGTCTTTTCATATCTTTAGTAATGGTTTCACCGTTTGGTGTAATCATCTACATCCTGATTTATTATTTGCCAGAAAATCCATAGCGAAATACCATTTCCGCCTGTCTACCTCCGGTGTTGTCACCACAATTACCCTCATGGATTTCCACAAGGATTTTCCTAGCCTCATCCTTGGTTACTCACCTAATAAAAGGGGTAGAGAATCCTCTCTTATATAACACTCCTTCTTGCATCATGAACCATGGCGCTTTTTGAACAAGTTTCTTCCGTTTATTCCTGTCTCTAAAGAGAGTTCCTTTTGGCAAATATTCATTGATCAAAGTCATCCATTACTCCTTTTCCTCTGTGATCTCTAAAATCCAGTTGACATCCATCTGATTGATACTTGGAGCCGTCAAAACCTCCACTGGAACCAAACCAACCACCCATGCTTCCCTAGAACTAGCCAGTTTAGCTAATGAATCAGCTTTTTCATTTTTCCTATCTAGGGATGTGCGTAATCATATAATGTTAAATATCATCTAACAGTCTAACACCTTTATTAGGTAATAATAAAATCTTGCACACTTAGCCTGATATTTCTTCCTTACTTGGCAAACCACTAACTGGGAATCACTGAATATATACAACATCCTTGTTCCTACTTCCTTCACTATCCTTAGTCCCGCTATCAACACCTCATACTCAACCTTATTATTAGTTGTAGGAAATTCCAATTTCAATGCATAACAAATTGATCATTCTTTCGAAGTTACAAGCACTGCTCTTCACCTAAACTATATTAGTTTGAAGCTCCATTTATAAATAGTTTCCAATAAGGAAGTGTGACCGCATCGTCCTTCTCTTCACCATCTCGCGCGGCAAACTCAATGATGAAATTCGCCAATGCCTACCTATTTATTGCTTTCCTCAGATGGTAAGTGATATCCTATTGGCTTAGCTTAATATTCCATTCAATCATACTCTCCAAGGTCTCGGGTCGACATAACACCTACTTTAATGGTTGATCCATCGTCACTTTAATCAAATAAGCCTAAAAATATGGCCGCTGCTTTCTTGATCGATCAATAAGCAATATGCAAGTTTTTCCAATCTAAGATAGTTCTTTTCAACTCTAATAAACAGCTTGTGGATATAATAAACCGGCATTTAAATCCTTGCCTCTTCACGTACTAATGTCATGCTTAGTGCGTGAGCAGACACTAATAAATAAACGAACAAATTCACTTCGTCCAATGGTTTAGATAGAACCGATGGAGCCTCCACGTGCCTCAACAACTCCTTAATGGCGTTTTAACAGTCCCAATTCCATTCATAATTATTCTCAACCTTTTCGAGGGTATCGAAGAATGGTATTCGCTTATTTTTCGCCCTTGAGATGAACTGACTCAAGGCAGTAACCTTCCCATTCAAGCTTTGTTGCTCCTTCTTCGTGGCTGAGGCTCTTACGTTGCTTAATGCATTAATCTGCTTCAGACTAGCCAACATTCCCCTTAAATTCACAATGAACCCAAAAAATTTCTCTGATGACGTGGGAAATCGTATAGTATATATTATACTAGTGTGAATGGATCTTAAGGCTATTTTACACTAGAGGGGGTGAATAGTATTTTATACATATAGAAAATTTTAAATTGTTTAAAGATTTAAATCCAAACACAGATAATCAACATAGATATATATTAATAGACAATCATAATTATATATATATATATAATGCAATTAAAATAAAGTGAAAGTAAGAGAGATTCACTGGGAGTTTTATACTAGTTCAGATTAACCAATTCTACATCCAGTCATGTACAATATATGTACATATTTCCTTTCAAATGCCTACTTTAATCAGGTAGCAAGAAAACCAAAATACAATCTTGATTTCAAGGCAAAAGGATACACCCTCCTAACTTTGTGAACTTAGGGTAGACTCTCTTGAATTAATTGGGCAAAAGGATCACTCACTTGATTTAATCGTGCAACAACATACTCACTTGATTTAAATAGGAAACAAGAACACCCGCTTGATTTAAACGGGCAGCAAGCATACCCACACTAATAGTAGTATAGAATTGTTAATACCAAATCAAGTAGTTATGCTTAGGATACATAATATCCTATAGCACTTTGATTTTTGAAACAAAGAGGAAATACTTGCAAATTAGTGAGTAGATTGTAGTGGATGAATGTAGTAAAGTAGAGATTGAATTTGTGTAAATTTAAAAAGTATAGAAAGTGGATTTCGTGAAATATATAATGAGAATTTGGAGTAAGAAGAATATAGAGAAAGTAGTTATTAAAGTTAATTTTTCAGTCTCCTTTTTATGTTGTTTGAAGGGACATGTCTATTCACGAGGAGATGGAGCCAAAATTCACAATTATTCAAAATTTAAAAAACATCTCTTTAACGATACATATGTCTACATACATAGGTAGTCTACGTCGACATACGCTTGTATTTTGAGAGAAACAATAATACATTTAAACTGTTATAAAATTCTGATATCTGTAAAATTACATAGTTTTAAATACTTTAATATATAAGTCTCTTATAAAGTATTTGTAGAAATATATTTTGAAAATAAAATAAAGAATTTGATAGTAAACTAAATATTTTGATAAGAAAATAAATATTTTGATAAGAGAGTATTTAAAGAAATTATAGTGGTTATTCAAGGGCTTAACAAATTAATATAGTGCCTATTAATTATAATCTATAGTGTTGAACTCTTCATGCCTTCGCCTTTAAACTCACGAGTCCTTAATTTTCTTGATCATCTCTAAATCTTGATCTCTAATCTGTTTACTGATCAGTCTTTGAATTATCTTTTACTTGTATAAACCTATGTAATATCCATTTATATATTCTATATAACTTGGAAAAACATTAATACCTATATTTGTATGGTTATTGTCACGAGAATCAATATCTTTGGTATCAACAATATCCCCTTTTTTGATGATACAACCATGTAAATATATTTATTATAAAATATAATGTAACTCCACCTAAATTGGTTAACTCCACGTATTTTGAATAACTGCCCCTAAGTATACACATATATTATATTGTATATTTTTCTCCCCTTTTGTCATCAATAAAAATGGGTAAATAAAAATAAACTCCTTTTAATTATGATGTGTTAAATATTATGAAATGTGATAATGGAGTATATGGAATCAATATTAATACTAATTGCGAAATAATATTTGTAAGAAATAACTATATATAATAATTATAATAACATATGTTTAAAATATTCATTCAAGACATATCATCCATATTAACCAATTTATTTAGAACTATCTTATCAAACCAACGCAGCTATAAAAGTTTAAATAATACAAACTAGACAATGCAATCAAACTAAAGCAACCCTATAAGTTCAAACCAAACAAAAAAACACCAAACTTAATATACATACCCATAATACTAATTACATTCACAAAATAACGTTTAGCTTTGATTTATAAAAGGGTCAATTTGGATAGCAAGGATAAAAAATTTCCTTTTGTTCCACTAAATTGCCACGAATATCATAATTGGTTTCTCTATGCAATGAACTCCATCTTCATCCTTATCATCATCTTCTTCTTCATCTTAATCTTCCTCTTCATCAGCTTGATTCATAGGGTTATGAATTGCAAGATTTATTTGAGTATCTCCCTCTTTAATGAGTATTGGATTTCTTGATTATCCAATAGATGTTATTGCAAAATCCTCGGTATTCTCTCTTGTTTCACTTGTTCATTTTTAAACCGGATTTGAATTTATTCAATTTTAGTAAGCATTGTGAGAACATACTTCAATTCTTTTTCAACATTGCATAGTTTAGAGAATGTATAGTTTAGAGAATGTAAAGTCAAGAAATAGGTGTGATTCTCTTGGACATTTTAAGTTGGATGGATCCGTTTTTGATTAATTAATTTTGAGTTTTCAGAAGGAAGAAGATATGAAAATGGGTCTGGAGTAGAAATATGAAGGTTATTGAAACGACCTGACTTTCTCACCACAGAAAATCGCATCATTTTTAAGAAAGAAAGGGATAGAAAAGAGAAAAGAAAGAAGAGAAGAAAGAAACAACATCAGAATCTAAACAGCGGAACGAATAAACTATGTTAATAACATAAATATTACATAGTTTACAGCCATATCAGAGTACACAGATAAACATCACATACTAGACAGTTATAAACACCTGTCTAGTTATTACAACTCAATACAATCCAGAGACAACATAGAACACACGGTGGAATACTAGATATCTAATGCAGAAGCCTCCTGCTCCATTGCTCTTCCAATGTTCGTCAAAACCTGAATCCTAACCTGAATTCTCTTGGCTACTCGTAAAAATTTGCGTACCCAAGAGTTTATGAAAAACAAAAGATAAACTCCGGGTCAGACATGGGTCTGGTGTGAGTACGTGGCCTAGATCACCGTACCGAGGAGCCACCCTAACTCCCTTGCAACACAAGGCCGGACCCATTCCTTACTGAACAGTTCTGAACAAGATAACCTCGACGGTTGGAGCTCAAAACCGTCCACACAGCCGAAATAAAAAGGGACCTCTAGACAGGGGTAAATCTTACTCTCAAATGGGGGCTACCCACGAAGCCTTGCTGCACCTCCCCTGTATTAGCCATTCTCGGTTGATGAGGCTTGAGGCTACGATTATCTTTATAGGACATATCACTTAGAATGCTCATCGTCCACCTGACGATGTTCTGAAAGCATTCAATCCATACAAGTTCGTTCCGGGTTCGAACGAAACCGAAGGCATTATCTCGTTACACTCGTTTTGGAATCACCCTCAGAGTTAACGACGATAACTCTTGCACTCTAAACCACCATCTCGAATCTATAAGTACTATTCCGTCAAACTCATTACGGAATCACCCACAGAGTTATACTGACGTATAGCCCTTACACCTCGAGTCTTCACAAAGCTCCACTCTGATTTACGACCTAACGTTATTTGGAATCGATGTGGTTTTCATTGATATCCAAATATGGAAACCCGATCCCGGTCTCATCGAAATCCAAAGCGTGTCTTTTAGGTTCAAGTTGTTTTAAAGGTTTAAAACAATTTAATATAGTATCTATATACACAGATAGATAACTCATAGATCAATAATTGATAATCAGCATTGTCAAATAACTGGTAACCCACATTATCAATATCAAATAGATATTCCATATATCACCATCACAATTAACCTTTGTTATCACAATACAATCAAGTCATTCATACCACACAATACCATCTATCTCATTACTGAGATCACAAAGCATCAAAGACAATCAATGTCACTCATTCATACATAAGCAAAGATTTACTTATCTCAATATAATTAATTTAAAATGAATTAAATTAACTATCTCTATTTCTAATTAATTTAAAATGAATTAAATTAATTACTTTATCTATAATTAATTTAAAATAAATTAA
This sequence comes from Allium cepa, assembly GCA_030765085.1. Lineage (NCBI taxonomy): Eukaryota > Viridiplantae > Streptophyta > Magnoliopsida > Asparagales > Amaryllidaceae > Allium > Allium cepa. The sequence goes on along the minus strand of CM060941.1, from coordinate 763,625,361 downwards.
ATTAATTACTTCATCAAAATATATCTTGCTTTCTTAATCATTTAATTGATTACAATCAGTTAATCATTTATTATTAATTACCTAAATTAATCACTCTTGATTTATTACCCTTAATTACCTTCATGTAATTATCCTTAATTAATTTCACAAATTAATTATTCTCAAACAAACGGTAATTAACCTTTAATTACTTCAACTAATTAATTACATTTATCCTTAGTTAATTACATTAATTAATTACCTTTAATTATTTATCATTGATTAATTAATATTAATTAATCAACTTTAATTACATCATTAATTAAAATAATTAATGATCTTTAATTATTAATTACCTTAAGTAATTTACATATAATTATTAGTCATCATCACAAATTAATTTCAAAACATTAATTCTTGACTTAATTTTAAAATAAAACATTTCTAAATTATGTTTAAAAACAAATTTTATTTAAAACAAAGTGCTTTGAACTTGCTTCCAAATTTCATTTTAAATACAAGTTTTGAAATGAAAATAATTTAAACTTATCAAAGTTTAAACAATTTATAACTTTACCATCTCAATAACTTAATTTATATTTAGTTTAAATCTTGCAACTTCAAACTTTCTTTTAATTTTCAAAAACTGAAATACATATTCCACTTTGATTCCAGATTTAAACTTAAGATTTAAACTTCTCTTACATTTTAAAAATTCAACCACTTAAACATTTTATTTCAAACTAAGATTCAAATTAGCTTTGAATCCAGATTTAAATTTAAATTTTAAACTCTGTTTAAACCTTACACTTCAAATTTTAAAACATTTTATAAAACACTTTAACAATTTCAAAGTTGTTAAAAACCTTCTATTTTTATAAAACTTATATATTTTTAAATCTATAATTCAAACTCATTTTGAATTAAGATTTTAAACTTGTTTTAAAACTTTGTTTAAAACTTGCTCTGCATTTTTTTTATTCAGTTTAAAACTTAAAAACTTAAATACTGTCAGGTTTGTAAAACAATTTTGACAAAACAGGTTCAGGTTTATTAAAACCTGTAAAAAATTTCTTTTACCCGAGTCAACCCCAAATTTACTCGAGTAAAACCCATCCTTTCTTCGAGTCAGTAACACGAGTTAAATTCCGAGTTCAAAAAAAAACAACCCACAAACAACTTCCCCTGAACTCAACTGCACGGTGCACATGCACCGTGGGTCCGGCCATCTCCGGCCTCCACCAATACGTCGAACAAGTCGACGTTCAACTCAGAAACCCCCCACGACCTTCAGAAACTCACCTTCCATACGAAATCCCAATCGAGTTCTCAAACCAAAACCTGGCAACAGTAATTCCACGGTTTCTCTAAACCTGTCAACGGCGAGATCATAGGCCACCGTCCATCAGCGGGTCAACAACTTCGTCCACGGCTTCAACTAAAATCAAACTACCTATATCCAAAATATCAAAGCACTCGGTCGCTTGAACAGATCGAAAAGTTCGATTGATCAAACATCCTAAAAACTAGGGTTCCATCTGAACTTTCCCTACCGCAACTATTCTGATGAATTTAATCACCGTTAGTGATTTTTCCCTTACTCCCCACTCAATCTACTTCCCTCAGAAAGAACCCCGAGATCTTCCCATACAAAGATCATCAGAATTTACTAAAATTCCATTTTTAGTTCAAAACCCAGTAGCAACTTCATCTACTACCTAAAAATTCTAATCTTTGATTTAAAAATCATGTTGCAGATAGTATTTTTGATTTATGATACTGAATTAACAAATTAACATGTTGGGATTTTATAAAATCAACATGCATTGATGTTGTTCTGTGTTTCAGAGACAACTCCTGATATTTCAATTTTCTTAAAGTTTTAAATATTTACCTAAGAAAATCAAACAATCTTTACTTAATAAATTTCATTTTATCAGAAACATAATTAAAAGATAAAGATTTTAATAATGTTTCTGCCTAGGAAAAACAAAACAGAGCAGGCCATACTAAAAACAGCATGCATACACACAATACCTACATCAGATATTTTACTTATAACAACATTCAATGCTTATTCCTCTTAAACATAAAATTATGCAACCAAAATTAGATTTTAAATTTTAAAAGGTTACTCACCTTAAATCAATGCAGAGCTCAGTTGATCTTTTATGAATTTTGCAGAAATAAAAATTGCAGGCTTGACCCTATACTTTATGTCTGAAATGATATGCAGTTTGCCTAAGCTCCCTGACTTAGATTACTAGCATGCAGATGTAGAATATGCAGTTGCTAACTCCTCCAAGTACATGCAGATGCTTTCACTCCCAGGCTTTAAACAGAATGCAGAGAAAAGAAAAATAGTGCAGGCTTCATTCATTTTTACAGACTTCTTTGATTTTGAGATAAATGTGGGTTTGATTTTTAATAGGAGTGGAATATGCAGGTGTTTGAAGAGGTGAATCAATGCAAATTTGAACAGGGTTTAAGTATGCAGGTTTCTGACATTTAGGAAATGCATATTTTTGGATTTTAATGAATTTGTGAATGCAGATTTGTGGAGGGTGTTACTGATTTTAGACATGAAGAATTTTTAAAAGGTGGTTTGAAGTTTTTCTTTTGATTAAGGAAGAATGAAAATGCAATATGAAAGATGCAAACTTAAACAAATGAATTTTCAGTTTTAATGAAAGAAAAGAAAAATAAAAACCAAAATTAACACTTGTCCATTTTTAATGTAAAATTTGAACACTTGTCAAATTGTTAAATTAGTCTTTAAACACATGTCTCTTTTAAAATAATTAGTACTTAAATTTACAAATGCATGTTATATTAGCTTAGTTTTAAATTGTTAGTTTATATTTAAATATGGATATAAATTTACAAAATAAATAAGAACAAACTATGTTTATAAATAAACTTATACATATTAAAGATTAATACAATTAAACAATTAAGATTTTATAGTTTGAATTTAAATTCAAACTAAATCCAAAATCAAATGTTTCAAATCAAGTTATAAATATAAATTCAATTTTGAAATAAAAATTACAAATCTTATTCAAAGCTTATTTAAAAAGTCATTACAATATCAATATTATTTTTATAATTCTCTTACTATTAAATTAAAATTATTTTACAAGAAATTATTTTTATCAATAAAATATCCATTTTATTAAACCATAAAACCTTTTGTTAAATTTATTCTAAATTTAAAACTAAATCCAATTTAATTTAAAACATTTAATATTTTCCTATCAATTTTAAAATCATATATTTATTTATGAAATAGTTATAAAAACTCAGTGCTAATTAAAACAAAATTTCCAATTTATAATGTATATATTAGAATTTTAGAACATGATTCAATTATTAAGTTTAAACCAAAAATCATTTATTTAACTTTGAAAAAACTTAAATATTAAATAAAACAAATTTTCCAAAATTACTACAAATAATAAAACTAGAAAATATGTTTTATTTATTAAAATTAAAACAAAACCAATCTATTTAAAATATAAACCAAATATTTGTATTGTAAATAGAAATCCATTTAAAATGACCAATTTAAATATTTATTGAAGAAGATTATCAAATTTATCTGAATAATTATTAACAGAATATCAATATCAATTTAATTTTTATACAGATTATTAAATTGATATTGTTAAAAATTCCGGGATATTACAATCCTTCCCCCTTAAAAGAATTTCGTCCTCGAAATTTAAAACAAACGTAACTTAATAATCTCATTAAATTTTAAATTTTAAACACAAGCATATATCAAACATATGCTAATAACCAAAAACAACCAATCAAACAAATCTAATTATCCAAACAAATTCTGGATAGAATTTCTTCGAGTTTCCCCAGGTGTGTATATATATATATATATATATATATATATATATATATATATATATATATATACCGGAATACTCGCTCCAGAGAATCCAAACAAACAATACTATGAAGCTACAAAACTTCTATACAACTATATCTAAAACACTAGACAAGATATCAGACTACAAACGAGTCTGACTCAGCAACCAAAACTCCAGAACTGCTGGTTCCACAACCAGAGATAGACCATACACGTACTTCCTCAGAGATACGTGAAACTCATCGAATACCAGTTATCCAAACTGGCAATTCAATTCTGTAGATCAATCACTTGACCTTCAAGATCACAGAAAAGATCCAAAAACACTTCAGAGCTAGCTTCACAGACTTACCCAAACTTATAGCTCACTTGATCGGAGAAAACTTATCCAAAATTAAATCTCCGACTCAGAATCCAAAATTTCTCCAACTCACATCCACAAAACTCTCCAGACGATCCTGGGTTGCCCACAACCTTACTAATCAGCTCAACCTTTTTGATACTTCTAGAAACAAACTAGACCAATCAACCCAACAAAATGATCTCCTCAAGATCAACCAAAACCAACAACTCAAACTCAACTTCTCAACATCAGAAGACAACAACTTCTTCTGTCCGAAAAAGAAAAGCAGATGCACTTCCAAACTGCTTCCGCTGCTCAACTCTGATCTGAAGTAGAAGAGAATGCTAAAGAAGAACACAAACACAAACAGGATAACACATCCAGAGATATGGTTCAACAAATCCATAAGAATCATTCAGAAGTTCCTCCAAAACTCCGAGCTGCAACACCAACTCAATCTCCTAGAAACCATTCTTCTATAAAGCTGAACCACCGGTACCATTCCTGGAATTCCAGTCGATAAGAAAACTCAATCTCCAGATACGGACAAAACTCTGACTTCCTGAAGACATCCAGAAAACTCAGATAACCCAAGAGAACACTCAAACAATCGCAAGTCACTTTTGCGATCCACCAAACCAAATCCAAGGAAAAATGTTCTTCCTTTACCAAACAGAACAGCTTACTCTTCACTAGCCAACCCTTCGAAGAAACGGGTCCACTTAACTGCTTCTGAACTCCACTCCAGAAAAACTGCTAAGCCAGAAGATCTCTTGCCAATACCGAGAATACTCCAAGCTGCACTGTTGCCACAGATGCCAAAGAATTCCAAAACAAGCTCTTCGAGAAACTCAATCCTCAAAGCAAACAGAAACACCGGCTGAACACAGCCACAACACCGAAGCAGGCTCACCTCCTAAAACTTGTTCCAAAGAAAACATCTTCGGGAACATCCATATTCACTGCATCTCCTCACGCAGCTACTATTCCTTAAGGTAGCAAAATACCATCACTTGCTTCTGCCCAACCGACAGATCCAAATTCTACTCATTCAACTTCAAAGAATTCACTCCGAACCTTAACAGGTTTCCTTCAGAGATCAATGAAGTCCTTCATCACTACAAAACTCGCTTGAGACGGTATTAGGTCTACAGTCTCGACAGATACACTTCCAACCTCAAACATTCAAACTCCAACCAATGGTAGTCGTGTTACACACACTACTACTCCATCTACCTTATAACTTATATTGGAAAAACCTGAACAGGTAACCCAATAGATAGGCAGAAATAAATAAATAAATAAATATATTAAAAATTACAAATACGCTCTCTCAAGAAAGACACCACTACAGAGCCTAGGTATTCACTCAACCTAACGCTCTGATACCAAGTGAAACGACCCGACTTTCTTACCACAGAAAATCGCATCATTTTTAAGAAAGAAAGGGATAGAAAAGAGAAAAGAAAGAAGAGAAGAAAGAAACAACATCAGAATCTAAACAGCGGAACGAATAAACTATATTAATAACATAAATATTACATAGTTTACAGCCATATCAGAGTACACAGATAAACATCACATACTAGACAGTTATAAACACCTGTCTAGTTATTACAACTCAATACAATCCAGAGACAACATAGAACACACAGCGGAATACTAGATATCTAACGCAGAAGCCTCCTGCTCCATTGCTCTTCCAATATTCGTCAAAGCTAACCTGAATCCTAACCTGAATTCTCTTGGCTACTCGTAAAAATTTGAGTACCCAAGAGTTTATGAAAAACAAAAGATAAACTCCGGGTCAGACATGGGTCTGGTGTGAGTAACAGGTTAAAGTTGCTTAATTTTTAAAACCTTTTGAAAGAAAGGTATCACGTAAGACTTCCCACACATAAACATGGAAAAGTTTTTACCTTACGCTAACCAAAACATGTGATAGGAAATCTAATGATATTATAATAGGGTCTAGGGTTTTCAAATAAATAAGAAATAGCCGAAATTGTTACATTTATTAAATTCCAGCTACTAGCCACAAAAGTGGGTAATACAATCAAAACCGTTGGCACTTATTGGATTTTGGATTCCATACAATGGCAGTGCTACTGGGGTATCGCCCGTCACAGTACGTGGCCTAGATCACCGTACCAAGGAGCCACCCTAACTCCCTTGCAACACAAGGCCGGACCCATTCCTTACTGAACAGTTCTGAACAAGATAACCTCGACGGTTGGAGCTCAAAACCGTCCACACAGCCGAAATAAAAAGGGACCTCTAGACAGGGGTAAATCTTACTCTCAAATGGGGGCTACCCACGAAGCCTTGCTGCACCTCCCCTGTATTAGCCATTCTCGGTTGATGAGGCTTGAGGCTACGATTATCTTTATAGGACATATCACTTAGAATGCTCATCGTCCACCTGACGATGTTCTGAAAGCATTCAATCCATACAAGTTCGTTCCGGGTTCGAACGAAACCGAAGGCATTATCTCGTTACACTCGTTTTGGAATCACCCTCAGAGTTAACGACGATAACCCTTGCACTCTAAACCACCATCTCGAATCTATAAGTATTATTCCGTCAAACTCATTACGGAATCACCCACAGAGTTATACTGACGTATAGCCCTTACACCTCGAGTCTTCACAAAGCTCCACTCTGATTTACGACCTAACGTTATTTGGAATCGATGTGGTTTTCATTGATATCCAAATATGGAAACCCGATCCCGGTCTCATCGAAATCCAAAGCGTGTCTTTTAGGTTCAAGTTGTTTTAAAGGTTTAAAACAATTTAATATAGTATCTATATACACAGATAGATAACTCATAGATCAATAATTGATAATCAGCATTGTCAAATAACTGGTAACCCACATTATCAATATCAAATAGATATTCCATATATCACCATCACAATTAACCTTTGTTATCACAATACAATCAAGTCATTCATACCACACAATACCATTTATCTCATTACTGAGATCACAAAGCATCAAAGACAATCAATGTCACTCATTCATACATAAGCAAAGATTTACTTATCTCAATATAATTAATTTAAAATGAATTAAATTAACTATCTCTATTTCTAATTAATTTAAAATGAATTAAATTAATTACTTTATCTATAATTAATTTAAAATAAATTAAATTAATTACTTCATCAAAATATATCTTGCTTTCTTAATCATTTAATTGATTACAATCAGTTAATCATTTATTATTAATTACCTAAATTAATCACTCTTGATTTATTACCCTTAATTACCTTCATGTAATTATCCTTAATTAATTTCACAAATTAATTATTCTCAAACAAACGGTAATTAACCTTTAATTACTTCAACTAATTAATTACATTTATCCTTAGTTAATTACATTAATTAATTACCTTTAATTATTTATCATTGATTAATTAATATTAATTAATCAACTTTAATTACATCATTAATTAAAATAATTAATGATCTTTAATTATTAATTACCTTAAGTAATTTACATATAATTATTAGTCATCATCACAAATTAATTTCAAAACATTAATTCTTAACTTAATTTTAAAATAAAACATTTCTAAATTATGTTTAAAAACAAATTTTATTTAAAACAAAGTGCTTTGAACTTGCTTCCAAATTTCATTTTAAATACAAGTTTTGAAATGAAAATAATTTAAACTTATCAAAGTTTAAACAATTTATAACTTTAGCATCTCAATAACTTAATTTATATTTAGTTTAAATCTTGCAACTTCAAACTTTCTTTTAATTTTCAAAAACTGAAATACATATTCCACTTTGATTCCAGATTTAAACTTAAGATTTAAACTTCTCTTACATTTTAAAAATTCAACCACTTAAACATTTTATTTCAAACTAAGATTCAAATTAGCTTTGAATCCAGATTTAAATTTAAATTTTAAACTCTGTTTAAACCTTACACTTCAAATTTTAAAACATTTTATAAAACACTTTAACAATTTCAAAGTTGTTAAAAACCTTCTATTTTTATAAAACTTATATATTTTTAAATCTATAATTCAAACTCATTTTGAATTAAGATTTTAAACTTGTTTTAAAACTTTGTTTAAAACTTGCTCTGCATTTTTTTTATTCAGTTTAAAACTTAAAAACTTAAATACTGTCAGGTTTGTAAAACAATTTTGACAAAACAGGTTCAGGTTTATTAAAACCTGTAAAAAATTTCTTTTGCCCGAGTCAACCCCAAATTTACTCGAGTAAAACCTATCCTTTCTTTGAGTCAGTAACTCGAGTAACTCGAGTTAAATTCCGAGTTCAAAAAAAACAACCCACAAACAACTTCCCCTGAACTCAACTACACGGTGCACATGCACCGTGGCTCCGGCCATCTCCGGCCTCCACCAATACGTCGAACAAGTCGACATTCAACCCAGAAACCCCCCACGACCTTTAGAAACTCACCTTCCATACGAAATCCCAATCGAGTTCCTCAAACCAAAACCTGGCAACAGCAATTCCAGGTTTTCTCTAAACCTGTCAACGGCGAGATCACAGGCCACCGTCCATCAGCGGGTCAACAACTTCGCCCACGGCTTCAACTAAAATCAAACTACCTATATCCAAAATATCAAAGCACTCGGTCGCTTGAACAGATCGAAAAGTTCGATTGATCAAACATCCTAAAAACTAGGGTTCCATCTGAACTTTCCCTACCGCAACTATTCTGATGAATTTAATCACCATTAGTGATTTTTCCCTTTCTCCCCACTCAATCTACTTCCCTCAGAAAGAACCCCGAGATCTTCCCATACAATGATCATCAGAATTTACTAAAATTCCATTTTTAGTTCAAAACCCAATAGCAACTTCATCTACTACCTAAAAATTCTAATCTTTGATTTAAAAATCATGTTACAGGTAGTATTTTTGATTTATGATACTGAATTAACAAATTAACATGTTGGGATTTAATAAAATCAACATGCATTGATGTTGTTCTGTGTTTCAGAGACAACTCCTGATATTTCAATTTTCTTAAAGTTTTAAATATTTACCTAAGAAAATCAAACAATCTTTACTTAATAAATTTCATTTTATCATAAACAATAATTAAAAGATAAAGATTTTAATAATGTTTCTGCCTGGGAGAAACAAAACAGAGCAGGCCATACTAAAAACAGCATGCATACACACAATACCTACATCAGATATTTTACTTATAACAACATTCAATGCTTATTCCTCTTAAACATAAAATTATGCAACCAAAATTAGATTTTAAATTTTAAAAGGTTACTCACCTTAAATCAATGCAGAGCTCAGTTGATCCTTTATGAATTTTACAGAAATAAAAATTGCAGGCTTGACCCTATACTTTATGTCTGAAATGATATGCAGTTTGCCTAAGCTCCCTGACTTAGATTACTAGCATGCAGATGTAGAATATGCAGTTGCTAACTCCCCCAAGTACATGCAGATGCTTTCACTCCCAGGCTTTAAACAGAATGCAGAGAAAAGAAAAATAGTGCAGGCTTCATTCATTTTTACAGACTTCTTTGATTTTGAGATAAATGTGGGTTTGATTTTTAATAGGAGTGGAATATGCAGGTGTTTGAAGAGGTGAATCAATGCAAATTTGAACAGGGTTTAAGTATGCAGGTTTCTGACATTTAGGAAATGCAGATTTTTGGATTTTAATGAATTTGTGAATGCAGATTTGTAGAGGGTGTTACTGATTTTAAACATGAAGAATTTTTAAAAGGTGGTTTGAAGTTTTTCTTTTAATTAAGGAAGAATGAAAATGCAATATGAAAGATGCAAATTTAAACAAATGAATTTTCAGTTTTAATGAAAGAAAAGAAAAATAAAAACCAAAATTAACACTTGTCCATTTTTAATGTAAAATTTGAACACTTGTCAAATTGTTAAATTAGTCTTTAAACACATGTCTCTTTTAAAATAATTAGTACTTAAATTTACAAATGTATGTTATATTATCTTAGTTTTAAATTGTTGGTTTATATTTAAATATGGATATAAATTTACAAAAGAAATAAGAACAAACTATGTTTATAAATAAACTTATACATATTAAAGATTAATACAATTAAACAATTAAGATTTTATAGTTTGAATTTAAATTCAAACTAAATCCAAAATCAAATGTTTCAAATCAAGTTATAAATATAAATTCAATTTTGAAATAAAAATTACAAATTTTATTCAAAGATTATTTAAAAAGTCATTACAATATCAATATTATTTTTATAACTCTCTTATTATTAAATTAAAATTATTTTACAAGAAATTATTTTTATCAATAAAATATCCATTTTATTAAACCATAAAACCTTTTGTTAAATTTATTCTAAATTTAAAACTAAATCCAATTTAATTTAAAACATTTAATATTTTCCTATCAATTTTAAAATCATATATTTATTTATGAAATAGTTATAAAAACTCAATGCTAATTAAAACAAAATTTCCAATTTATAATGTATATATTAGAATTTTAGAACATGATTCAATTATTAAGTTTAAACCAAAAATCATTTATTTAACTTTGAAAAAACTTAAATATTAAATAAAACAAATTTTCCAAAATTACTACAAATAATAAAACTAGAAAATATGTTTTATTTATTAAAATTAAAACAAAACCATCTATTTAAAATATAAACCAAATATTTGTATTGTAGATAGAAATCCATTTATTATTTAAAAGTTAAAATGACCAATTTAAATATTTATTGAAGAAGATTATCAAATTTATCTGAATAATTATTAATAGAATATCAATATCAATTTAATTTTTATACAAATTATTAAATTGATGTTGTTAAAAATTCTGGGATTACAGTTATATGGTCGATTTTTGAATTTCTGAAACAAGGAGGGAAAAATAGTTTTTTGAAAATTGCCAGGTATGTTGATAGAAGCTACTCGGGTATGTCGACATATACAAAACTTTTTACCTAAGACCATCGACATTTGGTACACAGATCCGTCCACCCATCCTTAAAACTCCCTGGCCATCAATCTTAGAACTTGGACACTACCCTTCCTTAACATCCTCGATGATCTTCATTAGACTCTTGTGTACTCTTTTCTTGCTTGCTATCTTTTTCAAAAGAGTAAGGGTAACCACCAAAAGAGCCAAGACTGCATTCATGCTTAAATCATATGCCACCATATTCAATTTTCCTATCGTATTCTATAGAGAATACTCAAGTCGTAGGATACCAAAAACTCTACACCTCTATTGCCTCAGAATCAAATCCTTTTCAGTAAAAAGATACTTCAGGGATTTATGATCTGTGAAAAGCTCGAATTTTTCACCTAAATAAAGAAAGAAAACTTACTCCTTAAATCTCTAATGATTAGAAAGAAACTAAGAGAAATAGAAGGATCATTACCCAGTAAGTAGTGCCTCCACATTTTTAGTGCAAAGACAACAGCCAGCAACTCTATGTCATGCGTAGCATAGTTCTTCTCACAAGGCTTCAATTTTCTACTTGCATATGCAATCACTCTCCCTTGCTGCATCAAAACAACATCTAGTCCCACTCTAAAAGCATTTGTAAACCGTGAATCCACTATTTCCATCTGGAACAGCCAAAACTGGTGCACTGGTCAATCTCTTCTTCAATTCTAGAAATGCTTCTTCACACTCTAGAGTCTATATCAACTCCTCCCCTTTCTTAGTCAGCTTAGTCAAATGTGAGGAAATCTTAGAATAATCTTGAATGAACCTCCTGTAGTATCCAACCAAACCTAAGAAACTACGAACCTCATTAGGAGTCCACAATCGCTTCCATTCCTGAAAAGCATCCACCTTCATTGAGTGCGCAGTCCTTTACCATATGCCCGAGCTGATGGAAATTAAAACGTAGAGTCTTCTGGACCATCAGGGAGATCGATCCACTTTGTTATTACTGCTGCTGCTGCTGAACACCAAAATTCTTGCAAAACTTTGTGATGTGGCCCTTCTTTCGACACTTGTGACAAACAAAATCCTTAAAAAGACTCCCTTAAGCCCCATCGCCCATCTTTCCCTTTCCTTGATTCTTCCAATTAGGATTAAACTTTCTCTTATCGGAATTTTTACCAATAGCATTCAACTAGTTGTTGCTGATGTTGGCTTCTCCTTTTCCAAGAATTTATACCTAAGAGCCATGTCCATAAATCAACAAAAGAACCATTGATACGAGCAGTCATCTTCTCATGGAAACTTTCCCTCGTTCCCATAATGAACGTCTTGTTTTTCTTCAATGGAGGATTGATCAATTCTAGTCCAAAACAAGATAGCTCGTTGAACTTTATCTCATATTCTGCTACAGATAGATCCCCCAGCTTCAGGTCTATGAAGTTCCTTATATCCTAGTCCTTCTAGCTATAAGTAGGAACTGATCCTCAAAAACTTCTTTAAATCGGGCCCATGGAAACTCTTCCTTTGGAACATTTGTAGTAAGGAAATCCCACCAAGTTGTTGCTCCTTCTTGTAGCTTCCATGCTCCTAAGACCCTTTTCTGTTCATTTGATATATCAAGGCCTTTAAAAATCTTTTCGTAAGATCGCAACCAAGCTTGCACTTCCATGATAGACTTGGTCCTTTTAAACTGTTTCCCTTCTTGATTTGTCTAATCCTTGCATGGTAAGATAGTTCTTAGAGTACTTATATGAGATAATATTAAAGGAATGATATCAACCAAATCTATCAAATCTTATCTAACAATCCAAAATATATATAGGTATAAGAAGAAAAATTATAAATATGCTCTCTCGAAGTTGACCCCAACCTAAAGCCTAGGTGTTTGCTCAACCTAGCTTTGATACCAAAAAATAATGATCCGCCTTTCTTATATCAAAAGACAAGACATTATGGCTAAAAGAAATTGAAAGATAAGAAGAACTCAACAATCATAGAATCTCACCATGAACTGGAACAAAATATAATAGATAACATAAGATATTACATAGTCACCGCTATGATATTTCATTAGAGTCATAATAGCACAAGCTCCAAGCTAGGACAGCGATAGCTACCTGTCCTTACATCACTAGTACAAAATACATACATATATACACAACGGAATAAGATGGTAGCTAGATAACATTGAAGTCACCTGCTCCAGCAGCTCAAAAATGCAATCATGAGAAACCTAGATCACTGGCTACTTATAAAAATTTGAGTACCCTAGAGTTTTAGGGAAAGAAAATAAAATTCTGGGTCAGGCGTTGGTGTGGTGTCAGTAAACTCAAACAACTAAATTATTACTTTTAAAACACATTTAAAATCAAGTGTATCTCATAAGACCACACCACACATAAACACGGATGGGCTTTTACCTTACGACAACCAAATCATTTTTATAGAAATTTAGCGATACTATCATAATGTCTAGAGTTTTCAAGTAAATATATAACACAGCCGAAATTGTTACATTATTAAATTCCAACATAATAGGTATACAGCTAAAATCGATGACACTTATTGGGAAATGGATTCCATACATAACCAATTAAGGACCTACCTTCCGAAAGGTGCAACTCCAGAAAAAATACACCATGGGTCCGACAAGAACATCTTGTACCCCCTGCTACATAGAACCAGCCTACCACTTGATTAGTAGTACCAAATACATTACCAGCACGGTCGGGATCAGCAACCATACTAAAGCATACAAAATGGGTCAAATATCGATTCTATAAATGGTGATGACATACTCTTATGGGAGCAACCCACATAGCCCTGCTGCATACCTCGTTTTGTCATTTTTGATTGATGAGGACTGAGGCTACGTTTACCTTTACTATAGCACTGACACTTCGAATGCTAACATTACCTTTGAGATGTTAACACGATGTCAGCACCCATCCATACAATTCGTTCAGAAGATGAACGAACGAAGGCACTACTTCCATTATACCTATTTTGGGATCACCCTCAGGGTTAGTAGCAAATAGTTCTTGCAATATAACTATAACTACTTTAATTTGTTTGGCTACTTAATGCAATGGACAAAAGATCATTTGGTTCAAAGCAATTGACTGAGAGAAGAAAGTTAATTTAGAAAAGAACCTTTGAAGTTTAAAATAACTTAAAATAATAAATAAATCATCACTAAATCATAAATTAAGGTTTAATTAAGGTTTAATTAATCTTTAACAATCATATTTAAATCAAAATTTAAACCTTAATTAATTTGTTTAAATTTTAATTAATTATTAATAATTCCCTTTAAGTAATTAAATACTAAACTCTAGTTATAATTAAACCCTAATTAGTTAATAATAAATAAATAACTTTATTCGATAAACATTTATTTTAAATTAAATCCTAATTAATTAATAATTAAGTAAATAAACAACTCTTAATTAAAAAATAATTAATTAAATAATTAAATATTAGTTAAATAATTAATTTAAAAATAATTAACTTGAGTAAACAAGATTAATTAAAATAATTATCTCTTAACTTAATTAATCATTAATTAAAACTTCTTAATTAACTACAAATAATTAACTTAATTAATAAATTTTTAAACCCTAATTACTTAACTTAATTACTTAATTAATTAATAGTTATTTTTCATAAATAATTTTTTTTTATTTTTTTATTTTATAAATTCATTAGTTAAAGGTTAATTAAGTTTTATACTTACTAATTAAGTTTGAAAGGGTTTCCAAAAGATTTTAAGAAGAAAATTTTTAAACTTAAAATCTGTAAACTTCCGAACTGCATCCATATCGACTATCGTTATGGATGTCGTAACTCCAAATTACCTTTCTAAGTTACCATCCGAAACTTTAGCTTTTCGCTTATGCTTACTTATCATAACATATTCAAGAAAGTTTTAAAACTTCAACTAAAGTAAAAAAACTAAAAAAATTAAGACAAAACATTTTCTAAATCAAAACAAATAAACAGTTTATTCTCAAAATGGATCTCAAGTCCTTCTCAACATCTCAAGTTCAATCTTACAAACCACTTAACCATAAATCAAGATTATATATGTACATTGTTACCCCACCTTTTAGCAAGGCCGAGATATCCAAAAATTAACTGAAAATCAATGATTACTCGTTTCGAATATTGATTATACATCACAGGTTCACTATGGATATCTATGAATTTCGTCCGAGTCCGAATTGAGCCACAATTGACAAGACATGACAAGCAAAGCCATGGAAGCTGCCGTTTCAGATTTTAGGTCAATCGAAGTTTGTATGATCGAGATATGATCGATACAAGTTAAGAAGGACACTCCATAAGGGGACATCTTATTTTGAATCGATCCACGGTCGCGTTGTTCGAATCCATCGAGTTAGTATCAATCAGAGCGACTTCGCTTCGCATTCATCAAGTTCGTATCGATCAGATCCATATGTTCGAATTGATCCAGGGAGTCATCCATCGGTTCTATTCGCAATGGTCCTGTTCACATTCCTCTAAGAAACACACTATTCGTGTCGGACTATTGAGAGCCTTATTCGTATCGATCGAACATTTGTTGATCATATCGATTCATAGGAATCAGGAACCACTAGTTCGTATCGATTAGTTGATAGATACGAATAGAACCAAGATCGATCGACACAAACAGTGCATCACCCTATAAGTGACCAATATAAATAGAACCATAATAACCGATGCGAATAGAGTTGCAAACGATCGATACGAAATCGATGCTTTTCATCGATGCGAAATGAAACACGAACTATCGATGTGAACAAAGCAAAGGCAAAAGAATGACTCGGTCGATTCGGCACAAAAGGTGGAGCGATCCAAGAATTTCGTGCCACATCACCTCGCGCACACGTGCCTGGATCGATTCGAACAGAAGCGATACGATAGCATCGATTCGAAAATGGCAGCCCACCGAAAATTCAAATTTGCATCGATCATATCTCACAACCTACAAGCCTAAATGCTATGAAATTTTCACAGGAGCTTATGTACAAGCTAAGGAAGGTACGTACCAAATTTCAACTCGGTTGGACCAAATCTTGATCGATATGAAATTGGTTTGTATCGATCGTGAATCGAGCAAAAACTTCATGGGATCAATCACGTAGGCCCGCTCACGTGCCAAAAGGAGTCTTCCAAAGTTTGAGCCAGATATTTGCATGGAGCGCCTAAAAATAGCATCCTAGAGCCTATAGAAGAGGGACTTTTGGATCCTACGACGTCCAGACTCTGTCGAAATCTCTATTGCATTTAAACTTCGCTATTGTACTTGAATATAACTGCTGTAATTCACTATATCCAGCAAGAACATCAATAAAAGATTATCGTTCGAAGTGGACGTAGGCCGGAGGTAGCCTAACCACTATAAATCATGTGTTTCTATTCATTACTTTCCAATTGCTTCATCTAGATTTGAGATTTATGTTAATCTCTCTCTTTTCCTCCTCCTCCGTTGTTGTTGTTGAGAGAGATATCTCTCTCTTTTCCTCCTCCTCCGTTGTTGTTGTTGAGAGAGATCTGAGAATGACTAGCGCCCGCTGTACCAGATTTTGAGTTCAGATTTGAAAGCTTTAAGAGTTTAGATTTGAAAGACAATGACATGACAAACAATTCGAAGACAAAGAGCCGAGAAAATCCAACAAGAGGGAAGCCACGAGGCATCCTCTGGAGCTGAAGAAGGACAAACTTCGATCTACATCACCAACGACGAGATGGAGGCTATGGTGGATTCAATACATGAAAGATTGTTGAAGAGTCAACAGGATATGATGCAAAGATTCTTTGAGCAGATGAGAGCAGCTGGAGCACAGAATCTTGGACCGACTACAGCGGCTGCAAATACAAGACAAGGAGCTCGAGTCGTAGAAACCAATGGAGGTCAGATTCAAGATCAGAATGAAGAACGTGAAGGCAATCAACAAGGACTTGGGGGTAGACCCTCAGGGTTCGACACTGGAAGATCCATAGATGGAACTCAACAGGCTAAAGCCAACGCTAGATCTAATGAGCCACATGAAGAATATTACCTAGAATACCCTTTGAGACCTGGGGGCAGGATAAAGGCGTGCTGAGGAGACAACCCCTGGATGAAGATGAAAGGATGGCTGGATTAGTGCGATGAATTATGAGGGAAGGATTTTCGACCGGAGGATTAGAGGAAGTTAGTCGGAGTCAGTTCACTCCGAATATCAGAAATACAAGGAACCCTCCAAAGTTCAAGTTACCCATGATGGACCCTTATGATGGATAGTCAGACCCGACCATGCATATTACCAGATAAATCAGACATATGGAAGTGTTGGTAGCATCCGAGGAAGTGATGGCACGATGTTTCCCTTTATTCTTATCAGATTTGGCTGTGCTTTGGTTAGGCAGCTATAGAATGGATCGATTAGAACATGGTGCGAGCTAGTGGAATGCTTCATGTGGCATTTTAGAGTCCATGTGATGCGACCCAAGAGTGTGATGACTTTAGCTTCAATAAAGAAGAGGACCGGAGAGTCCATAAGAGATTTTCTACTACGATTCAATGCAACGGTGGCTTCAGTAGATCGCTCGGATCCATCGATGATTTTGATGGCGGGGTAGCAGGAGTTACGGAAGGCACAGAGTTTAAGGATTCTTTGGCAAGAGATCCACCACAAGACCTTGGAGAATTCTATCATAAAGCTGAAAGATTCATTCGGCTAGAAGATTCACGTGCCGAGAGATGAGAAACAAACGCAGTGCAAGGCGAAGCAATCGCCAAGGAACAGCCTGGAACAGATAAAGGGAAGCGAAAGCAGGATGGCAGATATGATGGTCCTGACAAACTGAAGAAATTCTGAGATCCTAGATTCAAGCAATACACAGACTTGACGGCAAGCCTGGAATGGATTTACACGGAGACTTGGGGGAAACTCCCCTATCGAAAACCACCCAGGAGAGATCCCACAGTGCGGAAACGAAGGAATGGAAAGTACTGCCTATTCCATGAGCTGGAAGAGCATATTGCTGATGAATGTCGCCATCTGAAGGATAAGGTGGAAGATCCTATCAAAAGTGGTAGACTGCCACAATACACTAGAGATCGGACAGCAGCTGTAAGACCTGAGCAACTACCGCCTCCACCTAACAGAACTGATCCTAGATCGGGATCACGACTCTTCATCAATTGATTATGATGGCAAGAGCCAAGTTCAGGATTTCGACTTTGGTCGATTGGATTCCTTAGATTTGATTTTAAAATAAACGGCTATTCCACTTACACACTTTCGGGAACTGAAGCGATCCCTAGACATGCTCTGAGATGGTAATATACCGCTCTGCCCGGAGAGGCAATGTCTAGTTTATCCTGTTGTTTGAGATTGAACATCTAGGATTTGAATTTAATAAATGAACTCAAATTTCTCGAAATAAACCTTTGACCGGAGAGTTAAAGGATGAATATTGAAAACCAACTTGAAAATGATCGTTTTATGACCTTACCCAGAGAGGTGGGGTCCGGAGTGCAGGAAGTGAGTGCTTCGCCGGAAAGCGACAAGATCGACTCACTTAACATTGTTTCCCATTCACCGAAGGGTGATTGGATAGGGGTTCGATAAGAGCCTGGAGTGGCTGTGATAGGCCTAGGATTTAGACTAAGACATCGCTTAGTGTTCAGAGACACTGAACCGGAGTGCGGGGGTGTTGCCGCTTCGCCGGAGAGCGACAGGGCTCACTCGACGCTATTTCCCCTTCACCAGAGAGTGACAGAATGGGATCCAGTAAGAGCCCGAAGAGGCTATGATCGGTCTAGAAAGACCAAGGCGTCACTATATGCCCTCGCAGGGGACAGAATGCAAGGGATAGAAAGCAATGCCGGAGCGCAACAGGATCTTTCTGTTCGATCGCTAGGTTTAGAATGGACTTAGCAAGGGTCCGGAGTGACCATCGATAGTCCGGAGAGGCTGTAGAATTTGATTACTGACTTCCGTAAGCGGAAATGGATACTGATCTGGCTTCGAACAGCCACAAACTTGATTGAAGATACTACAATTATGAATAAAACATGAGCTCACAGCATTCGATTTGAAGCTATTCAAAACACACCTTTTATCAAAAGGCATGTTTTGGGGGGAAAGTGTTATTCCATTTTTTAGCAAGGCCAGGATATCCAAAAATTAACTAAAAATCAATGATTACTTGTTCCTAATATTGATTATACATCATAGGTTCACTATGGATATCGATGAATTTCGTCTGAGTCCGGATTGAGCCATAATTGACAAGACATGACAAGCAAAGCCATGGAAGCCAGCATTTTAGATTTCAGGTCAATCGGAGTTCATATGATCGATACAAGTTGAGAAGGACACGTTGTTCGTATCCATTAAGGGACATCTGATTTCAAATCAATCATGTTCAATTCGGTCCATGGTCGCGATGTTCGAATCCATCGAGTTAGTATCGATCAGAGCGACTTCGCTTTGCATCCATTGAGTTCTTATCAATCATATCCATATGTTCGAATCGATCCAGGGAGTCATCCATCGATTCTGTTCGCAACGGTCCTGTTCACACTCCTCTAAGAAACACACTGTTCATGTCGGTCTATTGAGAGCCTTGTTCGTATCGATCGAACATTTGCTGTTCGTATCGATTCATAGGAATCAGGAACCACTAGTTCGTATCAATTAGTTGATAGATACGAACAGAACCAAGATCGATTGATACAAATAGTGCATCACCCTATAAGTGGCCGATGTGAATAGAACCATAATAATCGATGTGAATAGAGGTGTAAACGATCGATACGAAATCGATGCGAAAAGAAACATGAACCATCGATGCGAACAAAGTGAAGGCAAAAGAACGACTCGGTCGACTTGGCACAAAAGGTGGAGCGATCTAAGAATTTCGCGCCACGTCACCTCGCACACACGTGCCTGGATCGATTCGAACAGAAGCGATACGAAAGCATCGATTCGAAAATGATAGCCCACCAAAAACTCAAATTTTCATCAATCATATCTCACAATCTACAAGCCCAGATGCTATGAAATTTTCACAGGAGCTTACGTACAAGCTAAGGAAGGTTCATACGAAATTTCAACTCGGTTGGACCAAATCTTGATCGATACGAAATTGGTTCGTATCGATCGTGGATCGAGCCGAAACTTCATGGGATCGATCGCGTGAGCCCGCTCACGTGCCAGAAGGAGTCTCCCGAAGTTTGAGCCAGATATTTGCATGGAGCACCTTAAATAGCATCCTAGAGCCTATAGAAGGGGACTTTTGGATCCTACGACATCCAGACTCTGCCGAAATCTTGATTGCACTTAAACTTCGCTGTTGTACTTGAATATAACTGCTGTAATTCACTGTATCCAAAAAGAACATCAATAAAAGATTACCATTCGAAGTGGATATAGGCCGGAGATAGCCGAACCACTATAAATCCTATGTTTATGTTCATTACTTTCCAATTATTTCATTTGGATTTGAGATTTGCATTAAAATATTACTGATCTATATTCATACACTGGTGCTTTCACGATATTCAGGGTTTGTAACCAATTTTGGCGCAAACATACACTAAGTCATATCATTACCATAACACATCAATGATTACAGCTTTGTAGTTAGCACGTCACTTTAATCCATCGATTGAAATCCAAAGCTAGAACACAAGCTGGCACATGCATATATATCCAAACCATATCATATCCAAACATCAATATCATGCATAAATAACCACATAACCATCATATAAACAAAGGTAAGATCTTTTTAAAGTTAGGAGTTTTACCCACTGAATTCAATGAAATCTTTTCAAACTTTCTGCAAAACGACTTAGGATTTTTAAATTTTCTTGCAAAAGACTCAATCTTACTTGAAACTTTGGAAATATGCTTAGCCTAAGCACAAAGGTTCGGCCACAAGCACTAAAGGGTAAGACCTTGGTTAATTTGGGTGGAGATGGATTGATCTTGAAACAGGAAGTGAAGAAGAGGATGTAGAAGTGTTTTCAAGCAATTTGCTTAAGGAGTTTAAGTGGAGATATATGGTTTTTTAAACTTTGAAATGGGATAGGAACAAGGGAAATTATATGTAAGGGCTTTATGAATTTCGAAATGGAAAAGTAGAATGAGAAAGTGAAAAAGAAATTGGAAAAAAATATTTTTATATAAAGGTATTTGTGAAATTACCAAAATAACCTTGTACATTCTCTCTTGCCAACTTACCCCCTTGTCTCCTGTTTGCGCCAAAATTGGTCACAAACACCCAATACCGTGAAAGCACCAGTGTATGAATATAAATTAGTGATATTCAAACACAAACAACAAATCTCAACAAATAATAGACAGCAATCCAAAAGTAAAGAATAGAGACACAAGTTTTATAGTGGTTCGGCTATCTCCGGCCTACGTCCACTCCAATTTTTTTTCTTTTTATTGATTATCCTTGAAGATTACAAGTGATTACCACAGTTGTAGTGACCAAATCTGAAGAAAATTGCAGTAATGATGCTATGGTATAATTTTAGCAGCGTCTGGGCATGCCTTTCCTCTCCAAATTTTCCGACCCCTTTTCTGAATGACCAGGGGTTCTATTTATAGGCGTGGAAGGCTGAAATCCCGCCTAAAACCTGGGGAGACTGCTTGGCACGTGAGGGGTGCCCACAGGCCCGTGTTCTCGGAATCCGTGCCAAGTTTGGGATCGATTCGAAGTGACGTTCGAATCGATCAAGAATCCATCAATTGAGCTGAAATTTGGTGTGAACATTCTTCAACATGTATGTAAGCTCCTGTAAAAATTTCATTGCATTTGGATCAACGGTTTGGAAGATATGATCGATCCAAGTTCAAGAATCCGTGCGTCCTGAATGGTTCGAACCCATGCTTCGAAACCATCTACTTCGAAACCATCCTCTTCGAATCCATAGGGCCGACTCCTTCGAATCCATACCCTTCGAACCCATGCTGTTCGAATCCATGCTTTCTGAAGCCGCCTCCTTCGAGTCCATATCCTACGAGTCCATCCTCTTTGAATCCATCCCTTTCGAATCCTCGTCCTTCGAATCCATGTCCCTTGCTTCGTATCCATCATCTTCGAAACCATGTCTTCTTCGAATCCATCCCCTTCTTCGAATCCATGTCCACTTCGAATCCATGTCTACTTCGACTCCATCTCCTTCTTCGAATCCATGTCTACTTCGACTCCATCTCCTTCTTCGAATCCATGTCTACTTCGACTCCATCTCCTTCTTCGAATCCATGTCTACTTCGATTCCATCTCCTTCTTCGAATCCATGCCCACTTCGAATCCATCTCCATTGCATTGAAGCTACTCCTTTCGAACCCATCATGTTCCCATCGATTCGAAGCGTCATCGATGCGAACCTCCTGGGTTCGAACCTGATGGGTTCGAACTACGTACTATTCCTACTTTGAATCCATCATATTTCCTTCATACGAACTCCGATTAACCTGAAATTCGAAACGTAGCCTTTCATAGTCCTTATCATCATTTCCAATCAATTTCGTCCCGATCGGAGTTCAACAAAATTTTGACGATATCCATTGTAGCCTTATCTCCAGTCCTGATATCCATAATTCCTTGCCAATTTGTTGATATTCCAGTTTTGACCAAAAAATGGGATAACATTTTGCCCCCCAAAACATGCCTTGTTATAACAAGGCGTGTTTTGAATAATTACGAATCCAATATCCGAAGTCCACAGCCATATTGCCAGAGTATATCGTCCTTGACTGCTTCGAGTCGATGTCCAATTCCATATCCAATAGCCAAAGCCTTAGCCAATTCCGTATCCATTCGAACTCGACAACCAAGTTCCAATCCATCCTTATCCAATAGCCAATAACCGGAGCCAGGACCTCTCCGGGTCGATATCCAAATCCATAACCTCTCTGGGTTCCTGTCAAGCGTGATCCACATCCGACGACCGTGCTCCAGTGTCCCTGGACGTTGAGTTAACCTCTCCGGGTTCTTGCCAAGCACAATCCATACTTGACGACCTTGGTCCAGTGTCCCTGGACGTTGAGCCAACCTCTCCGGGTTCTTGCCAAGCGCAATCCATACTTGACGACCTTGGTCCAGTGTCCCTGGACGTTGAGCCAACCTCTCCGGGTTCTTGCCAAGCGCAATCCATACTTGACGACCTTGGTCCAGTGTCCCTGGACGTTGTAAAATGCCATGGCTTAAGTCCTAAGCCGAATCCTGATCTCTCCGGACCCTTGCCGAGCATAGTCCATACTCGACGACCTTGGTCCAGTGTCCCTGGACGTTGTAAAATGCCATGGCTTAAGTCCTAAGCCGAATCCTGATCTCTCCGGACCCTTGCCGAGCATAGTCCATACTCGACGACCTGAAAATAATAAATGATAATAGAGGGCCTAAGTCCTAGGCCGAATCCTGGTCACTCCGGACCCTTGCCAAGCATTGTACATACTTGACGACCTGAATGAGTCAATCTACCTTGTTTGGGTAAAGTGACTCATCCCTTGCCAGGCATAATCCATACCCGACGACCATTTATCAAAAACCAGATAAAAGTCCAACCAAAATTTATTCCAAAATCCAAATCCGAAATTCAAATCCGAAATCCAAATCCAAAATCCAAATCCAAATCCAAAATTCAAATCCAAACCAGAAAACCAGAAATCCAAACCAGCATCCAAAACCAAAAACAATCATCCAAAGGAAAATCCAAATAAAAAAGCAAGAAAAACCAGGAGCTCAATCCAAGCTCCAAAACCAAATCCAAAAAAGAAAAGCAATGTCCAATCTAAAAAGCAAGAAATAAATTTCACAAACCATAGCATCCCGGTTTATCATCATTCAGAGCATGCCTAGGGGCTATCTCCGTCCCCGTACATGTGTAAATGACTTTACCGTTTGCTAGTAGCTTGCTACTTATTTCATATTACCCTGGTCAATGGATGATCAATCGACGATCATCCCTGGGCCTCCCATCATCACGGCGTGAAGTGGTCGGTGGTTGCTCCTGCTCCACCGTTGCATCCCGAGTTCCAACGTATTGCTGTAACTGTCCATTCCTTACATGCTCCTCGATTATATCCTTTAGGTGCCTGCAGCTGTTGGTATCATGTCCATCCAGATCATGGAAGAGACAGTGCCTTCCTGATGTCCTTTCCCGCTCTGTTGGTTCCCTCCTAGCCGGCCTTCGGTAGGGAAGGCGATTCCGAGTTTCCAGGTATATCCGCTCCAGCGTCTCGTTCAATCCTGTGTATGTGGAAAACTTTGGATCCTTCCATCGCTTCCTAGCGTTTCCAGAGTCGTCATCTAACTTCTTTTTTCCTTTATCCTTATCCAAACCATTTTTGGATACCGCTCCAACCTCGATTGCATTAGCCTTCTTCAACTTTAAATCCGTACTTGCATCTTCTTGCCGAAGGAACCTTTCTGCCTCATGAAAGAATTCGTCGAGATTTTGCGGGGGATCTCGTATCAGAGATACCTTGAAATCCGAATTCTCCTTGACTCCTGATACTGCTGCCATTAAAACCATTGATGGATCAGGCCGATCCACCGAAGCGACTGCCGCACTGAATCGTGTTAGAAAAGCTCTAAGCGATTCGTCCATCCTTTGCTTCACCGATGTTAAAGTCATCACGTTCTTTGGCCTCTTGACGTGAACCCAAAACTATCCCAGAAACTTTTCCACTAATTCCTTCCAAGTCCTGATAGATCCTTCTTCCAGCTGCCTAAACCACATTGCAGCTAAGTCCTTCAAATACAAAGGGAAACATCGGGCCATCACTTCCTCTGATGCCCCCCAGCACCTCCATGTGTCTGGTGTACCTCATTAAGTGATCTGTTGGATCCGTCTTACCATCATATATCTCCACGCTAGGTAGCTTGAACTTAGGTGGATTCTGAGCCATCCTTATCTCCCGAGCGAATGGACTTCTATTCACTCCTTCCAAATCTCCGTTTGTCAAACCACCTCGCACAGTCTTCCTGATCATTTCTACTAATCCTATATTGTCTGGTAGGGGTTGCCCCCCATGCCCCCGAGGGAACTCTGGTACATATTCCTCGTGTGGCTCACTAGCAGCAACGTTAGCTCTAGCTTGTTGAATTCCTCCCAAAGGTTCTCCTGCATTGAATTCTGTGGGCCTGTCCCCAAGCCCTTGTTGATTGCCTTCTGGCTCCGTATCCTGTCCTTCATTGGGTTCCACAACCCTAGCTCCTTGTCCTACATCCGCAGTTGCTGTAGCTGTTCCTAAGTTCTGCATCCCTGCAGCTCTCATTTGTTCCAAGAAGGTTTGCATCATTTCCTGTTGACTTTTCAACAATCTCTCCTGCAAAGAATTGGCCATAGCTTCCATTTCATCCCAAGTTATGTAGACCGAAGCCTTTCCTTCCTCACCTCCGGAGGATGCTTGTTGACTTCCTCCTTGTTGATTTCTCTCAGCCCTTAGCCTTCTGCTATTCTGCCTAGTCATTGTCTTCCAAATCCAAATTCCTCAAACTCTTCAAATCCGATGTAGCGGGTGCTAGTTGCCTTCTCAGTGAAAGCACCAAAATGTTTGCGCCAAAATTGGTCACAAACACCCAATACCGTGAAAGCACCAGTGTATGAATATAAATTAGTGATATTCAAACACAAACAACAAATCTCAACAAATAATAGACAGCAATCCAAAAGTAAAGAACAGAGACACAAGTTTTATAGTGGTTCGGCTATCTCCGGCCTACGTCCACTCCAATTTTTTTTCTTTTTATTGATTATCCTTGAAGATTACAAGTGATTACCACAGTTGTAGTGACCAAATCTGAAGAAAATTGCAGTAATGATGCTATGGTATAATTTTAGCAGCGTCTGGGCTTGCCTTTCCTCTCCAAATTTTCCGACCCCTTTTCTGAATGACCAAGGGTTCTATTTATAGGCGTGGAAGGCTGAAATCCCGCCTAAAACCTGGGGAGACTGCTTGGCACGTGAGGGGTGCCCACAGGCCCGTGTTCTCGGAATCCGTGCCAAGTTTGGGATCGATTCGAAGTGACGTTCGAATCGATCAAGAATCCATCAATTGAGCTGAAATTTGGTGTGAACATTCTTCAACATGTATGTAAGCTCCTGTAAAAATTTCATTGCATTTGGATCAACGGTTTGGAAGATATGATCGATCCAAGTTCAAGAATCCGTGCGTCCTGAATGGTTCGAACCCATGCTTCGAAACCATCTACTTCGAAACCATCCTCTTCGAATCCATAGGGCCGACTCCTTCGAATCCATAACCTTCGAACCCATGCTGTTCGAATCCATGCTTTCTGAAGCCGCCTCCTTCGAGTCCATATCCTACGAGTCCATCCTCTTTGAATCCATCCCTTTCGAATCCTCGTCCTTCGAATCCATGTCCCTTGCTTCGTATCCATCATCTTCGAAACCATGTCTTCTTCGAATCCATCCCCTTCTTCGAATCCATGTCCACTTCGAATCCATCTCCTTCTTCGAATCCATGTCTACTTCGACTCCATCTCCTTCTTCGAATCCATGTCTACTTCGACTCCATCTCCTTCTTCGAATCCATGTCTACTTCGACTCCATCTCCTTCTTTGAATCCATGCCCACTTCGAATCCATCTCCATTGCATTGAAGCTACTCCTTTCAAACCCATCATGTTCCCATCGATTCGAAGCGTCATCGATGCGAACCTCCTGGGTTCGAACCTGATGGGTTCGAACCTGATGGGTTCGAACCTGATGGGTTCGAACTACGTACTATTCCTACTTTGAATCCATCATATTTCCTTCATACGAACTCCGATTAACCTGAAATTCGAAACATAGCCTTTCATAGTCCTTATCATCATTTCCAATCAATTTCGTCCCGATCGGAGTTCAACAAAATTTTGACGATATCCATTGTAGCCTTATCTCCAGTCCTGATATCCATAATTCCTTGCCAATTTGTTGATATTCCAGTTTTGACCAAAAAATGGGATAACATCTCCCACCTTTGCTCACATTTCCCTATTTTATTTTTCCAATTCAACGTGCCATGTACTTGTTATGTACTTATGTCTAAAGTAGAAACTTTTATATTACATAATATATGTACTTTTTAAAACTAAAAATCTTAACTTATTTATAAATACATGCATACTTAAGTGTACGTACAAGTACACATACACTCAAACATGTCTAAGGTGATTTATAAATGTGTGCATGTGTACACGAAAGTTTTATGACATTTCCGATAACTTTTAGTGGACGAAAAATGAATATTCGAAAAACAACTTCCGATCACATTTTCAGTCTTTCTTTGAACTAATTATTTTTGTAAACAAAATTTGAAAATGATTTCACAATCATTATTGTTATATATAAGGAGTTACCTTTAGTTATAAAATCCATTAATTGATTATTAGAATTATATTTAATATCCATACTTAAAGTGATCAAATTCTGGGTTATTACACTCTCCATCTCCCCTCCTAATAGAATTTCGTCCCTTAAATTATCACATAAGAAATTAATTCAAATACTTGAAAAGCTATATATTCATATCATAAGACACATACAAAAGACATACACTAAACATTCGTAGTAAACATTACTTAAACTATATATACAAACAGACAACTAGCTATCCTAACATTATCTCATGATAGGCTTCATTTATATGGTCTACAGTCTCCCAAGTGCAATCTTTAAGATCCTCACTCCACTGAATTTTAACCAACTACACTACCTTATTGTGCAACCGCTTCTTATGTTGATATATAATATAGACTGGATGTCTAACCACTATTAGGTCTAGCCCCACTTCCAGACCCCCCTACTCAGACAGCTATACAATTAATGTTTGATCATTCACAAATATCCTTAAAAGCGACATATGGAATACATTATCAACACCTGCCAATCTCTCCGGCAACTCGACCTTATAAATAAGAGACCCGATACTTTTAAGAATATAGAAAGGTCCAATTTACCTTGGAGCTAATTTCCTAGCTTTCACAAATCTAACGGCTCGTCTAATTGGCGAAATCTTAACGACACAAAGTCTCCAACATCAAATTCCAAATCTCTTCGCCTCCTATCACCATAACTCTTCTGGCAATTTTGGGCTACCTTCATCCTTTTCTTAATCACCGCAACTTTCTCCATCACCTCTCAAATCACATCTGGCCCAAGCACTAGATGATCTCCAGACTCTACCCAACAGGCTAGTGACTTGCACGGCCTTCCATAGAGAGCTTCATAAGGTGCCATACTGATGCTTGCTTGGAAGCTATTATTGTATGAGAACTCTGTTAGTTCCTGAGGAGATGGTTTTGATGACAACAACCTTAGAATAAGATTATAAACTATAAATACTAAAATTATGGTTTAGATATATATATATATATGCAGGATTTAACCATGCAGGTACCAAGAATGAGGACTACACAGTATAAAGATTCAAGATATCAAGATTGAAGACTCATGAGTATCAAGATTATCAAGAGTTCAAGATTTCAATAATAAGTAATTTAATTAGGAATTTTGTTAAAACTCCTAGAAAAGCACTAGCATCTTAAAATCCAATTTATTCATGGAATGGAATCTACTTCGAGCCTGTTAAAGGAATGGAACCCTAAGTAGGATGGAACCTACGAAAAATTTAGAGGAATATTGTTTTGTATCCACTAACTTTTATTTAAATGTTTTTTACAAAATTATATCTTGTTTTCAAAATGATTTCAAAACCTTCCTTTTAAAAGAATCAAAAACATCTATCATGGTTTTAAATATTTTTAGCCTCAAAATAATCTTTATTTTCAAAATTAAATTATCCTTGGTTTTAAACCATCTTTTAATAATAATAATATATTTAACTTTTAATATTTATACTTAGATTTAAATATAAAATTATAGAAAAATTTTATATATATCAAAATATTATTCTCTATATTTATTTATGTATTTTAACTATAGTTAAGTATATTTATAAGGTTTAAAAAATAGTTTTAGTACAAGATAGAAGATATTTTGAAAGTAAAATAAATCACCCAAAATACCATAGGCTTGTCGACAACCCTAGGATCCCTTGTCGACAAGGTGGCAGTTGATTCAAAATTTTGAATTTCAAAAGAAGTGTCTATTCGTCATATCCTTTCACGAATGGACATGGTTGTTGCTCTACTATAAATATGGGCAGTTTTAAATGAATTTATATATATATTCTCTGATTTCACTCATCTTCTTCTTCCACATTTCTTTATATACATTTTTACCATTACTCTACCGAAATCAACATTGAATCTAACTAGATCATTTCTGGTTTGATTCTCTATCACTATCTCAACAAGATCTCAATGCTATTCAGAGTTATAGGCTTCTTTGTAATAACTTGAGTAAGAAAAGGTGTGATTATAGCTTGTGAAATCAATCAAGCGAGAAAAGGTGTGATTGTAGCCTGTGAAATCAATTGGGTGAACTTGTTGCCCATAAAATCAAGTATCTCTACCCAAAGGATTGTGAATCTGGAGTGGTGTGCCTCATGTCCTTGAAATCGAGGGTAAAATTGTACAATTTCTTTTGAAAGGAAATCTGTACTGGTGTGCGGGACTGGATGTAGGGTAACTCCGAACCAGTATAAAATCCGATGTGTTCTTTCCTTTATTGGTTTTACTTTATTTCTGCATCTGTGTTTGATTCTGCGATCATATCTGTGTCTAAATATTGCATACATTTGTGTTCAAATTAACATCAACTCAAAAAGATTAAGTAATTCCTTAAAATACTATTCACTGTCCCTCCCCTCTAGTGTTAATTCTAGCCTTCAGATCCATAATCCGCATTTCTCACATTTGGTATCAGAGCAAGGTTTTCAAAGTTTCATAATATAATTTTTTAAAAAGTTTTTAAAATGGCTATGTTTAAAAAATTGTTAATACTAGTTTAGAAATATTCAGATCATCATTGTCTCTTGAGTCTGCATATAATCAATACTCAAATTCAAATTGTCTACCAAAATTGTATGATGTGCAAGAAACATGCTTTATGGGTGTAAAGGAATCAATTCACAATGGACAAATTGTGAAAATAAAAAAGAATATATGGATACTCGATAGTGGATGCTCTAGACACATGACTGGCAATCCGGATATGTTGAATGATATAATATACAAAGACGGAGGACTGGTTAACTTTGGAGACAACTCAAAAGGATATATGATTGGCATCGGCAAAGTCGGTAACTCTGAAACTCCTCTTGTTACTACTGTTTTGCTAGTTAAGAATCTGAAACATAATCTGCTAAGTATTAGTCAACTTTGCGATAAAGGATATAAAATTAAATTTGAAAAAGATAAGTCACATTGAAGATAATAATTCAACCATAATATTTGAGGGAATTAGGAAAAAGAATATTTATATTCTTAGTACGAAAGTTTCAAATGATAACTTATGTCTTTTGGCAAATACAAGTGACCCTTGGATTTAGCATAAGAGATTTGGACATTTGAATTTCAACTCTTATCTAGACTGTCAAAACATGATCTAGTAAGAGGTCTCCCTAAAATGAATTTTAAAGTAGATAGTTTATGTGATGCATGTCAATTAGGAAAACTTAGAAAAAATTCTTTTAAATTAAAAGATATGATTTCAACCTCAAAACCTCTTGAATTACTTCATCTTGATTTATTTGGTCCATCTCAAATTCTGTCAATAAATCATAGTAAATATGTTTTTGTAATTGTAGATGATTATTCTAGATTTACATGGACAATATTTTTGACATATAAAAGTGATACTTTTGAATGTTTTAAGAACTTTACAAAAAGGATTCAAAATCAACTTTCTCTAAAAATTATAACCATCCGTAGTGATCACGGTGGTGAATTTGAAAATGAAGAGTTTGATGAATTCTGCAATAAAAATGGAATAACTCACAAATTTTCATTTCCAAGAACTCCACAACAAAACGGGGTAGTAGAACATAAAAAAGGATGATTCAAGAGTGTGCGAGAACTATGCTTTCAGATAGTAAATTTCCAAAGTATTATTTGGCAGAAGCAGTTGCTACCGCCTGTTGCATTTTAAATAGAATTTTAATTATACCTTTAACATATAAGACATCTTATGAACTTCTTCACTCAAAGAAACCTAAGGTATCTTATTTTAAAAAATTTGGAAGTAAATGTTTTATTTTAAATACAAAGATAATCTAGATAAATTTGACCGCAAATCCGACAAAGGGGTCTTTATCAGATATTCTAGTAGAAGTAAAGCGTACAGAGTGTTTAATTTAAGAACTAACACCATTGACGAAACAATGCATGTTTCATTCGATGAAAATCTCAAAAATTTTGAAGATACAAATGATGAAGAGGATTTAATCACTCAAAATCAAGAGTCAACTGAAACTAATAATGAAATTAATCATCCTAATAAAAAGATTAAACTTTTAAAAGATCATCCTATAGAAATGTACTTGGAGATATGCAATCTGTTGGTAAAACTAGAAATCAACTAAGTAAAATAAGCAATGTAGCCTTTATATCAACTATTGAACATAAAAATCCAAAAGAAGCGTCAACTGATGATTCATGGATTTTGGCTATGCAAGAAGAACTAAATCAATTCACTAGAAATGATATTTGGGAACTTGTTCCTAGACTTGAAAATAAAACTATAATTGGAACTAAATGGGTTTATAAAAATAAAACGAATGAACAAGAAGAGGTTGTTAGAAATAAAGCACGGTTAGTCGCTCAAGGTTATTGTCAAGAAGAAGGAATAGATTTTGATGAAACCTTTGCTCCCGTAGCAAGATTAGAAGCCATTAGGATTCTACTTGCATCCGCAAATCATAATAATTTCAAATTATATCAAATGTATGTTAAAAGTGCCTTTTTAAATGGATTTGTAAAAGAGGAAGTTTATGTTGAACAACCACCGCTTTTTGAAAAATTACCAAATCATGTTTACAAACTTAAGAAAGCTCTATATAGTCTAAAACAAGCTCCTAGAGCCTGGTATGATAGACTAAGATCTTACCTATTACAATCAAACTTTGAAATTGGTAAAGTAGATAATACTCTTTTTATTAAAAGCAATAAAAATGAAATTCAACTAGTACAAGTTTACGTAGATGATATCATTTTTGGATCAACTAATTTTGAAATGAATAAAGAATTTTCTGAAATAATGACAAAAGAGTTTGAGAGTTATATGGGTGAATTAAACTTCTTTCTAGGATTACAAATAAAACAATTAGATAATGGCATCTTTATTAGTCAAGAAAAATATGCTAAAGACCTAGTTAGTAAATTTGGTTTGACTATTGAAGTGGAAAACTCACTCCCATGGCAACCAAAGAGTACATAAGTAAAGAAGATCTCTCGAAAGATGTAGATCAAAAATTATATAGAGGAATGATTGGATCGCTACTCTATATCACTGCTAGTAGACCTGATATCATGCATAGTGTTTGTCTCTGTGCAAGATATCAATCCCAACCTAAAGAGACCCACTTAAAAGCTATAAAACTTATCATAAGATATGTTAAACACACCTTTGATTATGGCTTATTTTATCCTAAAAATGATTCTTTTGAATTAATATCTTTGATTATGCTGGTTGTAAACCAGACCGAAAAGTACAAGTGGAACTTGTTACTTTTTGGGGCATTCTCTGATTTCCGGGTTTAGTAAAAAGCAAAACACAGTTTCTTTATCAACAACCGAAGTAGAGTATATTTCTGCTGCTTTGGCTTGTTCTGAAGTAATATATATGCAACAAACTTTAAAAGATTTTGGTTTAAACATCTTAAAATCACCAATTTATTATGACAATACTAATGCAATGAATTTATCCAAAAATACTACTGATCATGCTCGAACTAAAAATATTGATATCAGACATCATTTTCTCAGAGATAATATAAGAAAGGAAGTAATTACTCTCGATTATATCAATTCTAAGAATCAAATTGCTGATATCTTAACATAACCCTTAAATGAATCTATATTAGTAAATTAAGAAGAGAATTAGGTATTTGTTCAATAACTAAAATACAGAATATAAATAACAAAGTATAATTAAAAATTAAATTAAAATAAATCAAATAGCAAAAATATCAAGTACCATGTTGACAACCCCCTTCTACCCCTGTCGACATATAATGATTTTATTTTTTGAAATTTTCCCACCAAAATTCAAATAAGTGGTTATATATTCTTCTTATTTTGAAATTTTGATCATTCTCTCTAGTCTTTCTCTGTTCTAACTTCTGAAAACATTTAAACAATGGCATCCTCTTCCAAATCAAACAAAAAATTCGACTTTTTCGTTCCCTTCTCCTTCTACTGGACCATTTCAACGAACTACTCTTGCACGAGTGATGAAAATGGAGGATTCCTTGAAGGATGCACTGCAACTAATGACTGAAATTCAAGTAGTGCAACTTAGAATGGCCAAAGAACAAGAACAGCAAGGCAAAATCCTTAGAAATTTGCAAAAGTTTCTAATGGACAATCACGCTAATCCGATCTTGATTGATGAACAATCTTCAGAAGATCAAGTGCAAGAGGACAGCGAGGAAGAAGAAGCCTATATGAAAGAAGAGCACGCTGAAGATGACGACAAAGTCGTTTGCGTTGGTGAAGTGTGCTTTGACGAGGATGGAAATCTAGTCGAATAACGTGGAAATTTCTGTTTCCACTACCCAAATTGTTCTGTTCATAGATCTTCCATTTTCAAGGACACACATTAGTTTCTTTTCTCTCTTTCCTTTTGTCGTATGTTCTTTCTTACGTTCTCCACGAAAATGTAAATATAAAAATATATAATTAATAAATAATTTGTGTTCTTATATTTGAATTCTCACAATTATCACTATTATTTGCATTATCATATATAGATTCTTGGTTAGGATAGTTAGTAATTTAGGACTAAGTTTTAGTCTTAGAATTAAGTGATGATTATTTATGATAACACTATCATTATAATCACATGTCATATAGTATTATATTAAGGGGGAGTTATAGTTTCGAGTTAGTTTTGGTTGATGACAAAGGGGGAAAAGTATAAAATAGGATAGTTAGGCATAGATTAAGGAGGAGTTATAGTTTTAGGGGGAGTTATTAGGATAGAAGTAATATTTTATAAACAATGGTTGTCATCATCAAAGAGGGGGAGATTGTTAGTCCATGAGAAGATGGTTTTGATGACAACAACCTTAGAATAAGATTATAAAATATAAATACTAATATTATAGTTTAGATATATATGTATACGCAGGATTTAACCATGAAGGTACCAAGAATGAAGACTGTACAGTATAGAGATTCAAGATATCAAGATTGAAGTCTCATGAGTATTAAGATTATCAAGAGTTCAAGGGAAGTAATTTAATTAGGAATTTTGTTAAAACTCCTAGAAAACCACTGGCATCTTAAAATCCAATTTATTCATGGAATGCAATCCACTTCGAGCCTGTTAAAGGGATGGAACCCTAAGTAGGATGGAACCTACGAAAAATCTAGTGGAACATTGTTTTGTATCCACTAACTTTTATTAAAATGTTTTTTATAAAATTATATCTTGTTTTCAAAATGATTTCAAAACCTTCCTTTTAAAAGAATCAAAAAAATCTATCCTGGTTTTAAATATTTTTAGCCTCAAAATAATCTTTATTTTCAAAATTAAATTATCTTTTTAAACCATCTTTTAATAATAATAATGTATTTAACTTTAATATTTATACTTAGATTTAAATATAAAATTATACTAAAATTTTATATATATCAAAATATTATTCTCTACATTTATTTATGTATTTTAACTATAGTTAAGTATATTTATAGAGTGTAAAAAGTAGTTTTAATACAAGATAGAAGTTATTTTCAAAGTAAAACAAATCACCAAAAATACCATAGGCTTGTCGACAACCCCTAGGACCCCCTATCGACAAGGTGGCAGTTGATTTCAAAAATTTGAATTTCAAAAGAAGTGTCTATTCGTCATATCATTTCATGAATGGACATGGATGTTGTTCTACTATAAATAGGGGCAGTTTTAAACGAATTTATATATATATTTTCTCTGATTTCACTCCTCTTCTTCTTCCATATTTCTTTATATACATTTTTACCATTACTCTGCCGAAATCAACATTGAATCTAACTAGATCATTTTTGGTTTGATTCTCTATCACTATCTCAACAAGATCTCAGTGCTATTCAAAGTTATAGGCTTCTTTGTAATAAATTGAGTAAGAAAGGTGTGATTGTAGCCTGTAAAATCAATCAAGCGAGAAAAGGTGTGATTGTAGCCTGTGAAATCAATTGGATGAACTTGTTGCATGTAAAATCAAGTATCCCTACCCAAAGGATTGTGAATCTGGAGTGGTGTACCTCGTGGCCTTGAAATCGAGGGTGTAATTGTACAATTGCTTTTGAAGGGAAATCCGTACTTGTATGCAGGACTGCATGTAGGGTAACTCTGAACCAGTATAAAATCCGGTGTGTTCTTTCCTTTATTACTTTTACTTTATTTCTACATCTATGTTTGATTCTGCGATCATATCTGTGTCTGAATATTGCATACATTTGTGTTCAAATTAACATAAACTCAAAAAGATTTAGTAATTTCTTAAAACACTATTCACCCCCTCCCCCTCTAGTGTTAATTCTAGCCTTAAGATCCATAATCCACATTTCTCACAAACTCCACTAAATGCAAATGATCCTCCCACGATCCACCGAATTCCATAATACACATTCTCAAGAGATGCTCTAGAATCCGATTCATTTGCTCCATTTATCCGTCTGTTTGGGGGTGGAATGTTGTGCTTAAGCTCAACTTTGTTCCTTAAGTTGTTTGCAATGGTTCCAAAAGTTGGCTAGTAAATATGGGGTCTCGATCACTTACAATACTCATGGGAACTCCAAGCAAACTGACTGTCTCTCTCATAAAAATTTCATCTAAAGAAGCAGCGCTCCTTGTTGGTTCCATCGGAAAAAATGTGCGCTCTTCATTAGCCGATCCACGATAACCCATACTCCTTCATTCCCTTTTCTAGTTCTAGGCAAACCATCGACAAAATCCATTGATATCATTTCGCATTTCCAACTAGGTATTTCCAAGGGTTGTAATAATCCAGCTGTCTTCTGATGATCACCTTTTTGTTTGCTGATAGCGCGAAAACCTGCTAATAAAGGTAGATATATCTCTCTTTATCCCTAGCCACCAAAACACCCAGTTGATACCCTTATGCATCTTTGAGACACTGGATCGATACTCAACTTAGAAGGATGGCGCTCACTTAAAACTTCTTGCCTAAAACCATTGACATTCGGTAGATCCGTCACCCATCCTTAAAACTCATTGGCTATCAATCTTTGGACACTGCCTTTCCTCAACATCCTTGATGATCTTCATTAGACTCTATCTACTCTTTGCTTGCTTTCTAACCTTTCCAGAAGAGTAGGGGTAACCTCCAAAGAGCCACGACTACATTCCTTCTTAAAGCATCTACCACCACATTTGCTTTTCTTGGCGTAGAGAGAATATCCAAGTCGTAGGATGCCAGAAACTCTAACCACCACTGCTGCCCTAGGTCTAGATCCTTCTGAGTAAAAAGATACTTCAGGGATTTATGATCCATGAAGACCTCGAATTTTTCTCCTAAGTAAAGATAGAAAACTTACTCCTAAAATCTTCATAGATTAGAAATAAACTAAGAAGAATAGAAGAATCCTTACCCAACAAGTAGTTCTTCTCATGGGGCTTCAATTGTCTACTTGAGTATGCAATCACTATCCCATGATGCATAAAAACAGCGCCTAGTCTCATTCCACAAGCATCTGTGTAAACCGTGAATCCACTACCATTTGGAATAGCCAAAACTGGTGCACTAATCAATCTCTTCATTGATTCTAGAAATTCTTCTTCACACTCTGGAGTCCATATAAACTCCTCTTCCTTCTTAGTTAGCTTAGTCAAATGTGAGGAAATCATAGAATAATCTTAAATGAATCTCCTGTAGTATCCCGCTAAGCCTTACAAATGACGAATCTCGGTAGGAGTCCACGGTGGCTTCCATTTCTAAATAGCTTCCACCTTCACTAGGTCAACTGAAATGCCCTCTCCTAACACAATATACCCCAAGAATCTCACCTCCGATTTTCAGAAATAGCACTTAGAAAACTTTGCGTTCAACACATGTCTTCTCAATGTCTTTAATACCACTTCCAAATGATGTTTATGCTCCTCCTTGGATTTGGAGTAAATAAGAATGTCATCGATGAAAACTAACACAAACTTGTTAAGAACATCTCGGAAGACATGGTTGATGAGGTCGACAAAATATGCAGGTGCATTAGTTAGCCCGAAAGGCATAACTAACCACTTAAAGAAACGATCAGGGCCCCTAAACATAGTAAAGGGTATACTACCTTCAACGACCCTCAACTGTTGAAATCCAATAGCTAGATCCATTTGAGAAAATACAGCAGCTCCATGAAGTTGGTCAAAAAGATCATTGATGCGAGGTAAGGGATACTTGTTCCTAATGATTAGATTATTCAACTCCCTATAATCCATGCATAACCTTAAAGATCCATCAGACGTAGCTGCAAATACCAATCACACCCCTAACTTGAATAAATGGGTCTAATCAATCCTCTCCTTAACAAGTCACATGTTTGAATTATCAACTCTCCTCTCTCTCCCTCGTAGCCATCCTTCTCTTAGTTTGAACCACGGGCCTTGCACTAGGGACAAATCAATGCGGAACTCTCTCTCTGTGTGCGGGGATAAACATTTAACCTCCTTGAATACATCGGGAAAATTCTTAACAACTTCACTAGAACCTAAGTTTTCTTAGGATGCTTCTAGAGCATACAAGAAACTACTCATATGAATACCGAGTTCCTTACATGATACTTTAGCTTTTCTTCCTATACCAATCACGAAAGATACAATCCTTTTATTACATTCTAAAATAGCTCCATAGTTTGATGACCAATCCATACCAAGAATAATGTCAAATCCTTTAAAGTCTATGACATATAGATCGCAAGAAAAGTGATAATAAAAGTGTGAAGTTGGCATATTCCTACAAGTCACATTTAAATGGGCTACCCAACCTATGAGGTTAGACATACACATAGGTCTTTCTACAATACTCGAGATAAGATGAAATTTATCTACTGATTCTAAAGGGATAAAACTATGAGAGGCACCAGTATTGAATAATGCTCGAACAAAAATACCATTAATCAGTAAGATACCTTCAAGGATGCCTTTCTCGTTCACATCCATTGAATTCGACAGTTTATTCTTAATGGCATACACCTTGGAATGTTGCACATTCTTTATGAGTGGGTAGTCCTTTACCTTATGCACAGGCAGATGGCA
The DNA here is from genome assembly GCA_030765085.1 of Allium cepa. Classification (NCBI taxonomy): domain Eukaryota; kingdom Viridiplantae; phylum Streptophyta; class Magnoliopsida; order Asparagales; family Amaryllidaceae; genus Allium; species Allium cepa. Next base: position 763,586,834 of record CM060941.1, on the reverse strand, counting down.
ATTAAAACAGTCTTCTGGACCATCGGGAGATGGGTCCACCTTGCTGCTGTTGTTGCTGCTGCTGCTGAACTCCAAAATTCTTGCAAAAATTTACGATGTGGCCCTTCTCCTGACACTTGTGACAAAAAAAATCCTTAAAACAACTCCCTTGCGCCTCACCGCCTGGTTATCCCTTACCTTGATTCTTCCAGTTAGGATTAAACTACCTCTTGCTGGAACTATTACCACTAGCATTTCCCCTAGTTGTTGCCGATGTCAGCTCCTCCTTTTCCAAGACCCCATACCTAAGAACCATGTCCATTAAATCAACAAAAGAACCTTTGATACGAGCAGTCATATTCTCGTGGAAACTTTTCCTCATTCCCATGATGAACGTCGTGTTTTTCTTCAATGGTGGATTGATCAATTCTGGTCCAAAACAAGATAGCTCGTTGGACTTTGTCTCATATTCTACTACAGACAGATCCCCCAGCTTCAAGTCTATGAAGTTCCTGTATATCCTAGTCCTTCTAGCTGTAAATAGGAACTGATCCTCAAAAACTTCTTTAAATCGGGCCCATGAAAACACTTCCTCTAGAAAATTTGAAGTAAGGAAATCCCACCAAGCTACTACTCCCTCTTGTAGTTTCCATGCTCCTAAGACCCTTTCTGTTCATCCGATAAATCAAGGCCTTTAAAAATCTTTTTGCAAGATCGCAACCAAGCTTGCACTTCCATTATAGACTCGGTTCCTTTAAATGGTTTCCCTTCTAGATTGATGTAATCCTTGCATAAGGTTGCAATCACTCTTGGCTGCTCTGGTGTTGCCTCTTTTACAATCTAAACTCCTTGGGGATTTAGGGTTCGACCATTTGTAGTCGTAGTGCTATTTGCTCCCCTACCTTATTTGCCTCTGTTACCCGTCTCTTACTACTTGGACATAGTAAGATAATTCTTAGAATAAGTAGATGAGATAATATTAAAGGAATGATATCAACCAAATATATCAAATATTATCTAACTAGCCGAAATATATATAGGTATACGAAGAAAATTATAAATATGCACTCTCGAAGTTGACCCCAACCCAAAGCCAAGGTGTTCGCTCAACCTAGCTCCGATACCAAATGTGACGATCCGCCTTTCTTACACCAAAAGACGAGCCATTATAGGTAAAAGAAAACGAAACATAAGAAGAACTCAACAATCACAGAATCTCACCATGAACCAGAGCAACATATAATAGATAACATAGGATATTACAAATTCACTGCCATAATATTTCATCAGATTCATAATAGTACACGTTACAAACTAGGACAGTTATCCATACCTGTCCTTACATCACTAATACAAAATACATACATATATGCATAGCGGAATAAGATGGTAGCTAGCTAACATTGAAGCTGCCTGCTCCAGCTTCTCAAAATGCAACCGTGAGAAACCTGGATCACTTAGCTACTTATAAAAATTTGACTACCCAAGAGTTTCAGGGAATGAAAATAAGACTCTGGGTCAGACATGGGTCTCCTGTGAGTAAATTTAAACAACTGAATTTTTACTTATAAAACACATTTAAAATCAAGGGTATCTCGTAAGATCATGCCGCACATAAACATGGATGGGTTTTTACCTAACGATAACCAAATCACTTTTATAGAAAATTCAGTAATATTATCATAATGTCTAGGGTTTTCACGTACATATATAATATCGTCAGTTTGTTGCATTATTAAATTCCGGCATAATAGGTATACAACTAAAATCGCTGGCACTTATTAGGAAATGGATTCCATATATGACTAGGTAAGGAACTACCTTCCTAAAGGTGCACCTTTGATAAAATACACATGGGGTTTGATAAGAACATCTTGTACCCTTGCTATGCAGAACGACCTGACACTTGACTAGTAGTACCGAATACTTCAATACCACGGATGGGATCATCAACTGTACCGAAGCATACAAAAAGGGTCATCTAGATATAGTGATGACATACCCAAATGGGAGCGACCCACAGCCCTACTACATACCGTGTTTTAGTCATTTTCGATTGATGAGGCCTGAGGCTAGGTTTACCTTTACTATAACACTGCCACTTGGAATGCTAACATTGCTTTTCAGAAGTTGACACAATGTCAACACCCATCCATACAAGTCATTTAGGAGTTGAACGAACCGAAGGCACTACTTCCACTACACCCATTTTGGAATCACCCTCAGTTTAGTAGTAAATAGTCCTTGCACTTCAAAGTCTTTATCTTGGATCTTGCCTTCACTATTTCCAATTCAAAGGCTTACGTTAGTTCCAAGTGGGTTTCGGATAACACCGCTATTTAATCTCGGTCTCCTCAAACCAACATTCGATAATTTTAAATGGTCAAGTTATAGATAGTGAACAACTCCACTATCCAAGTGTAAAGATTTACATATGGAATTACCTTCCATATACTTAAGTTATCATGACTCGCTTATCGAAATTAACTCCCTTGCATTTATCACATTTCCAAAATGGGGTCTTTATGACAAGTACAAGTCGACTTACTTTCAATAACATGTCAATGTTTTATTATAACTACTTTAATTTGTTTGGCTACTCAATGGCATGGGCAAGAGATCCTTTGGTTCAAAACCAATTCACTAAGAGAAGAAAATTGATTTAAAATAAAGAACTGTTAGAGTTTAAAATAACTTAAAATAATTAATAAATCATCATGAAATCATAAGGCTTAGCTAATCTTTAATTAATCATGTTTAAATCAAAATTTAAACCTTAATTAGTCTTTGTTAAGTTTAAATTGACTACTACTAATTGCCTTTAGTTACTTAAAAATTAATTATATAATTAAACTCTAGTTAAATAATAATTAGACCCTAATTAGTTAAAAATAAATAATTAATTAACTTATATAATAAACATTTATTTCAAATTATACTCTAATTAATAATTAAGTAAATAAATAACTCTTAATTAAATAATAATTAATTAAAAAATTAAATACTGATTAAATAATTAATTTAAAAATAATTAACTTGATTAAACAAAAAAAATTAAAATAATTGTCTCTTAACTTAGTTAATCATTAATTAAAACTTCTTAATTAACTACAAATGATTAACTTAATCAATAAATTCTTAAACCCTGATTACATAACTTAATTACTTAATTAATTAATAGTTATTTTCATAATTTATTTATTTATTATTTTTTAAACTCATTAATAAAAGTTAATTAAGTTTTATACTTACTAATTAAGTTTGAAATGGTTTTCAAAATATTTTAAAAAGAAAACTTTAAAACTTGAAATCCGTAAACTTTCGAACTTTATCGAAATTGACTATCGCTATAGATGTTGTAACTCAAAATTACCTTTCCAAGTTACTATCCAAAACTTTAGCTTTTCACTTATGCTTACTTTTTACAACATATTCAAGAAAGTTTCAAAACTTTAACTAAAGTTAGAAACTAAAAAAACTATGACAAAACATATTCTAAATCAAAACAAGTAAACAGTTTATTCTCAAAATGGATCTCAAGTCCTCCTCAACATCTAAAGTTCGATCTTCCAAACCATTTAATCATAAACCTAGATTATATACGTACACCAAGACATATCATTTCCATAACACGTCAAAGATTACAACTTTATAGTTGACACATTACTTTACTCCATCGATTCAAGTCACAAGCCATCACATACATGTATATCCAAACCATATCATATCCAAACATCAATATCATGAATAAATAGCCACATAACCATTATATAAATAAAGATAATATATTTTCAAAAGTTAGGAGTTTTACTCACCGAATTTAATGAAATCTTTTCAAACTTTTTGCAAAACGACTTAGGTTTTTTGAATTTTCTTGATAAAGATTCGATCTTACTTGAAACATTGGAAATGTGCTTAACCTAAGCACAGCATGGTTGGCACATAAGCACTAAAGGGTATAGCCTTGGCTAATTTGGGTGGAGATGAGTTGATCTTGAATGAGGAAGTGAAGAAAAGGATGTAGTAGTGTTTTTAAACTAATTTCTTGAGGAATTTAAGTGGAAATATACGATTTTTAAAACTTTGAAATAAGGTAGAAATCCATCGAAATTATGCTTAAGAGCTTTAGGAATTTTGAAATGAAAAAAGAGAATGAGAAAGTGAAAAAGTAATTGGAAAAAATTAGTTTTATATAAAGTGCATATGTGAAATTACCAAAATGACCTTGTACTTTACCCTCCCCCCCCCCCCCTCAAATGTCGCCACCTCCCCTCTTGTCTCCCTCCCTTTACGTATGTTTTCCTCTTGTCCCCATTCCATTTTTCCAAGCCAACATGCCTTAGTACTTGTTTTGTACTTATGTCTAAAGTAACAACTTTATATTATATAATATATATACTTTTTTAAAATAAAAATCTTAACTTATTTTCAAATAAATGCATACTTTTGTGTACATACATGTACACATACATTCAACATGTCTAAGGTGATTTATAAATGTGTGCATGTATACACAAAAGTGTTACAACGTTTTCAATAACTTTTAGTCGACGAAAAATCGCAAATTCGTAAAACGACTTGTAGTCACATTTTTAGTCTTTCTTCGAATTAATTATTTTGGTAAAAAAATTGAAAATGATTTCACAATCATTTATTATGATTTAAATGGGATTTATTTTAGTTATTAAATCCATTAATTAATTATTATTATTATATTTAAATATTCATACTTAAAATGATCAAATTCTGGGTGGTTACTTAAATAGTTCAATTACTTGGTTAAATACTATGCCTAATTGAAAACCCTAAGCATATGAACCCTAGATTAAATTGAAATTGGATAGTTAAACTAGTCATTAGAAAAATTAGGTCTAACTAAATATATGATTCGAAATAAATTATGTGCATAAGTAAATGACATCGAAACTGATCGAAACCCTAAATTTCTCTTACGATTGGTCAACCTAGATTGCCATGGTCGACCGTTAGCGATCAACCTAGGGTAATCTAGGATCGAGCAATCATAATAAAAGGCCATGATTTGAATCTTACCTGAGGCCCAAATTTAATAATAAAAATAATATAATTTTATAGAAATTATATGATTAATTAGCTAGTTGGTTGAGCTAATTTGGGCTAACTATACATGCGTGAGAGGATATGGAAGTTGGTTCCCTACCAGAGTGGTTAGGATGATGAATGTCGTAAAGATGGATATTAGTATCGGCGAATTTCATTTCATAATGGTTGATTTTGGTCTGGGATGATGTATATCACACATACGGGGTTGATTAGGTGATTTATTTTGCACAGGCTTAGGGACGTTCCATATGGATGGGCGCAACACTATCGAAGATGCTTTCTGAGAGAGCTTGATACTAATAGGAGATCCCAGTATGTATGTTTTCTGGTGCAACATGATATGGGTGGACATCGGTGCAGTACAATAAGTGGCTTTAGGTATTGAAGCTGGGTACTAACGGGTGTTCCTATGAGACGGACCTCGGTGCAGTACAATAAGAGGTATTCTGCCACTAACAATCGAGAGATGAACATGGTGCATACGATGAGTCATTATGCAGGTTTGCATTTTCGGTGTTCTCTCTCTTCAAGCGTAATGTTAACGCGGTAATAATGGAAGAGTAGTTCCCATTTTGGCTAATCAAAAGTGTGTGGTTCGATCGGTAGGTTCGACCCATTATGTTGATAAGAATCCTTAGATATTGGACCTTAGGATTTCACGGACACTGGATATACACCCTATATAACTTACAGTAGATTTGAAGTTCAATTGCACTTAATCATCTTATAAAACTTGTTCTCATTCACTAGAATTTTATCTGACCCGCTCCCTTCTCATCATTTTTCCTACCATGGGATGATAGGTTAGTAGTGATTAGACATAGTATGAGGGAGAAAGGAGCTTAATGATGGAGTTTGCATATTATCAATTGTTTCTCTTGCAGTTTCCTATCATGTTAGGAGTCTATAAACTTATATTGTAATTTGAAAATAGTGTTTGTAAATTAAGTATTTTGGAGATTGTTTTTATGAGATGTCTATTTTTTGTATTTATATTTTAATTCGTTCCTCTGTGAGATATGAAAGTATTGAATCTCGATAACTCTATCCCTATAACATTTCTCTCTAATGTTTTAAAAACCCAACAGCTCGCATATTTCCAATTTGATTCAAACCCAGAAGTTATTTAAAGCTTCAGATCGGTGTGTCGGGGGTTCAAGTTGTTACATTTGATATCAGAGCTCATTTGGTATCCCCTAGGACTTAAGCATGTATTGATAGAATGTATTTGAAAAGGATTTGAAAAAAATAGTTTTCAAACATGTCTTCCAAAAAAAATTCAAAAATTGGTCTTGAAAATATATATAGATAAAAGTTGCCAAAAACAATTTCTAAAGATTTTATCTATATATCGTTGTTTCTATTATTTGTGCCTATATTGTTTATGAAAAAGTTGAAAACAAATCCCAAAAAACACAGATAGTGAGAATGAGTATAAGTTTTATGAGATAAGATGAGCCAAGTCAGACTAGGAGAGTAAATTATAATTATCTAGTATATGTGTCAATACACAAACCATACACACTTTGACCCATATGGTGGTTTTTAGCTTATCCCTCTATGTAAGCAAACAATTTATTTTAGAATAAATGTTAAGGCTGTGATAATTGACGTGAAAAATAGATTTTCACATTTATTATGATTGACCCCATACAGAAATGTTAGTGGAGGTTTCTTATAGCTACTAGCAGTAATAAGTAAGTTATGAATTTAAGGGTAAATGAAGACGATTAGTACAAAGAGACCAAAAATAAGGAAAATTCCCTGGATAAGGTAGAAACTATTCTCATATTGGTAATAGTTGCAAGGACTCACATTTACTTAAAAGAATTGCTAGAATATTTCCATACTGAAGTTGGGTATTGCATTAGAATATTTTCATGCTTTGAAGATGCATATTGAATTTATAGATGATGCCGATAAGATAAGGAAAAAATAGAAGAAGCTTAAGAAAGTTCTTCTTATTGCAATTCATCACATTGTTGATCCCTTAATTACCAAAAATCTAAACAAAGCTGCTCAAGATTTGTGAAATATATATTTGTACCGTATGATTTTAAATAATTTTATAAATTATGTAACTTATGAAAAATTTGTAAATATCACTTGGTTTGTAGTCCTTTCTTATAATGTTGTTTTTGAATCAGCTCCTTGATAACTTGTACTATGATTTTGTATTTGTTGGATCCTCCAATCCTTTTTACTAATCTCCTTTCCTTGAAAAATATAAAGTAAACAATATCCCTTATCGTTAACTTGAATCTATATAGGGGTTTATCCACATTACTAGCGGAGGTTAACAGATAATTATGTTGACATATGATAGCAAGTGAAAAGTAATTCTACAATTGAATACAGTTGAATGTCTTGAAACCTATGTTTGGTAATGATGAAAGAAAACTAGGAATTCAACTTCAATTATATTGGTGGAATACCAAATATTAATTCAATTAATAATTTAGTTATTGATATTTAAAAATTCATCTTCTGGAGATAGCTAATTGGAAGTCGGTAATGATCATGTTACAGAAGTACAGAAATCAATGTCTAAAAATTCACAGCAGAAGTCCAATGGCCCAGATTCGAGCATTAATAAATGAAATTTAAAAGTTAGAAAATTTGAAACCTAGATTCGAGTATTAGTGGATGATAACCAAAAATCCATAATAATAATCTTCTTAATAGAAATCTTAGGCCCAGATTCGAGCATTAATGAGTAAAATTCAGTAATTAATAGTAATAGCCTCGAAACCCAGATTCTGGTATTAATAAGTGAAATCCCGAACTCGTTAGTGAAATGCCTGATCGGGTATTGATAAGTGAAGTTCAGAAATCCTTCTTTGATGATTAGTTGGAGGCTGTAGAATCTTTTTTAAGCCTTCTACTCTGTTCTGCTCCTTGGGTTTTGTCTCTTTCGAAAAAAAAGTTAACCCTTTAGGCCTTGTATGTTGTTGTTGTGTGATTTGCTACTTCTTGAGCTTGCATGTCTTAATCCATCATTTGATAAGCCATTTCTCAGGCTTAGACGTCTTAGTCCATTTGATATGTCGCTTCTTGTGTTTGGATGTCTTAGTTCGTTGTTTGATATGCCTCTTCTTGGGCTTGGACATCCTAGTCCATTATTGTCTGGTGCGCTTGGTTAGCTTATTTACAAGCATGACCCAAGGACTTACCCAACCTCCCTCTAGGAGGCACCTTGACCTAGCCATGGCGTGGAGTAACCAACGGCTTGTCAATGCTTTAACCTGGCCATAGAGTGGCGCAGATAAAGGCTTATTTTAACCTCCCTTTAGGAGGTGCCTTGATCTGGCCACAGCGTGGCGCGGCCAAGGGCTTGTCGATGCTTTAACCTGGCCATATCATGGCATAGATAAAAGCTAACTCTAACCTCCCTCTAGGAGGCGCTTTGAGCTAGCCAACTTGGCGTAGACAAAGGCTTTGACCGTTTAAGGTAATGTTTAAGTGCAAAGATAATTTCACACCTAATAATGTAGATTTTCTTAGTAAAGTAGCTCTTTATTGATTTCATCTAGGATCTTTTTACAAACCCATTAATTTTTCTTTGTATGAAAAGGTTGATTATCATTTCTTCGAGTGCTCTGCATTGATTTATTTCATTGAATCCGTAATAATGAATTATTATAGGATTTCAAGTTTCGTAGCAATCGGACTTATAATTTGGCATGCGAGCTTGAAAAATTAATTAAAGTAACATTAAGTTAAAATAATTTGATTTTGATATGCTATCGTCTAAATATGATGGAATTGGCTCTTAAGACTAGTTCTATTGTGTTCAGAATAGGGTATAACATATAGAACGCCAAGCAGCATGCTCCTTTTGGAGTTTGAAAAATTTATGTATGAATCGGGTCGGAAATTTATATATAAGGAAAAGTATATGTTCATTTCTGCAAGCCCTAATCGAAAAATATCGGTCTCTCCCTCCTGTGATTTTCATTGGCTGATAATCCCCTTCCTTATCTCCTTGATTTCTCCTCATCCACTCATCGAAATCAAACAACACCAAAAGGAAAAATGGAAAGCTCGACGAGTTCTATAATCTACACGGTAGTATCGAGGCATATCGTCTCGAGATCGCCATGAATTGCTCGTGTTTGTCATCAGGTCTTAGGGTATTGTGCGTTTTTCGTGCACTCGAGGTGGCACAGTTGTAACATCCCCCTACTTGAAGGCCCAAAAATAACGGCTGCGGACGCTGAAGTCATCCATAGTTATTAATCATCGACGACCAATTACGGCAATATTAGATACATTAATATGCGAATATGGAAAAAAATTAAACAGCAAACAAATTCCACATTCCATTTTAAAATATTCCAAATTTATTACATAATCCTAGTTCGCAGACCATATTCAGATAACATATAATTATTACAAAATACACCAAGAGCGACGTATGAAGATGCCTCCTTGGCTGATCAAAGTATATCAATAGACAAGAAATCAAATTTTCCTTTACAAACAAAACATAATGGAAATAAAAGAACTCTAATGACAAGCTTGCGTCATGCACATCCTTGGAATCTTTATTCATCTAAAATAACACCTTGAAACCTCAACTCTCAACCTACTCAAAATCAATTGAGTACCCGAGAGTTTAAGGGGAAAACAAAAATTTTGAGTCAAACATAAAGCCTAGTATGAATAATAATTTACCATCTCAAACCATTTAAATGTCTAGTAAGACCACGTCGCTTAGCGGAACGGGTTTTCCCCTCACTAGTATCCTAAGACATTTGTAAAACCATATATTATGCTCATGCATCCACAATGGTTAATATATAGTACTTCAAAAATATTATGATGATATGCAAAACAGGTAAATCAATTCTGGATTATCCATTCCCATTCATTCTGACTATCTGTCTCAATTATAGTTTCGAGGATTACTATTAACCTCTTAAATGTTTATGGACTATCTGTCCAATATCACAGTTTTCATGGGATCACTAAGAACCTATTGGTAACTCCAATATCATATCCCTTATCCTAGTTTTATGGGCTAGCTAGGAACCTATTTACCGACTATCAATATTTTAATTCGAATATAGTTTTCATGGGCTAACTACAAACCTACTGGCCCCTGCCAGTATTAAATCATAGTTTTTATGGGCTGACTATGAACCTATTGGCCCCTGCCAATATCTTTTATTATACACAGTTTTCATGGGCTTACTTCGAACCTACTGGCCCATGCCAATATCTTTAATTAAGATTTTAACATTTCTTAAGTTATATTCACTACTAGGTTAACCTAAATTGTTATTCTGCTCTTCCCTAAAGTACTGTTATAGGTTAATTGCAATGTGATTAAGTATATGAAGAAGTAATGCTTCTAAAATCTTTAGTTATGCCATGGTATTTACATTTTAAAAGTGAGAGTGGTTTATTGGTTATGAAACATCAAAACATCACCTTCGATATCTCTGGATGACGTCCTTCGAAAGCATAAGCTTTTTTTCGAAACATAATAAACATATCTTTCAAAGTCCTTGTTAAATATTCACTTTCGAAACCAATGGTACCTTTCGATGGTATCAAAATACTCATTAAAACATAGCTTCAAAATAAATAAAAGTCCTACGTCAAAAGCATCAGGTTTACTCTTTAAAAACATTCTTTGGGTCAAAATGATTATATACAAAAGCATCACATTCGAAACCAATTATAAAATTATTTTAGGGAAAAAGATGATGGTGGCGAAACCATCTAGTCAGAGCATGCACCTTTTAAATTAAAACATCAACGGATAAAGTCAAAACCTCTTTCGACTCCATTACCTTTGAAACCCTTAACCCCTTTCGAAGCATTTAGGAAGTGGCTTAACTTTGGTTAAAATAGGGACAACCTTTCGAAGGCATTGATGGCTTTAATACACTCGAAAGGAAAATAGTGGCTGGGTTTCGACTAGGTCGGAATCAATTATGTTGAAATTCCTTATTAAAGAGAAAGGTATCCCTTTGGAAGCTTATTTATAAAGACCCTTCGAAAGCTTGACTTTCGACTATGTCGAAGCTTTATGTAAAACAATGTAGGAATCTGACTTTAGAAAATAAACTTAGGTTTCGACTCTATATGGTATCAATTCAGTCGAAAGCCCTTCAAAAACTAGGGAGATGCTTATCTTTTAAAAATGAAACTTGGTTTTAACCTTGACGAAAACATTGATTTTGACACTATACCTTCCGCTACTTGCCAACTCACTTCTACCAATACCATTGATATCATGTGTATTGGTTCCCACTATGAGAGTTTTGACTGGGATGGTTTCGACTAAGGTGGAGCGAAGGTAAAAGAGTCGAAAGGTGCCTTTGAATTAGGTGGAACCTTTTTCTGAAATGTTGATTTATAGCTAAATATGGTAATTACTTTATAATTAACCTGGCTATTCTAATTCCTTATTGGTTATGCTAAAACTTTTTAAATAGTTTACAATTTAAAACTGCACATTGATTTAGATCCAAATCAAAGAAATATAAGGTTTAAGCCCTTCCATATAACAAAATCAACATTTGCAGAAAAGTCTCTCTTTAACAATAATTTATTTTCCCTAATAAACCAACTGAGAAAATCCACAAAATCACATAAAATCAATTTTATCACATAATCAAACATATTAAAATTTCAGACCCAATTTCTTACTGAAATACTTGAAATAAATTTTAAACCCAATTATACCATATTTTCCTTTAGAAATTCATGATAAATTTTGAATAACTCGAAAAATTCTGAAAATTAAAACCCATCTCCAAAATAATGTTTAACTTAACTTAAAAATTTCCATGGCATTTTAAAGACATAGACTCTCGGTTTTACCCTAAAGCTGTGCTAATTCATAGGAAAATGAATGAAAATAAATCAAACATAATATTGCTCAAGCATATCATCATCCATATCATCTTAAAAACGAATTTAATAATAAATCTGAAAACATATAATCATAGAATAAAATAGAGATGGTATGAGATTATTATTCACCTTAGGTATGATAAGGAATTTGAGATTTGTTGTTGATTAGTCCTTCCTAGCTTTGATCCTTAGCTCTAAATTAAATTTTCCACTTTTCCTCTTTCTTAATAGTAGGCTATACTTTAGTTTTTGATTTACGTTTGTGATGTGAGAAATGAAACGTGAATGGGAAAGGGTAATAAGTGTATAGCCATGTATGATAAAGATGCTATTTTACTAATATGCTCATATGTAACTTAATTAGTCTAATAACCCAATTAAAGCCCATTTTCTTTATTAATATGCATGGCCTATATATGGTTTATTCAAATCTCAATCCTCTTATCATCATTATTCTATTTAATTTATCTAATTAAATTTCCTGAATATGTTATCCAAAAATTAGGGATGTTACAACAATAGAGGCACGGCAGGCGACGCGGCCTGGGTCGACGTCGGTAGCGCGTTGGATCGCATATGGCGGCGTTCGATCAAGTGTTATAAAAAAAATGAAGTTCGCGAGCAATTTGGGAAGAAGGAGATGGAAGGGCTTGGAGTGCACGTAAGCTGTGATGTTTTGGTTTAAACCTAAGTTAAATTATGTTAATTAATTCTAATTATTATCGTTATGCTAATTTATTCGTATATTGTTCGTAAGAGATCGGATTCGAGTGCCGTCTTTTACATTGGATTTGTATTGATGTTTACGCTATGGAGTAAAATTCATTGTAATTCGCTTCATTTGATTTTTCAAATTCGAATAAAGGAGAGTGATTAAATCCGTTCACAAAGACTAAAATATTTTTATGTTAGTTAAATTGAAATCGCAAAGTAATTTAATTTTATTGACTGTTGGTTGGTAATTTAATTAACATTTAAATTGACATCTGAATTGAACTGATAGGAATTTAAATTGACAGTTCAAAATTTAAATTGGAATTAAATTGCTAGTTAAACACCTGATATTGATAACTAGTATTTGTTGTGGTATTTTGACGGGTTTGGATGTTGATTATGATAGATGGATATTGGTTGATATTTTGGATGATTTGATGTTTAGTTATATGTATGTATGTGTGTGTATATATATATATATATATATATATTCTCCATTATCAACCTGTATATTATTTGACAGTATATAAACTATTATTTGAATTAATCAAATAAATTAAGAAATAGGTTGAAATGGTATATACCTATGACACTTTGATTTGAATTGAAATGATATATATCCATCTTGAAATTAAATTGAAATAACTAATCAATTGGCTATAGGGTAGAAAAATATACGGACACCAGATTGGTTAAATTAAACCGTTTTAAAGTTCTTGGTTTTGAAATTATTTAAATGATATCATTTTAAAGAATAAAACAACTGATTTATGGAAATTGAATTATGTTTAAATTCGGGCTTGAAATGTTGAAATTAAAATTGTTAAAAGAAATTGTTTTAAAGAATCTAATTTGGAATTTGAAGTTATGACTAAAATATAACTTGAATTATAGAAATTGAATTGTTTTAAAAGGTTTGAACTTTTACTTGAACTTTGAAGTTTTTTAAGTAAAAGTGACATAAATTGATATTTCAAATTTGAACTCGGAATTGAATTAGTTTGAAGATTTGAACCATAAATTGAACGTTGAAGTTTTAATTTAACTCAAGTGATTTAAGTCGATGTATTGATATTGGACTTGAAATTTATATAAATTGAAATGGTTTAAAACAAAAATTAAATTGAAATTTAAACCATTAAATCGAATTGTTGAATTGAATTTGAAGTTAAATTGAAATTGAAATTGATTTGAATTGAAATCGAAATTATGTCGATCTGAATTGAATGGATATTGAAGATGATTTGAATTGAAAGATTTAAAATTGAATCAATTTGATTGAAATTTGGACCTGAGTCCAAATTTATTGGAAATAGAAAGAAGCAGTTTGATTTAAAACTATTTTCAAATAAATAATATAAACTGTTTAAAATCTACCTTTTTAAATATTCAAATTATTTTGATTTTCCAAACTATTTTACAATATTAACCATTTTCGATACTCAAACTATTTTATATTAAACTATTTTAACTATTTAAATTACCTTAACTATTTAAACTATTTTAAAAACTATTCAAACTATTTTATAAAAATTCAAACTGGTCAAGTGAGAACTGTTTATATTTAAATCATGGATTTAAATGTGAATTGAGTTAAAAATGAAGTTATAACCTAAATCAAAATTCGAAATGATTTTGGAAGTGAAATCGAAATATTGGAGCGAAATGATTTTAAGTAAAATTGACATATTTTGAGTAAATATTATGTTTTGAAATAAATGATATTTTGAAGTGAAAATAATATTTTGATATCAATCATATATCGATTTTGAAATGTAAAAGTACCAACCGGTGTGTAAAAATGATGTTTGGTTGTTAAAAAGACCGGGACCTCTTATTTGTATACTCTCTATCAATATTGGAATTACTTTAACAACTTTGTACGCGGAGGTGACTCTAAAATGAAGTTATTGGATTTGATGTACGTTGTTGGATTTGAAGAGAGATAATGATGATGGATAGACCCCGGCACTTGTGTCAATTTGAAATGACTAAAACGGGACGGCTTGACCGGGTCTAGTGGGGTAGTTACCCCTAACGGACATCCATTCTTCAATTTTCTTCTTGGATTTGTTCTATACTAATGTTGGTTTCGATTGGTGCACCTTGATTTGCGATGACCTCCCTTTGACTCGATATGGATGGATGTATGTGGTGGGCGATCGTAGCTATGATGAGTTACCAACTGCCCTGCGACCCGAACTGGTAGTATCCTACCTTAGGCATTGCCCCACGTGCCTTGTCATACTTGTATCCTTATATGAGACCACTACGAGTTTGGTTTAGTGTTGTGCATCCCTATCCTCCGACGTGCTACTGGGGCGTTATATGCAAACTGTATGACAATGCTTAAAAACACGTTAAGGGGGATTAATTTAAAGCCTTAATGCTAAGAAAAATATTTATTTTACTGATTAGACATAACATATGTAGCGTATTCTACTATATATAAATATTCTGATGGATCCTTAAGAGATGGAAAATCCCATAACATTTCTTGAGTTATTGCATGCACGTTGTATATTGGATAGGAGATGTAGAACCCCGTAAACATCTCTGACGCTATTACACTCATATTATATGTGATATTTATTTAACTTACATAAGGATATTTTAGTCCCGACTTGAGTGTTTTGTATTTTCATTACGCTCGGGTTAGCCTTGAGTTTTTAGCGCATTGAAGATTATTTTCTGGAGGACGAAGACGAAGATTGGTATATTATTAGTATTGTTCCCCTGCATCATGTTGTTCTGCTACACTATTGCATTCTATTGTTCTGTTGTATATATAACTCTGATAGATGTTGTAAAATTTTAATCAAATGTATAGTATAAACAACTTCATGAACTATTTATTTGATTATTATATTTTTTCATTCTGCTGCAAGATTTTGTATTTGTTTTCTTCTTTTCTTATTCTTCTTAATTAACCATATTTATTATTTGCGTTTCAGATTGTTTGAGTAGGACGTGTATGGATTATTGTCAATTTAAACCTCCCAAAATGCAGGTTGTCACAGTTAGTATCAGAGCTTTGGTTTAGCAATAACTTTAGCTTTGTGGGATTTGACTCATCATAGATAGGGTAGTAACATCCTACAATGAGTTTGTTTGAGTGTGTGTATATATATGAGAGCACGTACTTGTTAATGTTATAAAAAAATTATGTCATGTTCACTTATCTACTGAGTTGTTTATGAATGCTGGTCAGTGCGTGAAACACCATGTTATCGATAAGGATTTCTAAACACTTAAACGAGGCAAGTCGACATAATATTGTATAAAAGCCGGGTAAATGAAATAATTTTACTTAAATTGTATTTTATATATAAAATGATTACTTTCATAAACCTGTATGATTGTTAATGAATGTTGTTTATTAGGAGATGATAATATTCAGTTATCATTGATTATTAGTAGAATTAAATTAAAAACGAAGACTTTATGAACTCTATTTCACGAAGTGTTCGATAATTAGATTGAATTGAAATATAATTATAATAAGAATCGTTTGCAATAACAAAGATGTAAATTAACAAAACATTTTTATAATAAGAAAATCGAATTGTATAAGTCTATTTACAATATAGCTTATAAATAGAAAAGATTTAAAAGCTGAAAATTTTATAATTTAAATTCCGTTGATTTTCAAAATTGTTTTCAAGGTTTTCAGAAATAATATTATTATTGTTTTGAAGTGTTTTGACTAGAAATATATTTAAAAAGGTTTTTGAAAATAATAATGAGAATTATTTAAAATTATTTACGAATAAAAGAGTTTCAAAATGGATTAAAAGGAAATAAATCATGTACTCCCCTCTTTTACCGCTAGAAAATAATTACGATAACGACGATCGCATCATCGACATTCATTTCGAGCCTCAAAGTAGGGGAGGCCACTTAGTAGCTTCGCTATGTGTTTGAGTAAATAAACAGATTTTTGATTTAAATGTCTAAATATGATTTGATATATAAAACATATGAGTATATATATTATTTCAAAATGGTTTGGAAAGAAACCCGGTGTTTAGTTCTTACATTCTCTGTAATTAATAATTTTCACTTATTGAAAGGAAATGAAGTAATGAAATAATTTTCATAAAACGGTTCATAAATGAATTGATATGAAATGTGTTAACATAAAGTGAAATAATTGAGTTCGAATAAATTGAACATGAATGAAATAAGATGTGAATGAATTAGAAGTAAACTGATTGGATATAAAAAAATAAAAATTGATGTTAATAAGAAATGATAGTGTATAAATAAACTATTAACATTGGGTAATGAAAATTGAGATAAGTTTGAATTAATTCGATGAATATTAATTGTTGAATGGTTTCTCTTGTTACAAATCATTGTTACTACTACTTTTAATTGCATATAACTATTATGTTGTGTATTGGTGCTTGTGCATATGATTTGAATTTAGAATTCGTGTTATATAGTTCTGTTAAACTCATACATGCTTTCTATATCATTTTATGTGCAACTAATATTTTAATTTGAGTTTAGATAGGTACATACGAAACCGTTTGGATGTATACACGGTTTGATTTGCTTTTACTTTCTTAATATGAGCGAACTCGCTCATATCAATAATAATAACGTACATATATCGGATTACATGCCGTAATTTTATATTTTTCCCTACGCTATGCCTCATCATCTCGATGAGTGTACGACAGAGCGGCGCAAAGGAGACGTTGCTAAAATTCTCCATAAATCCGGGTATTAGAAAATTGAGAATTTAAAAAAAATTATAACTTGATTTTGTAAAAAAAAAAAATTCCGTAAAGCCGTATCGGAGTGGCGTTGCAGAAGCATAGTAAAGATTTTGTAAATTAGATTTTTAGTGTTTTGTAAGTTGATTATTTTGAGTAAAATATATTGAATGTTAAATTTCTTACTTATCCCCTTTTCGAGGACGAAAAGTTTTGAGTAGGGGAGATTGCAACGACCATTATTTTAACTATTTTAAATTTTTAAATTCAATATAATTATTGAACAAAAATGGTTAGAATTTTTTTTTAATGATTTATTAATGTAATTTATATAATATGAACTTGAATAAAATTTTGAAATAAACAAATTGAAGATTTAGGCAATAACATGCATTGAAATGAAATTTTATGTATTGAATGTGTTTATAATCAATCGCTGGGATTGAATAATAAATGTTGAATTATTTAGATGTAAATATAGTAATTGTTTGATAACTAAAATTCATTTGAAATCTAATATTGGGAATTATCGAAATTCTAATATTGGAATTCATCGAAATTTGATTATTGGAATATAAAGAAGTGGAACTAAGTGTAGTAGTGGTTTTACTATTTGAATTCGTTTTAAAATTTAAATTTTATAAGTTAAATAACTTATATTTCAAATATAATGATTTGTTTGATAATTTAATTGTTTAAATTAATATTTGGAAATTATATAAATAATTGAATTCTGAATTTAATATGAATGAAAATGATTCCGAAAGTTGATTGAAATTAAATTTAAATAAGAATAAAGATTATTTACTTTTAGTATTGAATTTAAAAGTGAATATATAGAAATTGGAAATTTTATGTTTCAATTAACGAGTAAAAATAGACTTTTTGATCACTGTCTCGGATTTCGACGGAACCAATTTCATTAGATCCGTAATAGTGAATTATTACAAAATTTCAAGTTTCGTAGTGGCCAGACTTATCTTTTGGCCTGCGAGCTTGAAACTCGTAGAAATTAATTAAAGGAACTTTAAGTTAAAAATTTGATTCTGAAATGCTATTTTCTAAATATGATGGAACTAGAACCTAAGACTAGTTCCATTGTGTTCATAATAGGGGTATAACATATAAATTGCTAGGTGGTATGCTTCGTTTGGAGTTCGGAAAATTTATGCATGAATCAGGTCGAAAATTAGATATAAAGCAATGTATATGTTCATTACCACAAGCCCTGAACGAAAAATATCGGTCTCTCTCTCTCCTGTAATTTTCAATGGTCGATAATCCTCTTCTTCTCTCCTTGATTTCTTCTCATCCACTCATCAAAATCAAACGACGCCAAAAGGAAAAATAGAAAGCCCGACGAGCTTTAAAATCTGTACGGTTGGATTGAGGCATATCATCTCGAGATCACCAGGAGTTGCTCGCGTTCGTCATCAGGTTTTAAGGTTTTGTGTGTCGTTTAATGCACAGAGGTAGCGCAATGGAGGCACGGTAGGCGGTGCAGCCTAGGAATACGTCGGCGGCACGTTGGATCACAGATGGCAGCGTTCAATCGAGTGGTATAAAAAAATAAAGGTAGCGAGTGACCTGGGAAGAAGGAGACGGTGGATTAATGTTAATATTATTGATAGTTAAATTTTAATTATTGGAATGCATGTGAGCTGTGAGATTTAGTTTTAAACCTAAGTTAAATTTTGTTAATTAATTTTAAGTATTAATGTTATGCTAATTATTTCGTATATTGTTCGTACGAGGTCGGATTCGAGTGCCATCTTTTGCATTAGATTCGTATTGACGTTGTCTATGCTATGGAGTTAAATTCATTGCAATTCGCTTCATTTGAATCTTTAGATTCGAACGAAGGTGAGTGATTAAACCTGTACACAAACACTAAAACATTTTTATGTTAATTAAATTGAAATCACGTAGTGATTTAATTTTATTAACTATTGGTTGGTAATTTAATTGAAATTTAAACTGACATCTGAATTGAACTGATGGAAATTTAAATTGATAGTTCAAATTTGAAATTGAAATTAAATTGCTAGTTAAAAACTCGATATTGATAACTAGAAATTGTTGTGATATTTTGACAGATTTGAATGTTTATTGTAATGGATGGCTATTGGTTAATATTTTGGATGATTGGATTTTTATTTATTTATATATATTCTGTTATCAATATGTATATTTTTTGACAGTATATAAACTGTTATTTGAACTAATTCAAATAAATTAAATAGGTTGAAATGATATATACGTATGACACTTTGATTTGAATTGAAATGATATATATTTATCTCTGAAATTAAATTTAAATAACTAATCACTTGGCCATAGGATAGAAAATTATATGCAGACACCGGATTAGTTAAATTAAATGGTTTTAAAATTCTTGCTTTTGAAATTATTTAAATGATGTCCTTTTATAGAATAAAACAATTATTTATGGAAATTGAATTATTTTCAAATTCAAGATTGGAATGTTGAAATTAAAATTGCTAAAAGAAATTATTTTAAAGAATTTAATTTGGAATTTGAAGTTATGATCGAAATATGACTTGAGTAATAGAAATTTAATTTTTTTTAAAGGTTTAAACTTTTACTTGAACTTCGAAGTTATTTAAGTAAAAGTGACATAAATCGGTATTTCAAATTTGAGCTCGAAATTGAATTAGTTTGAAGATTTGAACATTAAATTGAATATTAAAGTTTAATTTAATTTAAGTGATTTAAATCGATATATTAAAATTAGACTTTAAATTTATATAAATTGAAATGGTTTACAATAAGAATTGAGTTGAAATTTAAACCATTGAATCGAATTGTTGAATCGAATTTGAAGTTAAATTGAAATTGAAATTGAAATTGATTTGAATTGAAATCGATATGATATTTTGAAATAAATGATATTTTGAAGTGAATTTGATATTTTGATATCAAGTATAAATCGATTTAGAAATGTAAATGTACCAACCGGTGTGTAAAATGATGTTTGGTTGTTAAAGAGACCGGGGCCTCTTATTGGCATACTCTTTGTCAATATTGGAACCACTTTAACAACTGTGTACACGGAGGAGACTCTAAAATGAAGTGGTTTGATTTGGTGTACGCTGCTGGATTTGAAAAAAGAGAACGATGATGGATAGACCCCCGACACTTGTGCTAATTTGAAATGACTAAAACAGGATGGCTTGATAGGGCCAAGTAGGCTAGCAACCCTTAGTGGACATCCGTTCTTCAATTTTCCTCTTGGACTTGGTCCATACTATTTATTTTGATGTTGGTTGTGATTGGCGCACCTTAATTTGGGATGATTCCCCTTTGACTCGATATAGGATCGTTGTACGCGATGGGCGATCATGGCTATGACACGTTACCACTGGCCCCGCGACCCGAACTGGTAGTATCGTACCTTGGGCATTGCCTTACGTGCCTTATCATACTTTTATCCTTATATAAGACCTTGTATTATAACATTGAATTATAGCTTTGAATCTTATGTCTTTGCATATTATATGCATTTAGTCTTTTACATACTTATATTGTATTTTGTTGCTTTCACTCTAGTTTACAATATTGATAATTGGGATAAATATGCTCTATATATATTGGTGTTGTGTATTTCTACCTTTAGAGAATGTCATTTGCAACACTTTTAGGAATTCGGTTACATGCATTCATGGATTATAGGTGTTATGGAAGGTGGGCCTTACACTTTTCCTAATTATTTTCTACTTGAATATATATGGTGTATTTAAAACATTATTTATATCCAAATATGTAAAAAATATGGTATGAAATAAAACCAAATGTTTACTTTATTTTGAACAATATTCGGTATAAGAATTAAACCATATGGTCAAATTACATAATTTCCTAAGGGTACACCCTTAACTCTATCATGGAGAGCGTTATGTACTTTCTTCAACGGATGTCTCAATATCCTATGTTCGATGCATCTTGACTAAGAACATTTTAAGGGCAGATATTTATTTCACACAACTCAATGCCAATGGCGACAAACTTATTCATAATTATAATCAATTAAATACTTTTCTTGAACACTTTCTATTTGTATATATTTAGAGTATTTAAAACGTTGATTATATTTCAATGTAACAATATTTACAATAAAACATAAAACCAAAAGTTTAGTTTACTTCAAACAAGATTCGCTATGAGATTTAAGTTATATAATCAAATTACATAGTTGCATGTATGACACACCCTTAACTATATTAGTCTCCCATTTGCACTTTAAGCCAATTGTAGTGACTCATAACCATACTTTCGATCCGTTTTCCTAGACAAAACTAAGAAAGGAACTTAGCTAGTGGACATGTATTATTATTATTTTGTATCCACTTTTATTATAGTTCTCTATCATTGATAAACTATTTTATCATGCGATAATTACAGAGAACATATCTAGATTTCTTATTGAGCCGTATTTTCTTATTGTAACTATATTCCATCCTTATAATCATAATACATTTTTGGATATCTTTCTCATAAATTTACGCATACAAAAACTTCCATTGTGGCGCTATTTGAGGTATTGTACTTAATCATTGCAGTTGAACCTACCACAATCTTTCATTTGGAACATTTTCAATCTAAATCCCTTTTATCGAGGTCATTCATGAATGTAAGATTAGCTTACTATTTTTGATGTCATTTATGAAGTTTAAGTCCATATACTCCTTCATAAATAGTTCATTATTTCCATAAAAAATCTTTAGTATTTCATAAATTCTTGATAATACTATTAATTACCGTTTAGTGACTTAACTCGAATTTAATATTAGCTCAGTACACCAAGTGAAAATGCGAATTTTGACCTAGTAGATAACGTAATATATATGATGGTTCCTATTGTTGTTGCATATGGAACCTATCTCATATGCACCATACTAAACATTTTAATATAGTGCCTGTGTACTTAGACTTAGATAATCCCAACATCCTCATGTACCTAATATTTTCTTTCTTACAAACACACGGTTCTGCTGCATTTTGATTGAAACCAAACTGTTTAATTTCTCTATCAAAATACTTGATCATCTAGATGCCTTTTAAGGTCATATATTGATATCAAGGATTCCACAAGCTTTATTATATGGTAATGATATGCAATCTCCAAATTAATATTTAGTTCTAACGCCATGCCAAAACTCATAATCATACTATGAAATAATTTGTAAGTAGAGTCTGAATGGACTTAAGCATGTTGACAAAGGGAAATTACTTCACTAATTTAGACATTTGAAACTGACAGGGACATTTCTTGCTAACCTTGCTTTGTATATTTCCAACTGCATTGATCTTCTTTGAAATTTGCAACTGATGGACATATCCTTTTGAGTATAATTTCCAATATCAAATTTTGTTAATGTACATGGAATCCATTTTGAATTTAAAGCATCGTGTCATGCAGTAAAATATATACTCTCTAGGCTTTTCAATAATGGAGGAGATTTTCATTACAATCAATCCAATTTTTGACATTGACAAACAACTCACTTCTCTTTTGTGTGAAATTTTCTATTAGACATTCTAATAAGTGTGTCTTTTTAGGCTTAGTTGAATTTTTATCATCTATGTTACCCATTTCCATGCTAAAATCTTGGATCATTTCCAAGTCCGTTACACTACCACTACTTACTCTAAAAGGAGATTTCTTCAGTAAGAAAGTGGCATGTCTTGAAATTACAATTTCTTTCTTGGTGCAATGGAATACACATTCAAAATATTTTATGAACCGCTGATATACTTATATACAAATTGAGCTTTAATTTCAAATAACTTATGTTCATAAGGTAGGTCGGACAACCATATGTCAGATAGAGTTAAGGGTATGCCCTAGAGGCAATTATGTAATTTGTTATATATTTTTAACTCTATGACGAATCTTGTTCAAAATAAATGGTGTTTTTTATTCTATTTTATACCTATTACAGTATATAAATAATTAAGGAATTAATTCAAAGAAAATAGGTGTAAAATATTCAAATGATATGTTATATGATAGTAATTACAAACTGTTGTAATCGCGAAAATTTTATCATGTTGAAAATAACATATGGTTTTGAATATTCTTAGTCATAATGTTTTAAGAAAGGATATTGATTCATCCATTGAGACTAGAGTACATAATATTCTCTAAATGTTGTGCAGTATATTTCTCATGGTTGCTTGAGGAACCAAGTAGTTACATATTGATAGTTACTTGATAATTATGGGACGACTCACTCGAGAGTATTTTGTTGGTTAATATAACTAAGATCGAACAAACAATCTCAAAGTGAAGATGTTACACAATTCCCACAACTTCAGAATAAAATGGATAATGTAGATACTCAATTTGATTATTGTTAAACCATGGCATGTCATCCATCAAATGACTATAGTTAGGTCTGATTTGAATCATTGGAAGTGAAATAATATTCAATAAAAAATTTGTCTCCTCGGTTATATAAGGTTAGTATCACAGTCCACTGTAATAAACTTAAAATCGAAGTCTCTGGCTAGGGCGGTACTGTTAATAATAATTGTTATTGTTGAACCAAGGATTTTGGGCTTGGAATTATAAAGTTGAATGTGAACGATATTGTAGTTCTGACCAAATCTAAATTTCATATGTTTAAATGTGATATAGTTTTGACAAAGAAATTAGTGTAAATAATGGTTCTACCAGGTACCGCTTATAATAAGTAAAATTGGATTTACTAAAAAATATGCAAGTGATAAATTCAGTCAAAATGTCACATTACTAGCTAAGGTAACGTGTGAACATTAATATTTGATTTGTTCAATAATAATCGCAGACTGAATTTATACCTTTGAGTCGCATAACCGAAATTAGGGATGGCAATGGGGTGGGCTTTTTATGCCCCAGACCCGCCCTGGGTTTTTTAAACCCTGCATTAGACCCGCCTCGTAGACCTGGTGTGGGTTTGAACTTTCACCCCGTACTGGAAACCTATGCGGGTCAAGGTAGATCCGCCCCACCCCAAGACCCGGTGATACTTTGCATGTTTATTCAAAATTGTGTGTTAATATAAATGTATTTATTCATTATATTTGTAAGAGGGATTGTTACTAAATGATATAATAAATATAGATATCAATATGTTTACAATGATAAGTTAGATTATAAAAATAAGGTGCATGATCACTGTATAGAAAAACTTGTATATGTTATTATATAATTATTAGTGATGCAACTTAATACCATAAATAATATAACTTATTGAATGGAACATTAGATTATCCATGTTATAACCACTTATGTATAGAAGGATTAACATATCACCGTTGTAGTAATAAAGCCTTTCCATGCGACCGTAGTAGTGCAGGTCGGGTTGGGGCGGGTTGGCTAAGCTCCAACCCAACCCTAGACCCGGAGCTCCTTTGACCGGGTCATGAGTCTACTCGCCCCGATGGACCAATGGGTCGGGTCCAGATGGGTAAAAACGGGAGCGGGTCTACTAGGTTTAGACCCTAGACCCGCCCCCATTACCATCCCTAATAGAAATGACGGATGCTTTGAATAAACCACACGATTTAATTAATTAATAACCATTATGAATTTATCAAATTAATTAATATTTATGAAATATTTATTATTAAATTAAATTAAATTTGTTTGAATACCACTAATATTTGATAAAGTGTGCATATAAAACTTATAAATGTGCGTATCGATATACAATGTCTGTAGACTATTTAAATTTGATTTAAATATAATAAATACTAAGTGAGTTTTTGTGTAAATTAAATTAACTAATCCTTATGAAATATTAATTATTAAATTTTATATGATTTTTTAATACCACTAGTATTTAATAAAGTGCATATATAAAAGTTACATACATGCATATCGATATAAGATATCGACGGATTAAAATTAAAATTAATTAATTACTAAATGGTTTTTGGACATTTTTAAGAGCCTATTTGGCACCATTCTTGGCTCATAATTGTAGAACTAGGGGAGAAATTAATTGAGATCTAATAAAGAATAAAGAGAGAAGGTTTTAAGGAAGGAATTGGAAAGGTTTCAATTGTTCCTCTACAACAAATCTCTCTTCATCTCTTTCATGCATTCTTCTAGATGATTATTTTTCCTCTCTTTTCCACTCCGCTAGGACAAAATTTCCATGGCTTCCATGACATAAAAATTCCCAAAACAAATTCAAACTAGAATAAAAATATTCAAGGCGGGATTTACCTTTAGATCCTTACAAAAGCTTGAGATTGATTCTAGCAAATCAGAGTTTTATTCTTCATTCAAGGTGAAAATCTTTAGCTTCATATTTATGTGATTTCTAATTTCATCTAATTATATATTCACCACATTAATAAAGTTTAAACTCTATACTTGCTTCATCTAGATCTGAAGTTGACGCTATGATTTAAACAACTAATTGGATGACATGGCTTAATTCAAATTTTTTTTAAAAAATTGAAAATGTTTATATGTGTAAAATTATAATTTTATCTAAAAATATGATTCTAAATATACATAATGTTTCAAAGGTAATCTATATGTTATTTAATCATGGAATATAAGATTTGAAATATAGATATGTAACCAAAACATAGTTCTCAAATCAAACCGCAAGAACAATAATATTAGTCCAAAACTTATCTGTATGTTCTGATCTTAGTATTTCTTTGGATTGTTTTGCTTTAGGTTGGATTAATTTTGAGAGATAAATTTAAATATCTTATATACCCACATTATTTTTTTCTTTTCTGAAAATGGGTTCCTTTTATTGCATTTAACATAACAGAAAATTACAAAGTACTGCACAAACAGCAGCTCAAGCAATAACAAGGCTATATAATCTACTTAAACTACATAAATACATCTGAGTAAAACGAGTAAATAGTTCCCTCCTTATATCAACTCTAATCTTAATTTCTCCACACATCAGCGAATGTTATCACAACAAGCCTAACCCTCAAAGCTTCAACCCACTAAAGAATGTAAACATGTTTTGTATGCCCTATAATTGTAATATTCCACATATAGTGGACATAGCATCAATGAAACTATCTTGAACATGTGTGGGACTGCTTTAAGTAATTCCTCCTTAAATCTATTTGTAACAACTCGCACCCCATTGGGCTTGAATTTTCGCTGAATCAAAAACCCAAATCCATCAAAGTATCGATCATTGTTTTGCTACCCTACAAGTAAACAAATAAATGTATATCAGAGCAATACCGATACAACTCACAATAGAATAGTAAAGTGTACTAAAATATATAGTTACCAACAAAGTTGACACTTCCAATATTGTAATGACCCATAATTTTTAAGTCTTCCAATTTGAATTTAAATATAATAAAATCTAGTTTAAAATAATTGCTTGGTTTTTAATGGCATATTTTTAATTTAATTTATAGGATTTTTTTCATAATTTTTAATTGGAAAATAACTAAATTCTCATTTGATGCATATTACAGTAAACGTCGGTATTTTTGAAACTTTACACAATTAGTTGACAGCGTATTTATTGTTGTTTTATGATCGTGTCATATTATTATGCATGACCGTATTTTAATTTCTATCGTCCATGGCTTGTACGCGAATGTGATATTGTGTGGCGGTATACCGCAAAACTTTCTAACATTCAAAATTTAAAATAAACACAATATATGTAACACCCATAATTTTAATTAATATTAGATTTAATTGGATAAATAAATAGAACAATGTGATGTGTGGTAAGATAAGAAGGATGAGATTTGATAAATCACAAAGTCGAGCCTTAACTAATTAATTGTTATGATTGATTTATAACTTAAAACATAAAAGAATGTATGAAAGGGACAAAATAGAAATATCTTTCATCCCTTAAACCCTTTCCCCTCCCATATCATTCTTATTTGGATAATATCAAAATAATCAAAAGGAACTTAGCCCGGCCATTAAACAACAGAGAAGCGGAAGAAAAAGCTTAAATATTCAAGAACAAAAGCTAAGGAAACCAAATCAATCTTCAAATCTCAATTCTCATTATCAAATCAAGATGAATAATAATAAACCATCTCGTTTTTATGTTCAAATCTAGATGGATTTTGATTCATGATGATGTTATGATGTGTCATATTTGATTTTATCAATGTTTGGATAGAATAACGATTTATTGGAACTTTTATGAAATTATTTGTAATAGGTTAAGGAAAAAACCTAAGTTTTTGGTCTTCAAATGATTTGATTTTCTAATATGAAGTGTAAAATATAATTTTGAAGATGGATTTTAAATTTTATAATTTTTCGAATTAATAGGAAAATTTTATGAATTTCCTAAAGAAAAAAGGCATTTTTTGGGTTTTAATTATTAAAAATAATGAATTAATGATTTTGGTCCCAAAAAAATTTATGTTAAAGAATGTATTAATTCTAATTTTGTTGAATTTAGGGATTTTTCCTAAAGGATTATGATTTTGTACGAATTTATTAAGCTATAAAAGCTTATAAATAAGCGTTAAATAATTGAAAAAATTTAAAGGTGTAAAAATTATTTTTGAGAAAAGAAAATGGAGTTGTAGCTGATTTCTGAAAAGAAATTGGCAATATATGCTTTTAACCAATAGAAAATTTACAAAGAATAAGAGTTAGTGATAAGAGATTTTTTTTAATGTAGAAATAAACCGTTTTTAAGGTAATTACAGTATTGCCACGCCACCTATATCAACGCCGATGACCTGATAATGCCGCAGCTATAAGTGACAACATCGATATGGAGGGAAGTATATGATAACTACAGAAGTAGTTATGGAATGTTTCAACCCATGTTGAAGTGATTAGGTTCAACACCCTATTAATGTCGGCTTGGCAATCTCATAATATACCTGGGCAATGCCGACCGCCCTTATTTCTTGTTTTGACAACATATAAAATTGATGTTGCTATTAATCTACGGCGCTAATGCCGCTATCTTTTTCGGTGTCACTATGATGCACATATCAATTGTTTTAATAACTATAGTTTTAAGGTGGTGATGTCGCCGACCTTATTTCTTACTTGATTGTTTTACGGCAAATGATGCCGCTATACTATGGTTTTGGCATTCCTTTATAGGACATAGTAGCCATTATTTTTAAAATACCCAATATCCATGGTTTAGGATATTAATGCTTCACGTTATCAATGTCTGCTTCAATATATTTTCATATATAAAAGGTTATATTTAATAGGTTCGACAACCTATAAGTTTCTATGTAACAACGACATAAATTTTGACATTATAGCCTTAAGTTTTATAAAATCAAAATTGTTTTTAGAGCTTTGATATGGAGGGATGCGACGTCCTATACTGGCCATAATAATGCCGCAAGTTTTCAATGGTGAATATATTCTAAAGATTTGCGTTATGCCCTATGTAGAAGAGATATGATATCCTCATATTATTTCCAAATATATACATGGTGGTATTAAAATTACATATTGTTTTAAATATTCCTAGTCAAGATGTCTCCAGAAAGCATATCGATTCATCCATTGAGACTAGAGCCAGTTATGATCTCCAAATGTTGGGTAATGTTTTTCTTAAGGCTACTGGATGCATCAAGGAGTTACGTACTGATGGTTATTGGATAACTATGAAATGACCCACTCTAGATTTCTCTGTTGGTTAATATAACAAAGGTCAAACAGACAATCTCAAAGTGAAGATGTTACACAATTCCCTCGTTTTGGGAAGACCTTAAAACTTCAATTGGACACTCCACTTGAATTAAGTTTAATTGTGGCATGGCGTCCGTCAAATGACTAGTTGGATCTGAGTTGAAGCATTGGAAGTGAAACACTATTTAATAGGTAATTCATCTCCCCAGTTATATGGGATCAGTATCATTAATTAATATTTTAACTTTATGTTACCTTTTGTGAACTATGATATTTATAGTTCATATTATGATTTAAAATTATTTTGAACTATTTATTTACAAATTTTATAATTTTAATTCAGATCAATTTCATTTTATTTATTGATAACTTCTATAAATTTAAATCTAAACAATTTAAATTTATTGAACATAAATTTAAAAACAATTTTAAATCTTATCCATAACCTTTGTAAATTTTAATTAGTTTATAAAAAATTTAAATTGGTTATTATAGCTTTTATGAATATAATTTAAAATAATTTTAAGTTTATGAATGACCTTTATAAATTTTATTTTTATTAAAATAATTTATTTATAACTTTTATGAATTCAAATTTAAAACAGTTCTAAATTTATTATAACCCTTCAAAATTTCAGTTACTTTTAAGCCAATTTTTAATTAAATTAAACATATTATTCAAAAACACGGTGTAGGCTCTGGTGCCATTATTGGATTACGTGCATTGAGCAGTGGGGTAAATGAGCTAAATAAAAAAAATTAAATTCAATATATACTGGATCATTAACTTGTCTTATCATGAATAATTTTATAACATTAAATCATATATAATATTGTACTCATATAAGAGAGTATATTGTTTAAAATTTTAATTTAAAGTGATGTATTTAAATAAGCATGCACTGTCAATTACATAGCATTTATTCTGATATAATATTTAACAAAGAATATTTTTATCAATTTTTTATAATATTTAGTTAAATATAATATTTCACAGATTAGTGTGTGTGTATGTGTGTGTGTGTATGCAAATATGTAACAACCCTGTATTTTCTGATTATTGTAATTGTATATTTTAATTATTTTAATTTAAATTCCTAATTTAAAAACTTTATTTTATTTATTAAAATGAATATGTTAATTGAAATATAAATGTTGATTTTGATGTGGATTAGAATTTCAAACATGCATAAATTGAATATTTTCCAAAAAAGTGAATTTTGGTCAAAATGGTCAAACTTTGACTTTCAAATTTAAAATTTGAAAGTTTGAAAATTTGAATTTATCTTTTATTATGAAAGTAAATAAAATTTTAAGAACACTGCTTTTCATCTTGTTGAAATCTGATTTATAATGTGAAAGTTATGCCTTTTTAACTATTGTGTGAAATTTGCTCTATTTAACAAAATTGTTTATTTTAAATTATATAAACAATATTTTATTTGGTCATGTAATTTTCTAATTCATGTTTATATGGGTAAATAACATGTATTGTATATATTTTGATTTTAAAACATTTTTGAAAGTGTAATTGACATTTTTCAATGTCAGTTGTATTCTGTTTATAATTTTTAATTTCTAGTTTCAATTAATTAAAAAATTCTTTATTTATTTTTCTATTTTCTTAAGATTTTCATTTTTATTTCATTTCGACTTTATTTTTTCCTCATTTATTTTATTTATTTGACATTTATTTGTTTTAAAGTGAAATAGAAATTTGTTTAGAGCCAATGGTATTTTATTTGTAATTTTCATGTCCTGTTTCCAATTTTTAAACAATTTCTTTAATTATTTTTCTATTTTCTCTAAATTTAATTATTTATTTCACTTTTAATATGTTTAGGAAATTATTTTATTTCAAAATTTTTCTTTAGAATATTTTTAAAATGAAGTAGATATTTTTCCAAAGCCAATGATGATTTAATTGTAATTTTTGAACCCTGTTTTGAAATTTTAAGCAATTTCTTTAATTCTTTTTCCATTTTCTTTAAAATTTATTATATATTTTTATTTTATATTTACTTTATTTCAGTTTTAAAGTCAAATTACTAAAATTTTAATTAGTTTATTTGAATAAAAGAAAATAGAAAACAAAGAGTCAAAAACCTTTTCATTTTCTAGTCTTTTCATCTCCTTCTCTTTTCATTTTCCTTGCCTTTTCATTTTTCCTTGATAGCCGTACATTTCCCATTGCCTTTCACGTGAAAATACTTCTTATCCTCCTCAACTCACGGCTATTTCTCATTTGAGAAAAAAAATTCCAAGTTAATGGCTTCTTTTTATTCTTTTCTACCTTTCTTCCTTGAATTTGCCTTGTTTTCTGCTTAAATTTGCCTTGACTTCACATATGATTCTCGGCCCATCACCTCCACCATCAGCTCCACCATCTCCTCCACCATATACAGCAGCAAACATCTCCTCCTCCTCTGACCATGACAAGCCATGCCATCCAATTGAAGCCATCTCCACAAAACTTTGCTTATAACTCCAAATATTGCCTAGCCGAGCCTTGTATTCACATTTCCTTCATGTTTAGCCTTGGCCACCACCTCTAACACCACCACCACTTGCTGCCATGACCTATAGCCATCATCATCATCTCTGACCTGACCTGAAGATGCACCAGGCCGAGCCCATAGGACCATAGGCCGAGCCTATGTACACCAAAACCTTCCATTCCTTGACCCAAACCCCTTGCCTCCTTTAATTTCCACTTGTTTTGCCTTTACCTTCCACTTTCATGCCCTAAGCCTTGTCTCTAGGCCATGGCCGAGCCATGTTGACACCTAGGCTGAGCCTAGTGTGGTAGATGAAGCCCAATTGATCATGTGACAGGCTTATGCTGTCGTGTGCAAGTCTTTTGCTTCTAAGGTTTGGTCATCTCTCTTGTTTTGCAACTGTTTTGCAAACTAAAGTTGTTGATTATATTTGTATGTCGATATCTATATTTGTGCTTATGTATGTTATATTTTGTGTTGTTTACAAGGGTCTCCATCCATTCAAATCAAATCGTGCTTGTCGTGCCTTTGGAATCGCTCTTGTGTGTGTTGTTTGTCTCTAGCTTTGATAAAGGTGAGTCTTTCTCACTCTGACATTTATACTTATGCAATAGTGAATTGATGACAAGTGTTTAGTAATATAAAATGCTTATGCAAGTTAATGACAATCATATGATATGCTATGCCATGTTATCACCATGTTAAAACTGTTAATTATCACCTGACATCTGATATATGACATTATATTGCGACATTGACATTGTTTATATTGTTTATGCATATGATCACACTGCAAGTTCCCTGTTAGAATAGAATCACTATGGGTTGAAATGATACATACCCGAACAGACTTTAGAATAGGAAAAAAATCGTTATGGGCTGAAATGATAGGCCTGAGCGATTTTTTTTGTATTTTATTTGACTTGGGATTGCGGGTTTGAAATGATAGAACCCGGGTTTTCTTTGTAAACTGCGGATTGAAATGATATATATCCGTATCACTTGACCTAGGTTAAAAAATTATATACAGACCCCGTGGCATATTTTTAAATTATTTTTATTAAAATATGTATTTTTAAAAGTACGAAATTTTGATTTAAAAATATATATTTTATGGTTTTAAGAAAATTAAATATTAAGTCTTGAAATTGTGAATTTGAGTACGTAAATTTGAAGTAACTGAGATTTTAGACTTTAAATTTTATTTTAAAATGTAAATAAATAATGGAAATTAAATTTAAAGTTTTGAAATTGTATTTGAAGTAAAATTTTAAGTTTTATTTAATTTATATGTTAATAAACAGTGAATTTTGACTTAATAAATGAATGGAGTTTTTAAATTGAATATTTGATCTAAAAATTTTGTTGTGTTAAATCATATGTTAAAATGATTTTAAATGTGAAATTTTGAAGTATAGAAATATGATTTTTAAGTTATAATAAAAATTTGGAGTTTTATTATTATTTTTGAAAAGCTAAAATGAAATCTGGAATTTTATAGCATTTTCAAAATGTTGTAGTCTTTTGACAGCATTTTTAAATGTTATTGTTTTGAATCTAACAATGTTTGAAATAACTAAATATCTATGACGACATTTTATAAATGCCGTTATTGTTGAACTAAACCATTTTTGGAAGCTATAAGCTACGATAGCACTTTATAAATGATGTCGTTGCTATAATTTGACAATGTTTGAAATGTTATAGATTTTAACATTGTTTGAGTTATATTTTAAAGTGTTAAATGATTTAACTTTTGGAAATTGATTAATTGTGAAATTCAAGAATTTTTGAATATATTTTAATATTTAAATTTGAATTTTTAAGGAATTTAAATTTGAATTTGAATTTAAATAAGGTTTACTTGGTTATGTGTTAAATGGAATGAAATGTAATGAGATAAATGAATTTTTAAATGGAATTTTTAATGTATTTTGTAATGATACTTGAAATAACAAATGAATGACTTATTTGATTTAAAAATGATATTTAAATTTGAGTATTTGAATTTGAATTCAAATTCGATAATAAGGTTTGGAAATGATTTGATCTTTATTTTGATAAAGAATATGAATTGGAATGATATGTACTTTTGATAAATGAATATTTGAAGTTTATATTGGTACGAAAGGATATTTAGTTTAATTGTAAATTGAGTTTATTTAAATAATATTGGATTTATGAAATGAATATTTCAAAACTAAGTAATAATGAAACTAGATTTGAGATATATGAAATTATAAAATTTAGTTTTTGAAATGCGGGATATTAAAGCTTTGAAATATATTAAAAATTGAATAGTTTAATTTGTGGATCAAATCTACATTTGAAATTGATATGATTTTAAATGGTTATTGGGAAATTTAATTGAAACTGATGGTTTGAATTGAATTAAGTTGGAAATTGAAAATTTGGGATTAATTGAATGAATTGTAAAATGTAAAGAATTGAATGAATATCCCATGATTTCAAATGTATGATTTTGAAATGTTATGATTTTCAAAGTTTAATTGTTTCAAGTATATTTTGGTTTCGAAAGAGTTATACTTTGAAAATATTATGATTTTGAAATGAATATATGTTTGAAATGTTTTTGGTTTCGGAGTATAAACTATTTTGATTGAATAAATAGTTTTGAAATAAAAATGGTTTTGGTTTCGAAGTATAAACTATTTTGAAAGAAATATAGTTGCTGAAATGATTTTATCTTTTTTGAAGTACAAACTATTTTGAAATGGCCAGGCGTTATAATAACGTTTGGTTGTTAAAGAGACCGGGATCGGAAGTTGTCATACTCTCTGCCAACTCCGAAAACCACGTTAACAACTGTGTACGCGGTGGAGATTCCAGAATGAAGTAGGATGGTGGCGACGTTCTTGAGGTATATTACGTGGACCCAACTCCTGTGAGTTGGCATAAGGTGGCTAAAACAGGAGCGATCTCGGGCCAAGTGAGGTCATTCCTCCGATCGTACACACTCCTTCGATACTATACTCTTACTGGTGATTGATTAGATGGCCATCCTCCGATTCTGATATGGGAGTGTGTTCCGAGGTGGGCGTATGTGGCTGCTGCGTTACCACCAGCCCGTGTGCGTAATTGGTATATCTACCCTGGCATTGCCTTGTGTGCCGTGTCACCTACCATACCGAGCCTTTACTACGAGTTTGTTTTTCTCCCGTAGCCCATGTGGTATCCTCTGACAGTCACCCGGATTGGAGATGGCATGATATTGGATGGACTACTGGGACTATTATGTGTGAAGGGTGATATGGGTAGCCCGGAACGCTATTTAAAAGTATGTTTATTTTACTGTAGACATTATTATAATAGCGCAATATTACTACATAGTAAATAGTTTAACGGATCCTTAAAGGATGGGCGATCCCAAGCATTCTTTAAGTTACTGATGCATTTTTGTTACTGTTCACTTGAGTTGATTTACAGTTCATAAGTATTTATGTCCTGACTCGAGTGTTTTGTGTTTTGCTTTATGCTCGAGTGAGATTGAGTGAGTTAGCATTCAAGATTCACCTTTGGAGTTGGAGCTTTCCTTGAAGATCCAGCCATCTATTTTGCTTTCTGTATCCAGTGATTTTAGTGATGTATTCTGATTTGTACCTGATGTATCTTGTTACTCTTCTGTTGTATCTTGTTTAACTCTGATGTATCTTATTTTTATATAGTAGCTTCATGAACTACTATCTCTTTTATTTCCGCTGCATTATTATATACTCTGTGTCTGTGATTATGTATTTACTGTATATTCTGAAATTTGCCAAATTTTATTTACAACGCGGTATTTTGAGCAATTCAAGTCCTACATGTGCGGATGCGAATGGTTGAAAATATCGGGTTGTTACAGTTGGTATCAGAGCCAGGTTAGCTCTAGGCAAAACTCAGTATATAGGGTAAATGTATTTATAGATCCTCTTTCATTCGAGTTTAAATCTCTTCCTTTTTGACTCGATTCCTTTGAATTTTGGAACATTCCCTGTGGTTCCAAAATCCATTCGTGTCCCTCACTATTTATCTTCTTTCGTTTCTGGAGTATCCCATAACTCCACTTCAAAAGATCTTCATAATGAGTCGGCGGTCTCGCCAACCTCAAATTTATTTGTAAAGAGGGAAAACTCCTTTACAACAGCATCGATTCACCAGAGATTCTATATCCTCGGTTTAGATGCTAGTATCTCTTATAATTTTGAACTCTACATCTTGAGATCGAATGTTGATTTACCCAAGAAATCCACATCGGTCTTATTCTTTAAGTCACGGTTGACCCGGTTAAGGTTGCCTGCGATTTATATAAGCTTATCCATCTTTCTATTCTGTTATTTAATTATCTCATCTTTGTTTCCAACTTATCTTCAAATCATTCTTGAAGTGCAATTTTAAACTAATATTTAAAATGTTTAACATATTGTGTTTTTGAGTTGTTGATGTTGATTTGGGTTTCTGATCGATTCGTCCGATCAACGCCATCGATAAGATTTCCAAAACACTTGAACAGAACAAACTGACACAATATGTTTTTTTTAAAATTTAGTAATGAAATAAATTTTGTAACTATATTATAAATCTTTTCTGAATTTTATCGAACGGTTATTAAGAAATAATATTTGGTTTTATATATCATTATCTCTTGTTTCATTTACAAATAAGTGAACTATAAACATGGTTATAAATTTATTTGGAAATTTAAAATGAATTTAAACAAGAATTTGGGAATTTAATTTCCAATGGTTCCAAACCTTGTGTTTAAAGTTTTAAAGAATGTACTATTTAATGTATTTTTGAATAGAAATTTGTTTCCAAAGAATTTGAAAATTTAAAATTAGTGCTCTTCTCTATGTCGCTGGAAAATAACTTCGATGATGACTGCAGCATCATCGACATTCATTTTTGAGTTTCAAGTGAAGAGACCATTCTGTAGTCTTGCTACAGTTTTGTTTTAGGGAATTTAATTGATCTGAATTTCTAAAATAAGACTGGATTTATAACATATGCTGATATATGATTTAAATTTGAATGGATATTTATATATATATATATATATATAGTATATGTGCATTTAGTTATCTCTAAATAGTTTGGAATTTATTGGAAATTTAGTTCCTAAATTTTATCTTGAAGGATAATTTTAAGTATAATTTCAAGATTTGGATAAATATTCAAGTTTGAAATGATTGAATTGGAATGTATCATACATAATTTCATTCCAATATAACTTACCAAAATTTTCAGAAATTGAATATGTAATTGGATAATATACAAAAAAAAAAGATTTTATAAATAAAATTTGAGTGGTTATAATAAATGTTATACACTTAAATTTTAGTTATAAAATGATTAACAGTGGTAAATAAAGAAAAGGGTAATGAAATAATTTACAATATAAAATGATGTTAAAGAAACTGAGAATAAATTAAAGCAGTTATAATTAGTATAAATATATTTAACATGGGTGATAAGATATATTGAGAGAAATAAACTTAATTTTAATTAGAAATGAAGAAGAATTGAATTTTATTTGGTACATTTTGAGTATAATAAAATATTTTCAAATACATGATTTTAGGGATTTGTCAATTTAAGATAATTGGATGATTAGATAATGAAATTAGAGATAGTTTAGATTTATTTAACTTATGTAAGATTTATTATCAATTTAAGTTGAAATTTTCGTGGTTTCAAATTTATTATCTTATTTTGTTTTCAAACTATCTTTTGGTTATCCTTATTTCCCTTATCTTGCAACAGAATGTGAAGGCTATTGCTTATACTAGTCTGTTTAGAAATTTTTCTATAATCTTTGGTACTCATCTTTGAATTTAAGCACTGCTTGCCATCCACAGACCGTCGGTCAAACGGGAAGGGTGAATCAGATTCTAAAAGATTTTTTTCATGCTTGTGTTCTTGATTCTGGAAGATCTTGGAAAGATCATCTCCACATTGTTAAACTTACCTATAGCAACAATTATCAGGTATAATTTTAATCTTCTTGTCATCTTGTCTTAATACTATTTCATTCTATCTTTTTCTGTGCTTTCCCGTACCTCATTCCTTTTCGGGGACGAAAAGTTTTGAGTGGGGGAGAGTGTAACAACCCTGTATTTTCTGATTATTGTAATTGTATATTTTAATTATTTTAATTTAAATTCCTAATTTAAAAACTTTATTTTATTTATTAAAATGAATATATTTTGTTAATTGAAATATAAATGTTGATTTTGATGTGGATTAGAATTTCAAACATGCATAAATTGAATATTTTCCAAAAAAGTGAATTTTGGTCAAAATGGTCAAACTTTGACTTTTAAATTTAAAATTTGAAAGTTTGAAAATTTGAATTTTATCTTTTATTATGAAAGTAAATAAAATTTTAAGAACACTGCTTTTCATCTCGTTGAAATCTGATTTATAATGTGAAAGTTATGCCTTTTTAACTATTGTGTGAAATTTGCTGTACTTAGCAATATTGTTTATTCTAAATTATATAAACAATATTTTATTTGGTCATGTAATGTTGTAATTCATGTTTATATGGGTAAATAACATGTATTGTATATAATTTGGTTTTAAAACATTTTTGAAAGTGTAATTGACATTTTCCAATGTCAGTTGTATTCTGTTTATAATTTTTAATTTCTAGTTTCAATTAATTAAAAAATTCTTTATTTATTTTTATATTTTCTTAATATTTTCATTTTTATTTCATTTCGACTTTATTTTTTCCTCATTTATTTTATTTATTTGACATTTATTTGTTTTAAAGTGAAATAGAAATTTGTCTAGAGCCAATGGTATTTTATTTGTAATTTTCATGTCCTGTTTCCAATTTTTAAACAATTTCTTTAATTATTTTTCTATTTTCTCTAAACTTAATTATTTATTTCACTTTTAATATTTTTAGGAAATTATTTTATTTTAAAATTTTGCTTTAGAATATTTTTAAAATAAAGTAGATATTTTTCCAAAGCCAATGATGATTTAATTGTAATTTTTGAACCCTGTTTTGAAATTTTAAGCAATTTCTTTAATTCTTTTTCCATTTTCTTTAAAATTTATTATTTATTTTTATTTTATATTACTTTATTTCAGTTTTAAAGTCAAATTACTGAAATTTTAATTAGTTTATTTGAATAAAAGAAAATAGAAAACAAAGAGTCAAAAACCTTTTCATTTTCTAGTCTTTTCATATCCTTGTCTTTTCATTTTCCTTGCCTTTTCATTTTTCCTTGATAGCCGTACATTTCCCATTGCCTTTCACGTGAAAATACTTCTTATCCTCCTCAAATCACGGCTATTTCTCATTTGAGAAGAAAAATTCCAAGTTAATGGCTTCTCTTTATTCTTTTCTACCTTTCTTCCTTGAATTTGCCTTGTTTTCTGCGTAAATTTGCCTTGACTTCACATATGATTCTCGACCTATCAGCTCCACCATCTCCTCCACCATCTACAGCAGCAAACATCTCCTCCTCCTCTGACCATGACAAGCCATGCCATCCAATTGAAGCCATCTCCACAAAACTTTGCTTATAACTCCAAATATTGCCTAGCCGAGCCTTGTATTCCCATTTCCTTCATGTTTAGCCTTGGCCACCACCTCTAACACCACCACCACTTGCTGCCATGACCTATAGCCATCATCATCATCTCTGATGTGACCTGAAGATGCACCAGGCCGAGCCCATAGGACCATAGGCCGAGCCTATGTACACCAAAACCTTCCATTCCTTGACCCAAACCCCTTGCCTCCTTTAATTTCCACTTGTTTTGCCTTTACCTTCCACTTTCATGCCCTAAGCCTTGTCTCTAGGCCATGGCCGAGCCATGTTGACACCTAGGCTGAGCCTAGTGTGGTGAGATGAAGCCCATTTGATCATGTGACAGGCTTATGTTGTCGTGTGCAAGTCTTTTGCTTCTAAGGTTTGGTCATCTCTCTTGTTTTGCAACTGTTTTGCAAACTAAAGTTGTTGATTATATTTGTATGTCGATATCTATATTTGTGCTTATGTATGTTATATTTTGTGTTATTTACAAGGGTCTCCATCCATTCAAATCAAATCGTGATTTTCGTGCCTTTGGAATCGCTCTTGTGTGTGTTGTTTGTCTCTAGCTTTGATAAAGGTGAGTCTTTCTCACTCTGACATTTATACTTATGCAATAGCGAATTGATGACAAGTGTTTAGTAATATAAAATGCTTAGGCAAGTTAATGACAATCATATGATATGCTATGCCATGTTATTACCATGTTAAAACTGTTAATTATCACCTGACATCTGATATATGACATTATATTGCGACATTGACATTGTTTATATTGTTTATGCATATGATCACACTGCAAGTTCCCTGTTAGAATAGAATCACTATGGGTTGAAATGATACATACCCGAACGGACTTTAGAATAGGAAAAAATCATTATGGGCTGAATGATAGGCCTGAGCGATTTTTATTGTATTTTATTTGACTTGGGATTGCGGGTTTGAAATGATAGAACCCGGGTTTTCTTTGTAAACTGCGGATTGAAATGATATATATGCGTATCACTTGACCTAGGTTAGAAAATTATATACAGACCCCGTGGTATATTTTTAAATGATTTTTATTAAAATATGTATTTTTAAAAGTATGAAATTTTGATTTAAAAATATATATTCTATGGTTTTAAGAAAATTAAATATTAAGTCTTGAAATTGTGAATTTGAGTACGTAAATTTGAAGTAATTGAGATTTTAGACTTTAAATTTTATTTTAAAATGTAAATAAATAATGGAAATTAAATTTAAAGTTTTGAAATTGTATTTGAAGTAAAATTTTAAGTTTTATTTAATTTATATGTTAATAAACAGTGAATTTTGACTTAATAAATGAATGGAGTTTTTAAATTGAATATTTGATCTAAAAATTTTGTTGTGTTAAATCATATGTTAAAATGATTTTAAATGTGAAATTTTGAAGTCTAGAAATATGATTTTTAAGTTATAATTAAAATTTGGAGTTTTATTATTATTTTTGAAAAGCTGAAATGAAATCTGGAATTTTATAGCATTTTCAAAATGTTGTAGTCTTTTGACAGCATTTTTAAATGCTATTGTTTTGAATCTAACAATGTTTGAAATAACTAAATATCTATCACGATATTTTATAAATGCCGTTATTGTTGAACTAAACCATTTTTGGAAGCTATAAGCTACGATAGCACTTTATAAATGATGTCGTTGCTATAATTTGACAATGTTTGAAATGTTATAGATTTTAACACTGTTTGAGTTATATTTTAAAGTGTTAAATGATTTAACTTTTGGCAATTGATTAATTGCTAAATTTAAGAAGTTTTGAATATATTTTAATATTTAAATTTGATTTTTTAAGGAATTTAAATTTGAATTTGAATTTAAATAAGGTTTACTTGGTTATGTGTTAAATGGAATGAAATGTAATGAGATAAATGAATTTTTGAATGGAATTTTTAATGTATTTTGTAATGATACTTGAAATAACAAATGAATGACTTATTTGATTTAAAAATGATATTTAAATTTGAGTATTTGAATTTGAATTCAAATAATGATTTGATAATAAGGTTTGGAAATGATTTGATCTTTATTTTGATAAAGAATATGAATTGGAATGATATGTACTTTTGATAAATGAATATTTGAAGTTTATATTGGTATGAAAGGATATTTAGTTTAATTGTAAATTGAGTTTATTTAAATAATATTGGATTTATGAAATGAATATTTCAAAACTAAGTAATAATGAAACTAGATTTGAGATATATGAAATTATAAAATTTAGTTTTTGAAATGCGGGATATTAAAGATTTGAAATATATTAAAAATTGAATAGTTTAATTTGTGGATCAAATCTATATTTGAAATTGATATGATTTGAAATGGTTATCAGGAAATTTAATTGAAACTGATGGTTTGAATTGAATTAAGTTGGAAATTGAAAATTTGGGATTAATTGAATGAATTGTAAAATGTAAAGAATTGAATGAATATCCCATGATTTCAAATGTATGATTTTGAAATGTTATGATTTTCAAAGTGTAATTGTTTCAAGTATATTTTGGTTTCGAAAGAGTTATACTTTGAAAATATTATGATTTTGAAATGAATATATGTTTGAAATGTTTTTGGTTTCGAAGTATAAATTATTTTGATTGAATAAATAGTTTTGAAATAAAAATGGTTTTGGTTTCGAAGTATAAACTATTTTGAAAGAAATATAATTTGAAATGAAATGATTTGATCTTTTTTGAAGTATAAACTATTTTGAAATGACCACGGCGTTATAATAACGTTTGGTTATTAAAGAGACCGGGATCGGAAGTTGTCATACTCTCTGCCAACTCCGAAAACCACTTTAACAACCGTGTACGCGGTGGAGATTCCAGAATGAAGTAGGATGGTGGCGACATTCTTGAGGTATATTACGTGGACCCAACTCCCGTGAGTTGGCATAAGGTGGCTAAAACAGGAGTGATCTCGGGCCAAGTGAGGTCATTACTCCGATCGGACACATTCCTTCGATACTATACTCTTACTGTTGATTAGATGGCCATCCTCCGATTTTGATATGGGAGTGTATTCCGAGGTGGGCGTATGTGGCTGCTGCGTACCACCAGCCCGTGTGCGTAATTGGTATATCTACCCTGGCAATGCCCTGTGTGCCGTGTCACCTAC
Organism: Allium cepa; assembly: GCA_030765085.1. NCBI lineage: Eukaryota > Viridiplantae > Streptophyta > Magnoliopsida > Asparagales > Amaryllidaceae > Allium > Allium cepa. The sequence continues at coordinate 763,544,614 of CM060941.1, read as the reverse complement.
CATACCGAGCCTTTACTACGAGTTTGTTTTTCTCCCGTAGCCCGTGTGGTATCCTCTGACAGTCACCCGGAGTGAAGATGGCATGATATTGGATGGACTACTGGGACTATTATGTGTGAAGGGTGATATGGGTAGCCCGGAACGCTATTTAAAAGTATGTTTATTTTACTGTAGACATTATTATAATATCGCAATATTACTACATAGTAAATAGTTTAACGGATCCTTAAAGGATGGGCGATCCCAAGCATTCTTTAAGTTACTGATGCATTTTTGTTACTGTTCACTTGAGTTGATTTACAGTTCATAAGTATTTATGTCCCGACTCGAGTGTTTTGTGTTTTGCTTTACGATCGAGTCAGATTGAGTGAGTTAGCATTCAAGATTCACCTTTGGAGTTGGAGCTTTCCTTGAAGATCCAGCCATCTATTTTGCTTTCTGTATCCAGTGATTTCAGTGATGTATTCTGATTTGTACCTGATGTATCTTGTTACTCTTCTGTTGTATCTTGTTTAACTCTGATGTATCTTATTTTTATATAGTAGCTTCATGAACTACTATCTCTTTTATTTCCGCTGCATTATTATATACTCTGTGTCTGTGATCTGTGATTATGTATTTACTGTATATTCTGAGATTTGCCAAATTTTATTTACAACGCCGTATTTTGAGCAATTCAAGTCCGACATGTGCGGATGCGAATGGTTGAAAATATCGGGTTGTTACAAAATATGTATATAATATGTTTCGATTTGAATATGAAATTTTCAAATAACAAATAATGTCCTAGTTTATTGTAATGCCTCGCCTTCCTGCACGCTTTAAATCGACGATAAACCACACACGTCGGACTTAAACCATACAGAAGGGCGGATTGTTATGGGGTAAATAAGGAAAAGCAGTGAAAGAAAAATAAATAGAATCTTTCAGCGGAATGATAAAATATAATAATCAAATAACAGTTGATGAAGATATTTTACAAAACATTTGATTATATTTATACAATACATATCAGAGTTGCACATACCAACGAATAATAATCGATGCAGCGGAATACAGTATGTAGTGGAACAATATAATCTAATAATAATAATGAAATCTTCGTCTTCGTCTTTCAGAAATAAAGTCTTCGATCCTGAAATGCTCGGACTGACCCGAGCGAATTGAAAAGACAAAACACTCGAGTCAGAACTAAAAGATCTTATGTAAGTTAAATCAACTGAAATAAATATGAGTGTAACGGCATCAGATATGTTTACGAGGTTTGACATCTCCTATCTAGTGTCTAACGTAAGTGCAGTAACTTAAGAGATGTTCGGGATTCACATCTCCTAAGGATCCGTTAAACTATTTACTATGTAGTAATATTTCGCTATTATAATAGTGTCTATAGTAAAATAAACTTACTTTTAAATAGCGTTAAGGCTTTACATTTTCCACCTTAACACATTTTATATATTCCCATAGTCTATACAATACCGTAATCTCCCCCGTACTGGACGTCGTCAGAGAGCACTCCATAGGTATGGTACAAAACAAAATCGTATAAGGCGCGTTAGGGTAGGTGACACGGCACAACTAGGCAATGCCAGGATAGATATACCAATTGTTATCTGGGCTGGTGGTAACGCATAGCCGCAGCTGCCGCCCACCTGAGCCACACCTCCAAATAAAAAAAATCAAAAGTGGCCACCGAATCAATCCAAAAGTCAAATTATAATATCAAAGGGATGTGTCCGATCAAAGGTGCTACCTCATTGGCCCGCGAATCGCTCCCGTTTTAGCCACCTTATGCCAACTCACGGGAGTCGGGTCCACGTATTTACCTCAAAGGAAACGCCACCACCATCCTACTTCATTTTGGAATCTCCACAGCGTACAAGGTTGTTAAAGTGGTTTTCGGAGTTGGCAGAGAGTATGACAACTTTCGATCCCGGTCTCTTCAACAACCAAACGTTATTATAACACCGTGGTCTGATCAAAATAGTTTATACTTTTAAAACCAGAATATAATATCCATTTCAAATCCATATAAATGCGATATCATTTCCTCTTTTTAAAAACCCAAATAAAATTTGATATCATTTTCAAATATATCCTTTTCTAAAACTATAACATTTCAGAGTTATAATATTTCGAACCCAAAACTTGAAATATAGCCTTTCAAAACATAAAACTTTGAATTTCATAACTTTGAAACATACTACACCACTTAAATGATTTAAATATTTAATTACTTTATATAGTAAAATAGCTTCTCATCTTCACAAATCAATTCCAATATGGATTTTAAATTCCTAAATAAACCAATATAATTTCCATATATTTCAAAGCTTTAATTATTCCACCATTTCAAACTTATTCTTTGATAATTTCATATATATCAATTTCAACTAATATTATTTCGATTTGAAATGTTTACTTAATAAATCAAAAATCATTTTAGTAAAACCTTTAGACTTCAAATAACTGGATATTCTTCCAATTACTTTAACTTGATAGCATTCATTTAAACAAATTTGATATTCATTTAAACCCTCTAAACAAAAATCAAGTTATAAAATCATACCTTTTAAATCTCAATTTATTTATATTTCAAATCAAATTTTTCGAGGATAATCCTTAAATCTTAAATTCAAATCATTAATTTCCAGCCTTAATTTTATTTGAGTCATTATAAACTCTATATACAATACAATTTAAATAGATACTTAACCATATTATATAAAAGAAATTCAAACTTTATTATTTAGCTTATTTTATAATTCAAACAAATTTATACATAGCTAAATCAATAATAAAATAGCATTTATATAACATCTAAAATCAATATCTGTATAACCCATATATTCCTTTACAAAACCATAAAAATTATTTCAAAAATAATTTTATATATATACCGCGGTGCCTGAATTAAATTTTCTATCCTATAGTCAAGTGATACGGATATTTATCATTTCAATCCGCAGTTTAAAAATAAAACTGCAGTTGTATATCATTTCAAACCGCAATCCCGAATCAAAATAAGTGCATAACAACTTGCAGATTATGATGATATAAATAAAACATCCATTCATCCATCATAAAAATCATACATCCATCACAATCATCGTACAAAACAATCAATCAATATTAATATATAATTGATAATATATAACAGGTAATTAACTGACAGTTATATTCAATAATAAATTAAATAACGATTTAATTTAAATAAATGCAATAACTGAGACGACGATTAAAAATATACGAAAAAGTCCTAAATAAATGCATAATCACAACAAAATTAAATTTAACAAACATAAGAAATTTTAGAAGTTGTGAGTGGGTTGAAACACTCACTTTTTGAATTTAAATTCAATTTAAATCCAAAAATTGGACAGTCTCAGAATTTGTCCAAACCAGTGCCAAAATGTTCGGAATTTCAATACGATCCTAACAAAAAAATGCATGTGAAACGTAGTTCGTATGCGAGAGATATTCGAATTAAAAGATTTGAAACCAAAATTTAAACTAAAACAGAATAATTAACGTTACTCATCTATACTGCCACGTCACTCCCTTCATTGTGAAACAGTCCACGCACAGGAAGGTCACGAATGAAACCCACTTACACCGAACCTTTGACCGGAATTTGTCGCCAGAACGGATCGCCGTTCGCTATGCCGTCGATGCCAATGTGCTCGTCGCTCCTTCCTCCACCTAACGGCACCACTCGCCCCTCCTCAAACGAGGCCGCCGCCACCACCCAATTAGGGTTTTCGAAACCTAAACCAAAAATTCCGACCACCTCCAGCGTTTTCAGGCCAACATACAACCACCAATCAACTTCCCTTGACGAGTTCTACAATACCAGATCTTGATTTCGTCGATTGAAGCCAAAATCAAAAACCCCCAAAACGACGTGTAGGTTCGCGAATTTTGATCTTTGACTGAGTTTTCAGGACGATTCGAGCATCAACTGCAAACTACGCGTAGATTTGTATCGATGAAATCTTCGATATATATTTTTTCTAAATTTTTCTGAGGAGTTTGAATTTTTGAAGTTGATTTTTGAATTGAAATTTGAATTGGATAAATTAGGGTTTACAAACATTGAGGAAGAGGAGCATAAAAGTTTCTGTATGTATAGAAATGAGGAATAGAGGCTGCTAGGGTTTATAACAGGGTATTGATAGGTAGGGTTGAAATAGAATAGATGGATCGGGTTGAATATACGCGTTAACGACAAAGTGGCCCAAAAAGCCCGTTTCGACGCCCGAATGAAATTAGGTCAACTCATATATCAAAATAGATGTTTTAAAATATTTTAAACGCAATGGAAAAAGTTTAAAGTCCAAATTCCATCGTATGAAGAAGTTATGCCAAGATCAATATTTTCAAATTGATTTCAATTGATTTCAAGGCGTTTCATGTTCGTACGATCAAACGACAAGTCCGATCGCTACGAAACTTGAAACCCTACAATAATTCACCGATACGGATCCGATGAAACTAGTTTTGTCAAAATCCGAGTCAGTGACCAAAATGGCTATTTTTATATTAATTAAATAAATTAAAAATTAATTAATAAAATCAAATTTTAAATTTCAATTCGAAAATTGACAAATCTTATCATTTTATAAATCTTAATCATTTATCCAAAATTTAAACAAGTTAGATGTCCCTTAAATGCTGATTCAATCATAACTTTCAGGGTTAAATTACAATTTTATTAAATTCAGAGATTATAAATTAAATTTTCAATAATTCCATTTAATTAAATAAATCAATGATTATTCCATTCATAAATTTCAAATAGATGAATTTAACATTGGATTCAAAATCTACTATCTTAATATTCTTAGATTTCATTTAAATCTCTAATAACGTAATATTTAGATGTTTAATTTCATTTATTTTCAATTAAACCTATTATCATACATTAAACTTCAGTATGCTGACAAAACTTTATTTTTACATTCTTTTCATTCAACCAAATGTCATTTTATAAATAAAAATTAACAGTGTTCCCGATTATTACTTAAATTTACGTTAACAAATGTTAAATTTTTTTTATTACAAATTAATTACCAAAGTTTATTTAACCCATTAAATAAACAAGCAACCTATATAAATTGCAACATATGCTTTTAATTGCATTTGAGTTTGTTACTTATCAATCCAGATTATAATCCCATATATAACGCTAATTTTATTTCATTACATTAATATACGCCTATTTACATCTTAATTTGAATAAATATTATGTTTCTAAATGTGTACTTCTATACATTAATTCATCAATTTACATACTTTGAACTTGTTTCCCAACTCACCAATTGCTATCTTAAAATAAATTTACGCTTCTATTAAATTTACATTCACACTTCTGTTACTATATTTATTTTCATTAAAGTAATATTTAATTACTTTTATTTGTAATAACTATTTATCACCAGTATACTCTTTATAATACTTGTATGGTTGTTCTCAACAACAATTACCCTCTATCCTATTATTGCGCACGTTAATACAATGATTGCATTTGTTTTTATTATATTCCATTTATACCTAATTCATTACATTTAAAATATTTTATTAAATTTGCATGTTCATTCAAGTTCATAAATTTTCAACTTGCATTAACATATTTCCTTAATTTATTCCAATTACTGTTAACAATGTTTTATTGCATTAATCAATTTAATACTTACATTTAATTTCTCTTATTCAATTTATATCCAGGAAAAATCTTTTCACTACTTCATTTATTAGAATTTTATTCAAATTACTAATAAATAGGTTTTAATTACCATTGTTATATTTTATTTTACCGTTCATTTCAATATTAATTTATAAATTTTTTATTTCTACTAAATTTAATTTCACAAATCTTATATAATTAACAAATTTAATTGTTAAAATTTACGGGTCGTTACACTTATTATTTTCTATTAGCAATATTAATTTATAAATGATTTTATTGACAAATTAATATGCTATTGTATAATTTACAATTACATATACAAGTACGTGGTATATAGATAAATAATATCAAATTTTCATAAATATAATACAAATCCCATGGCACATGTTACGTGTAAAATGAAGATTGTATGTGAAAGTTATGTGGAAAGAAATTTCTAGCCATATACCTAAAATGAGGCCTTTGGATATATTTATAACATCAATAAGCTATGTAAATATATTATCTATATCTACTGTTTCAGGTACGACCCATTATAAATAGGATCTTATCTTATGTGAAGAACTAAGCACATTTAACTAGTTCTAACCCACACATATTTTGTCCTGCCTTATTTTACAATAATTTTAAAAATTTCGGCAACCAAAACACTATGTGTGTATTGCATTTCAATTATTGTATTTTCTCAATAAATAACTAAATAAATGCATGATAATTATATATTTTATTGATTAATTTTAGATTTTATTGATTAATTTTAGACTCTCTAATAATAATATAAAAAATAATAGTAACTTAACTAATGTAACCATTATATTAGTTCCTTCATAGTAATAGATTATAATTTTATAAATTATTTCAATAAATTATTTTCGATCGAAATCCAAGAGTTGTTGTTATGTGACTCCCAAATGTGAACTTAGCCCTCAATAAACAACTTAAATATTAATGTATGTACGAACTTGATTATAGCACGATAATAGACATGACTTCAGTTGCTTATAAAGTATCTGGAGAAATCTAATTTTTATCTTTTAAAACAACACCCTTAAGCAACGATATATTATGTATGTTCTCTATTCATCATCACTATATCTGTTGAATATCTAAAGTCTGATTGACGGTCAAAACTCAAATAATATTCATACTTAACTGCAAAGTCCAACATTAAAGTTCATGATTCAATCCAATAATGTTTATTGATTACCTGATTTTCTTTGGTCGGATTTTTTTGACATTAAGCTACTACCAATTATGTTGATGCTAGTCATATATTAGAATGAGACAAATCATCTTTTGAATAGTGTTTCGCTTCAAGTGCAGTTAAACCCTCGATAAAGCCCCACGAAATCCACGCTATAGCACATAGCGCTTTTCGATCGCTACGCTATTTTATTTAGGGCTCTTAAACAGTAAATCTGCTTTAAGCCTTGTTATTTTCCATTACACATGCTAAATCAAGGTTTTTTTAGCACCTGCTTTAACAACATTAATATATAAATATTGATTTGACTAGTTTTCTTTCAAATCAAATCAACAAAGGTAGAGTAAAAACCTAATTTTAAAGCATATATATTTAATATAAGTTAGAATCTATTGTAGTCACAAAATCCGGACTACATAAAAAATGATATTCTTTGATTTTGTTATAAGATTAAACAATGTTTCTTTTCCTACACAAAGATGCGAAAAATGAGAATAAATTAATTTTTAATATTTAGTTTTACATCTAATGAAACTTTTTGCACTTCTGCAATTTTCTGCTATATCCCCGCTTTATCCTCACTATAACTTTTTGCACCTCGACTGTTATAGAATCGCTAAATACTTTAACTGTACAATATTGACCATGATCGAAGTATAGTTTAGGCACTTAAGGTTCACAGGATTTTCAAGTCGAAAATTACTATTGCACAACATCACACGAGACCTTCTATTTTTTATAACCTATAGAAGACTACTAGTGAGTTGTTTTATAATTGTTCAAAATAACTGCACGTACGTAACCCTTTAGTGAAACCAATGGTTATGAGTAATTCACCATTCATCATACGGGAAGCGTCATGTAAACTAATATATCGATATCCCATTCTCATTGCATATTGATTGGGAAAATATTTTGTACTACTCAATATATATGGTTACCAACACATTCATAACTGCAATCAATTAAATATTTTTCCTAATTATTTTCTACTGGTATATATTAATGTATTTAAAACTTTAATTATATCCTAATATAATAATACATACAGCAGAAAATAAGATTGGGAGCTAACTTTAATTCGAATAAGATACGCTATAAGGGTTATGTTATATAATCAAATTACATAATTATCGCCATGGCGCACACACTTAACTCAACTAGAAGTATAAGATTGGGTTTTAATTAGTTGGCTGTCATTGAGAGAAAAAATTATTTGCTTTGTGCATTATGGGTCGAACTTGTTGGAACTGGGTGAGCAGACCGTGTGTTGTTTCCAGAGTTGATAACTCATTAAGATGGAATAAGATTATTGGAAGTTAAGGCATTTGTTTGACGTGTTCATTTGCTTTTCCTTGTCCATTTTGGTTTGAGAAATTTTAGTTTGTATCTTTTGTATACTTATTCATTTGTTTGTGCATGCATAACTGCAATATGCATGTCAGCCTTGTGTTCCAATTTAGTACACTTCATTGTGCTATGACATTTTTTTGCATCAATTATATATAATAGGTTTCTAGCCGTATGTCACGTTACTACTTGTGCAGTTCTCTCTTAAAACACTTGTATCCAAGAAATCCAGCAATACACCTTCTAAAGTAATTTCTATTAATGTTTTGGCATATTTTGAGCTTCTCGATCAGTTCATCATGACAAGCTGGTGTTCCTAACTGGTAAGCTATCTAGTTAATCCTTGTTAGAATCCAATAACTTAGAGGGATCTTTTAGAAGTGTACCTATATGAGGATGATTTGATTTGTACAATATTAAGCAGCTTAAAATATATATTTTTGAAATGGTATTTAGATACAGCATGTCATTGGGACAAATCATGTGTCAATAAATGTTCGAATCACGCTACGCAAGTTTCGAACTTGTGACCTCTCGCACCAAAGTCAAATCACATAAGCACTGAAACAATGGTGCTTGTCTGCTTAATATTGTTTATAAGCAGTTATTACCATTTTTAAAGTCATAGTAGTTAAATGTTGTGCTATGAAATTATCCTTTTATATTTTTAACAAAGTTTTTATATTGATTTATTGTATTACATTTTAATTACGTGGTTTTAAATAATTTAATATCGATTTCAATCGATTTTTAACATTTTTAGAGTGTTAATAATTAAACGCATAATAGGCATAATTTTATTTTAAAAATCTTTTATGTAGGTTTGTTTGACCATGCTTGAATGATGCAAATTTAAGCATTCAATATTATTTCTATATAATTCTTAACCTTTTAAGAGATTCAGTATAGTCAACTACATAGCAGTTATGAAGTTCCCTTTTTAGTTCAACTTTTATACATATTTATTTAAGTGGATTTGAATAATATAGTTTTAAGTAGGTTTTCTAGAGCCTTAAAGATGCATTTGGAAGATGCATTAATTAACTACATAATTTTTATGTTGTAATTTTCCCCCCATGTTTTAATGCCTTTTTTATGTAGTTAATATTGATTTTAATCAATTTTCAACATTCTTAGTGTGTTAATAATCGATCGCATAATAGGCAAGATTTTTTTTAAAACAGCTTTTATGTAGGTTTGTTTTACCATGCTTGAATGATGCAAATTTAAGAATTTAACATTATTTCTACGTAGTTCTTGACCTTTTAAGAGATTCGGCATAGTCAACTACATAATAACTATGAAGTTCCCTTTTTAGTGCAGTTTTTATACAGATTTGTTTTACTGCAGTTGAATAATGTAGTTTTAAACAGGTTTTTCAGAGCCGCATTTGGAAGATGCATTAACACAACATGACTTTTAATTTATAAATTTTCCCCTTATGTTTTAGTGCAATTTATATATATATATATATATATATATATATATATATATTTGTTTTGTTAAATCTAATGATGCAATTTTGCGTACTTTAATATATTTTTGGCACATTTAAAGCATTGTAAGGCAATTTAAAGACATTTAAGATAACAGGAAATTTTTCTCAAGGACACGTTTTAGGGATTTTTTTTGCTGTAGGACAGCCCGCTATTATTTTTCTCCAAAGGACAAATTATCGTTTTTTCTTTCCAGTCCACATCGTTTTTTCTTTCCAGCTTAATTTCGCGCGCTTCTTCTTCTTTCTTTCGATCAAATTTTTCAGTCGCGATCAGATTTTTCAGTCGCGATCAAATATCTCTCTCGCAATAAAAATATTGATCTATTTCATTCGGTTATTTGAATTTGTCCTTCTGGTTATGGTAGTTCATCGATCATTTTCTCCTTCCGTGCGTGTCGTTGATATCGTTCTTTTCATATTTGTATCGTGATTTCGTTTTTCTTCAAATTGTATTAATTAGGTATGCTTATATTCCTGTATTTTTTGTTGTTTTTCTATTCGTTTTAAAATGGCTGTGATTTGTAATTGTGATCATTTTTACAATTGATATGCAGTGTTGTTGTTTTTATTGTTTGTTCATTCGTCCATGGCAACTTGTGGAAGTAGCAGCAGGTTTTTTATTATTATTTTTCTTTATAGTGTTGTATTTTAATTTTCTTTTCATTTTATTTATCTTGCATTTTCGTGCATTAATATTGGGATGATTGGAAAAGTATTACTGCTTGGGTTATATACAAATTTGTGATACAGTGGAAAAGTATCATATTTTATTTTCAGTTTTTGGGTACCATTTTTATTTTTTCTTAGTATCATTTTTATTATTATCAGTAACTAGGTATCAGTTTTGTATATGGTAGGTATCAGTTTTGTTAAATTGAATAATTAATGTTCTATATTGAACATATTTTTACTAATGTTTATTTTTTTGGCAATGGGGATAACAATCTTCTTTGTTTGTTTGTGTTGAGTAATAACACTTTTAGCACTCGATTGTCTATCGATTGCTCTTTGTATGATTTGAAGAATGAGATATGTCGATGTTGGTCTCAATTAACTCCTTCTTCTATTCAGATTTCTTATGTACTTGAGGACAAAGTTATTATGGTTGACACTGATTCTGATATTCAGAGCATAATTTGTTTTCAGTTATACAAGAAAAGTTCTTTCTTTGATTTTACTGTTACGGTTAAGGGTTCTGATTTGGAATATGTTGATGGTGCTTCTATTTTAAGTTCATCTTATGTTCGTGCTTCTTCATCTTCTACCGTATCTGTATGTTCAAATGTTGTTGTTAACGGTAGAAGTTATTTAAAAGATATGTTGAGGAGAGGGTCGAAATTATGCATTTCTGATTTTGTTGGTTTTTGTTTTGGGAGAGCTGAGCGTTTTAGAGAATTTTTGATGGCGTATCAAATTCAAAAAGGATATGCATTAATATTTTTAAAGAATTGTGCTACAAGAGTTACTGTAATTTGCTCTTCATATAAGGATGATTGTCTTTTCAAAGTCCATGCTTCTTGTGATTCTGGAGATTTGAAGAAGTTTTTTATTAGAAATATGGTTGCTGATCATTCTTGTGGAGCTGGTGTTAGAAATGTGAATAATCCACATATATCTAGTTCGTTTGTTAAATCATTGATTATTGATGAGATCCGTGATTGTCCTAGTAAAAAGCTTAATGATATTATAGTTGATTTTAGAAGAGAATACAATGTTCAGTTGTCTTACGGTTATGCTTATCATGAGAAACAACTTGCATTAATGGAGTTGCATGGTAATGATGCTTTGTCTTATAATGATTTGAGTTGGTATTTGGAAGTAGTGAAGAAGTCTAATCTAGAAAGTTATGTTGAAATGGATGTTGATCCTTGTAGTAATGAATTTGAGAGGGTGGTTATTGCTTTTGGTGCTTGTTTACTTGGATTTACGCATTGTCGTCCGATGATATTCTTAGATGCCACTCACTTGAAGGGACGTCCTGGTGTGTTGATGGGTGCTACTGCAAAAAATGGTGATCAAGGTATGTCTTTGTTTTTAGTTTTGATTTATTTGTATTGAGATCATAATAGTTGGCATTAGCATTAATATTAATTTGTTATCATAATTTATATTATGTTGGTATCAGTTTTAAGATATATAGTTTACAGTTAACAAGTTTGTAGTATCAGAATTTGCATTGTATTGAATTGTAAGTTTGTATTTGATATCATAATTTTATACTGGTTAGCATGAGATTAGTATCAGCTTGTATATAATGTTAGTATCAGTTTTAAGTATGTAAATATATGATTTCAAATACAGTTGTGTAGTATTGGAATTTCCTTTGTATCATAATATATGTTAATGTTCGTTACTTTGTTGTGCTAGAATGAAGATTAATATGCATAATGTCCTGTCTATTAATATTTTAATAATGGTTGTATCGGGTTTTTGGTATCAGTTTTTTTACTGTTAGTATCAGTTTCATGAATTGTTTTAGATTTATGGTCATTATTAGTTTTACTTTTTTTTACGAATTATTTTTTCATTTGCAGGTTTCTTCCCTTTAGCTATGAGTGTTGTTTCTATAGAAAATGTGGATAACTGGACATGGTTTTTGAACCATTTAAAGCAAATGCTTCAAGAAAATCGTACTTTGTTTTTTATGTCAGATCGTCACCAAGGGTTGCTTTCAGGTGTTCGTATGTTTTTCTGCAGCTTATCACAGTTATTGCTATTTGCATATGGAACAAAATCTTCTTTCAACTGTCAAAGCCAAAAATGCAAACGTGTCTATTGTTGATCTTTTCATAATGTGTTCTAGAGCTTCTAATCTTTATGACTTTGAAGGCGCACATTCTAAGTTCTGTCAAATTGGTGGTGTTGCTGGTGTAAACTTTTTAAAGGACAAGCCATTTGATAAGTGGGTGGATTTATTTTTTCCGGGGAAACGTTATGGTGAATGTAGTTCTAATGTTGCAGAAAGTTTTAATAATTGGATTTTAGATGAATGAACATTGCCTATTACTTTGTGTTTAGATGGTATTCGTGTTAAGGTTATGAAACAAATGGCTAAAAGAAGAGAAGATTGTCGTTTGTGGAAAACAACTCTTTGTCCTTCTATGGAATTGCGTTTAGGTGAATTGATTGAAGAAGGATTTGGATGGGATGTATATAAGTCTTCTGATTTTTGTTTTGAAGAAAAATCTCCAAACTCTCATTGTGTTGATTTGAAGGAACGTGTCTGTAGTTGCAACCAATGGAAAATTACAGGATTTCCTTGTGCTCATGCTATAAAGTGTATGAACAAGTCTAAGTTGTCTGTATATGATTTTGTTGAGTATTATTTCACTGTTGATGCTTATCGTTGTTCTTATGCCAACGTTATAAATCCTATTCCAAATTATGATAGGCTTATTGTTGATGGTAGTATTCAAGATGTTATCAAGCCACCAAAAGAGAAACGTGGCGCGGGTAGACCGTCAATTAAGCGCAAAGGAGGATTTTCATATTTTCAGAACAAGCAAAATAGATGTGGCGAGTGCAAGCAATTTGGTCATAATAAACGGAATTGTCAAGCTTTGAAGAGGATATGATTTGATTTTACATTTTGAATTTGTACAGATTAATAAGTGGATGTGTGACTTGTTTTGGTGCTTTACTGTCATCGAACCTTGTTATTGATTTGTATTCTGTGTAGCATACTATCAAATTGATTTTAATTTCAGCTTTTTAGTATAAGTGATAGTATCAGTTTTATTATTAGTTATATGTTTTTACAGTATCAGTTCTGGTGTTTATTTATTTGTTTATTTATTCCAAACATTTGTTTTGATATTTGTTTACATACTGTTTGTATCAGTTATCTAGTATCATTTTACACATTCTGTTGGTATAAAATATGGTATCATTTTTTCGTTATGTGACATCAGTTTTGTTCAATTTTGTATATTTCACTTATTTATAATTACGTTGATAGCATAGTATATGGGATCTGATAATCATTGTGTAATTGATTGAACAAAATGTTTGAATTGATACATGCTGTCTATTGGTTAGAGATAATATTTGTTTGATTGGATATAAAGGACTTTAGTATCAGTTTTGGTTAGTTTTTAATATCAGTTTCCTGTATTATTATACGTGCTACAATTGACACTAGTACTAATAAATAATCATAATGATATGTTGCATTAGCAAAAACTGATAGTGGCTCTAATTTTTGTTTCATAAAGTATGTTGAGTGTCAGTTTTAGTAAAACTGATAGTATTAATTATTAAAACTGATACCCTGTTACTGTTTTGTAGTGATATATGATATAAAATCTTATAACATTATTATACAACTGGTAGTTGCATCATAAAACTGATAATATTATGTAGGATCAATAGTTGCATGATTGAACAGTCAATATATAATTTTGTTATAATATAAAAAAACAGGTAAAGAAAAGAACATCAATTACAACAAATCATTCCTGGAGATTATCATTGTTTTTACAAGTAAGATCAACATTGTTTTAGGAATAGAACATCATTACTTCACAAGTTCCAAATTGCAGTATAGCATCATTACTTCACAAGTATCAAATTTAATTGTGAAACAATATAATGATTTACTTTAACACACAAAATTCTCAATTTCTGCAGCTTCTTCTTTGCTTGACAGGTTATCGGTTACATTTTTGCAATTTGTTTGATTTGTTCATTTATCTTTCTTCTTCCAAACTAGACATGAACTTTGCTAAGCTCCAGCAGTGCTCTTTGTCAGTCAATATCTCATGTGCAATTCTTGCTCTAGATTTCAGCATTTGTTCAGGGGCTATTTTTAGTGGTAATTGACTTTTGTTCAATGATATGATGAATATCATCACGTATATACCACAGTCAAGTCTGTTTAAAAGAATATTTGCAGTATCAGTTTTGTGTATCTAGGTATTAGTTTAAAAGAAAATTTACAGTGTCAGTTTAACTGTCAGTAGGTATCATTTTGAACAACATAAACAACTTATGTGTCTGATCCTTGTTGTGCACATGATATCTGATGCATTTCATTTGCCTGCACTTCCTTATCCTATATATTTTTCTTTTTCCAAATTTCTTTCATCATTTCTTCAATCTTATTTCTCTATTGAAAACAAAACAATACAAAGTTAGTTAATGTTCGATTTGTTTAATTAAATTATTTTACTTCATAACAAAAATATATCATACCAGTATCATTGCCTGCTTTAGACTGGGTTGTTTCTTTCATTAGAATTTCTTCTAGGACGTCTAGAATCTAGATGACTCCATTGCATTGTTGGGTATGTCAAAGTTACTAGTGTCCAATGGTATTCACAATGCAATGGGAAATATATAGCATCTGTGTATTCATCATCCACAATTTGTTCAAGGAAATGTAGCACTAAAGATTTTATAATTCCATGTATATTGAAAACTATAGATTGCTGTTAAATAAAAAAATAAGTTAGAATTCAATATATATGTACTATTTATGATATTCTTGAGTATTAAAGTTTTATTTATCGTCATTATTGTTGTGAATGCATAATTGTGCTCTTTCATCCCACATTTAGATAAATACCAGTCAATTATCTATATTAACAACAAGAACATGTAAGTTTTGTTATTGGTGAAACAATATTCAATAATAATTAGTACCTTTTTATTTTATTAATGGTAATATATATTACCTATTACAAGAAAAATAAGCATGTATTATGATCAAACAGCTTCTGGGTATCATTTTTGCATTGACTTAGCATCATTTTTGAACATGCTATTAAATCAACTGCTAATAGAAAACAAAAGTATGAATTGATATCAACTGCTACAATAAATTATTTTTGCACTATTTTGGTATTTATTTTGTCATACATGACAGTTAATACACCATTCAACTAATAGACCAGCACTTTGTAATATATAGTACTTAGGTATCATTTTTGGTTATAACTAGGTATCAGTTTTGGTATAAATAGCACTGGAAATAGCTATTAGACATTATTTATTGTAATTATTTTTATTGGTAGCAGTATTATAAAGCAAAAAAAAAGTGTGCATCCTCTTCAAGAAGTTGTCGTAGTACTTTTTTTGTTATTGTACATCCTCCTCTAATTATGTCTTTATCTGTCAATGCTATATCTCTGTTTTAAGAAAACAAGGCACATATTAATTATACAATATTATTTTAACCAGCAAAATTTGTATATATGTTTGTAAACTTACTCATTTAATGATGTCATAGCAAAGAAAGTTTTGATTGTATTTTGTTGTTCTATATTCAAGTATGCCAAAGTTTTGCGGTAGTTTCCTAGTCCCAAATTTGATAGTGTTGGCTCTATTACTTTAATTGGCATTGGGATTGACTCTTTTGCACTTTCTTTTTCATCATATTTATTTTCTTCCAGTTTTTCTTCATTTTCATTTTCTTCAGCTTTTTGTTTTTTTGTTGTTTTTTCATTCTCTGACTATATTCAAAGCTGTTCCGACCAGGAGGTTTCGCTGCTTTGTTTTCTTTGTCCTTTTCTGTTATTCCCTCTTGCAATTGTTGTGTGATATTGAGATTGAAAGATGGAGGTGTTAAGTCTAGTACCACATCAGTGTATTCTGCAACTTTGCTCACTTTAGTGGTATCTTCTTCCAATTTTTGAGCCTCTTTTATTTCTTTTTGTGTTGTTTTATCTTCATTTGTTTGCAACACTGTTTCATTTGTTTTGTGCAATATGTCTTCACTTTTTTCTTTTTTGTCCATATCTTTATCTTCATTTGGTTGAAGCACATTTTCATCGACTTGAGTTTCTTTTTCAGTCTTCATGCATGTACTTTCTTTTTCACTTGTTTGGTGCACTTGTTTTGTATCAGTGTCAGCACTTGTTTGGTGCACTTGTTCAACATTAGACTCAGCATTTCTGTCTTCATTCTCACCTTCATTGTTTTCAATTGTGGATTTCTTTTCCCTGTTTTCTATTTCTGTTTCTTCATGCACATGTTCATTTAGAATGTTGTCATGTTCAACTTCCATGTGCTTATTTTCTAGTTCAACTTTTGAATTTTTCTTTTCATTTTCTTTCAGTCTTGATTTGAGTTCTTTCAGTTGTTCTTTCAATTTCAAATTTTCTTTTTCAACCTCTATCCTCAACTTCTTTTCTTTCTCTAATTGCTTCTTTGTTTTCTTAGCTTCTTCCTCCATATCTTTAATGTGCATTTGCAAAACATTAAGGCTTACTAAATCTTCAAAACTTTGTGTACTCTGTTCATCATCTTCGTTTTTTCTTTTTTTCCGTTGGTTCTCTTTTCTTTTGTTGCTTGATTCTTCTTTTCTTGATGCTGTTTGGAGTACCTTGTGTTCATGTGGAAGAATAGTGCTTATTTCTTTTACTTGTGTAATTGAAATAGTAATTTTGTTTTTAAATTTAAATGCAAATGTTGTATATTACTATTTTGTAACTTATAAGTTACAACCGACATTAATAAGTGATTAGTTTAATAGAAGAAAATAGAGTAGTAATGAAATTTATACTATGCACACTTACTAATTGATTGTGTGCAGTGTTAAAAATAATAACAAGTATTATTGTATATTATAGCTGATACTGTGCAAAATGACAAGATGTACTATGTCGAGGACGAGATGTACTATGCCAAGGACACATTGATACTATGGAAACAAAAATTTAAAGGTACACATTGAAACCGATACTAATCAGAAGCTAAACTGATACTGCAAAGAGGCATATTTGATATGTGCAGACACAAAATAATTATTGTATGTGTTCAAACTGGTACTATAGACTGAGAAAACATAAAATGTAAATTGATACTCACTAGTGTAAGTAAGAATTGAGTTTAACTTACACTGCCAACTTTTGTATCATTCAAAAATTATTTCACAACAATGTCTTTTAGTTTTCTTACATCCCATCGTGCAAATCTCGGTAAATCTTCAGCAAGTTGCCTTCTAGGTTGGATGAGGTTTATTTTCTCACAGATGCAATACTATAAACCTTTATAGATATAATTAGATAAGAATGTTGAATATAATTTTTTTTTAAACTAATAATATTCTGCATAACACATCTTACCAGTGGAAGCATGGAACATCCAGACATGTTTTTTTTTTTTTGAAAAAGGTACTTTATTAACATAATAGGACATATATTTCCATGATATGCCTCATTAAAACCTTGCAACCCCCCTAACCTAATCGGGTACCTTACAAGGAAAAAGAGTACATATCACTTCTATATATTAACAGTACAGCATAGATTAAGCGGATTCAAGTTGTTGAACAGATGGAGGAGTTGGGACAAAGTTTAAAATGCACTCAAAATCATCCGTCATAACAACTTGGTCCGTAGAAAATTAAAAAGAAAATAAAACAAAATAACAAAACTAAGGACATCCTACACTAGGATGAAGTCCAGAACCTTCTTAATAACAGCGTGAAAACACTTCTGTCTCGATTGGGAAGCAAAGTCATGGCTAGAGAGTTTGGGGTACAAATATTAAGCAGATGGATCTATCAGATCTGGGAACACAAGTGGATCTATCAGACATGTTTCTTGGCTTGGAGATAAACTTTTTGATAAATTTACTAAAATTTTTCTCTATTGCCTCTGGCCATGAGATAGTATGCATTGTTTGACCATCGATCAAATATGGTGGAATTCTCCATCTTAGTTTTTGTTGGTTGTTGGGAAAGAAAAATGTCAATAGTATTTGCATTATTATTAATAAAGGCAGATCTTCTTCATTTTCTTTTTTCCTTTTTGATATTTCTTGTTTTATTCTTCTTTCCACAACATTTCTTGTTATGTATGTACACGTGCCAAAGTTTCTAGTTGCAAACTCCTTGCATTCTGGTGGAATGGTTTTCCCCGTCAATTTTTTTGTTGGTTCTATGTTTATTCCTTTTAATGGCAGCCCAAATAGCAAGCTTATATCTTTGGCAGTGACCTTCATTTTGTCTTCTCCCAATACGAAGGTATCAGTTTCCATACAGTAGCAGCTGTATAAAGCATCCAAGTTTTGTTGATGCTTTTTGCATTCTTTCGTTGTTATTTTTTCTTCATAGATGACTTTGAAGAAGTTGTAAAAGGGTGTCTTCTTTAAGATGTCAAATTGCTTTTTGGTCAGTCCATTTTTTTTCTTTTATCAGTTTTAATATCTTGAAGACAGCTTGTAAGCCACATCTATAAGCAGTTTCTGGCTTATCATTTTCAGATTTTGTTATCTGTTTGTTTGTTTGTTTTGATGTTGTATGCATGGTTTTGTTAGATGGATTGACAAAATCGTCATCATCCTATTTCATAAAAATGTGGCATTAAGTTGTTAGTGAAAAAAAACAACATTGCAACAAAACAATATATAACAGTATATAGTGGTATCAGTTTTTCTTCAACATGAGATAAAATATGGTATTTTTATCTAGCCAAAATTCAGTATCAATTTTGCTAAATGTAGGTATCAATTTTTAAAAAATTATGGCAGAAATACTTGTAAAACCGCTACATACTAATTTCTAAAGAAACATATTGCATGTATAATTTTTATGTTACATTTGTGTTATCTTTGTTACAAATTACATTGAAATATAGGTATCAATTTGTTATAGAGTGAGTATCATTTTGTGAAATATAGATATCATTTTACTGAAAAATTACAACACTGACATAAGAACAAAAATATTATATACACTGGGTACCATTTTGTAAGAATTTAGTATCAGTTTCCTACAATAAAGATGGTGAAATAATTTGTTAGCTAAAAAAAAATCAGCTACACACCATTAGACAATAGGTATCACTATTGTAGGTTGTTGGTATAAGTTTTTATGTGTGTGCTGAATTTAATTTTTCTAAATACAAATTATCACGTTAATTCTAACAGATGTTTGGTATCAAATTTTCAATATATTAATATAAGTTTTATAATAAATGGCAATTGTCTTCTAAGCTTTTTAACCAACTATTATTATCAATATATTAGTATCAGTTTTTCAGCAAATTTGTTTTTTAACCAACTAAACTTTGTTTTCTACCAAACAAACTATGGGTATCACTTTTTGAACATGAAATTTTTAAAAACTGATATGGCTTGTAGTTTTACCGTGTTCGCTTGATCATCTTCATATTGCCCAACTGCTATTTGTTTTCCCTTATTTGTTTGTGTTTTTTCCTGTTAAACATATTAAGACTATTAAAATACATCTAACGATTTAATAATATCAGTTTAATAATTTAATGGTATTACTTGCCTGTTGAAGTTGCTGCTTAATTATTTGGTCATTTTTCTTCTTCGATCTTAATTCTCTTTTTGGCATTTGTTGAACATCACCAGGTGTTTTTTCCTGCATTGTTTCTTCAGTTTTCTGTAAAATAAGTTCAATAGTATCATATTTAAACTACATTGGTTTTGTTAAGCTTCATTTCATAATATCATTTACCTTTTCTTCTGTTCTTGTTTCTTCATGTTTCCTTTTTGTTCTTTTTTCCCTTTTTTGCTATATATCTTCTTCCATTTTTCTTTTTAATAATCTTTCCTGCTGCGTCTCTACTGCAGGTACGATATTTGCTTCTTGAAGATTTTCCGATACAGCTGCTATGATATCAAAATCACATTCTAGGTTTTTAATTTCGGCTCGATTATCCGATTGATGTTCTTTGTTGCCAGATTCGAACTGAAACTCAGAATGAGGTGGTACGGTATCAGGTTTTTGTTGAACATCAGATTTAGGGGATACGATATCAGATTCGTGCTCAAATTCTGCGATGGATTTATTTTATGACGTCTGTGATTTCAATGGAGGTACCGATTTTGTTGTTGTTTCGTCTGCCATTTTTTCTTAATTTTACTTTACTGTCGTGAAGACGAGTAGTTTTGAAATCGGCCAGGAAGACATAAGATGGAAACGGCGAAATTTTTTAACATGCGAATGAGCTTTGGGCCTATCCTTTTGAAGCAATTTGTTTGTGCGTGTCCTTATGAATAAAAGATTTAAATTATTTGTCCTTTAAAAAAAATTACCCTTAAGATAATCTATAAGCATTTTAATTTTTAATTTTTATGGCAATTTATTTCTTACTTTTTATGTAATTATAAAAATATTCACTTATATGTTTTTTTAATGAAGACACAATCAATACAATTTTATATAAATTTATTGATTTTTCAGTACATAAATTTTAGAAATTTAATCCACGTGTTTTTTTAGCTTATTTATCGTGATTATCATTAGATTGATTATAAAATTCATGATTTTTCAATCCAATGTTTTTACAAAAGATTAATATAAAAACGAGTCTCAATGACGTGCGCTGCGTGCGTGCATGATAGATTTTAGTACAAATAAAATATGTTTTAAAAACGAAGGACTATATATTTAGTAGTTTCAAAAATGAAACACTAAATTTTTAGTGAAAAGATATGTGATTTGCAAGTGCAAATCAAAATAATTAGCACAAGGGATATGCGTGAAGCTAAACATCTAAATATAAAATAGCTAATAAAATAAAGATTTATTCCACTTTTGGCGATTGTTATTCTCTCAACATATAATGGGATAAAAGAAATAAACATTGAAATCTATTCAAGATATATGTCAAACGTTATAAAAATGATCATAATTAGCTGGAAAAGGATATCTTTTCCTTTTTTTTAATCTTTAGATACGTAAAACTCCATATTGCTACCCAAATTATAAAAATAGAAATAGACTTTTTTGCAATAAAAAATAAAACCTTGTTAAGATAATTATCTATTTACTTAGCTCGTAATAACATGGATAGCTACGTCAATAGTGAAACAAAAGAATTTATGAAAAATGTTTAGTAGTCTTATTTGATTTATTTATATAAACCGATCAAGCAGATGTTTTTTCAAACGACTATGGAAGAATAATACTCCCGTATGGATTAATTTTTTTCATTTTAAAATACTAATTGAAGATGTGCTTTTGTTTATGATTTAAATCTAATTGTAGTGAGGTATATGATATAACAAAACATTACTAATTTATAAATAGAAAGCTCAGAGAGTGTATGTAAAATTTTTGTAACTTTAGTTGAGTTGCTTCCAAAGAATTTATATACTTCGATGAAATTGAGAGTAATAGAATATGCAATTGTGAATATGTAACAAATGATAAATGAACTAAAAGACAATTATCCATTCCGATGTTGCCATATGTTTGAAATGATCTCTAAATTCTAATCCCAAATACAACCAAACAATCATATTCTGTGAATAATTGAAACTGACATCTGAGTTTGAATACGTTTCTAAGATAATTGTAGGGTGATTTTATCACATAGTTTATTTAGATAATCATATGGAATAACAGTTTAATATTTAAATAGTTTTATCTAAGGATATTTGAGAAGCTCAAGGTCGAATCAAAAAATTGTGTTTCTATTTCAACTATTAGTAAAGATCTATAGATTGATTAATTTATTTTGAATGATTTTCCTTTATCTATTCTGCTGCTGCCATATGTTTGACGT
The DNA here is from genome assembly GCA_030765085.1 of Allium cepa. Classification (NCBI taxonomy): domain Eukaryota; kingdom Viridiplantae; phylum Streptophyta; class Magnoliopsida; order Asparagales; family Amaryllidaceae; genus Allium; species Allium cepa. The sequence goes on along the minus strand of CM060941.1, from coordinate 763,522,388 downwards.
ACTCTCTGAAGTTTAACTTCAAATACATCCAAATAATTCTACTCCGTGAATGATTTAAATCGACATCTGATTTTCAATCAGTATAAAGTAATTGTAAATTGATTTTATCATTTAGTTTATTTAGGTGATCATATGGAATACCAATTTAACATTTAAAAAGTTGTATATTAACTGTATTTTTAGAAATTTACGGTTGAAGTGAAAAAATTGTATTTCTATTGCAACAATTAAAGAAGATGAAATATTAAGTATTGAATAGAAATGTAACAAAAATGGTTATCGTGAGGAAAGAAGCTAAAACTCAGAATTGCAATTCGGCCAGTTAGTACTGGAAAACAAGTTGTTGACAGACCGTCCTAACAACAAATTATTCGCTGAGGTACATCAACAGTAACGTTGTATTGAAAGTTGTCCTCTATCCAAATTCTTCTTTTTTTCTCCTCAAACGAAACCACAAGAAGGATTCGGTGCTGAATTTCAGAGAATCTTCTCTTCGCTCCTACTTCTCAAACCCTAATATATTCCAAAAAAGCACTTTGCACAATCCTCAGATCCACTAACTGGAACTTCAGATTATAAGAGTTTTGATCTGTTCAGACTAAACCCTAGAAATTTGAGAAGAAGATGAGTAGTAAGAGAGAGGAGGAGAGAAATGAGAAAATTGTTAGAGGTTTGTTGAAGCTGCCGCCCAATCGGAGATGCATAAACTGCGATAGCGCGGTACTAAATTAACCTATATTTTTGTTGTTGCTAGTTCTAGATTGTGTGTTTAGTAATTAATGACTGTTTTTATGCAGGGTCCGCAATATGTTTGTACGAATTTTTGGACTTTTATTTGTATAGCTTGCAGCGGGATTCAGTGAGTATTTTTTAACTTCGTCTTATGAGAAGCGTTGTTGCTTCTGTGCTTCAGTTACCTAGATTTTGATTGTTTCTCGGTCCTTGATATAGAGACATTAAGTTACTAATCGAAACCAATAGAGAAATTCGTGTTCATTCAATTCGTATCTTGTTCCAGGCGTACTTTGTACTCTTTAGCTTGTATTTGAACCTATGTATCTTAATTACAACGAAGGAGATAGTTTTGAAGCTGCTTATCAAGTTAGTCCCAATCCAATACATTAAAACAATGAAATACATTGTGAAATTTCATGAGATTGTTTTGTTGAGGTGGCATTGCAGCGGAAATAAATAAATAAGCCCTGATAGTTAAACACTGTTAGTTTATTAACTGGCATGCCTCCTTCCTTGATCCTCTAACAGCATCATAGCTGGTTGTGGTTACGTATATCTTGAAGGACTATTTTATTCTGTTCATAAACAATTGTGTTATTGCCTATTAATGCATTTCCACTCTCAAGTCTTTATGTAGTAATGTTGTTTCCACCTGATTTTACAGTCGCGAATTTACTCATCGGGTTAAATCTGTATCCATGTCAAAGTTTACAACACAAGAAGTTGATGCTCTTCAAAAAGGCGGCAATCAGGTATTGTTTGTTGATATCTTATGCCTTAGTTTGAATATAATCCTGTCATGTTCATGACACAATCTATGACAGCGTGCAAGAGAACAATTTTTGAGGGAGTGGGATGTACAACAGATGAGGTTACCTAATAACAGGTGAAGTGCGTGCATTTTTGTACTATATACCTATAATTACTCTTCAGGCATGAAGAATAGTTAATCCTTTTTTAACAGCAATCCAGACAAAATTAGGGAGTTCATCAAAAATGTTTATGTAGATAAGAAATATTGTGGAAGTAGGACCTCGGATAAACCACCAAGAGACACACAGGTAATACATATCTTCAAGTCCCTTGGGTATTTAGCTGTGATCATATGGTTAAATTTTTATAACAATCGGTGAATTTTTGAAGGCAGACGATTTTCATATGTCTGTTTGTGTGTGCGTTTATGTATATGTATGTATTGTGTGCGTACTAGTATGAAGCCCGTCCGATGACATGGATGCAAATTTTATGTTATATACAATTTGTGACACTATATGTAGCAGGGATGTGAATTTTGGTCAATAATGCAGAATATGTTGTATATAAAAATGTAAAGAAATGTAGTTTTGTTTGAATAAATTGTTTGAAAAAACATGATTAATGAAGTGAGGTAGAAACTATCGTTACATGCATTAGTTCCTTGTGTGTAATATTCTTATTGTTTAGCGTATTGACAAGACTTTAATTTTGTTAATAATTTGTTTGGTATATGTGTGTTAATAATTTGTCTGGTGTATGCATTCCTCCTCTAAATTTTATATACTGTCTAGTCTAGTAATTGTATGGATATTGAAATTCAATATTTTATAATATAATATTAATCTGGTATCTTATTGAATTTTGACCTTTACTAAATATATGAATATACTTTATCAATGCACTATGAACAAATTCATGTACTGCTATCTCATATTACAGTTTGGACTTGCTATTTGTATAACTTAGTCATGTGTATTAATACGTATGCATGACACTTTTAATAACCATAACTTAAAATCAACAATGTTTACAAAGGTCTCCTCTATAAGTGTGTGCTTTTGGCATATTTAAATCACTGTTTAATTTCCTTATTACAGTGGAAGTTATCATATAAATTATCATGCCATATGTAATTAGGTATTAGTTGTTAAAGATAAGTATGTGGATCACCAATTTAATCCTTTTATCTTATCGTGGTTCGTCATTTAATCTTTTCCACATAACATTGGTCCTTGAAGAGGTTTATTTATTTGCCTTCTAGGATACCATAAATGATAAATAATTATGTCTTAGCGTTAATGGATGAAGGAAAAAATGGTGGCATTGATTTAAAAGCATAAATTCATACCATCTCTCCTCAGAATATAAAGTTAAACAAATTCACAGCAACACATTAAAAGCACTTAAGTATTAATTAAGTTAAAGAAAATGCATAAAAAAATTATAAAATACCATGGAAGGACTGTATTTGATCATTTATATTCATTTGTTACCCTTTTTTTTTGCAACATTCATGTAATTAAAAAAAAATATGCACCAAATTAAAACCATAAAATAAAGTACATATCTGCAAGGACAATAACTAATGAAAAAAGTACATTTCTTCAAAAAATGACAAATGAACAACAATCTGTAGCTTCCACCTCAGAGTGGACCAACCACTTTATGAATCTATCAACTTTATTTCATGGTGAAAGGTGCATGAACCGGAATTTTGACCATTTGCAATTCACTTTACCGAAGCAGTAGTATGCAAAAGTGAATCCATTTGTGAGAAATATATAGTGCAAGAATATATGCAAACTTAAAATTTATGATTATACAAGTACATGTTGCTAAACAGTCAGATATGCCCTACGACATGCCCAAATTTAGTGGTCGAGATAACATTTCTATTGAGATGGGAAAGAAAATGGGCTAATCTCTTTAATAATCTAGTTAACGGAAACTTATTGGTTTGATATAGAAATTCAATTTGAAAGAGGACAAATTAGGAAAGAAAAATAGGAAAAAGAGCAGATAAGGTAAGACCGAAAATCAAAGAAAATTTAACCAAAAACTTATGAACCCAATTTTGGCAACTTTTTGTGTATTAGAAATTATCTGTGTATTAGAATGCAAAATGCTTAAATATAAACATATAAATAATTACGCACCTATATGTAAAATAAAAAGTCATAATTAACTGACCCGTGGATTCGTTCCTCATTCAAAAATTTCGTACATTCTTATGTTTTGATGATACGTTTGGGAAGGAAAGGATTAGTTGAATTATGATTACGATAATATCAAAAGTGAACGGCAGGAGTTTTAAGTGTAGTTTTGTACTATCATCACCAAGCCTTTTATACAAAGCATATCAATGTACATACAAATATAAAAAAAGATCAAATTTGTCATTTACTAAATTCCAAATGGCTAATATTATGAACGTTTAGCATTATAATAACGTAATGTCATTGTAGTAAATAGACTTCAAAATTCAAAATTATGGATTACGAAACACTGAGCAATTAACCATACTCCATACCTATATGCTCTCTCTATTTACAGAATTTAGTACTCACTTTCTATATGTGGAATACAACATTAAATTTGGATAAAATGCCAAACTACATGCAGCACTCACAATGACACTCAAAGATATAGTGCAAGATTTGATTTCCATGTCAAGAAACTAATTTCTATATATGGAAATTAAATATAAACAAACTTATTTTATTCTTTTTATGTGTGTATATATGTGCATAGGGAAAGCCTGTAAAGGTAGCTCATGTACTCAGATATAGATGCGTCATGGTAGTCACTGTTTAATAGTTAAGAGCTACCGTAATTTAAATTACTCTACAAAAACATGCTTATCTAGGGTGAAAAATCCTTTAAATAGTATATTTTATTGTTTAGTGCTGGCCGGTCCAAGTAAAGCTGGATATAGCAGTCAGTTTTTAATCCTTTAAATAATACCTTTTAGCACATGATAATTCTATTTCACATATGCAGTAACACATTCTATTAAGAATAATTTCAAATAAACATAAATCAAAATTATAATCAAATATTAATTCTTACCATATTGCTTAACATTCGCTTAAAAAGCTGTAGAAAGTTGTCCAATGCACCAAATGCTAATACACAATGCAACGTAATTTTGAAACCATCCTATACGACTAGATTCACATTTGCTGTAGAAAAAAAAAACAGATGTTAAAATGTTTGGAAAAACACAATCAGTATTTCCGAATTAATTCCGGGAGCCGATCCGTGGGGCTACTTTGTCCAACTTGAAGTAAATCTAAATCATGTAAAGAAATATTATACCAAATAATAAGTAGAATGGCTACAATAATCTTCATAAACCAAGTCTAAAACAAAACAAAAATTGAGAAAGCTGAAGGTTCGAGGGGAATACAACTGAAATAATATCATATATTTATAAAGAACCATGGACAAAAATAAAAAATAAAAAGTTGCTAATATTAGAAGATAGGAAACCCGAAACCAAGGTAATAAAGTATAACCAAACTTCCAATCCACGAAGAGCACCTCTCCTATTTCCTTTTTTAGTGTGGAAGACATCAGTGTGGAGAAATGAGAAATGATTAATGAAATAAGGGCGGATTGAATAAATGATAGATCGTGGGTAGCTGGTGGCAAGCATTGAATCGATGTGTCCAATTTTTAACCGCATGATATCTACGCTGAGAGTAAATCCGAACCTTTCTTTATCTCATAGTAACAAACCGATGGATTTTATTATATAGATATAAGACATACAGATGCATGCATGCATACATACATTCATACACATACCTGCATACACACACATATACATATATATGTGTATAATATTCAACTCTATGCTTTACCACCAAGTGTGCATTAGTAGAGTTGTCGGTAGGTTTAGGTCGATGAACTTAAGACCTATATATCAATCAACTTAAGAATTAATCAACTAGAGTAAGCTATATAGGTGTACCATAATAATATCCAATATTGGTCTACAATATGGATATGTTGACTTATGTTGGACAATATTTCAAACCAAATGGAAGTACAAAATTCATGTGGCCAAATGAGAATTGGAATTTGGTATTTATAGTTTGTTGATTTTATCAGTTTAAATTTTTTGTAACATATAAATTTACTTCCTTGACTGTCAGACCAATATAGCATCACTTAGTTTCGCTATGATACATTCAACTGAGATTTAACATCATTTTATATAACTATCAGAATATCAAGGGAGGAGAAGATTACAAGAGAGCCAGTTCATATCATTCATTTTCACAGAGTCCACCGTATGATCATCAATACGAAGAAAGGAAATATGGTAAACAAGTGGGCATGTTAACAAGAAAGCCAGGATCAGATCGTGGGATTGAAGGAAAACTCTCTAGTTTCTTGTACAGCCCAGATCGTCAAGGCGAACCAAAATACGAAAATAAATTTGCAAACGACAATACTGGTTCAAGAAAGTCTGATTATTCAGCGTCTAGCGATCCATCTACATACAATTACGAGTCACCAAATTTTCAAGCATATGGACATGCTAGCCCCCCTCCACTAGCTGGAGTTGCTACCCTCCCATCACAATTTAGAGTTGCTAGCCCACCTTCACAATTTGGAATTGCTAGCCCTCATTCACAGGTTGGAGTTGCTAGCCCCCATTCTCAAGTTGCTATGGAAGGTTCAAACAAATGTTCCCATGCACATGTTAGTAATTTTTTGCACTAGTTGCTTGAGAAAAACTTTTATATGATATGATATACTTGTATATGCTATGAGGTTTAGTATTCACGGCTACAAGTAATACTTGGATAGTACTTCTTACATTTTTTTTCTAGTGTTCACTTGAGCTTTATTTTAGTTTCTAATCGAGCGCTAACTTGAAGGTTTAACCATTTCTTAAATATCTGACACGTGCAACCTTAATTTACCTTGGATTCCTTCAGTACACAACAGACGACACTGCCCTTTAGTTACCATGCATTTTTGGGGGTTTATATAACAGACTTTGCTTATCCATGCAGCAATATATGTAATTAAACCTCATAATTTGCTTTATCTTTTAAATAGACACTAACCAAAAAAAGCAGACTTACACAAGCTTTTGAGGTGGAGCCTAGGAGCAACGGTTAGGGCATCCGCATGGTGATCTGGGCGTTCAGGTTCGAGTCCGGAAACAGCCTCTTCGCAATGCGAAGGAAAGACTGCGTACGTTATCGACCTCGCCAGAGCACACTATTGTGCGGGAGCCTCGTGCTCTGGGTTCCACCTTTTAACTCAAGCTTTAGACCCAATGTTCTAACACCTGGTGTGGTAACTACTTCCTCATATGTCTTTCGCGATGAGTCTTAATTTCAAATTTCTTAGCTGAACATATAAATTTCAGCGGATATACAAATGCCAGGCTGTTCGGTATTTACTGACCTTTCCATAATTCTCCCAGAGAAGTGCATCATCGGGAAGCATTGGATCTTTTGATAGCAATTCATATTCATCAAACTCTACAAATTCTGGAAGTTTGATTGATTCTGTTCTAGAAGCCGGTCCAACTTATGCTGCAGATGCAACAAAAATCGACCTTTTCAATCAAGCGTCTGTGCCAACACAGAGCACAAATTTTGCTCCATCTATAGATATGTTTGCTGATTTCAATCATTTGCCACTTACTAGCCCATCAATTGAACAAAATCCAGTACCTGCAGTTGATACTGGCGGATGGGCTAATTTTGGTTTATCCTATCAAATCGAACCTGCTTCTCAAGCAGTAAATTTACCCCATATTGCTACAACAGATGTTCCAGAGAAAACCATTGATTTATTTGCATCCATGCATAATAATGTAGATTGGTCATTGATGCAAAGTTCCAATAACCATGTACAGCCTTCATTGACAAGAGATCAGTGGTCTACAGGGCTAAATGAAGCAAGCAATTCTTCTAACACAAGCAATACACAGGTAAGGAACGTAACATGCTGTGCTCTTTATTGTTGTAACTCGCGTGCTTTTGTGTCAAATAGACAATTTCCAATTTTAGGAATCCTACTTCACTCTTTCCTATACAGCGGAAACTGACAAACTGATCTATAGCTGTTGCTGCATGTATCTTTTCATCAAATCTTATTTTAGCGCGAATTTGATCATTAATATGGAAAAAATTAGAGGTGGACAATTGACTATTCATGTGGGGGTAAAGGGGCAAGTATGTAAATTTAGGATTTGAAATGATGATAATTACGGTAAAATAGTTTCCTGCCATACGCTAAAAGTAATATTATACTTTGCAACAAGAGGAAGAGAGAGCAGTCACATGCTCTCAAGCCAATTCCATTTAAGCTACTATAGTGCAAGATAATTTAACTTGTTATAACAATTCGGGGAATCTACGTTGCAGGCGTGGAGTGCGTTTTCTGATCCCATTGGCAGCACTACTCAACCGTTGCCTGCCATCGTACCTCAAAACAGTGACTCCCAAGATAAGCTACATGAACTACCTGCATATGTTGATCTTGGTTTCAAACCATCGGAGGTGATATCATATATTGTTTGGTATTTGTGATTTTTTACATGTTCTTAAAGTTTCTCACGTTTCTTGATGATTTAGGTTACCTTCAATGATGGATTTTTGATTCCATCTGTTGATGAAAAAGTTCCAGCTGCTGCTGTTGGCATGACTAATTCCTCTTTCTTTCCACCATCAAAACATCAAACGGTTTGTAACTATCATGCTTACTTAATTGAGTTAGTGACCTTGGAAGATTTGTCATTATAATTTAGTAGAACAATGAAGCATCTAAGAAGCAGTTAGCACTGTAGTGGTATAAGTAGTGGCATGTTTAATTCATGTATTGATTAAGGGGTCTTGTCTACAAAAATATACTGAGGCCAAGTGCCTGGGTCAATCAAAAGTTCGATTCTATCCGACTGTTGGCATGACTAATTCCTCTTTCTTTCCACCATCAAAACATCAAACGGTTTGTAACTATCATGCTTGCTTAATTGAGTTAGTGACATTGGAAGATTTGTCATTATAATTTAGTAGAACAATGAAGCATCTAAGAAGCAGTTAGCACTGTAGTGGCATAAATAGTGGCATGTTTAATTCATGTATTGATTAAGGGGTCTTGTCTACAAAAATATACTGAGGCCAAATGCCAGGGTCAATCAAAAGTTCGATTCTATCCGAACTACTCATTTTCAAATGATATCCACACTGCTGACAAGTATTCATTTTTGATCTATCTTTTTAATATATATCATTTATTCCATAACAATTTTCTCACTGAACCCATAAATTTTGTATTTTTTTATTCATATCAATATTACTAGATCTTATTTTGAGATCATTGATTCTACTTATGCAGTGTGTACACTGTGGGATTACATCCATGATTCCATGTAGATATTGAGTGGGAAATTATATCTGTGATAACCATATTAAGTAATATTTGTAGACATGTACACACACAACAAACACTTAACATTTGCATATGAGTACATAAACTTCAATAAGCCAAGGGTATTTATTTCAGGGTGGTGTTTCACTAGAACGCAAAGTATCACTAAATCCATTTGATTTTTCATTTGACTTGGAACCAGAAGCTAACAATGTGGTACGTTGCTTTATACTTACCATCTATTTATTTTATAATGGTACTTTCAAGACATGTATGTGATGGTGGTCATGTTGGATAAATGCATAAATGCTAGTCTTAATGCATGACCCAACATTCTCCAGGGAAAGAAAAAAAAGGGAAAACAGGGAAAAACAAAAAACTGCCAAATCCACCCTTTATGTTCATTACCTGTATTCTGATGCAACCTCTTTACATTACATTAATTGCTCGTGGATTGCATTTATAAATTTCAAATCTAGCTCTTTGAGAAGGGGATTGTTAAAGGGATGCCAGATTTGGATAATACTTTTTTGTGTAAGGGGACTTCATGATTCAACAAATTGATAAAGGGACGTTTTACAGTGGGAGGTGATAAACAAACACTCCTTTTTTTTCCTTTCAATTACTAATTCCACCTGCCCTAAATATTTATGAATGAAAAGATGTAAAGGTTAGTTGGATTAGTACAGGGTGTATATCTATTTTTCTTCTTCATGCATTCCGAGAATTCCCTTATTGGTTTTTAATAGACAATGTTACCCTAGAATTCAAAACAAACCTACCATTCAATCTAAAAGTAGAAAAACTAATATACAAACCTCAGGAAAAAATAAAATTTTAAAAATAAGAGTTTGTCTGCCTTCAAAAATCGAGTTTTGTGTTTTACTTTCCAATGTGTACTTCAAAAGGAATGAGAGAGGAGGGTATGGTATAAATGATGATTTGAAAATTGCTTTTAACATATAAAACCAAAAATGATTTTTTATTGGTTTCATCTTCTAGCAAATACCAAATACTATCTTCTTCCTCTCTTCCTTTATTGTAATAGTCAAGGTTGTCAATTTGGGATTTAAATCGTAAATTATAAAGTTCGAAATTTGAATCGGATTGGGATTTAAATCGTAGATTTAAAAGTTTTATATGTTGATATTTTAAGTTTGTACATGTTAGTCAAAAAATCATATCAACCTCATTAATATTTTTTTTCCTTCTCAATTTCAATGGTTTTATAGCAAATGTATAATTTTACACTATATAATTTAGACCGACTTCACAAAGTATTACGCTTACGCTGCTGTAAAAAGAAACAGTACATCAAGACAAGCTTACAAAAAATTTAGTTTGACTTCACAAGTTACAAGCTTGACTTTTAACATAATTCAATTGGATATTTATGCGGTGAGAAATTGGAAATAACATACAACTTACTGTACATAGCTTACTTTAAACGACAGAAAACCTGAATTCATATCAATGGACATAGCTTCCTTTAAAAAAAAACAACTTCTCCACACATTTCTTAATCAAACAAAAATCCAAATTCAGAAGAAAAAAGTAGCAGATAGATGAGTTGCAGCAAGAACAAATAAGAAAGATTCTTCTCTTACCTTCTGCAACTTGCAATGCCTGGTCAGTCCTCTTTTCCTTATTGCTTTTCTATTTTTTTCTTTGAGTATTTTTTGTTTTGTTTTCTTGATATTGTTTTTCTAGATTTCATTGTTAATTTCACTTCAATGGTTTTTACGGTCGATTTTCCGGTTTTTCAGTTTCTAGTGGCATCTTTTAACTTTCCCTCTCTTCGGTTTTGGATACGACCTTTCATAGGGTTGCTATAAGTATCGACAGTTTTCAAAAACTAGGGTTTCCGATCCAATCGATTCCAGTGAGTTTTCAAAAATTAGGGTTTCCGATCCAATTGATTCCAGCGATCTTTTCGATTCGACAGAAATCGTACAATTTTAGGAATACACAATTTATTCTTCGCGTCAGAGTGGGAGGGGTACGATTCGACCCGAATTGCGATTCAGATCGTACGATTTAACGATCTTTGGCAACCATGGTGAGAATAGTTGGTATTTTCCATCCCCTCCTCTATCTTGCCTCTTGAAGTACCCATTGGAAACGCAAACCACAAAACTCAAATTTTAAAGCCTGATACACCTTTTTTTTGGAGATATTCAAAATAATGACCATAGGACTTCGCTTCTGGCTTCTCGTGAAGCGTTTCATTGGACATGTGTTGGTTACAAGTGTTTGTAGCAAGGTGTAAGGTATCGGACGGTATTCCGAAATTTTGGTGGTACAGTACTGGTACCATTGGTCACCGAACTGAAACCGAAGAAAGAAATCGGTTTCGGCTAGGGTTTCAAAAAAAAAAACAAAAAAAAAAAAACAAAAACTAACCAAATCAAAACCTAAATCAATGGAAATCAACCTAAGCTAAACAAATTACCCATGCAAAATCAAACATCTGCTTCAACGCTCGTCGTCTTTGACATCGATTTGAAAGAAACGATGTTTTTTTTAGCTGCGGCGTTTTTTTCTTAGTTTTCCCTCTTCACTAGAATGCGTCGACATTGTCGACAATGATTTTGGTGGGAGAGTACGTATATTTTGTGCGACAGAACCCTAGTGATATTTCGTTTATTTTGGATTTGGCTAGAATATAAAATAGGAGAGTGGTAGCCTGTGTGTTTTTGCTTAGGGTTTAAACAAAGATTATTTTTGGGTAGGCTGGAATGTAAAGGATTTGGCTATAAATATACAAAATAAATTGTGGGCCGGGCTGCATTTGATTTAGTTTAATTTAATGTAATTTAGTTTAGTGTAATTTTAATTTAGTTATGATTATAAAGTTGTATGCTACGCAAGGTTTGAAATTCCGCTTACCGGTTCCGTTTCGGTCATCTGTAACTTTCAATATTTCGGTTCCGTTTCGGAAATTTCGGAAATTCCGTTTAAATTCCGGTTTATTAATTGCAGATTTTTTTTCAATATAAATGTTTTAAAAAATTCACTTGTAACCAAGATATTGATACAATTTGCATTAATCATATTTTATAGTTTTAATAAATATCTCATTATTCACTTCCTTTGGACCATGATTTGCTGAGCACATGCTCTCACTTTTTAAAGTACAAAGTCTGTAACCTGTAGCTGTAGTGTACTAGCCATACTTCATCAAGTCCAGCACTCGTCTTCTAGTTTATAACATTTCACTTTCTTTTTCTCAACTCAAAATAACCAGATCCAACTCCCAAAGAATTTTATCGTCCTTGGCTCCTTCCCCCTCTCACTTTAAATAACCCTCAAAATCCTATCCACACTAAAAATCACTAAGAATATGAAATAGATTTTATTAATCAAGGAGCATAATAATGAAAATTGAAGGTAATTACCATGGACTTTTCATTTTTTCGGTTTTACAATGATTATTTAGAGAAAATTCCGGAATGGAAATTTCCTCGAATTCCGGCCCGGTCAGCACCGGATCCGGGACGGAATGGACGGAATTCCAGTGCACCGGCCGGAAGTTCAAACCTTGATGCTACGTTCTATTTTTTATGGAATATATTTTATATTTTATTTATAAAGAACATCATTACATATTCATTCACAAATTATTAAAAACCAAAACCGGGACCGAAACCGAAACCAAAAGTGAAACTTTCGAAGTTTCCAAAATCGTTCGAAACCAAGAAAATTTCAATTGATTGAAACCGATTTCTCGAACCTTGGTTTGTAGGCGATGTTTCATCAAGGCAATGAAAAAAGGTATCAATCTTGGAACAAATAATATGAAGAAATGTTCTAAAGTTTTACGAAAATTTCAAAAAAAATATTATGAAGAAGTTTTTTTTTTTTGTTGAATTCTCTTTTTTTTCCAGAAATTTTGTATTTTTGTGACAAAATTACTTTTTTTTTTCCTTCTGATTTACGTATAGGACATGAATCTTTAAACATAAACCCACGTGCAGTTGCCATATTGACTTGACTTCGATTAATTTTCTAAACTTCTAAAATCAATCTTTTTTTTTAATATATATTTGTTTCACTTGGCTTTAAAAAAATAAATTAAATTAGGGTATTAAGATTACTATCTCATGTAGAATTTGTCAAAAAATCCATTGATTCTTTTGAATTATTTCTAAAAAATTTACTTTTCCAAAATTACTTGTGTTTCTTAATTTTTATGGAAGTTGCAATTTTTTATAAAAAAATTAGGCTTTTGAATATTTGCTTTCCTTTTATTTTCAGACCTTCAACCCTTGTAAAGTAAAATTAGGTTTTTTATTTTTCCATATTTCTTTTGGAAATTTCAATTCATAAAATATTTTATTTTTTGAAATTTTTTTATTTTTCTTAAAGAAAATGTTCATTTTTTATGATTGTGATATTTTTTCTGAAATTTCTAATTATTTAGAAATGCCTAATTATTTACAAAATTTGTTTTTTATTTTTTAAAGAAAGTGGCAGTTCTCTTTTTTATTTATTTAAAACAAGCTTGAATTTTACTATTGAGCGCGAATGTTCAAAAAAAATATTACAACACATCCGTAGTGTAATATTCAAGAAAGCGCGAATGTTTTTACTATTGAGCAAAATAAAATAACATCTGTTTTTCTTTTATTTCGCTAGAACCAATTTGCTCGCTCCATCACTAAAACAACAGCCAGCATTTGTGTTGAATCCCCGCAATTTGGTTTAAATATACAAAGTAATGCATATGAAATTGTTCGTTTCAAGCTAGCACGAGAACTGCAACATAATCAAAATTTTACTTTCTAGCATCCTTGTTCGTGTACACCAATATAGTAACTATGTAAGATATAAAATAGTAATTTTACTTTCTTAATTTTCAGTTTCTGGACATGAGCGCACTGCAAGTCACATTGCCAGATCAACCGTTGCCTTCATTTCCTGATAGTTCACCCGACCTTTGGTTTCAGCAAAATTCTCTTGCCAGCTTCATACCCCCTGCACCCCAAGGTAAAAGCACCTAATGAAATTCCTAAATCAAATCTTTTTTATTTTTATTTTTTATAATACCATCGAACATTACATAACTTCACGCTGAATGTTCAGATGGCTTAACTCATAATGGAGGGCAGGCACATAACGAAGTACCAACCCAACAACTCCAGTAAGCTCTCTTTTTCCACAAAGGAAGTAATGCTGACAGACTTTGAACACGATCTCGTAGCAGCAAAAAAATATATGAATAGAATAACTAAGTTTACATTGTTTTAGGAACATACCATCACATGGTCCAATAGCCCCATTTGGTGGAAACCCATTTGCATAGAAAGCTGCTGGTTAATATTGAATCCTGGTGCTGAATGTTGATACGAAGAAAAATCACACTCTCTCTCTCTCTGGTAAATAAATTTTCCGTGGAACTTCAATCAGGCTAGATTGTAATTCATTTGTGGAGCTGGGTAAACCGAAGTTGCTTATTCTGCGACTTCTTAATCATGTTGTATACTATTGTTATGTCGATCTTGCAGTAGATGTATATACCAGGTAAGAAGATAAATAGGTAATGCGAGTGTTTCTTAATTAGCGCAAAATGCCTGCATTTGTTATATATAGTTTACGGAATCTCACTTTATGGACGATCCTTTTGTTTGTTAATGACGACCATTTCATTAGTACTATTGTGTAACATTTATTTGTTGAGTGTTGGATGTATGTATGTCTTCCCTTGTTCTAGTTTGATTTGTAATCAATGACCTAAAAATTTGAATTTAATGCTGCATTAAACTTGTTAAACGTTTAAACCAGTCAATGTCATTGTTATCCAGTCTGGTGACCAAACCATATTTGGACGTATTAGGTTCGTCGAACTGAGAAATTATCTAACAGCGACAACTGTCAAGTTCAGATGCTAAGCATAGCCGATGAATGAAGTCTAAAGGTAACCAAGGATATCCAAACAAAGGCCTACACTCCAACCAATGAGCAACAACTTTAAACTTCAAGGCACAAGAAGCCACATATCGGTATCGATATCTGATCAAGGTTCGGTATTGATCCATAAGAGCTCCTCCACAGTTCTGCTAGCCCCATGCCATGCCAAGCTAAGGAGTTTACAAGCAACTCCAAGTTGTATGGAATTGATCGTAAGCGCGTATCAATCATCACATGACAAACACCATTGATCTAACTCCGAACCTAGACGACCACTCAAGTCCAAGCCTCTAGCAATGCAGATAAAGCAACAAAGATGAAGACACGAGCAAAACAAGCATCCACACGAGTTAAATGGAGATCCAAAAGACAAGTTTATGGATCGGTACCGATCCCCAAGCATGAATCAGTACCGATCCTTGAATATTCGTGACGTGACAACGATCTCTTCCGTTAACCTCTTTGAACATGATGAATGTAGGCTAGAACGTGGATAAAGTTTTTGGGCAACCTGAGCTATAAATAAAGGAAGAGCGTAGTTTGCGGGATCTTTTTAGTTGTTTAAGAATTCTTATATTCTCCTTGTAATTTTGAAATCATCACCGATCCATAAGAACGGTTTTGTAATAATTCACCAGAAATTCTCAACAAAGTTTAAGTGAACGTAGACCTTACATTAGCCGAATCACTATACTCGTTGCGTGTATTTATTATCCTCATTTTAAAGTTATTTTCTTTCTTTTATTCTTACATCTTGGGTGTTTGTGTCAATTTCAGGCGTACACATTTTGGTGCTTTCACCGAGTGCGTATGGATCTCAGGCTATTAGGATTAATTTTTTGCTTTTGAGTTATTTAAATCCATGAGGTAGATCCATTAGTTTTGTTGCTGTAATCTGTGACTACTCAGATTTTTGCAGAATCTATACAAGATCAATTGAAATTATGGCCTCAGGAAAGGAGAAATTTGCTCCCTTTAGACTTGCTGCTGATGTTGGGAATGCTGGTTCTCAGCATGTTGAAGAAGTTGCTCAACCTGTAGTTGCTGAATTTCAGAATCCCTTGGATATGATAACGCGGGTTGAGATGGAAAGGATGATGAAGCACATGAATGACAAGGTGCAAGAGAGTCAGGACGAATTTAGGAGGCAAATGAAGAAGAGTCTTGACTTACTGAATCAGTAACCCGTAGTCACAGAAGGAGTATGAGAGATTTATGCCTTTTGAATCGGAAGACAGTTCTTCATCTACTGAAAAACATGAGAATTGAAAATGAAGCGAAAGGAAACAAGTACTTCGGAAGATGGATTGGGCGGTGCTCGAAACAAAAGATCGTGGATTGGTATCAAACCACATTCAGTGATCGGTACCGAACCCCGAGCTCTTGATTCGGATGATGATGGTGCTATTGATATGGATGGTGATGTCGATGGTGATGTTGGTCGTGTTGTTGATGACCAGAATGTGAAAGTTCAAGCACTCGCTACTGATCCGCGTCGTAGAAATCGTAGGAATGTGATAACTGGATGAACGGTTTTTCCAAAGACAGGAGACCAAGGTATCATGGAATTAACCGAGACCGTTTGTGGAATAAAACAATCGGGGCAGGCTATGATTATTGGCGTCTAGTAGATCAAGCCAAGCCAGAGTCATTGGCGGATATGGTAAAGAAATTAGTGAGTGAAAACCAGCACGGAAGTAACGATTGGTAGAGCTCTTTCCTTAATAGGAACCCATTCATCGAGAAGATACCGTGTGAGGAATACCTTCGGAGGTCCGCAATGCTAACGATGTCGTCCTATGGTGGAACAACGGATCTGAGGCAGCATTTGTTGAAATATGAGTGGCATATGGACATGGCAAGGGCGACGGATGCCGTGAGATGTAGATGTTTCCCGATCTTTCTTGAGGGTGTAGCGACGATATGGTTCACTCGACTTCCGCCAAGGTCCATATCATCTTTCGATGAGCTGGCAAGGAAGTATTTTGAGCAATTCTGTTTGCACATGACCTATTCCAAAGACGTGATGTCATTATCGAACCTTTTCTAAGGAGCGGGAGAGTCGTTGAAGGACTTTTTGGGTAGGTTCAATACGACAGTGATGGAGGTGAGCAGTATAAAGAAGGATATTGTGCTAATAGCTTTGATCAGGGGATACACCCGAATACTAACTTTGGAAGATGGTTGAAGATGAAGCCCCACCAACGATGGATGTTTTCTATAGGAAGGAGAATCAGTTCTTGCACTTGAGAGAGGCAAGTGCGATAGCCAAGAAGGCCAATGGTGACCAATCGGCTGAAGTGATACAGAGTAATGTAGCCATGAAGCAATCCGGTGTAAGTTATGGAAATATAGCTGTGAATGTGGGGAAAGGAAATAACCAAAAGAAAAACAGTCAAGGTGTTGAAGGCAGAAAACTTGATTTCAAGAGATGACCAAAATATGAAAATTATACACCACTGAACAATTAGGTTGAGAATTTATACCTTGCGACGTGGGGTACCAAACAGTATAATTAGCCGACTCCCAAGGAGTCAACTGAAAGAGAGAAGAGGTCAAGGAAGTTTTTCACTTCCACGAGACACACAGCCATAACACGAATAAATGCAGACACTTGTGGGATGTGATTGAAGATCTGATTTGTAAAAAGAAGCTTCAACAGTATGTGAAAGCCTCGCAGAATGGCGGCCAAGAGGATGCTCAATCTCAGGGTCAACTACTCCAAAGGGGTCAAGCTGGGCCTAGTGATGACACGCCTAGGCAACTTGGGAAAAGATTTGTTATAAACACGATTCTGGTGGGCCTCATACGGCTGTGAAGAGCTGGAACGAGATAGAGAGTTACGCAAGTTCTTTGAAGCATAATGTGAGTAAGAGTTGTTTCACTGTCGAAGACGAAGCTCCAATAAAGCAATTCAAAACCATGACTGATGATATTGTGTTTAGAATCAGAGATGCCGATGATGTCAAATCGCCTATGCTGGATCCCTTGGTGATATCGGCTACGATTGGGCCGATAAATGTGAGGAAGGTGTTAGTTGATTGTGGTAATTCAGTGAACATTTTGTTTAAGAAAGCTTACGATCAGATGCTGATGGATAGCCAGGATCTGAAGTCGTGTAAATCCCAAATTCAAGGATTTAACGGAGTGGTGACAGAGCCTGTGAGTTGTGTGGATTTACCGATGGTTCCAGGTGAAGGTGATCGCAAGAGAGTGCGGGTTGTGACCTTCGTGACGATGGACATTTTTTATGCCTACAACATTTTCTTAGGCCGACCGACCCTATCTAGCTTTCGAGTGGTCCTTGACCCGTGGTGCTTAATGATGAAATTTCTCACGGAGAATAGGGTAGGAGTCATTCAAGGAGATCTGAATGTCGGACGTGAATGCTACATCGCAAGCTAAAGAAGGCAAGGCGATGCGAGAAAGGACATAGAGAAAACTCTATGCGTCAAGACAATGGATGCATAACAACCATTGCCTAAGCCTTGGCTTGGTCGGCATAGCAGATTCAACAAAGCTAAGATTTAAGGAAAGAGCTAGAGGATGCGAGGGCAGCCCCTGCCGAGTTGATGAGTTGCATCCCAATCAGTCAGGATGACCCTACATGGGTCTTGAAAATCGGGTCTCAGCTTGGCGTGAAAATGAGGAAGGAATTGATGGGTTTTCTCTAGGCAAACCTGGATGTGTTTGCGTGGACTCATTCTGACATGTGTGGAATTTAGTCGGAGATATCATGCCATGCACTGAATGTGAACCCAGGTGTCTCCCAGTGAAACAGAATGTCTCTCAGTGAGCATGCCTTAACTTGCTCAAATTCTTTTTCAAAAATAACTGCCGCTAAACCAGATCTAAACCATTGTTAAGTTAATCGAACAAGCCCTTCCAATTTTTGCAAAGAAGTCCCTCTTCTAAAACAATTTATTTTGCATAGGAAATCACTTTGGAAAAATTCTCAAATTCCAGAAATTCACTTTAATCATGTTATCTAACATATCAAAATTACGGACCCAAATTCTCAATATATTTCCAAAATAAATTTTAAACCCAAATAACCATATTTTCCTTTGAAAAATCATAATAATCTTTCCATAGCTTGGAAAATTCTCAAAATTGAAACCAAATTCCAAAATCATGTTTCTCATAACATAAAATTTTCCCATGACATTTAAACATCACCTAATCTCGGTTTTGATCTAAAACCGTGCTAAATCTTTTTTAAGCAACCTTGTTTAAATCAAATAAATCATGAATCAAGCATATCATCATCCATTATATCATAAAAACAAATTTATCCTTTAAATCTGAAAACATATGATTTAAAACCAAAATAGAGTTGGAATTATTATTCACCTTGCTCTAGATAAGGAGATTGGATTGAGATAGATTTCCAACCTTGATTTTTTAGCTTTAATTTGAATTCCTCCTGACCTCATAATGGCCGACTATTCATGTATATTTATTTGCGTTTTAAAATGACGTGAATGAGAAGTAAGAAGGTGGGAACGAAATATATATAAGGGTGGAAGCTAGGGGTGGCAATTCCTAATATACCCTTATGTGACTTAATTAACCAAAACTCATTCTTAAGCCCATTTGTTAACTCATTAGACACGACCCTTATTTAATTAATTCAAGTATCAATCCCCTTATCACTTAGAGTTACATTATTCTATTTAATTTATCTAATTAAATATCCTGAATAATGTTATCAGAAATTAGGAGTGTTACATGTATGACTTCTATCTTGGCTTATATAGTCTCAGTCTGATTGCCTCCCTGGATTAGAGTCATAAGAGGAGCCGTGAGGATGATTATATAATCCATGCCTCATGTGCTTACTCCCCTGGCTCTTAATGTTGTCGTACATACCCCTGCACTCCGTTGAACCTGCGAATGAAATGAGAACGAATTAGAACCAATAGGATAAAAGCATGGTACAAATTAAACAAAATGCAGTGTCATGTGTGTGTCCTAGTGTCCCCCCATGGACCATGGGCTTGGAATTTGTTAATGGGGTGATCTCACCTGCCTGAATGGTTGGCACTTCATTGGGTAGATGGATAGGGAATCCAATATTCCCGATTCTGATGTTAACCAAGCCATAAGAACCAAACTCGTCTTGAATCGGATTGAGATTTCCATAAATGTCTTTAGAAGGAAGAATAGGGATTTTATCCATTATAATGGCTGGTGGAGGTTGTATAGGAATTCACAATGGAACGATTTTTATTTTGGGTCACCGCTTTAGAAGGAAAGCATGGTCACCACCACCGTCATGAGTACTCACAACCAATATTAGCATCATCATTATCTCCTCCACCACTTCTTCCTTCCCCAGCATACTCACGTACTTCTTCGGCCTCCACAACAGGACTTGGGATTGGGGGCACTTCTTGGTTTTCATCGCTATCCTCCGATAAAGAACCATCATCATTTTCATCACCAGCTTTGGGAATTGTAGCCAACACTATAAACCTCTTCCATAAGATTATATGCTCTTAGATTCTCATCGGTAAGAATTTCCCTTATATCCCTTTCCTCGAGCAGAACTTCATAGAGAGCCGTAAGAGTGTTCGCTAAGCCGTACCACCTGCTCTTCTTGAAACATACGAAAGAGAAAAATAAGAAGGTATAAGCAATCAAAGCTTAAAAATTTGTTTTATAAAGAAGGGATAAGAGTAGAACTAACGCCCAGACAACCATCTCTATGCGAAACCAAGCGGGCAAAGCACAAAAAAGAATTCGTGCTTGAAATAGCTTAGGTTTTTCCAGAGACCCATCACTATTCGACAACCTCCAGAAGGCTCTAATAGGTAAGCGAAGGGAATCCTTTCTGGTACTTGAAGCTATACAAATATCGAATCTCCTGAGCACTTGGCTTAGATTCAAGTGGCGGGCGAAAACTATATACATGCTATTCAAGGAAGCATAACTATTTGAATGTAACCAAGCTGGAGTAAGCTTCATTGACTGGATGAAGTTGCTGAATAGTAGGACACAACCAACTATATACATGTATCGTTTATAAGCTATTTATCCTACTGGCGGGAGATGAGACCGTTGATGGCATGACGTATCCAACACGTCCTCATAGGGGATTCCATGCCTCTTGCATATCTTCGAAAGGATATATTATCAACTTTCGATGCTGGGGAATCTTTTGGATCATGTAAAATGACGGCATCGCCCATATCAACATCAGGGCTGCTGGCCCCTTGGCTAGTACAAAAGGTATTATTTCTAAAGGCTATGTTGCCCGATGACCTGTCGATTGAGGAGTATGTCTTCCTATAGGAACAATGATAGAACCGAATTCCATGTCAGACTTAGCATATGTAGGTGCTGAAGGTCCTACGACCACAGTAGAGGGACACTCGAAGTGTTTGCGATCCATCACTATCAAAACTGATGTCAGGCGCATATAAAGCAGTGATCGTCATGTTGGAAAGAGATCCCTGTAAAGTCAATGTACCAACCCAACAAGTATGAACGTGTGTTGACCGATCGAGTCTCGTACATCGACAAAGGGAAATATAGTGCAGTTAAAGTTGTGTAGTGTTGTGCAGTGCAAGCGTTCACAATCGTGCAATGAACGCTACGAGTCAAAGATTTCAGGGTTTCGCCAGTCAAAGGAAAGCCCGAGTCAAGCTAAGGCTACGAGTGTAACATCCCCTAGCTAAAATTTCTAAGTCAAAAATTTCGAGTCTTGGATTGGTGCCGACTCATACTAGCAAAGGGATGGGGTTCTCATGCATCGTTGGATACAAATGATTGTCGTTCAATGACAACGCAGGTGAGGCCACACCATCACCAACTTGAATCAAATTGCCTTGGTCGAACTCAAAATTTTCAAGTACTAGTTTTTAAGTGGTGGAGGCGGTTCGGTGTATGAAGTGTCAGCGTACGAGCTAAAGTGGGGAAGTTAACGCCTATGGAGGAGCAAGATTCGATCGATGGTAACAGTGATTCGAGGTTGAAATTGGGTCAAGATCTGAAGCTGGGTAATGGTTAGGGCTGTCAATTTCCTACACGACCCGAAACACGACCCGAAACCCGCACGGAAATTAGCAGGTTAACCCGACCCATTTAATTGGCGGGTCATTTTCGGGTCAACCCGAATTTGACCCGTTTATAAACGGGTGGGTTTCGGGTTGACCCGCTAACCCGAAACTGACCCGTTAACAACCCGTTTATACAGTATATAGGTTGAGCTGACCCGTTTACGACCCGCTCCGACCCGTTTATGACCCGTTTGTACCTTATACGGGTTATACGGGTTGACCCGACCCGTTTACGACCCATTCCGACCCATTTACGACCCAATTATACCTTATACGGGTTGACTCGACCCGTTTACACCTTATACGGGTTGACCTGACCCATTTACGACCCGACCCGACCTGACCCGTTTATAATCGGGTTACACGGGTTGGGTCGGGTCAACCCGTTTATAAACGGGTCGGGTTCGGGTTGAGCTTTTTTGACCCGTTTAATAAACGGGTTGACCCGACCCATTTAAAATCAACCCAAACCCGACTTGACCCGACCCAAACCCGACCCGACCCGACCCATTGACAGCCCTAGTAATGGTGGACTTAAGGGTGAAACACACTGATCCATAAACTTAGGTGTTTAAGTCACCTAAGTTTAAGGCACCACAGTTCTTTACCAATCCACGGTACATGGATTAATACCGAACCATGAAACTTAAAAATAAAATAAAAATAAGTATATGTGTAGTGAAATAACAATGTAATAATTGTGATGTGCTTACATATATGTGTGTGTGTGTATTTATGGTGCTAGATAATTGAAGCTCCAAGATAACAAGATCGAACTTGTAAAATACGAAAAAGATATCATTGAAGGTTTTTCAAATTTGAAATGGTGAACTTGAAGAGCATGCTTTAACTTTTATACTACAGGGAACTTATAGGCCTAAGAGAAATGAAGTGATACAATATTTAATGAAAGATGCTATGCTTCACTAAAACGAATTAAAGGGAAAGATAATGTCTTTTCTAAGTAAGATGAGAAACCAACAGTGCAGAGCCTTCAATTTTTATTATTCCAAAATACATCTTGTTAGAATAAGATATACTTTAATGGAAAATATTATCTAGCCTTGTGACTAGATCATATTCAAGCGTATCAGGTCAGTCAAATTGAGAAATTATCTAACAGGAACCCATAGCGACAACTGCCAAGTTCAAATGCCAAGTAAAGTCGAGGAATGAAGTCTAAAGGTAACCAAGAACATCCAAACAAAGGCCTACATTCCTCCTACCACTAAGAAACAACTTCAAACTTCAAGGCATAAGAAGTCATGGATCTATACCGATCCTTGATCATGGTTCGGTATTGATCCCTAAAAGCTCCTCCACATTGCTACTAGCCCTATGCCTTGCTAAGCTAAGGAGTTTACAAGCAAGCCCAAGCTGTGCGGGATGGATTGCAAGTGCGTATCAATCATCATGACCAATGTAGATGTTAAACACCATTGATCTAACTTCAAACCAAGACGTCCACACTAGCCTAAGCCTTTAATAATGCAAGTAAAGCAACAAAAGTGAAGACGTGAGTAAAATAAGTATCCACATGAGTTAAATGGAGATCCAAAGGCAAGTTTATGGATCAGTACCGATCCCCAAGCTTAGATTGTACCGATCCCTAGATATTTGTGACATGGCTATATTCTCTTCAGTTAACCTACCTAGACGTAGGGAACGTGGCTAGAACGTGGGATTAGGTTTCTAGCAACTTGCAGCTATAGATAGAGGATGAGGGGCATAGTTTGAGGATGTTTAAAAAATTCTTGTATTCTCCTTGTAATTCAGGGATCATCATCGATCCATAAGAATAATTTGTAATAAGTCACCAGAAATCCTTAACAATGTTTAAGTGGACATAGGCTTAGATTAACCGAACCACTATAATTGTTATATGTTCTTATTGTCCTCATTTTCAAGTTATTTCTTCCCTTTATTCTCTACTTTTAATCTTTGGGTGTTTGTGCCAATTTTCGGCGTAAATGTTTAGGATTTAATGGACATTAAATTTGACTAATCATTACATCCTAAATCCGAAGAGATAACCTATATTTCATTGAGAAACATGGAATATATAAGCATAATTGCAGAAGTCGTACCTAAATTTATTCCATTAAAGATAATTGGAAGATGATTGATTTGGTTAGGTCTTCTAAATTGACACAAATCCCAGATCTAAAAATATTTTCGTAGAAGAGGCTTTAGAGAATATGGTAAGACGTATAATTTGGGGATCATAACCCTTTATTTATTATATTAACGTAATGAAAATTTCAAATTTGGTCTATCAAAAAATTAGACTTTCATATGGTGTTTATGTGTTTGTATGGTCATATTTGGATCTTTAAAACTTTTAGCATTAACTGATAATACGATCATTTTAGTTAGACTTTACATCGAAACATCATAACACATTTTATTTTACATAAATGACCCTACATGTTGAAATTTTCAAAGGTTTACTTTATGAGCTACAAAATTTTCTATTTATAACATAAGTGTATCCTAAACGACCACTTCTATTAACTATGTTGATAAAAAATCAAAGCAGTCTTTGTTATCTTTATTGTAACTAATCTTATCGATGATCACATATATCAATACAATCAAATGACATATATCATGTTAGACCAAAAAATGGTATAACACCTCCGATGCTAAATGTAATAAATTATTCCTTGTTTTGAATATATACGGAGTCATAACAAGCTAATCTCATTGACCAATACATGTATGGAGACATAACCAAGAAAAGACTGACCATACCGATGTGATTAGTGCATATGCGGAGACCTCACATTAAAATGATTGTGGACATCGCGTTGATATGATGATATTCCAAGGTATAGCTTATTATTTTGAGACTAGTCATATAATTGGATCATTAAAGAATGAAAGACAAAATGGCCTTTGAGGAAAAGTTCATCTTTGTCACTATTGTGTAATATTCTCAAAGTCCTCTAAGGCCATTAGAAGTGTCATCTATATATGAGTCCATGTTGGCCTTCAAATTAGATAATCCAAAGGGATCATGCTATGCCATATGCCTAATAGGCAAAGAAAATAAGTCTTGAAGTCATGCTAATGTCCATTATGTATGGCGTTAGGCTTGGCATCTTGTCCATATGTTCAAAGTCCATAATTCATAGTTCACAGTTTACATAGATATGCTTATATGATTCATCATAATCCAAGGCACTTCGAATTGGTTCATGTCGATTTGGATATGACAAGTTCGTATTATGCAAATCCAAGTTAGTAATGTTCAATAAAGTCATAATTGAAGTCAATATGTAAGGTTGAGTTCATGTTCATTAATTCGAACACGATTACAGTCAAATTGAATTATCCCCAATTCGATTTAATGTTATAAGACTTTAGTTTCAGAGAGAGAGAGAGAGAGAGAAATGAAAAATCAGCCCTTTAAATGTCCCCCATAGGGTTTTATTTATAGAGGTAGGCATCCCCCTCTTCGCATTTCCTGTCTGCGACTTGATGGACTTAAGCGACTTGCGACTTTGGTGGTATTTATACTTGTTTTGGTCTTTATAGAGGCGGCATCGTATTATTTTCACGTCTTCGATGTTGTCAACCATCACCGTTAGTGTAAAAGTGGTATCATCGAGGCGCTATGGTCTATGTCTTCATGTTTATGTAACATAGGGTCTCTGAGATGCTGATGATGCCACTAGCAACATCCTTTAAATTCTACCGAGGGCTTCTCCACTAACGATGGTGCTTACCATCGGCATCCTCATACTTAATCATGTGGTTCTTTATGAATGGCGAAGTGGGTCAATGGTCAAAAGCAATGTGATTTTCAGCAAGGAGCGATGTGACCTTATCTGACCTAAATGCTTTTAAAGTGCTTGTACTGTGGTATTGATAGTATTTTCGACTGTTGGTGAAATGCCCTTTGATGTCAACCTTTTACTGATAATCAATACCTTCGAAGTCATTTAAATAGGGTGTTGGTAATGTGCCGTGTAGTTAGAGTCAAAGTCCTTCCTAGCCCTACCGGTACATGATGTGGTTGGCATATGTTTAGGTTTTAGTGCTATGTAAGAAGCGATGAGTTATATCGTCGAAAATGGACATTTTTAGCTTCGAGGAGGTATGTGATTGACAAAGTGAAGAAGCACAGAGAGATACCCTCGTAGAGGTACGTTGTTGGCTAAGTGTGATTTTACTCTTTAATTTTAGACTCTATAGCCTTAATCTCCTCATGATATCACCACTTATATCATTACCTCCAATATTGAAATTATATGGAAAACATTTAGTCCCCTGGTATGACTGAAACTTTAACTCTTTAGGGTAAAACCAAGAATTCCTTTGCATTGCCCAATCTTTCATTGAGACTCCCTTGTCGGCCCCGTTTCTTGTAAAACATGAAGCGAGTAACATTTTTGTTAGCGATTATCCTTCTGGGTATTAATTGGCTTTATTGCCTATATTTTACAGCAAAAGAAGGCTAGTAATTTATGTTAGAAATCAATATAGTAGAAGAGCAGGAAACCATAAATCCAAGTTTAGTAATGATGATAGAGGTCCATGAATCAATGTCTAAGAATAGTAGTAAAAAGAACAATAGATCCATGTTTGATATTATATGAGAGAAATATATCTGATAGAAGATAAGAAATCCATATAAGAAGAACATAAATCCATATAGGAAGACCAAAAGTTCATATTTGATAATAATAATAATAGAAGACCAGAAACTCATATAAGCAGACCAAAAATTTATGTTTGGCAATAATAATAGAGGACAAGAAACCTATATAAGAAGACCAAAAATCTATATTTGGCAATAATAATAGAAGATTAGAAACCCAAATTTTGGTAATGATAAGAGAAGGTCAGAAATCCATAATAGAAGACCATAAATTCATGTACTCGATGCTTCCTTTCATTAGAAGAATTGCTTTGATTTGGAGTACCACCCAGCATAGAGTCTGAAAGATTAGGAGCATTACTTGACTTGGATTTTGATTAATTGGGAGCACTACTTTGCTCGAATTTTGATTGATTCGGAGCGCTACTTGGCTCTTGATATTGATTGACCTTGGAGAATTACTTGGCTCTTGATTTTTATTAATCTTCCATTTAAAGATTTCGATGCTTTAGTGAGCCCTTTAATGACGGCACTAAAGGCTTGCTCTATTCTCCCTCTAGTGGGCGCTAAACCAAGCCACATAGGCAGGGATTATAGGCTTTTTTGGTACTTTAGTAGGCCTTTTGTAACACGCCTAATTTTGATAACATTATTCAGGAGATTTAATTAGATAAATTAAATAGAATAATGAAAATACTAAGTGATAAGGGGATTGAGATTTGAATAAATATTTAGAGGTCGTGCTTAATTAATTAATAAAATGGACTTAATAATGGCTTATAGACTAATTAATTTACATAATGGCATATTGAGAAATTGCCGCACATAACCCATCACCCTTATATATTCTCGTTCCTTATAGTTTCATTCCCACTCATGTTATTTTGCAAAAATAAAATATAAATGTAAATCAAAGAGGAGCCGACCATTCTAGGAGAAAGAGGAGAAAATTTAATCTAAAGCTAAGTAATTAAAGCAAGTGGAATAAATCTCAATCTTAATCCAATATCCTTATCCTAATCAAGGTGAGTAATAATTCATACCATCTCTATTTTGTTTTTAATCATTTGCTTTTGGGTTTAAGGTTAAATCCCTTTTTATGATGATTTGGATGATGATATGCTTGGATCATAATATGTTAGATTTAAACAAGATCGTTTAAATATGATTTCTCATGGCTTTAAGGGCAAAACCGATTATAATTGATTTTGAATGCCATGAGAAATTTACATGTTATGTAAAACATGATTTTGGAGTTGGGTTTTAATATGATAATTTTCCAAGCTATTGAAAGATTATTATGAATTTTCAAAGGAAAATATGGTTAATTGGGTTCAAAAATTTATTTCATAAATTATATTTAGAATTTGGGTCTGAAATTTAGATATGTAAGATAAGATGTTAAAAATGAATTTCTATGATTTTTTGGGGATTTTTCCTAAGTGATTTGCTATGGAATTTAAATTATTTTAAAAGAAGGACATATTAGCATTATTGGTTTTGCTTAATGGAAGGGCTTATTTGTTAAATTAACGTTGGTTTAGATCTGAAATTATGCGGCATTTATTTTGACAAAGAATTTAAAAAGTTGTGGCAACTCAATCACATGTTTACAAGTGGGTAGGTTAGTTTGAAAGTATTCGCTTTAGTTGGAATTAATCAGCTTTTACCCAGAAAAGTAGGTTCCGCCTCTATTAGAAGCACCTTTCGACTCATAGCTTCCGCCTTCAATCAAGTCAAAACCCCACTAAGCTGAAACCAATAAACATGGTATCATCATAGGTACATAGTGGATTGGAAGAAGGCAGAAGATATGGTGTCGAAAACATTGGTTCCGATGGGTCGATATCTTTGTTTTGTTTTAAAATGTCAAGCACCTGCCTTTGTTTTACTAGAGCTTTCGAAGGAGTCGAAACATATTCTATCAAAAGGGGTTTTCTAAATAGCTTTCGAAGAGGTTTCCATTTTATGTTGTAAAAGTATAGGCTTTCAAATGGGTTCCTTTATTTATTAAATGATGCTTTCGAAAGTAGTGGTTCCGACTTCATTGAAACCCAACCGCTGTTCTTTTGCCTTTCGAGTGTATTGAAGCCATCAATGTTTTCGAAGGGTTATCTTTGTTTTAAACTTATGCTAAACCACTTCCTAAATGCTTTCGAAAGGGTTCAAGGGTTTCGAAGGCAATGGCTTCGAAAGAGGGTTTCGATGTTATCCTTCAAAGTTTTTCTTAAATATTTTGAAGCTTTCGAAAGGATGGTGCTAACGCCATCAAACTTTCCCTAAACAATTTTATATGAAGATTAAAGCTTTCGAAAGAGATACTCTCGTATATATTCATTTTGACCCAAAAGATGTTTTTGAGTTAATCCGATGGTTTTGAAAGGGGTACTTTCATTGGTTTTGAAGCTATGTTTCTAAGGACTATTAAGTAATGTTTTGATATTTTCGAAAGGTATATATTTTTGTTTTGAAAGGGATGATGTAAAGCGCTTTGGAAGGTTTATATGTAATGTTCTAAAAAGAAGTTTTCTATGCTTTCGAAGGAGGTTATCCGGGGGTTTAGAAAGAAATGTTTTAAGGTTTCGAAAGCCTTAGTTTTCAAAATAAATAACCCAATCTCATTTTAAAGGAAAACCATGGCATAAATAAGGAGTTTTGAAATTATTTTAAGTATGGATTTTTTGAAGAAATTTTCCTTGATTAATAGGTCAAAGAGATTAACCAAGTTATTATGTTTTCTTCTTCATATATGTATAAATTCACATTGTAATGGACCCATAATAGTATTTTAGGAAAGGGTGGAATAACCAGGTAGGTTGATCCAGTAGTGAATATAAATTAAGTAAACTCCTGAATGAGTATAATTGCATCCATGAGGTCAGGAAGACCAGAATATAGGATGTTAAAATAATGATTAAAGAAGTTGTCAGGGTGGCAGGTTCGTATTAAACCCATGAATAGTATGTATAAAAGAAGTTGCCAGAGAGATAGGTTCATAGTAAACCCATGAAAACTATGATTAGAAAGAGTAATTGGCAAAGGCCAATAGGTTTGTAGTAAACCCATGAAAACTATATCCAAATTAAGTTATTGATAGATGTCGATAGGTTTCTAGTCAACCCATGAAAACTAGGATAAGGGGGAAGTTATCGGGGTTACCAATTGGTTCAGGGAGAACCCATGAAACAATAATGTTATTGGTAGGGGCCAATAGGTTCTTAGTGATCCCATGAAAACTATAAAACTGGATAGGGAGTCCATAAACATTAAATAGGTTATTAGTAAGCCCATGATATCTAATAGGTTAATGGTGATCCTAGAAACTATAAACGAGACGGTTAGTCAAAATGAATGGGGATAGGAAATCTAGAATTGATTTACTTGTTTGCATATCATCATTTTTTTTTGATTGTATCAACCATTCTGGATGTAGGAGCACGATATATGGTTTTATAAAGGATTTAGGATACTAGTGAGGGGAAAACCCGTTCCGCTAAACGACGTAGTCTCACCAGATATCTAAATGGTTTGAGATGGTAGATTATTATTGATAACATGCTTTATGTCTGACACGAAGTTTATTTTTTCCCCTTAAACTCTCAGGCACTCAGTTGATTTGGAGTAGTTTGAGTGTTCAGGTTTTTTAGGTACCTATTTAGAAGAATAAGCCTCTAGAGACATGCGTGAGGCATGACAACTATCTATAGTTCTCTTTTATTTTAATTACACTGTATTGTTGTTGTAAAGGCAAAGTTGTTTAATTGCATACACACACACACTCTCTGATAATCCAAGGGTGCATCTTCATATGTCACTCTTGGCTTATGCTGTAATAAGTATATTTTCTCTGAACGTGGTTTTCATATTGGGATTATGTAATGAATTTGAAATGATTTGAAATGGAATGTGAAAGTTGTTTTATGATTTTAATTTTTTACATATCCATGTGTTCTGTTATACCAATGTATCTAATATTACCATATTTGGTCGCCGAGAATCAATAACTACGGATGATTGCGGCATCCGTAGCTGTTAGTTTTGAGCCTGCAAGTGGGGGATGTTACAAGTTGGTATCAGAACATATGTTTATGAAACTTAAAAGAAATTTAAACCTAAAAGATTTTCAAACATAATCCAATGAATCAGAAAATGAGATTGGGGTTTCGGTTAACGCTATGATAACGTACTTCTATTTGATATAGATATATGCAAATACGTATTCCCCTCTCTTAGACCGTTCTTCTGTGTCTTACTAAAGTTCGTATGCAAATTTAGGAGAAAGAGGATATGGAAGTAGAAACGGAAGAGCAAATCTAAGTGGAGGAAGCACCACAACCAGTGGAAATGCTTGACCCACCAGGAGGAACCCTGGTTGACAGGCTAATGCTAACCAAAATACTGATTCCAATGTGGGTGCTGGAAATCCACAAGTTGATACGGGGCCGATGTATCAGTTCTTTGTCAATATGATGCAAGCAGGAGTTGCTGGAAATGTTGGAGGAGCTAATTTTGTGGCTCTAGTTTGGAATAATTGTGCTAAGCTGAGCAGAGATTACACCAATCTTGGTGGGAAGCCAGTTATGGGGATAGAGGATGCCATAGAGTTAGAAGATTGGTTGTTGCATTGTGAGCGTATCTTTGCTGATTTGGGTTTAGATGATGAGCAAAAGAGAAAGTTGGCCTCTAGGCATTTGCAAGGGTCACTGTTTCATTAGTGGAACAATGATACTGTCGAAATTATGGAGGAGGAATTGACTTGGGATGATTTTCGAAGGAGATTTGAGCCGAGGTTTATGTCTGAGGTTGCTAAATCAGCGCTATTGAGGAAGTTTTTGGATTTGGAGCAGGGAGAGATGTCGGTTGTTGAGTATGCCACTAAGTTTGATGAGTTATCCCATTATGGATATAATAATATAGACACCATCATCAGGAGAAATGAGAGGTTCATTAGAGGACCGAGGCCCATAATTGCTAGGGCGACCCTGTCACATCTTCGTGATCCTAGTAATGTAGTGGTGGAGTTGGCAATTCACCATTAGGAGATGCTTGCGGTTTGTGCTAGAGAAAAGACAGTTGAAATCCAGGGTTCTCAGGGAAAGAAGAGGAAGTTCTTTATGAAGAAGGGAGCCGAGGTAGCCAAGAAGGCAAAGGCTGATTTAGTTTGCTTCAAGTGTGACAAGAAGGGTCATTATTCTCATGAGTGTTGGTCAGGCAAGGGGAAGAAGGCTATAAATAAGAAGAATATCAAGTGCTTTAACCATGATCAAGTTGGGCATTATGAGAATCAGTGTCCAGAAACAGTTAGGGAGGACAAGGGAAAGGTTTTTTGCTGTTGGACCATCATCTGCTAGGCCATCTGCAGCTTAAAAAGGGAAGGCTGTGATGCAAGGTATGTTTTTGATTCAGAGTATACTAGTTAGGATACTATTTGATACTAGTGCATCA
Source organism: Allium cepa (assembly GCA_030765085.1). Taxonomy (NCBI): domain Eukaryota; kingdom Viridiplantae; phylum Streptophyta; class Magnoliopsida; order Asparagales; family Amaryllidaceae; genus Allium; species Allium cepa. The sequence goes on along the minus strand of CM060941.1, from coordinate 763,490,471 downwards.
CATTCATTTATATCTCAGAATTTGGTTGATAGGTTATGCTTAGAACCCACATACCTTGTTACTTCCTTAAGGGTTGTGAATCCAATAGGAGAGTATGCAACTCTGAGGATGAGATGTGACCAGTTAGAACTTGATTTATTAGGTCATAAGTTTGCATGCAATCTTATATTTTCGATTTCGTAGATTTTGGAATCATTTTGGGTATGGACTGGTTGAGAAAGTATAAGGCTAAGATATTTTTGCAAAGATGGGGGGATGTAACTGAGACACCCAGATCGTCTTAACCGAATCATATTTAGTAGGGAATTTTCACCGAAGTAGTTGTGCATTGTTAAGTGCAATGGAAGCGGAAGAAGAGCCAAGTCGGGTTAGAATAGCAAGGGTGTTTGCAGATGTCTTTGAGCCGGTCACAGGATTATAACTAAAGCGAGCTGTTGAGTTTCGAATAGATCTTGCGCTAGGAGCTGAACATGTAAGAAGACCTCCTAGCAGGATGACACCTATTGAGATGAAGGAATTGAAGGTGCAGCTAGTGGATCTAGAAGGAAGGAATTTTATTAGACCAAGCATTTTGCCTTGGGGAGCGGCTGCGGTATTCATGAAGAAATCAGATGGGTCGTTGAGGATGTGTATCGACTATTGTAAGTTGAACGAAAGGACGATTAAAAAAAAGTATCCTTTGTTGAAAATTGATGATTTATTTAATCAGTTTTGTGGGGCCAGAGTGTTTTTCCAGTTAGATTTGGCGACAGTTTCCATCAATTAAGAGTGGTAGAGGACAATATTCCTTTGACAGCTTTTCGGACTAGGTATGGTTCATATGAGTGGTTAGTAATGCCATTCGGGTTCATGAATGCACCTGCTTTCTTCATGGACTTGATGAATTGAGTTTTTCGAGAGTATTTGAATAGGTTTTTGTTGGTGTATATAGATGACATTTGAGTATACTCTAAGAATGAAAGAGAGCATGAAATCATCTTAGAGTAGTGCTTGAGACGCTGAGACAGCATCAACTGAAGGCGAAGTTTTCCACGTGTCAGTTTTGGAAGAAAAAGGTTAAGTTACTTGGTCACATGATATCAAAGAAGGGCTTGTCAGTCCATCCAGACAAGATCGAAGCTGTTAATAATTGAAAGAGATTAGAGATGGTTACTGAGATTATAAGTTTTCTTGGACTTGCTGGCTATTATCAGAGATTCATCAAGGATTTCTCACGGACAACAGCACCTTTGACGAAATTAATCAGGAAGGATGTGAAGTTTGTTTGATCTGACAAATGTGAGAAAGCATTCCTTAAGTTAAAGCATTTGTTGACCAACGCACCCTTGTTAGTAAATCCAGATGGAAACCAAGGGTTGGTGGTGTATAACGATGCATGTGGATTTGGACTAGGAGTTGTGTTGATGTAGAAAGGTAAAGTGATTGCCTACGCTTCATGACAGTTTAGGCCACATAAAGTGAGATATCCTACTTATGATTTGAAGTTGGTTATGGTGATCTTCGCATTAAAGATTTGGAGGCATTATCTCTTAGAAGAGAGATTGATCTATACACGGATCATAAGTCTTTGAGGTACTTATTTTCTCAAAAGGAGTTGAATATGACAGCAGAGGTGGTTGGAGTTGTTGGCAGCTTATGATTTTGGTATAGAGTATACTCCAGTGAAAGGTAATAAAGTAGCGGATGCGTTTAGCAGAAGACATCAGAATGTGTTGTTAGCTATGTTGGCAGAATGGAAGGATTTAGAAGCTTTGACTACTTCTAGTATGCAGTTAAATTTGACTGTTAGTTCTAAATAGAGTATTGCCATGTTGCCCTGTTTAGAAGTTCGTTTAGTATTGATCGACAGGATTGCTTCCAAGCAGAAAGAGGATCCAGTATTAGCTAAGAAGATTAGAAGGCTTGAGGTTGGAACTGAGATCAATGATCTAAAGGATTTTGGTCTTGACCAGAGATGATGGTTGAGAAAGAAGGAACGGTTGTGTGTTTCGAATGTTGATGACTTACGGAAAGAAGTTCTTGGAGAATTTCATCGATCCAAGTTTACGATTCATCGTGGAAGGACCAGTATGTATCAATATATGAAGATGAGCTTTTATTGGGAAGTTATGAAGATGAATGTTGGCTTATGGGTTAGACAGTGTGCAAACTATTAGCAAGTGGAAGATGAACATCAGAAGCCGAGTGGATTGCTTCAGCCTTTAGAGATTCTAGTTTGGAAACGGGATTTGATATCCCTGGACTTTATAGACTGGTTGCCAAGGTCAAATAGAAGAAATGAAAGTATATTGGTCATAGTGGACAGGTTGACCAAGAGTGCTCATTTCATTTCAGTTAATTCAACCAGAACAACACCTATTTTAGCTAAGTTGTTCATGAAGAACATAGTTAGACTACATAGGATTTCTAGTAGCATAGTCAGTGAGAAAGATGCTTTGTTTACTTGCGAATTCTGAAAGAGTTTAAAGGATATGTTAAGCACTAAGCTTAAGATGAGTACATCATGTCACCCTTAGAAGGATGGGTAGACAGAGAGAGCCAATAAGGTACTCGAGGATTTACTAGAGCTTGTGTATTGACTTTGGTGGATCTTGGGAGGATCATCTACATTTGGTTAAGTTTTTCTATAATAATAGTTATCAGACTAGTATAGTAATAACGCCTTTTGAAGCTTTGTATGGAAGGCCATGCAAATCACCAGCATGTTGGTTGGAGACTGGAGACAAATTAGTCTTAGGTCCAGATTTGGTTAAAGAGACATCAGAGAAGATTGAGTTGATCCGAGGAAGGATGAAGGAAGCTCAGTCCAGATAAAAAGTTACGCAGATAGGAGGCGCAAAGACCTAGAATTCTTAGTTGGAGATAAGTTTTCATTGAAGTATCACCGATGAAGGGTGTGGTATGGTTTGGTAGATTAGGAAAGCTGGCACCGAGATATGTTGGTCCATTACAGATTATAGAGAGAATTGGAAAGCTCGCATACAGAGTAGAGTTGCCGAGCAGTATGGCTAGTGTCCATAATGTATTTCATATGTCTCATCTTCGCAAGTATGTGCATGATCCAGAAATTACTATTCCTCCAACGAGGTTGGAAGATTTGATAGTAGAGCCTAATTTGACTTTTGTTAGACAACCAGTTTGGGTTGCAGCGTGAGATGAGAAAAGATCAAGAAACAAGACAACCAAGTTGGTTAAAGTTCGGTGTAGCGACAACAAAAAGGATCATACTTGGGAGACATAGCATAAGATTCGAGAAACTTATACTGATCTGCTTTGAGAGTATGTCTATATTAGATTTATATAGATAGTTGCAAGTCAGGTAGACTAGTATGTTTTTTAGGAGTCATTACGGATGATTGCTATGTTTAATATTTAGTTCTTACTATAACACCCATAATTTTGAAAACATTATTCAGGAGATTTAAATAGAAAAATTAAATAGAATAATGTAAATATTAAGTGATAAAGGGATTGAGATTTGAATAAATACTTAGAGGCTGTGCTTAGTTAATTGATTAATTGGCTTAAGAATGGCTTATAGGCTAATTAATTCATAAAATATTAGTTTTATTTCCCATTCACATCATTTTGCAAAAAAAAATGCAAATGTAAATCAAAGAGGAGCCGACTATTACTAGGAGAAAAGGGGGGAAAATTTAATCTAAAACTAAGGAATTAAAGCAAGGGGAATAAATCTCAATCTCAATCCAATCTCTTAATCGTAATCAAGGCGAATAATAATTCATACCGTCTCTATTTTGTTTCTAATCATTTTCTTTTAGGTTTAAGATTAAATCCCTTTTTATGATGATTTGGATAATGATATGCTTGGATCATAATATGTTAGATTTAAACAAGAATGTTTAAGTATGATTTCTCACGGTTTTAAGGGTATAATGGATTATAATTGGTTTCAAATGCCATGAGGAATTTATATGTTATGTAAAACATGATTTTAGAGTTGGATTTTAATTTTGATAATTTTCCAAGCTATGGAAATATTATTATGAATTTTCAAAGGAAAATATTGTTAATTAGATTCAGAAATTTATTTCAAAATTTATATTGAGAATCTGGATCTAAAATTTAGATATGTTAGATAACATGTTAAAAATGATTTTCTGTGATTTTTAGGGATTTTTTCTAAGTGATTTGCTATGGAAATTGAATTATTTTAGAAGGACTTATTAGCATTATTGGGTTTGCTTAATGAAAGGGTCTATTTGTTAAATTAACCTTGGTTTAGATCTGAAATTATGCAACAGTTATTTTGGTAAATAATTTGAAAAGTTGAGACAACCAATCAAATGTTTACACGCTGACAGGTTAGTTAGAAAGTATTTGCTTTAATTGGCACTAATCATCTTTTTACCTAGAAAAGCGGGTTCCGCCTCTATTAGAAGCACCTTTCGACTCATAGCTTCCGCCTTCAATCAAGTCGACACCCCACTAAGTAGAAACTAATGCACAAGGTACCATCATAGGTATGTAGTGGATTGGAGGAAGGTGGAAGGCATGGTGTCGAAAGCATTACTTCCGATGGGGTCGATACCTTTGTTTTGTTTTAAAATATTAAGCACCTGCCTTTGTTTTACTAAAGCTTTCGAATGAGTCAAAACACATTCTTTCGAAAGGGGTTTTCTAAATAGCTTTCAAAGGGGTTGCCATTTTATATTTTAAAAGTATAGGTTTTCGAATAGGTTCCTTTATTTATAAAATGTTGCTTTTCGAAAGTAGTGGTTCCAATTTAGTCGAAGCCCGGAAGCTATTCTGTTTCCTTACGAGGCTATTGAAGCCATAATTTTTTTTCCGAAAGTTGCCTTTGTTCTAAACTTATACTTTTATAAATGCTTTCGAAAGGGTTCAAGGGTTTCGAAGGCAATGGCATCGAAAGAGGGTTTCGATGCCATCCTTCAAAGTTTTTCTTAAATGTTTAAAAGTTTTCGAAAGGATGGTGTCGATGCCATCAAACATTCCCAGACAATTTTATATGAAGATTAAAGCTTTCAAAAGAGATACTTTCGTATATATTCACTTTGATCTAAAAGGTATTTTTGAGTAAACCCAATGGTTTCGAAAGAGGTATTTTCATTGGTTTCAAAGCTATGTTTTAAGGATTATTAAATAATGTTTTGATACTTTCGAAAGGTATATTTTGGTTTCGAAAGAGATGATTTAAAGAGATTCGAAAGGTTTACACATAATATTTTGAAACGAAGTTTTCTATGCTTTCCAAGGAGGTTATCCAAGGGTTTCGAAAGTAGTGTTTTAAGGTTTCGAACGCGTTAGTTTTCAAAACAAATAGCCCAATCTCATTTTAAAGGAAAGCCATGACATAAATAATGGGTTTTGAAATGATTTTACGTATGATGTTTTTGAGGAAGTTTTCCTTAATCAATAGGTTAAAGGGATTAACCAAGTTATTATTTTTGCTTCTTCATATGTATATATTCATATTGTAATGGACATATAACTGTATTTCGGGAAATGGTAGAATATCCAGCTAGGTTGACCCAGTAGTGAATATAAATTAAGTAAACTCCAAAATGAGTAGAATTGCATTCAGGAGATCAGGAAGACCTAAATATAGGATGCTTAAATAATGATTAAAGAAGTTATTAGGGAGACAGGTTCATAGTAAACCCATTTACTATGTATAAAATAAGTTGTTAGAGAGACAGATTCATAGTAAACCCATAAAAACTATGATTAGAAAGAGTAATAGGGAGGAGCCAATATGTTTGTAATGGACCCATGAAAACTATATCCGAATTAAGTTATCGACAGATGTCAATAGGTTCCTAGTCAACCCATGAAAGCTAGGATATGATGGAAGTTATTGGGGTTACCAATTGGTTTAGGGAGAACCCATGAAATAATGATGTTATTGACAGGGGCCAATAGGTTCTTAGTGATCTCATGAAAACTACAAAGCTAGATAGGGAGTCCATAAACATTAAATAGGTTATTAGTAAGCCCATGGTATCTAATAGGTTAATAGTGATCCTAGAAACTATAAAGGAGACAGTTAGTCAGAATGAATGGGGATGGGAAATCCAGAATTGATATATTTTTTGCATATCATCATATTGTTTTAAATTGTATTAACCATTGTGAATGCAGGAGCACAATGTATGATTTTATAAAGGTTTAGGATACTAGTAAGGCTAAAACCCATTCCGCTAAGCGGCATAGTCCCACTAGATATCTAAATGGTTTGAGATGGTAGATTATTACTCATATCAGGTTTTATATCCGACTCGAAGTTTTTTCCCCTTAAACTCTTAGGCACTCAATTGATTTTGAGTAGTTTGAGAGTTGAGGTTTTCAGGTACATCTTTACATGAATAAGTTTCCGGAGACGTGCAGGAGGCATGTTAGCTATCTAGAGTTCTCTTTTATTTTGATTCCACCGTGTTTATGTCCTAAAGGAAAAGTTGTTTACTGATCATCCAAGGGGGCATCTCTGTAAGTCGCTCTTGGCGTATGCTACTGAACGTGGTTCTCGTATTGAGATTATGCAATGAAATTGAAATGATTTGAAATGGAATATGAAAGTTATTTTGTGATTTTAATTTTTTACGTTTCCACGTGTTTCTGTTATATCAATGTATCTAACATTACCGTATTTGATCACCGAGAATTAATAACTATGGATAACTGCAACATAGCCATTAGTTTTGGGCCTCCAAGTATGATATGTTACACGTTTGATAACAATGCTAAAGGATTACCTGACCCCCCTCTAGGAGGCACTTCCATGCTTGCCTTTGATGACAGGCGCTGAAGGATTTCCTGGTGCTTTAGTAAGGCCATATAAAGACAGACACTAAAGGCTTACCTAACCTCACTCTAGGAGGTGCTTTAGTGAGGCCTTTGATAACGACATTGAAGGCTTAAGGCCTTTGATGGCCCGGATCTCTTACGATCAAGTCTTTTATTGCTGGGGACCTTTGATGGTCGGGACCTATTGTGGTCAAGGCTTTGATGGTAGAGGCCTTTGATGGTCGGATCCTCTTGCGGTCAAGCTTTTGATGGCCGGGGCTTTTGATGGTCGGACTTAGTATGGTCAAGCCTTTGATGGCTAAGGCCTTTGATGGCTAGGACCTCTTCCGGTCAAGCTAAGCCTTTGATCGCTGAGGCCTTTGATGGCCGAGACCTCTTGCCATCAAGCCTTTGATGGCTGAGGCCTTTGATGGTTGGGACCTCTTGCGGTCAAGCCCTTCTTTCTACAGCTAAACTTATAATTCCTCTTTTATTCATACATTGTCAAGAAGTAAGGCCGTAAATGTTCAACGTTCCATGTTCTTGCTATGACATTACCATCTGGTGGGAAAGGTTTATAAGTCTCTGGCGGGATTTCTTTGTGCACGACCAAGGTTCTTCCTAGTTTGGCCCTAACAATCCATCCAAAGGATTCGGTATTTTCAATGACTCATCGGAGCACCATGTCTCCCTTTTGGTATGACCGTTCTCTTACCCTTGAATTATAGCACTTGGTTGCTCTCTGTTGGCACTTAGCCATTCAGATGGCTGCTTCATCTCTTAATTCATTAATTAGATCTAAGGATTCTTTTTTACCTCTTGTTTTGGATCAAATGCATATGCAATCCTTCGATGAGAAGGCATCTTGACTTCGATTGGAAGCATAGCTTCACATCCATATGTGAGGAAGTATGGGGTGTGCCCTATCATAGTTTTAGTATAAGTTCTATATGCTTACAGGATATGGGGTAGCTCCTCCACCCAATTCTCTTTTGCGTTTTATAAATGTTTCTTTAGAATAGTATTTATGGTTTTGTTGGCTGCTTCAGCTGCTTCATTTGCTTTAGGATAGGCTATAGATGAAAAGCTTTCGGTAATCCCTTTTTGTTGCAAAATTGAGTGAATTCCTCACTTTTGATTTAAGTTCCATTGTCGGAAATTATCTTGTACGAAATTTCGAATCGGGTAACGATATTTTTGATTACAAATTTGAGAACCTTTCCCAACATGATGTTTGGGAGTGGTTTAGCATCTACCCACTTTATAGAATAATCAATAGCTACCACTACGTACTTAGCTCCTCCTTTGGACACTGGTAGTGGTCCTATTAAATCAATTCCCTATACATCAAAAGGCCATGGGCTTGATATAGAAGTTAGCTTGATTGTAGGTAAAAGAGGAATTTAGATAATTTCTAGCACTTATCACATCTTCTCACATAGTTGGAAGCCCGACTAGTCATGTGAGGCCAAAAGAAGCTTTGTCTCATAACCTTCTTAGCTAATTTTACCCCATTGGAGTGGTCTCCACCAATTCCTTCGTGGGCTTCCTTGAGCAATTTGGCCCCTGCTGCTGGACTAACACATCTCTAGTAAGGGAAGGAATATCCCCTTTTATAGATTATCCAGTTGGCGGGTTGGGGCTTGGCGCTTTATCCTTCTCGCTTCCTTTTTATCTGCTGGTAGTTTTTCTTTTGTTATATACTCAACGATAGGAGTCATCTAAGTGTTCTTGTATTGATCAGTAGTTCCTATGTGGGGGATTTCTTTCTAAGGAATTCCATCTTTATCTCCTTTCTCTTTATGTGTTAAAGCCTGAGACTTAGTCAGCGCTAAAGCTTTATTTTTAGAGTTAGTTTATTTTCCTCAATGCTAGGATTTTCTTGATATCCTACCGACACAATTTGAGGTTTCGACGCTCCTTGTGCGCTGGCCAGCTAAGCTAAAGAGTCGGCTTGAGAGTTCTTGTTTTTAGGTATTTGTTGTATTGAAAAATCTTCAAATTGAGTCAACATCTTTAATATTTCCTTGACATATAACATCAACTTGGGATCGTTCATCTATTATTCCTGGATTGGTTTGTTTTCCATCAACTATAAACCACCGAGGATTTCTATTCTTGGGATTTTCAATTGAAGAGCTAGGGTAAGTCCTGCTATCATAGATTCATATTCTACCATGTTGTTGGTGGCTGGAAGCCCTGGTTTCATTGCATAGTGTAGGCGATGTCTGGCAGGAGTTATGATCACATATCTAGCCCTAACTCCTTGTTCATTTGAAGCTTTGTCTACAAATAGTTTCCATTTAGGGTTAAAGTCTTTCTCTTTTTCTGATTGCTTCTTAATTAATCCTGTGCATTTATTGACAAAATAGGCCAAAGCCTGACTTTTAATTGATACTCATGGTAGAAATTCAATATCACATTAGCTAAGCTCAGTTCCCCATTTAACTAATCGTCCTGAGGCATCTAGCTTACTAAAGACCCACTTGAGTGGAAAATTGGTCAAGACTTTGATTGGGTGTGCCTAAAAGTAGGCTCTCAATTTGTGTCGTAAGCATTAGACATCATTCTAGCTTATCTATAACTGGATATCTGGTTTCCACATCTTTGAGCATGTTACTAGTGTAATACATTGGAAATTGGATCCCTTTTTCTTCTTTTATCAATACCAAACTAACGACATGTTCGAAAACTGCCATATAAAGACAAAGACTTCCCCATCTACTAGGCTAGAGAGAATTGATGATTTTTCTAAATGACCTTTCAATTCTTCAAAAGCCTTTTGACAATCCTTGTTCCATTTGAATTTTTTTTTCTCTTTTCTGTTACATTGAAGGATGAAATGCATTTGTCAATGGCCTTAGAAATAAACTATCTATGTCAGTCCTCCATTCAGAATCATCACATCTTTGCTTGCCTTAGGATCTGCCATGTCTTCTTTTGCTCTTATTTGATCGGGATTCGCTTCAATTCCTCTTATGTTAACAATATATCCTAGGAACTAGCCGGACCAGATCCCAAAAGAACACTTTTGTGGTTTAAGCTTCATTTGGTATCTTTGCAGCACATTGAACATCTCTTTTAGATGTCCTAGATGACTACCTTTTCTTAGGACTTAACTATCATGTCATCTACATACACTTCCATGTTGCGGCCTATCTGTTCCCTAAACATTCGATTCACTAGTTTTTGATAGGTTGCTCCAGCATTCTTTAAGTCAAAAGATATTACTTTGTAACAATAGGTTCCTTAATATATTATAAAGCTGGTATGTTCTTTATCTAATTTGAGCATTAGGATTTGATTATAACTAGAATATGCGTCCATAAAAGAAAAGAGTTGATGTCCACTTATTGCGTCAACCAACTAGTCTATCCTTGGGAGCGGAAAACAGTCCTTTGGCATGATTTATTTAAGTCAGTGTAATCAACGCATGTCCTCCATTTTCCATTGGACTTTTTAACCGGAACTAGGTTGGCTAATCATTTCGGATATAATACTTATCTTATGAATCCATTTTCAAGCAACCTTTTTATTTCTTCCTTTAGAGCATTTGATCGAACCTTGTCAAATTTTATTTTCTTTTTGTTGAACTAGCATGACGTTTGAATCTATGTTCAAGGCATGACACATGACGGTTGAGCCTATCCCGGCCATGTACGAATGTGTCCAGGCAGACATGTCCTTGTTAGACTGGAGGAATTGTATTAACTCTTCCTTGGTTTAACCATCTAGTTCTTTTCCTATCTTCACCATTTTTGTTTTATCCGCCAAATATATGCATACTTCCTCAAGGTCTTCTGTCGGTTTCATTCTTTTTTACTCGATCCTACAATCCAGATAGGTATCAATCTCTTCTTCCTCTATCTTGTCCACAATTAAGTTTGCCTCTTATCGTTTTCTTTTCTTCTTGAGGAAGTTAAATTTTTTTAGTACATACCTAGTTGTCTTTTCTAGCTTTTCTTTAGCTTCAGGTGACGAGTTCGAAGAATCATCATCCAAACGCTTTCTACTACCTTTAGTTAGTTTGTTTGTTTCCCTCAAAATCATAATGAGAAAGATGGCTTCATTCACTTTGTTCAATGGTTGCAAAATACATTTCTCGAGCAATGAATTGCTCACCACTTACAGTTCCCCATCCTTTTTTGTCAGAAATTTCACTATCAAGTATTTCGGTGTCACGAAGGTATCTACCTCATCCAGAACAGGCTTCCCAAAGAAAGTGTTATAGTTAGATGGTTGGTCCATAACAATGAAGAGGGTATCAAAGGTCCAACAACATGGCGGAATTCCCATTTTTACAAGGAGCTTCAGTTGTCCTACTGGAGACGACCTGTAACAACCCGGATTTTGAAGATTATCGTTAATATTAAATTATAATGCGAATAATAATTTAATATTGTGATTATAAATGGAGGAATGAAATGTGAGTTATTGTTTATTTTATATAAACAATGTTTTGATGAATAAAACTCGGGTTTTTAATTTATATGAGTTAATTTATCTCATAAGATGTTATTTCAACATACTGATAGTTGGAATGAATATAAAGGAGTGAAAATAAGCTTAGAATATTTTATTTGTGAAATTGGGTTGAAAATAAATGATGTTAGTTATTTATTGAGTCAAAATGGGAAGTATTGGAATTGTATTTCAATAATAGCCTTTTATAGTGAATAAAAAGGGAAAATGAGAAGAAAATGAATTTTTCGAAGTGTATTGATGATTAAAAATAGTGTTGTAATATTTTAAAAAGTGTTAAAACATTTAATACACTTATTTGAGTTAAGAAATAATTTTTACTTGACTCAGATTGTTTAAAATTGTGGTTTTTTGTCTAAAAATAACAATATTGTCAAATATTGTGTAAATTAATATTTTATTGGGAAAATAATATTTTCAAGTGTAAATAAAAATTATTGTTTCAATCATGTTCACCTTGTTAAAATATAAAGAATGCATTTTGTCTCATGTAAAATGAAGTTAATATGAGAAAGTTATGTTAAAAATGGTTTAAAACCTATGTATATTAGCCTAAATAATTTTCTAAGTATGAGAATAGACTAATTGGGTATAGTAAACATCCAATAACCCAAATTCTAGAGTTTTCTGATGAAATACATTCCTTTTCTCCCAAAACTCATTACAGTAAAACCTAAATCAGAAAAGAAAACGCTTCAAAGTACAAAACAATGGCTACCCTCTTCAAAATTTAATCTTCTGAGCTCAATCTTTGCCAATTTAGAAGCCTAATTCAAGTTAGAATCATAAACGAAGGTAATCTCCAACCTATTCTATCTTAGAATCCATCTAAAACCCTTCTCTTCATCAAAAATCTATTTTTGTAGTGATAATTGTTGATTTGCTTCTCTCCTTGTTTGCATGTACCTATTCTTAGTTTTACTGGTTTGGATGCTCTGTTCTTGGCTAAAAGCATCAATCTTTGGCATCTAAATCATAATTCAATCTTCATGAAGGCAGGGTGAGTGTAAAACTCACAAACCCTAGCTCTTTATATGATCAAAATGTTATAATCAGTGAATTACTGAAGCTGAAACAAATTTAGGTATAACTTTTTCTTTTTTGATCCGAATTTGATAATTTTGGATGCTCCGGAAAGATTAATTCATGTGATACAACTTTTATGTTTTGAGTTTTCTGTAATTTTGATGTTAGCTATGTCAAAATCTAATTTTTCTGCTGCAAACCCGAGAGCAAAACCAATATTTGCTCTGTCATTGAAGCTGAAACGAATTTGACCACAACTACTTCGTTTCTTAACCGATTTTGATGATCTTTGTCATTCCGGAAAGCTTAGAAACTAAGCTACAACTTTAATATCATTCTTTTTGCCTAATTTCGAAGTTATCTATGCTAAAATTACAATTGTTTGTTGCTGTTCTGTAAATGCATAAGTTCAGGCTGAGTTTGATGTTTTTTTAGTAATTTGATCATAACTTTCTTGTTTCAAATCAGAATTTAGAAATTTTAGATGTTCTAAAATACTTTTGAAATATGCCACAACTTTTCTGTTTTCGGTTTTGAATGATTTTGAGGTTTACATAGTGAATAACTGACTTTTTTATCGCTGGCCTGTGTTGATAGCCAGTGCACATAAATTTTTCTAAGTAGTTTTTCGCTCATAACTTATTCGTTACTGATCGAAATATCGAAATGTTTGATGTTCTGGAAACCATATGATGTAGGCTACAATTTTATATTTTTGAGTTTTGTTGAATTTCGAAGTTTAAATGGTGGAAAATTGATGTTTTTACTTCTGACCTGTCATCGACAGCCATAAATTTATATATTTGTCTGATTTCGACGATTTCATTTACATTCTTTTGCAATTTTTTATATATGAAATTTGTTGCTAATATTTGATCATTTTGTCTAGCAATGGACTAATCAAGTTAGGATGAGATTTGAATTTAAATTAATTTAAATTCGATTTAAATTGGAATATCGGTTTAGGCCGATTAAAATTGCAAATTGATGTTTTCTTGAGTTTTAAAAAAAAATCCGAATAAATTCTAGAAAATATTCTAACATCATGGTTGGAGTAATAAATGTTTTTATGTATTTTTAGAGGTTTTTAATCAATTATTCTTTATTTTTAAGGCTTTTAAAAATTATTAAAATCCTTTTTAATGATGTGTTTTCTCTCAAAATCTTTTAGATAAATTTATAAAATTTGTTTTATAACCCCGTTTTCTCAAGTAAAATCTTTTATAATTAATTTTGTTTATTTTAATTACTTTGGTGCTTTTTTGGACATATGAGGAAGTAAGTTAAACGATTTGGTAAAAAAATACATGGTATGGGACATGTATTTTTGCTTTATCGCTTAATATCAGATTTGTACGATCAAAACCAACTTGAAGTGTTATTTTGAGTTGATTTAGAAGTTACCAAATTTTGGTGAAGATTATTGGTTTGAGAATTACTCTTTCAGTACATTCGACGACGAACCAATCTAGATGCATTTTGTGATGGCTGATGAAATGAGGCAATATTGATGTTAATTTTTAATTTGCAACCGTGGTTAGAAATAACCATCACGATATTCTTTTACTTGCCTAAGAGATGAGGCAAGTTGTTATGATGGATTGATGATGATTTCGATATTTATGATGAATTTTTACTTGTCGATGAAATGAGACAAGTCTCGATGTCACTTAAAACTCGTCCAAGTAAGAGATAAGACGAGTTTGGTATCTTACACTCGCCGATGAGATGAGGCAGTGTTTATTTGATGATGTTTTATGATGGTTTTCTAATGTGCCATCGACTAAAGATTAGTAAACCAATTGGTAAGAACGTATGGCATGGGACGTACGTTGACGCCTATTGGGTTCCTATTCGAGAAGTTGAGACACATTCACGATGTTAGTAGTGCTACAGACCGAGTACTCAATTGGAGCCATCACGATGTTCATGAAGTTATTACTCGACTCCAATCATCACGATGTTATTACTTGGGTTTTTGTCACTGGGTGTCATCAAGATGTTTCCGACTATAGTCAATCAAGATGATCACGATGTTATGATGTTATGTGACCCCAAGTCATCACGATGAATGGTACCAAATAATGGTAGTGCTAGTCAAGATGTAAATGCACGTGTTGTTTTCCATGAGGTTTTAGGTGTTTTGATTTCACTATTTTGATGATGATGCTTTAGTATAGCCTTAAGTAAGAAAAAGGCTTACTGACATACATGGTTTTAGTTGTGATTTCGAATATGATGTTTTGGATTCTTTCCGGGCTCTATCAAGATGGATTTGAGACATTATATATATTTATACTAATGAGATGAGGTATAAATTATGGTAATGCTTTTCTGATGAGTGTTGATAATAGAATTAAGATATATTTATGTTTATACCAATGAGATGAGGTATAAATGATTATGGAGATTCCTTTATAATGAGTTTAATGATGGATTTGAGATGTATTTATATTTATACCGATGAGATGAGCTATAATAATTAAGAAGTTTTTATTAGATGAGTTTTATTTATGATGGATTCTTGAAGTTTTAATTATATTATGAAGATTTACTTTATGGTCCATATCCTCACCCATTTCATTCGGTTATACATATAATTAGATGAACCATGTCTATCTAATATACATATTGTATTCCTCTATGCAATCATGATGAACCATTGATGTATCACTCTAGATATAACTTGATGACCTATATCATTCCATTGGTAATGATGGAATGGTTTTCCCCTTATCTCTTATCATCACCTTTACTAATGATAAGTTCTAGCTAGCCCGACACGTGTGTTTTCACTCGGGTCAGACCGAGTTGTTTCAGGTATCATCTATTGGGCTTAGCTTGAAGTTGATGTTGGATATCAACTCTTCTTTCGCTTGAGTAATTTATTTCTTCCGCATACTCTGATGTTTTTACATTTGATTTGATGTATATAGTGTGGTCATGTACCACCTTTACTATATTCATATTGTATTGTACTGAACGTGTATCAGTGTATATGTATATATATGATGTTGATCACTATTCTATGATATGCTTTGCATTTAATTATTGTATTTTGTTCCGATAGATCCGTTAGCCACCTATAGTTTTGGATTAAGCATTTACTGGGTATGTCGATCCCCATTTAGTTGAAAAGAAAAATTATATTGCATTTATCGACGTATTCGGTAGATGTTTAAGACAAAATTATAGATCGTCACCCTTAACCAGCCCTATTCTTCGCTTTAGTAGATGGAATTACTTGTTAATTCTCTTTGCTAAGGTGGGTTTCGTGGTGGGGCATTACACGACCCCTTATTATTGAACCTAAAGTTAGGCTCCAAGCTTGGTCCCAAATTATTCTCCAGAATCACCATTTGGTCAAATGCATGTTAAAGATTACATTGACTATACCATAAATATAAATTAAAATCTTAGAGACCACAAAGAGTCCGATCTGTGCGGTAATCATCGGTGGATCATTGTATGGGTAGTGAACTCCTCTTGGTTTTGGTAAAGTGATCGTCAAAGTGTGCATTTGAATCTGAACTATGGGGTTTCTAAGCGGTGGTTCTTCCTAAATGGAAAAAATCCCTTCCTTCACTTCCCTGACATATCGGCTTCTATCCCTTTTGCTGCTCCCACCCAAATGCAAGCCTCTTTGAATTACATCATTTGTAAATTCCTTTAGTTTCCTATTGCGGATCATTCCCCAGATTATTCCTGCCAACACCCTGCACTCATCTGTCTTATCTCTGTTTGATTTGTGATGTACACAGTAGTCTCCATCCTTTCTTGGTTCGAGGTCGGTTTTGGCCTTTTAAGAAATAGGGCAATCATCATTCTCCTTCATGGTGGCGTATATACAGGAGAGTGGCTTATTAAGAGCGACATGACTAACATTTGAATCTTCCTCCCACCTTGGCTTTTTATGATTGTGGCCATTATTAAATTTCCCCGTTTCCTTCTTAACTTGAGCCTTCTTCCTAGCATGGCATATTTCATCCATGCGGATGAATTTATCAGCCTAGAAATGGAAGTCCTATAAGTCTTTATACCCATGGATGTAAAGCTTTCGCTAGATCGCTAGAATGGAGTTTGCTCGATTAATCCCAATGCACTGCTACAAACTTGTCTCTTTCAGTCATTTTCTTTGCCTTTAAAGCTTCCATATTGAATCTCCTGAGATAATCACCTAGCAGCCCCTAGGTCTTTGCCTGATATTGGCCACTACAGTGTAATCTATCCTAAGGTCTTTGTAGATGCAAAATTGTGCTAAGAACTCGTAAGAAAATTGCTTCCATGAATTGATGGTCCTATTCCAATACTACAGGTACCACTTAGTTGCTGCTTCTTGGAATATGGTTGGAAACAGTCTCCAGTGAATAGCTCCAAATGCATTATACAAATCCATTTGGTTTTCAAAGACTAATAGAGTGTTGTTTAAATCGGTGGTTCCGTTATTTGATAGTAGGATGATTTCATCAGTAAAAGGAGCCTCTCATTAGTTATCGTTAGCCCGATCATCTAAAGTCCTCTTTCCTATGAGGTTGAGCATGTCCTTCGCCACCTTCTCTGCTAGGTTCTTTAAGTAAGACTCGTCATTTTGGTAATTACTCCTATCTGGTTTGTATCCCTTAGAAATCGAACTTCTAGACTGTTCTTCAAGTTTCCTCTTCATCCTTCCTTGATAGTCCACCCTAGCTTGTTTATCATTTCCTTTTTACTGCTGAGTTTGAGTGAACTTGCTTTTGCTTTTATCTCCAAGCTGGGAAGCATTTATGTTTCTCCTTAAAGATTCCACCTTATCTCTGCTTGTGAGTTTGGTATTCTAAGAAGATTTCTGAGCGAGCATCGCTTCTAATAATCCCTTCATATCCATCAATTATTGTTTCAAGCTTTTAATTTTGGCCTTGTTGCTGGATGGTTGCACTGGAGCAAATAGCTGTCCCGGTTCAGCTTTCCATGGGTTGAAATTTGGAGTAATCTTCTCTTCTAGTGTTGTTGCTTGCAGCACTTCACCACCTACGACGTTAGTTCATTTCGATTTTACCATTTCATGAAACAAAACCTTTCTTGATTTGTTTAAATGGAAGATTAATCAGGATCGAAGGTTAGAGCCCTCCTTTTAGTGAGAAAAATGTTAGAACAAAAACTGGTATAACACCTCAGATGTTAAATGTAATAAATTATTCCTTGATTTGAATATATATGGAGTCAAAACAAGCTAATCTCATTGACTTGGATGATACATATGTGGAGACACATTCAAAAAAAGACTGACCATACCGAATTGATTAGTGCATATGTAAAGACCTCACATCGAAATGATTGTGGACATCACATTGATATGATTATGTACAATTATTTTGAGACCGATCATATGATGGGATCATTAAAGAATGAAAGACAAAATGGCCTTTGAGGAAAAGTTCATCTTTGTCACTATTGTGTAATATTCTTAAAGTCCTCTAGGGCCATTAAAAGTGTCATATATATATCAGTCGATGTTGGCCTTTAGATAAGATAATCCAAAGGGCTCATGATACGCCTTATGCTTAATTGGCAAAGAAAATAAGTCTCGAATTTATGCTATTGTCCATTATGTATGACATTAGGCTAGGCATCTTGTCCTTATGTTCAAAGTCCATAGATCATATAGATATGCTTATAGTAATTCATCATAATCCAAGGCACTTTGACTTGGTTCATGTCGATTTGGATATGACAAGTTTATACCATGCTAGTCTAAGTCAATAATGTTCAATAAGGTCATAATCGAAGTCAATATGCAAGGCCAAGTTCATGTTCATTCAATTCGAATACGATTACAATCTAATAGAATCATTCCAAATTCGATTTGGGGTTATAAGACTTTAATTTTAGGAGAGAGAGAGGGAGAGAGAAATGAAAAATCGACCCCTCAAAGTAAACCCCCAGGGTCATATTTATAGAGATAGGCAGCCACCCTCTTCGGATTTCCCGTCTTCGATTTGATGGAATTCAACAGCTTGCGACTACGATGATATTCATTCTTTTTTTCATCTTTATGGAGGTGTCATCGTCCTATTTTCATGTCTTCAACTGTGATCTTTTCTGGCCAAAATGCTTTTGAAGTTATTACAAGATGGGATGCCATTGTGGTATTGATGGTCTCTTCGACTGTTGATGAAATGCCTCTTCGATGTCAACCTCTCACTGATACTCAATACCTTCAAAGTCATTTGAATATGGTGTCGGTATTGTGCAGTGCAGTTAGAGTTGTAGTCCTTCCTAGCCATACTAGTATACGATGTGGTTGGCATGTCTTTGGGTTTTAGTGCTATGTGAGAAGATATGAAGTATACCATCGAAGATGGACGTTTCCAGCTTTGAGGAGGTATGGGATTGACGAAATGACTGAGCATGGAGAGATACCCCCGAAGATGTATGTTGTTGGCTAAGTGTTGTTTTGTTCTTCAATATTAGATTCCATAACCTTAATCTCCTCATGATATCACCGCTTATATCATTACCTTCGATATTGAAATTATATGGATAACATATCGATCATGGATGTGTATCATGGATATTACGTGAATTATAACCTAGACATTTCTATTTCCAACTGGTCCTTCTTTGCTTTAGTGAGATCAAAAGTTCAATATATGAACTATATAAAGTGCAAATAAAACTTTATACATCATTCCTGGTAATAAAAAAAATAAAATATTGAAGCACATCCATAATTAAAATATAGAGCGTATTACAAAAAAAGGCTAAAGATGTATCTTTCCTTGTTGCAAATTCTTACATAAAAGATACATCTATTTTAGCAACATGCTCATGAAAGATCGGTTGGTGATCATTTTGTAAGCGGATCCACTAGAATGGAGTTTGTCTTAGTATGCTCTATGGATATCAGTCTGTCGTTCGTTCTCCTCCAAAACAAGAAACTTAATACCAATATAATTTGGCTTACTTGAGCTTCTATTATTATTGAAATATATTATTGTCATAATACGGGTTTAATGAAATTTCTATATTATCAACAATGCGCAACACGATGATGAAATTTAAAAGCCATTTTTCAAATCCATTTGACATGGTTAGATGCCCTATAACAGCCCATAGACTTTGTTTCCATAGTGGAAGAAGCTACGAGTGATTACTTAATACTCATCCATAATATAGCCCCTCTACTTAATGTAAATAAGCATTCTAAAGTATATTTTTTACTATTTTGGCACGTAGCAAAATCAAGATCATAATACCCAATAATCTCCAACTAATATGATCTTCTATATATAGGCATATAGTCTTTTGTTCTCTAAATATCTCATAACTCTTTTACTGCTTCCAATGGTCCATTCTAGGGTTACCAAGACACCTCCTAACACTCCAATAATGTATGCTCTATTCGAATGCATACACACTTGAGCACACATTAAATCCTTTGTAGAAGATGCATATGGGATATTCTGCATTATCTTCAGCTTTAAGGATGTTTTGATGGCACTATTTGATATAAAATTTATCTCTTTTAATGAAAGGGGTATCATCTAGCTTATAGTCTTGCATGCCAAACCTCTTAAGCACTTTTTCTATATAGCTCTTTTATGGCAATCCAAGAATACCACATGAATGATCACAATTTATCTGGATCCTTAATATAAATGCACCACCAAGATCTTTCATTTCAAAAGTATAAGAAAGAAATTTCTTGGTTTCATGCAGCATACCTATGTTATCACCAAGTAACATATCATCAACATATAAAATCAAGAATATAAATTTATTCCCATTGAACTTATGATACACATAATTATTAACGATGTTTGTCTCAAAACCAAATGAGGTAATTACAATACAAAAGTTGTGTACCATTGACGAGAATCTTATTTAAGTCCATAAATGAATTTCTTTAGTTTGCAAACCATATTCTTTAGATTTTTGACCACAAAGTTTCCTGGTTGCACCATATAAACTATTTCATCAATGTCTCAATTAAGAAATATGGTTATAACATTTGATGTAAATCAAGGTGAAAATTCACAACACGTGCCAAAATTATTCTAAAAGAGTTTTTTGATGAAACCAGGGAGAGTCTCTTTGAAATTGGTGTCTTCCTTCCGAGTAAAGCATTTTGCTACAAGATGAGCCTTGTACCATTCAAGATTACATCTTACATTCCTTTTGGTTTAAATATCCATTTGCAATCAATGCATTTCTTTCCTTTAGGTAAGGGGACGATATCCCAAACTTTTTTGACTTATGTAGACTTATACTCTTCGTTTATAGCTTCAATCCACTTTTAAGAATCAATATCTAACATGGCTTGATGAAAGTTGATAGGATCATCTTTCATTAATTCGTCATTTTCCTATGTCTCTTGAAGAAATACCATATAATCATCCCAAATGACACTTCCTTCTCTAGTGAATCTCCTTAGTGGTAATGCATCTTGTAAAGACCCTTATTTTATATATCGAAGGATCATAGAATATTATTTTTCATATGACTTAATAACTTTAAGAAGTGTCCAGTAGAGACATTTTTTGTCCTTAGAATTTTCGTCGGAATTTTGACTTTTAAAATCTTGTAATACCCATTACTTTTGATAGGAACCAAAGTTGGATCTGAAACCACTTTCTTTGGATCAGAATGATGGATTCTCTTTCTGTAGAGTGGTCATATTAAGAATTTGAACTTACCATTTAGGAGATATAACTATTTTAAAATTTAGACTTCAGGATTTATGCCTAATAAGGGTTGATAAGATAGATCTAAATCATTTTCTCACTTCCCAAAACTGATCTAGACCTCCCTTGATCCATTTTCAACTAGGAAGCTCCTCTTATTTATACTTTAACTAGCCTAAATGCATCGTTAAGTAGTGATTAGCAAGGAGATCTTAGGATTACTATTTGGACTGATTTTCAATCCATGCCACTATTGTTCACCTCAAATTTGCTTCGATATTTGGGTAAATTTGGTAATAGGTGAGTGATATATTTCTCTTGCTATGCTATGTATTTTGATTTAGTTAAATTATGGGTTTTAAGTGATTTTCAAAGTTAAAACATTTTAAAACTTAGATTTAATTTTAATAATAACTTATACCTATGTTTAAAAATATAGATTTGGATTTTGATATGTTTTATACCATTTACCAACCATAATTGCTATTTTAAAGAAAAGTAGATCTAAGATGATTCATGATGCAATCTTTGGAAGTTCTGGAGTGGTATTTAGTTTCTATATAAATTGTTTTAATGTGTTTGCTAGTTGTTTTAAGTATTTAAGATTACGGTACGTTGTTTGGTGATGAAGGTTTGGACACTTGTCCATTTTGGCCAAGTTTGTGGCTGATCTGCATGGTTGACGCCGACCATACATGTTTGATATCAATCATGCCAAGTGATGCGGAATGGAGGTGGGGTCTTAGGAGGCATGTATGTGATACTCTGGTGGTCATGAACATGTGTTTATTCAACTGTTCGACTTTCATTTTCGATAATCGTGGCATGATCAAGAACGGTGGTAAATGACGAGGAGGAGGAGAGATGCGTTAACATGATGGATTTGGAACATTAATGTGTTGATTCTATAATCGATGTGGACATCTAAAAGTGTTATGATGATAACAACTCGATTGACAGAGTACTGATAGTGATCTACTAGGGTAGGTTCGAGGAAGGGAAATCGTAAATAGAACGTTGAAGGGTTCTATTGTAGAAAGTGGAACATTAAAGGGTTCTGCTATGATGAATGGAAACAAATGGACCGAGGAAAGGCTCGGATACCTGCGAAAAGAAGTCATTGATACTCGGATTGTTTTCTAGTGTACTCATAAGCATGGGTATAGTGAGGATGCTCATTGGGTACTTGGCCGGCTGCCCTAGATCGTTTATCGGATCCGTATACCCTGGATCATTGAAGCGAGCTATGAGCTAGTGTTCGGATACGCAGAATTTTTTTTTCCATTAATCCCTGGTAGGGGAATGGTCATATGAGTTATCATATATCCAAAGCACATTGAGTGATAGTGAAAATTGTTTGATGGATGCTATATTTACCATTCTTGTTTGTCACTCTTGGGATGTCATATGACATATGTATCCCTGAGATTGATATCTAGACACCCAATGGTGTACCATAAAGTTTGTACACTTTTTGTTGTTAGCAGATCAACATATTTTTACTTTGTGCTAACACTTTGGATGCATGGGCAGGTCGGATATGATTCTTCATTCTATTGTTCCTTATTATATCAACTTTAAAGTATTTTGAGATTGCTTATGCTCATACCAGACCATTGTCTGACTCGAAGTTTTATGCTTTTCTTTTTATTATCTTAGATACTCTTAAATAAGTAGACTAGATAGCAGGTTTGGTGACATATGGTGCTATACATATGGACGATAAGGAGGTGATGCTTTCTCGTACTTATATGTGAGCTTATTATTATTTCTTATTCTACTATGCAACACAATGAACATAGACAGTGTTTATTTATTTTTATCTAGAGAGAGTTTATCTTTTGTATTTATTATCCATTGTATAAACTCTACTAGTGCTTTGTGTAACTTTTTAAACTTGTATGCTCTGATATTGTGGTTCATTGGTTATTATTGTCTCGTCGTTTTTAAATATGTGATGACTAATATATTATATGCGGTTCACTGTGAGATATACAATATGCTGTGATTTTTTTATTTACTTTACAACCTTTGATAATCATCCTACATCGGTTGGGCATAATTACATCACACTGTAGAGGTATATTGGGTGCTGGATTTGTAGGGTGGTCTTCACATTTAGTAGTTGAGTTTAGGTTGCGTAGTTGACCTAAAATGGTACTGTGATCCTTTAAAAATAAGGAGTTATCACTTTACAATGGATCAGGAGTATATATACGAAATCGTACTTTTGGTTTTAAAAAAAGAGAGAGTATATAGTAGTGTATATAGTATACAAGTCATATTGCACACACGAGTACCACTGATGCAGTTTTCTTTATAGGAGTTTGATCATTCTTATTACAAATGAAGAATGAGTCGGCATACAAGAAACGAAACACTACGAAGAGCTTCGTCTCTAGGGTTGAGGAGGAAGGATTAGGCTCAGGGGCTACCAACCCTGATTTGCGGGTAATGTTCAATACCTTGATGGCGAACATGCTGCAAAATGCCAAAGTGGCTATTCCAAAGTTGCTATTGGTGGTGAAGTGCAGACACCAAGGGCTGATTTTGCGAAGCTAAAAAAGGATTTTTCTTGTTTTGATGGCAAACCATTCCAATAAATATAATCATCTATAGAAGTGCAAGATTGGTTGACACTTGTAAAAAAATTATGATGACTTAAAATTTGATGATGCTACGAGAAGGAGATTTTCTTCTCGACATCTCTAAGGATGAGCTATGAACTGGTGGAATGCCGTATTGGTTGGTACTCCCGAGGAGCAGTTTGTGGGATCAGTTTACTAGAAAATTCAAGTAGAATCTCATACCAGTGGTCCAGAAGTCGGTGCTGTCAAAAATTTGCAAAGATGAAGCAATGGGACATCTCGATCATAGAATATGTGGTAGATTTTGATGCTTTATCGAAGTACGAGATGTCTTTCATCGACAGTCTGTTAAAGAAAAATGAGAAGTTTATTATGGGTTTGGTTGACTATTTGAAAGAGAAGTTTGTAGGAAATATCATCGAACCTTTTGAGAAACCCATCGAGAAACTCTTTGCCATGAGAGTTTGTACCCTAAGTCCAAACTAGCCATTTTGGTAAAGAAGAGCCAAAGCCGCAGCAATGCCAGGGAGAAAAGTAGAATAAAGATGCTTAAAAGAAGGCTAAGTGGAACCTTATTTGCTATAATTGTGGTGACCGGGGTCATCTAAGTAAGAAATGCAAATCTAAAGGAAAGAAATGATATAACTGCAATAAGACATGACATATATAGAAGAATTGCCCTAAAACGACGAGACAGAAGCCAAAGGTGAAGGCATACACTTAGATGTTATTCCAACTTCGTTGAGTGCCCCCTCAACAAAAAAGAAAGGGAAAAGTATCACCATCCAATGTATGTGTTCTATTTATGGTGTTCCTACACACATTTTGTTTGATATTGAGGCTTCAGAATCCTTTATATTTAGCAATTGGTAGATAGATTGGGATTGAGACTCAAAATTGTGACCGACCTTTAGTAGTGACAAACCCCATTGAAGCCCCACTAGCATGTGTATGGCTTGTCAAACTTTGGTATTATCGAGTCATAGATGCTTTTTTGTTTATGATTGCTTTGTTTTGAGTATTGGTGGGTTCAGTATTATCTTGGAGATGGACTGGCTGAGGAAGTATGCGATGGTCATGGATTGTCTAAAGATATTGGTGACAATTAAAACCGAGGATGGACGGAAGGTAGAGATTGGATAGCTATGATAGGGTGAGATTACGGTTAGATATCTATATTCGTAAGAGATCCCACAAGATGAGTTTTCACATGATACATTTGAGGATTGTGCTTGAAGTGTTAAGAAATCAAATATTGAAGGTGAAGTTTTTGAAGTGTCACTTTTGTTGGAAGAAGGCTAGATTCTTATGTTATGTTGTTTTAGAATAAGGTATTGTTGCAGATTCGGCAAAGGTAGAAACAGTTCAAGATTGGAACCAACCCAAGAATGCTATGGATGTGCTGAGTTTTCTCGGACTAGAAAAATACTATTGATGTTTTATCAAGGACTTCTCAAAGGTAACAACACCGTTGACTAATCTAATGAAGAAGAATCATACTTATTTTTAGAACGCAAGGTGCAAACACGCATCCATGAGTCCGATGGAGAGGTTGTTGAGTGCACCAATGTTGATTATACTAAGTAGGAATAAGGAGATGATAGTACATACAAATTCTTGTGGTATCGGATTGGATGTTGTATCGATGCAAGGAGGTAAGATTGTCGCGTACACTAGTCGACAGCTGAAGTTGCACGAAAGAGGGTGCCCGACCCATGATTTGGAGTTGGTAATAATTTCTTTGAAGATTAAGAGGAATTAAATGCTTGGAGAAAGGTTCAAGTTATTTAAGGATCATAAATCCTTGAAATACCTTTCTACCCGTAAGGACCTCAACCTTCATCAACAACGATGGTTGGAGTTGTGGCGTCCTACGACTTTAGCATTTCTTATATGCCCGGTAAGGGAAATTTGGCCATTGATGCTTTAAATAGAAGTCATGCCAGTTTGGGAGCAATGCTTTTTGAGTGGTTGCAGCTCAAGTTTCTTACTAGATATGGCTTTGGACCTCATTGTGAGCTGAAGTCAAAGATGTTGGTGAGTTTGACTATTAGACATACTTTGATTGAAAGGATTGGCACTGGTCAGAAGCAAGATGCTAGACTTGCTGAGATTATAACTAATATTGAAGAAGAGGTAGATTTCAATGAGATGAGGCCGTGTGGATTCGACCAAGATGGTGGCTTCTTAAGGAGCGGAGACTGTTTGTTCTCGAAGTCAATGGATTGTGAGATGAGGTACTACGAGAGTGCCATCATTCCGGGTTGACTATACATATCGACGGTAATAAGATGTATCATTATACGAAGTGGATGTATTATTAGGAAGGGATGAAGAAGGATGTTGGGACATTCATCTTGAAGTGTATGAACTACCGGTTGGTAAAAGTAGAGCATAAAAAGCCAAGTAGGTTGATGCAACCACTTGAAGTTTCCGAGTGGAAGTGGGAACACATGTTGATGGATTTCATCGATGGATTACCAAGGACTAGAAGAAGGTATGAAAGCATTTGGGTCATAATTGATAGATTAACAAAGAGTGGTCGATTTATACCCCATAAGTCTAATAGAATGACATCCAAATTGACGATGTTGTATGTGAAATGGGTGGTGCAATTCCATAGAGTGTTGAAGAGCATTATTTCACCAGCAGGTTCTGGAAGAGCTTACAAGAGGCATTAGGGACATAGCTACATTTGTACAGCTTATCACCTACAAATAGATGGGCAGACCGAAAGGGTGAATCATATATTAGAAGATTTCTTATGAGCTTACATACTCGACTTTAGAAGCTCATAGGACGATCACTTACATTTGGTAGAGTTCACATGCAACAATAGCTATCAGTCTAGGATCTAAATATCACCATTCCATGTATTGTATGGGTGACCACATAATGCTCCTTCATATTGGTGGGAGCTGGATGAAAAATTGATACTTTGACCAAATATGACTAAAGAAACTTTAGAGAAGATCCATATCATTCAACAAGTAATGAAGGAAACTCAGGATGGATAGAAGAGCAATGCAGCTAATAAACGTAGATATTTCGAGTTCTGTATCAGCAATATGGTATTTGTGAAGAACTCATCCTAAAGAATGTTGTTTGATTCAAAAATAAGGGGAAGTTGGAACCAAGATTTGTAGGTCCTTTTCTGATACTAGAGAGGATTATGAATCATGCATACCTATTGGACATACTTCAGAAGATAACGGGCGTAGGCAAGTATTCCTCTCATTTAGTGAAGTTTATGCATGGCTTAGGCGTGATGATTGCACCGGATCAAATAAATGATATCAAAATTGAACTAGAAGCTTCCAATAGGCCTATTCGTATTGTAGGATATGATGCAAAACAGCTTAAGAGGAATACAATGGAGTTAGTGAAGGTTCAATGGAGTGAAAGTGAATGCAATTGCATATAGGAAACCAAGGAGAGCATGAGGACCACTTATCCAGAGCTCTTCACTTGGCCAGGCTTTCTGATTCGCACATTACTTTCACTTTTGATATCATATCAAATAAGATTGTTTAGTATCTCTGTAACGCCGCATATTTTGAGGGTCTATAACATGTGAAATTTAATTAGATTAAACTAATACTAAGTAGACATTATTAATTAAAATTTTAAAGTGATTTCATTGCAAGAATTGCCTAAGGAAAATTTAATTAATTAAGTGATGGTTACTTTTAAAAGTTGTATGGACCAAAGGCAATTAGAGCAATTCGGTTGCCTTGGTTAATGGAAGAAAGTAATTTAAAATTTAATGGGAAGGATTTGGTTATGAAGAATAAGTTAGTAAGGCCCAAAACCACTAACCCATGTTCCTTGGCCCAAACGCCTCATTCTATCTTCATTTCATTTCGCAAAAACAAAACTTTCTAAGAACTCTAAGTAAGGCCAATATTTTCCAAAGAAGAAGAAGAGGATTTCAAAGCTAGGAGATCAAAGCTCTTAATTTAAGGAAAAGGGATGTTAAAGCAAGTTTTCTTAAGCTAGGTGAGTAAAATCTTTCTCCAAAAACCTATCCTAGCCAATTGGTTTCGGATTTGACTTTCACGTGAATGTTTTGATGATGATAGATATATTTAGATGTTTGAATATTATCTTAATTGTGGTTTGAAATTTCATATTTTAGGGTTAAACATGGTTTAATCACATCCTAATGCCATGAAATTTTGATATGATATGCCAACTAATGAAATAGAGATAGTTTTTTAATTTCATAATTTTTGCATTAATATGAATATTATATGAATTTTTTAAGTTGGGGAAAATGGTTAACTTTTGGTTAATTTCAGGTTAATTAATTGTTAAAAATAATAAAATTAATTATTTTGACCTAAAAGTTTGGGACAATGTAAAATATGATTAATTAATGTAACGACCCGAAAATTTCGACAATTAAAGTTGTTAATTAAATAGGATTTTGTAATTGAAATTTTGTAAAAAAATAAAAAAAAGGTGATAGATTAGTATTGAAATGGAATCCAATTGAAGAAATAGTGGAAACCATTATAATTTGTTAATTAAATTTGATTTGTGAAATTAATACTAGAAGAAATAAATTGGAAATAGTATTAATGAAATAATAACTGAATTAAATTACAACTATATAAATGAAAGTAAATTTTATTAAGTGGATGTCAACATTGAATAAATTAATTAAAATAAAATCTAAATACATGTTTGGATAGAATTAATAATTGATGGATTAAATGGTAAGTAATTAGAATTTAATTCTATAAAATTTGGAAACTGAATGTAATGTAAAGTAATAAGGTTAGTGCAATACGCATTAATGAATGGAATGAAATGGGACTAATATAAATGTATATTAGGTTATAAATCAATTTGAATGAAAAAAAACGTAAAAATTGATTGACAAATAAATATACAAGTATATTAAAGGTTATAATAGCGGGTTACTAGTAAATTCACTCATTTACCAATAAAGATAATTAGATGCGCCTTGATGATAATTAATAACATAACGGAAAAGAGTAAATGTATTCATTAGAATATTAATTGCAATTGGATAGGGATTTTAAGTAACAATGTTAATGCAAGGTAAGTAATTCTAAATTAAAGTCAATAATAATGAATAGTGATTAATTAAAAATTTGTAACATATATTATAAATTACCTGCTTATTTGTTAATGGAATTAGAATTTGTAATAAGTGATAATAAAAAAATAAATGAATGTTACACTAATGGAAAATGAAATAACGTTCGTGTAAATGTTGAGTAATTATAGGGTCATATTTATTATAAGCGT
This sequence comes from Allium cepa, assembly GCA_030765085.1. Lineage (NCBI taxonomy): Eukaryota > Viridiplantae > Streptophyta > Magnoliopsida > Asparagales > Amaryllidaceae > Allium > Allium cepa. Next base: position 763,461,667 of record CM060941.1, on the reverse strand, counting down.
TACTTTAATAATTATGATTAATGGTGAAATTGATACGAGAAGTATGTAAAGTAATAAATAAGAAAGAAACACGTTATAAATTGATTATGACCTAAACTTAAGTGTAAGTTAAAGGTGGAAATTGAATCTAATCCATTCAATTGGAAACTTATCAAAATAAATTGGATTCAATGTATAATAAAGAGGTTATTTAAAGAAATTGAAATAAATTCTATAATTGGTGAATTAAGTTACTTTAAATAGAGATGGGAATTGGTATAAAGAATTATAAATTAATAAGTAAATCTAAGATGAATATATAAATATTAATGTAATGAATATGAAACAATGTTAACTATGTTAGTTGAGTAATAATTGAGTGAATATTAAGTTGTAATCGAATAAAATCAAATTTATTGCAATTAATTTGCAATTAATTGGATTAATTGCAGTTGACATTTGAACACTGTATGTAACGACCTCAAATTTTGGAATTTATTTCAATTAATAGTTAATGTAAATTTTGAATAAATTTTGGAATAAATTTAAAAATTTGAATATTTAATTTATATTTGAATTAGGATTTATAGTGAATAACAAGTAAAAAAACATATAAAAATAAGGCAATATAAATAGAAACAAAAGAAGTAATAAAACTTTTACCAAATATAAAGCCAAATGGAATATTAATAAACTATGTAAAGTATTAAATAAATACATTAGAAATTTTTTTATCAACATGAAATGAAAAGGCTGCCAGGTAAGTATGGCAAGCATAAACAAACAAAGTGACAAAACAAATGCAAAGATAAAGACAAAACAAAACAAAATACATTTTCCCAGTCAAAATAAAAGACAGCAAGAATACATTCAAGTATTCAAACAAAAAGGAAGATAAGTGTGAAAGAAAGCAAAGTAAATATCTATGTGCAAATAAAAGGAGATATATATATCAGCTTAGTCAACAAGCATAAGCCTATTAAACAAGACAACAAATCAAAATTTTGTACTTGCAGATATCAAAATGGGAAAGTATGTAAACCAGGGAAACAACAAAAGAAGATATTAGTATAAACAAAGAAAGTAGTGGGCAATACAAACCTGTACATGCAGAAATAAAATAGTATAAGCATGATATTAGTAAGTCTAGGTAAAATAATTAACAAATGCAAACAAAAGAATACATGCATGATAACAAATAGTATAAGTGATGGGTTGTAAAACTAATAGGACATGGCATTTAATGCCCATCTCCTCAGCACATTGATATATATCTTCTCAGCCGAGTAAAATAAGCAAAGCAAGACTTCAGCCAACAATTTGAAGCAAGCTATCAGCCTCCAAATTAAAAAAAAAAATCACTGACTTGATTTGTACAAACAAAATATCACCCTGTACAATACTATCGCCTGTGCAAGCATTTTTAGCCCTGTTTTGCATTGTTTAAACCCTACATCACATGTAGCTCTCTTTTTATACAAACTCTTCATGTCATTTGCTCCATCTTCCAAACTGAAAAAAAATGATAATAAACAAAAAAAAAATTCAAGTCTGAAAGCAAGCTCCAGATTTAACTTCAAATTTATGAAGTAAAGCAAGTAGCACAGATCGAACAAGCTAAAAACAAATCATTAAAGATCAAAAGCAACACAAGCTAACTGAAACCAAAGATTTAAGAGGGGGACTTCACCTCAGCTTGCAAGTTTCAATCAGTTCAAAGTTAAGCTGGCTCTGTTCTCTGTCCATTGCAAATACGGGTGAGTAACATCACTCTTTAAAATTTTAAGTATATAATTGTGTTGCATGTTCAACTCTGGAAACAAGTATGTTTGTGAATATAGTTTAAACTCTGTGTAGTTACAGAGCTTGGAAAAAAAGAAAAAAAAGAAAATCTGATTAAATCCCTATATCTCATCTTCAAATTTGGATAGACTTAGGAATTCAAAAGAGATTTGATTAAACATAAATGAAGTTCAAAAACATATAAAATTAAGTAATAAAGGGTTGAAGTTTATCTGGGGTATAAGAAATACAGGAAAAACCTTGTAACTTGAAAAATTCAAACATCATAATTTCTTGTTCCAGGTTTATAATATGAAACTATACTCTAAATCATGATTTTTGGAAGTGTAACCATAATTTCTAGTTTGGGTTTGAATGTGTATTTTTTGTCTATCCAGAAATTAGTTTTTGGGAAGATGCTGATGATCTAAATGATCTGGAGGGTCGGGAACCTCAGTATTGATGGAGAAGTGATTGTAGTTGATAGGAAAATTATCTGGTAGTAATGAATTTCACTGTGGTGGCTGTTATGATGAATTCTTATTTATAACCCTAGTTTTGGAGGGTCAAGTTCTTTTGATTCGTTCACCCTATTGAATGCATCGAGTTCGACGCGGTTTTGAGGGATGGTGGATGGGTCGTAGGTGAAGCCGCGGCTGGAGTTTGGTGGCGAACGGTGGTCGGAGCATTGAGCGCGACGTGTTGACAGGTTTGAAGTGGTGGTGGCTTTCGCGTTTACAGGTTTCGATTTCGTATTCATTTTTCAAATTCGAACAGATGGCGACCTTCAGATGGTTGGGGGATGGTGTGTGGGTGATCGGCGACTTGCTCGACCTAGTGGCGATGGCCGGAGGGAGGCGGTGGAGCGGTGCACGTGCATTTGTGAGAGATCTGGGAATTTTGATGGTGAGTGGTTTCAGGACGTTCTCGAGTTGGACTCGAGTAAACGCGAGGGTTTGCTCGAAGCACGTTCGAGTTTGACTCGAAGCAGATGAGAATTGCTTTGGGTCAATGTTTGTTTCAGGTTCTTGTTTAAAACCTGACAGTTTTCTGAAGGAAAAAAAATTGGTTTTTAAATTTGTTTTAAACATGAATGTGTTTTTAAACAAGTTCAAATTAAAATAGCTTTTTAAAAGAAAGTAAATTTGTTCCAAACAAATGTTTAAACTTGATTTTTGATAAAGTTATTTTATAAAAGAATTTCTAATGGAAGGTTAAATGTTTGGTTTTAAACTTGAAATTGCAAGTTAAAATGTAATGTGATTTAAAAGCTTAAAATTTAAGTAAATTAATTCAAAGGCTTTTCTTATATAGGTTTCCTATGTAAATAATAAATATTCTTTACATTTATTTTAAGGTTTATAAATCAATATTTAGATTGGTTAATGTTTAAATATATGTTCATTTTGAATCTTAAATTCAAAATGGAATTTAAATTTAAATTTAAAAGTGTAATGTTTAAATTACACTTAAATGATTAATGAAATCATTAATAAAGAAATTTGTTATCTTAGAGATAATTAAGGTAATAAAATGAATAAATTAATATGGTAATTAAAGAATGATTTATTTAATTTATAAATAAATAATTTAGATTAATTTATAATTAGAAATGATTAATAATGAATTAATCTAAGATAATTTCTTAAGAAAGTGATTAAGAAATATTATTAGTTAATAAGGATAATTAACTAAGGATTATTAAGTAATTGATTTAAAGTGATTAATGTTAATGATTTATTGGATTAAATAAATTAGATAATCAATTATAAATGATTTAAATTTAATTACTTAATGAAAATAATCTAATCAGAATTGGATAATAAATTCATAAGTAATTAATTTAATTGGAGATAAATTGAATTACATAGGATTAAACGATTAATAAATCATGTTTATAAATGATTATTGGATGCTTGAATTACTTATGAATGATTGTATTATATGTGATGCCTTGAATTGATTATCCTATTTGATTTGTGATATTTTGTTCTGTAGATTGAACTGTGTGTATTTATTTGCATCTGTATATTATCTGTGAATCTGTGAATGGGCGATGAGCGTTATAATTTATATCGCTTATCAACTACATTTCTGTGTTTTGATCTATGATGATTGAATGATGTTGCACTATTGTGTTAAGCCCCTGGACCACACCATACACACACAAATATGGATTTCACGAGGAAATCGATTAAGTCACAGATTTTTGAAAATAGTTTTGAATTTGAATTTTTAAATTCAAATAGTTTGAAATGGAATCGGGTTAAATGTGAAAAGCTTTTGAAATAAAATTTCAAAGATGAAATTTATTTTTGAATAACTTGATAAAGTTTGAAATTTAAATAATTTGATTTAAATTTAAATTCAAAATGTGAAACCAAATTCTATAATTTGAAACTAGGGGTTAAAAATGTTATACCAGTTATATATGGGTTAAATCATTTTAAAATGTTATAATTTGGGAATATGAACATAAATTGAGAACTTTAAGTCGTGTAAATTAATTGGATTTTTCTGAAACGAAAACTGTTTGTTTTCACATAATAAAAGCTTTCACATAAGAAATGAACGTCCAATTTGTGTTAAAAAGAATTTCAAGTTTGAAAATGAAAATGACTTCCAAGTTTTGGAAACGGTTTGAAACTATAAGTTAAATCTTTGATTTAAAGATCTTTGATTTAAAGATTTAATGGGTTAATCCTATAGAAATGAAATTGTTTTGGAAATCTATGAATTGATCTTTGTGAAATAAATCTTTTTGTCTAAAGATTTGAAATGGTAAATTGTTTAACCATTTGAAAAGAAAGTTTTGAATTATTAAGTTGTGACTTAATTGAAATCCCAATATCCATATGTTTTTGAAATATTGCGCTCACTATTCGGTTTAGCCGGGAGAGGACCTTGTGTCATATATCCCATTCCGAATATGTGATACGTCGTTATGGATAGCAATTGAAGACCGGTGATGAAGACCGGATATTTTCGAAAACGAAAGGGTTTCTTGTCGATTGTCTCTGCACTGGCTGATCCCCGGTATAGAGATCTCCATATGTGATGGGAAATCCAGACGTGATTAGGGATTATCCGGATTGCAAGGGCTTCTTTGGAAGTGCCTTCGGTTCTGTTCGAACCCGGAACAGACTTGTATGGATTGTGTGTCTGACATTACATTTTGAGATATAAAGCAGATTTCTTTCAAATATATTTCTGTTGGTGGCGGAGAATTTATTCTTTTAGCTTAACACCCTTCTCTGAGACGTACGAGCTCAGAGGTTATGTAGTTGAAGGTCATCAGCGATATATTCCCAATTTGGTAATGTGACATGCTAAGTGTTGCTGTGAAATGATCATTGTTTGATCATTTGTGATAGGATCATTTGTTTGATCATTTATCTTTGTGATCATTACTTTGATCATTTGTTGACCCAAAGCATGGCTTTGTACCAAAGCGTGGCTTTGTGGACGTGGCTTCGTCGAACCTCACACCCCGGAATGGTCAAAACAGGAAAGATGCGGCAAGGTTATTAGCGGGTAGCGCCCCTTTAGGGTATGTTCATTTCCTTCTGGAAAAGGGTGGTATCATGGTATGGAGCCCAGATACTTACTCATGTGGAAAACATTCTATTTACTATAGTGTTTTATTGGTTATCGAGCGCTCGGATAAAGGTCCTAAAGGACCGGGGGATGGCATACTCGTGTCAGTTGTTACCCAGTTAGGGGTAACGCGGCCTTGTGTTGGCAGAGATCCGGTTAGGTTCTCGGGACGTCCTTCCAGAGGCGTTTCCATGTGGCAATGGGAAGTTCCTTGGCCTGATCATTTGTTGGAAATCCAAAGAAACAATACGAGCCTTGTACGGTTTTAGTTGTAGAACCTGCCATTCACTTATGGTGGCGTCCCACTGTTTGGATGGTAGCTATAGTAGGCATAGTTCGAAATGTCTATGCTGGCTAAGATTTATATTCTACTTTCGAAATGTTTTTCTGCACCGTGCACTTATAATAATAATATCAAAGAAATTTTCTGCGTATTAAGCATGTTTGATTATCATAAGAAGAAATCTCCTCCAAGTCTGCGTTTGCATTGTGTGTGTGGCGGGAGGTCTTATGGTGGTTTCATTTTCAAAAAGCATTGCGAATTTACTTTAAAATTCTTTTATTGATTGAATTAAAAGATAAACTATTTTTGTTGCTTACACCAGTCCCATGACTGATCCGGAGTTTATTGTTCCTTTCCTAAACTCTGGATGCTCATTATTTTCTACACGAGCAGTCTAGAGTTGGGTTTTTCAGATACTTAGGTTCAGTAGATTTTATCTGGAGCTAGTTCAGTCTTTGGATATGGACTGCACTTGCTTATCTATGGGAGTTCGAGCTATTGCTGGATTGGAGCTTTGGAGATGGAGATTATCCGCTGCTGTTGTTATCTATTTTGCTTTCCACTGCTATTCTATTGTATCATTACTCTGATGTATATTAATATCTATTGTATCATTCTGTTGTATCAGATATTGTATATCAATGTATTATTCTTTTTTTCCGCTGTGTTATTTACTTAATGTGGTTATAAGCTCCGGCGAATCGGATTTGAACGGTCGAATCTACGGCATTCGAATACGATTTGAAGTATGGATGTCGATTTTCGAGCGGGCATAAACCCGCATTCGTTACATTTGGCATCAGAGCTAAGGTTGAACTTTAGCTCAGGAGTATAACACATTAAGTAGCTCATTAGAGATAGGGTGAAGTATCCCTAGAATGAGTAATCCCTAAGATATCCGTTCATATGCCTCAGTAAATTCTCTTATTATCCACCGATAGTAGATAAGAGTGCGAGAAGAGGACGCGATAGGGGACAGGGAAGTATCACTATAAATGGTCAATTTCCTGTAACAGTGGAAACAATCTTTTCTCTATCAATCTCTTTTGTTCAGCGTCTCTTTTCAATTCTTTGATAGTTCCTGGTAGATCCAGGAAGGAAATTCGATATATTAATATGGGACATAAACTCCAATTTGGCCAGAATTGTTGTTTGGATGAATTGGTTGCTTTGGTTGATATGGTTGATAGATATGCTTTAGTTTTAAACTAAAAAAAAAATATTGAAATTGTTTCTCTATCTTTCATCTATCTTCGTTATCTCTCTCTGGCGAATTTCGAGGACGAAATTCATTTTAAGGGGGGAAGTCTGTAACGACCTCAAATTTTGGAATTTATTTTAATTAATAGTTAATGTAAATTTTGAATAAATTTTGGAATAAATTTAAAAATTTGAATATTTAATTTATATTTGAATTAGGATTTATAGTGAATAACAAGTAAAAAAACATATAAAAATAAGGCAATATAAATAGAAACAAAAGAAGTAATGAAACTTTTACCAAATATAAAGCCAAATGGAATATTAATAAACTATGTAAAGTATTAAATAAATACATTAGAAATTTTTTTATCAACATGAAATGAAAAGGCTGCCAGGTAAGTATGGCAAGCATAAACAAACAAAGTGACAAAACAAATGCAAAGATAAAGACAAAACAAAACAAAATACATTTTCCCAGTCAAAATAAAAGACAACAAGAATACATTCAAGTATTCAAACAAAAAGGAAGATAAGTGTGAAAGAAAGCAAAGTAAATATCTATGTGCAAATAAAAGGAGATATATATATCAGCTTAGTCAACAAGCATAAGCCTATTAAACAAGACAACAAATCAAAATTTTGTACTTGCAGATATCAAAATGGGAAAGTATGTAAACCAGGGAAACAACAAAAGAAGATATTAGTATAAACAAAGAAAGTAGTGGGCAATACAAACCTGTACATGCAGAAATAAAATAGTATAAGCATGATATTAGTAAGTCTAGGTAAAATAATTAACAAATGCAAACAAAAGAATACATGCATGATAACAAATAGTATAAGTGATGGGTTGTAAAACTAATAGGACATGGCATTTAATGCCCATCTCCTCAGCACATTGATATATATCTTCTCAGCCGAGTAAAATAAGCAAAGCAAGACTTCAGCCAACAATTTGAAGCAAGCTATCAGCCTCCAAATAAAATAAAAAAATCACTGACTTGATTTGTACAAACAAAATATCACCCTGTACAATACTATCGCCTGTGCAAGCATTTTTAGCCCTGTTTTGCATTGTTTAAACCCTACATCACATGTAGCTCTCTTTTTATACAAACTCTTCATGTCATTTGCTCCATCTTCCAAACTGAAAAAAAAATGATAATAAACAAAACAAAATTTCAAGTCTGAAAGCAAGCTCCAGATTTAACTTCAAATTTATGAAGTAAAGCAAGTAGCACAGATCGAACAAGCTAAAAACAAATCATTAAAGATCAAAAGCAACACAAGCTAACTGAAACCAAAGATTTAAGAGGGGGACTTCACCTCAGCTTGCAAGTTTCAATCAGTTCAAAGTTAAGCTGGCTCTGTTCTCTGTCCATTGCAAATACGGGTGAGTAACATCACTTTTTAAAATTTTAAGTATATAATTGTGTTGCATGTTCAACTCTGGAAACAAGTATGTTTGTGAATATAGTTTAAACTCTGTGTAGTTACAGAGCTTGGAAAAAAAGAAAAAAAAGAAAATCTGATTAAAATCCCTATATCTCATCTTCAAATTTGGATAGACTTAGGAATTCAAAAGAGATTTGATTAAACATAAATGAAGTTCAAAAACATATAAAATTAAGTAATAAAGGGTTGAAGTTTATCTGGGGTATAAGAAATACAGGAAAAACCTTGTAACTTGAAAAATTCAAACATCATAATTTCTTGTTCCAGGTTTATAATCTGAAACTATACTCTAAATCATGATTTTTGGAAGTGTAACAATAATTTCTAGTTTGGGTTTGAATGTGTATTTTTGGTCTATCCAGAAATTAGTTTTTGGGAAGATGTTGATGATCTAAATGATCTAGAGGGTCGGGAACCTCAGTATTGATGGAGAAGTGATTGTAGTTGATAGGAAAATTATCTGGTAGTAATGAATTTCACTGTGGTGGCTGTTGTGATGAATTCTTATTTATAACCCTAGTTTTGGAGGGTCAATGTAACGACCCTGAATTTTTAATAATTTAAAATTTGAATATTTAATTTATTTTAAATATTAATAATTGAATTTATAAGTCAAATAAATTTTTATTTGAATTATTGGATTTAATTGGATAATTTAATCGATAATTTAATATGTTAAATTATGGAAATAATTGAAAATAGAGTTAAATATGATTGAAAATAATTTGGAAAATTTTATTTAATCATACTGGAGTTATAGAAATATTTTAGAACTTTTAAAATCGAATTAAAAGTTAATTTGTGAAAATTGAATATTTTAATATTTAATAATCGACTGTAAAATAGCCAATTTTTGAACAGTCTCAGAATTGAACGAAACCAGTTCCATTGGATCCGTAATAGTTAGTTATTACCGGATTTCAAATTTCGTGTCAATCGGAGTTATCGTTTGATCGTGGCAGCTCGAAACGCATCGAATCGTTTTTAATTTAAATTTGGCGAGTCAAAATAGCCATTTTTCAAAAAGTCTCGGATTTCGACGAAACCAGTTTCATCGGATCCGTAATGTGATATTATTGTAAGGTTTCAAATTTCAAGTCATTTGGATTTACCGTTTGTCCGGTACGAATTAAAACGCCTAGAAATCGATTTAAATCGGTTTAATTCAAATTGAACGTTTTCAGCCATAACTCGCACATACTTCCGAATTAGCTTCCGAAACCTGTTCCATTGTGTCCGGAACGCGGGATAAACCCTAGGTACGCTGGTTACGGCGTCTAAATCGGAGTTCGGAAAATCCGGGATGAATAGTGTCGCTCGTTCTCTTATAAATAGACATGAGCCTTCATAATTTGCTAAAATATCAAAACCTAACCCTAATTTCATCAGCTAGCCGCCACTTTCTATTTCTAAGGCCAGATTTTTCCCAATTTCATTCATCAAAATCTCTCAATCCATTCATCGATTCACGAAGCCATCAACTACAAAGATAAAGAACACGAGATGAGCTTTCAATCCATACGGATTTGATGGGGTTTGGAGTTGCGTAGGGGAAGCAATAGGGGGCCGTGCGTGTACAGTTGCGCACGCAACCTGAGGTGGAGGAGGAGGCCGAGTGCCTTGGGGTTTGGGCCGTGGGGAGCTAGTGTGGTGGTCTTCGAGGTGGAGCAATCTGATCGTGTCGAAGTTGAGTGTGGTGGGTGCTAAATTTAACCCTAGATTTGAAATTGGGTTCGGCCGTGTATTCTTGGACCTGGAGATAGAACGTGAGTTGAGGGAGATGAAGGAGAGGCCTTGGATGCAGATCTCACGGCCAGGATTTGCTGTGGTATAAAGATAGTTAAATAAATGTTGTAAAAGTTTATATAAATCGTGTACAAACTTGTAAAATTCATATCTTTTTCATACGAGGTCGAAAAAATGCAAACTCAGTTGCGTTGGAATCGTATGGTCGAGCACTACGCGATGGAGTTGGTTTGGAGTCGATTGGAGTTAGTGAGAATTTCGGGTAAAATTAAACGCGCGTTTAATTTTATTCGAAATAAAAGCTAAAACGGGATTTAAAATCAAGGTGAGAATTTCTCACTCAATCGAATAGATTTCGATTTTATTTTAAATAGTTAGATTTAAAATATTTGAATGCATGTTTGAATGATGACTGTAAATTATTGATTGTTAAAATAGACATTATGCGCCGTTAGTAAGCGGATGTTATTTATAAAAACATATACCGCGAATATTTCATAAACAGTGAAATTGGTATTATATATAATATCAATATATATATATTGGCATATGTATATATTGCAGTTGATTGATTTCCCGCATTTTTTGTTTAGCGGATGAGACCCTATTACGCCGTTAGTAAGCGGATAATATTTATTAAGAACATATACCGCGATAATTTCGTACTGGAGCGAAACTGGTATTGTGCTAATGTTTTTGGATGCAGGAAACAGGTTGGAGGGATCCAACTGGATTCCTCAACAGTATTTATTTTATTTCAGATATTTTGATATTTGATGGATTATCATATCGATATATGATATCGTTGTTGTCGTGATTGACTATTTGGTGTGTAGCATCATTGGACCCAGATTTTGGGATTTTAAAATGATTTTTAAAGTGATTTTTGAAAATATACTATATTTTTGGAATTGATCCATTATAAATAAATAAACGTTATCATTTTTAAAGTTATAAAAATTATGGTTTTTGTGAAATATAGTTAAAAAGATGATTTTTAGAAATACGATTAAAAGTCGATTTTTTGAGAAATATGAACCAATGATTTTATAAAATAGTTTAAACCGGATTTTTGAGTTTATTATTAAAAGTTTGAAATATAAGATTTATAAAATTTGATTATTTTATAAATCAAGAGAACGGTGAAATTTTAAAGGAATTTAAAGACGTTTAAAAGAATAATATAAATTAATTTATATTAAGAGATTTATAAATGGATATTTATAAATTGAAATATAGACATTATAAAACGAGTTTTTATAAGTGTTTGAATGTAGTGAAAATGAATTTCATAAATGAATGAAATTTATAGAATTATAAACTGTGAAGTTATAGATGAAATTTATAAATAGTAAGATTTATAAATTTGTGAAGTTAATTGAAGAATAGATTTGGTTAAATAAATGAATCTTATAAGTTATAAGATTTATAATTATGAAATTCTAAGGAACGATTTTGTGAAATAATCGTTTATAAGTAGTTAACTTATTATATGAACATTTAGTTTATAATTTAGTTATAAACTGGAATAGGTTAATAAAGGAATTTATAAAAAGGAAGTTTTTATAAATAAATAGAAATGGAATTTATAAACGTTGTTTTATAAATTCGCAAACGACTTATTTTGATAAGTTAATTGTTATAACTTAGAAATAGAGTTATATTCACGTTTTTAGACAGTGAATAATTCTTTGAATTAAAATGAATAAAAGGATGGAATTTGTTAAAGAAGTATATTCACGTTTTTGAATAGTGAATGATATGTTAAAGAAATTGTTTTGAATGAGATGTTTAAATTAAATTAAAACGATCTAACGATGTTTTAAAATGTGTTGAGATTCGAAACCATAGATTTCAACATTTATTGTTGAAATAGACGTTTTCGAGAAATAAAAGGAAATGGTGGACTATAACACTGTTGTTATAGTAAATGATTTCCGAAAGGAAATGTTTTGTATAGTATTGGGATTTATATATCTATTTTAATTTCGAATCCCTATACTAGTGATTTTGGGTTGTTGTAACGATGTTTTACGCAACATTCGTTTTAACCCAAATAAATATGTTTAAGTGAATGATTTCCTTAAAGAATGAAATATATACTTAATTCGATTTAAGTATATTGAATATTTTCTAAGTGTTGAAAATAAAAGGAATTTGTGAATTACTTATGAATAAATAAGTATGGAAATGTTTTCCAATATGAAGTGAATAATTAGAATTTATCTTTTTTTGAAGATAAATTGAAATGAATTATTGAAATCGCATATGCATGGATATCTTGAAATATAAATTCATTATGGAATTTATATGTGAAAAGTGAAATTGGTTAAAAATAAATATTGATTTCTTTTTGAAGTGTTGAAATTATATATATCTAGTAAAGATATTTTGGAAAATAAATAATTTGGAAAATTATTTGGAATCTGGTGATGTGTGCATATCCAGTGATAGTTCAATAACCGACTATCAGTATTTCCCTTTGAATGGGTATTTGATGTGAATTGATTGAATCTGAATGCACACTCATTTTTGAATAAGCGCTCACTATTCGGGTTAACCGGGAAAGGACCATGGGGTCGTATAACCCATTCCGAATATGTGATACGTCGTTGTGAATTGCATTGAAGATCGGTGTTGAAGACCCGGTATTTGCGAAAGCGATAGGATGACCTATCGATTGTCTCTGCACTGAGTTGCAACGGTATAGAGACTCCCTAAGTGATGGGAAATCCGATCAGGATTGTGGATATCCGGATTGCAAGGACTTCTTTGTAAGTGCCTTCGGTTCTGTTCGATCCCGGAACAGACTTGTATGGATTGTATGCCTGACATTACAATTTGAGATATAAAGCCGATTTCATTCAAATATATTCCTGTTGGTGGCGGAGAATTTATTCTTTGCTTAACACCCTTCCTTGAGACGTACGAGCTCAAAGGTTATATAGTTGAAGTTATCAGCGATATATTCCCAGTTTGGTAATGTGACATGCTGAGTGATGCTGAAATGATCATTGTGTTGATTATTGTGATAGGATCATTTATTTGATCGTCTATCTTAGTGATCATTGTGTTGATCATTTGTTGACCCAAAGCATGGCTTTTGTATAAAGTATGTTTTTGTGGACGTGAATTCGTCGAGCCTCACATCCCGGAAATGGTCAAAACAGGAAAGAAGCAGCAAGGTTATGAGGGGTAGCACCCTTTAGGATGTGTCCATTTCCTTCTGGAAAAGGGTGGTATCATGGTATGGAGCCCAGATACTTACTCATGTTGAAAACACTTTGTTATGATTGTGTGAATTGATTAGAGAGCGCTCTCGGAAAAAGGTCCCAAAGGACCGGGGGATGGCATATTCGGTCAGTTGTTGCTCAGTTAGGAGTAACCCGGCCTTGTGTTGGTTGAGATCCGGTTTGGTTCTCGGGGATGTCCATCCAGAGGCATTCTCAGTGGCAATGGGAAGTTCCTTGGCCTGACCATTTGTTGGAAATCCAATTCCCAATACGAAACTTGTACGGTATTAGTTGTAGAACCTGCTATTCACTTATGGTGGTCACCACTGTTTGGATAGTAGCTATAGTAGGCATACGATAATGGTCGTATGTTGGCTAAGATTTATATTCTACTTTCGAAATGAATTTTTCTCTACACTATGCACTAGTAATAATATCAAATGTTATTTTAAATGCGTATCAAGCATCTTTGACTATCATAAGGAGAAATCTCCTCCGATTCTGCGTTTGCATGTGTGTGTGTGCGGGAGGCCTTATGGTAGTCTCATTTTTAAAAGCATTGCGAATTGATTTAAAAATATTCCTCTATTTTGATTTTAAAGATAAATAAACTGTTTTGAGTTCTCACACCAGTCACATGACTGACTCGGAGTTTATTGTTTTCCTTCCTAAACTCTGGGTGCCCACCAATTTCCACACGGGCAGTTAAGAGTTAGGTTTATCAGGATATCCTGGATATTCTGGAGTTGCTGGAGGCAAGCTGGATGGCATGGCATAGTACTTATATAGTATTTCTTTTTCCGCTGCACTGTTTGTTGTTGTATGATGTTGTATACTCTGATGATATGATGTAATGAAATGTGATGTAATGTAATAACTGATATAGTTCTTTGTTTAAAGATTATTCATTTATTATTATATGTTGTTCCGCTGCGAATTGTGAGATTCTGATGTTGTTCTTTTTGTTTCCTTTCTGTCCGTCCTATTTTCAAATTCTCTTTTTCTATTTTTAAAATGCTTCTATCTTCTATTTTCAAATTTCCTATTTTCTTTTCCCTATCAAAATTTTCTATCTTCTCTTCTCTCTTCTTTCTTTTTCTTAATTCTTTTTAAAACCCTCAGTGTTCGGTTTTCCGCCGTTCGATTACTCGGCAGTCGATAAAGTGAGTATCGATGTTGAATTTTCGGAAGACGAAGAATCGGGTCCTGACAATGTGGTATCAGAGCTTATGGTTAAGCGACAACCATGGTTCTGTAGGGTATTATTCATTAGAGATAGAGTCAGCAGTACTCTAGAATGAATTTGAGAGTAATAATAGCTATGAGTGCGTATTTGTTGGTGAATATAAAAAAAAATTGTTTTATATTGTGATGATTGGTTTATTGAGTGGCATATGAACTTTCGTCAGCGTGGTCCGCAAGACTATGCCGAAGGGGTTTCTAAACACTTGAATAGAACAATTCGGCACAGTATTGATTTTAAAATTGGGTAAATGAAATAATTTTGCCTTGGTTATATTTTTATATGTAAAGGAATAATTTTTCAGAATTATTAAAGTATGTATAAGTTGATTGTTAAGTTGTTTGAATAATCTAAATAAAAGAAGAATTGTATAAGTAAAAGAATTATAAGAATTGAATTATAATTAAAGTGATTTACAATTGTGAAATAAACTTATATATGTAAGAAGTGAAATTATATGAATATGAGTTGTAAATAATCAAGTGGATTAAATGAATGTGAACTTGAGTATATAAATGAAATTCAACTTTGTAATTGAATTAAATGAATGAATATATTGGTTATGAATTTGTTGAATGGTAATTGGATGATGGTTGAATATATATTGCTATTGTTGCATTTGCTATGTGACTTATATAGTTATTATGTTGCTATATGTTGTATATCGATACTATTTTCATATGTGCATATTCTCATGTTGTTTGTTGAGTTTAGTAGGTGCGGATCGCGTTTGCTTCGCATTTGGAGTTCGCTTTAGCGCTATATTAGCCGTATATGCTTGCTAATAAAATATAAGGTACATATCTCGGATTAAATATCGTACTTTTACACTTTTTTCCCTTCGGGATGCCTCATTACTTGATGAGATGTATATTTGTGATATATATACTGTCATTTTTTTTTTCGGATCGAGCCGCGCAAAGGAGACATGGCGAATTTTTCCGGAAATTTAAGGCGTTAGAAAAATTTTGAGAAAATTGGGAAAATTTTGGAAAACTTTAACTTTGTTTTAGAGTTGAAAGTTAAATGATATAGATTGTTTTTGAAAAGATAACTAAGTATGATTTGAAAACTTAGTAAAGTATTATAAGAAGTTTAACTATGAATTTTGGAAAGTTAATAGATTCTGTAACTTTTCTTACTTGCAATTTCGAGGACGAAATTCTTTTAAGGGGGAAAGATTGTAACGACCCTGAATTTTTAATAATTTAAAATTTGAATATTTAATTTATTTTAAATATTAATAATTGAATTTATAAGTCAAATAAATTTTTATTTGAATTATTGGATTTAATTGGATAATTTAATCGATAATTTAATATGTTAAATTATGGAAATAATTGAAAATAGAGTTAAATATGATTGAAAATAATTTGGAAAATTTTATTTAATCATACTGGAGTTATAGAAATATTTTAGAACTTTTAAAATCGAATTAAAAGTTAATTTGTGAAAATTGAATATTTTAATATTTAATAATCGACTGTAAAATAGCCAATTTTTGAACAGTCTCAGAATTGAACGAAACCAGTTCCATTGGATCCGTAATAGTTAGTTATTACCGGATTTCAAATTTCGTGTCAATCGGAGTTATCGTTTGATCGTGGC
The DNA here is from genome assembly GCA_030765085.1 of Allium cepa. NCBI lineage: Eukaryota > Viridiplantae > Streptophyta > Magnoliopsida > Asparagales > Amaryllidaceae > Allium > Allium cepa. The sequence continues at coordinate 763,445,538 of CM060941.1, read as the reverse complement.
AGCTCGAAACGCATCGAATCGTTTTTAATTTAAATTTGGCGAGTCAAAATAGCCATTTTTCAAAAAGTCTCGGATTTCGACGAAACTAGTTTCATCGGATCCGTAATGTGATATTATTGTAAGGTTTCAAATTTCAAGTCATTTGGATTTACCGTTTGTCCGGTACGAATTAAAACGCCTAGAAATCGATTTAAATCGGTTTAATTCAAATTGAACGTTTTCAGCCATAACTCGCACATACTTCCGAATTAGCTTCCGAAACCTGTTCCATTGTGTCCGGAACGCGGGATAAACCCTAGGTACGCTGGTTACGGCGTCTAAATCGGAGTTCGGAAAATCCGGGATGAATAGTGTCGCTCGTTCTCTTATAAATAGACATGAGCCTTCATAATTTGCTAAAATATCAAAACCTAACCCTAATTTCATCAGCTAGCCGCCACTTTCTATTTCTAAGGCCAGATTTTTCCCAATTTCATTCATCAAAATCTCTCAATCCATTCATCGATTCACGAAGCCATCAACTACAAAGATAAAGAACACGAGATGAGCTTTCAATCCATACGGATTTGATGGGGTTTGGAGTTGCGTAGGGGAAGCAATAGGGGGCCGTGCGTGTACAGTTGCGCACGCAACCTGAGGTGGAGGAGGAGGCCGAGTGCCTTGGGGTTTGGGCCGTGGGGAGCTAGTGTGGTGGTCTTCGAGGTGGAGCAATCTGATCGTGTCGAAGTTGAGTGTGGTGGGTGCTAAATTTAACCCTAGATTTGAAATTGGGTTCGGCCGTGTATTCTTGGACCTGGAGATAGAACGTGAGTTGAGGGAGATGAAGGAGAGGCCTTGGATGCAGATCTCACGGCCAGGATTTGCTGTGGTATAAAGATAGTTAAATAAATGTTGTAAAAGTTTATATAAATCGTGTACAAACTTGTAAAATTCATATCTTTTTCATACGAGGTCGAAAAAATGCAAACTCAGTTGCGTTGGAATCGTATGGTCGAGCACTACGCGATGGAGTTGGTTTGGAGTCGATTGGAGTTAGTGAGAATTTCGGGTAAAATTAAACGCGCGTTTAATTTTATTCGAAATAAAAGCTAAAACGGGATTTAAAATCAAGGTGAGAATTTCTCACTCAATCGAATAGATTTCGATTTTATTTTAAATAGTTAGATTTAAAATATTTGAATGCATGTTTGAATGATGACTGTAAATTATTGATTGTTAAAATAGACATTATGCGCCGTTAGTAAGCGGATGTTATTTATAAAAACATATACCGCGAATATTTCATAAACAGTGAAATTGGTATTATATATAATATCAATATATATATATTGGCATATGTATATATTGCAGTTGATTGATTTCCCGCATTTTTTGTTTAGCGGATGAGACCCTATTACGCCGTTAGTAAGCGGATAATATTTATTAAGAACATATACCGCGATAATTTCGTACTGGAGCGAAACTGGTATTGTGCTAATGTTTTTGGATGCAGGAAACAGGTTGGAGGGATCCAACTGGATTCCTCAACAGTATTTATTTTATTTCAGATATTTTGATATTTGATGGATTATCATATCGATATATGATATCGTTGTTGTCGTGATTGACTATTTGGTGTGTAGCATCATTGGACCCAGATTTTGGGATTTTAAAATGATTTTTAAAGTGATTTTTGAAAATATACTATATTTTTGGAATTGATCCATTATAAATAAATAAACGTTATCATTTTTAAAGTTATAAAAATTATGGTTTTTGTGAAATATAGTTAAAAAGATGATTTTTAGAAATACGATTAAAAGTCGATTTTTTGAGAAATATGAACCAATGATTTTATAAAATAGTTTAAACCGGATTTTTGAGTTTATTATTAAAAGTTTGAAATATAAGATTTATAAAATTTGATTATTTTATAAATCAAGAGAACGGTGAAATTTTAAAGGAATTTAAAGACGTTTAAAAGAATAATATAAATTAATTTATATTAAGAGATTTATAAATGGATATTTATAAATTGAAATATAGACATTATAAAACGAGTTTTTATAAGTGTTTGAATGTAGTGAAAATGAATTTCATAAATGAATGAAATTTATAGAATTATAAACTGTGAAGTTATAGATGAAATTTATAAATAGTAAGATTTATAAATTTGTGAAGTTAATTGAAGAATAGATTTGGTTAAATAAATGAATCTTATAAGTTATAAGATTTATAATTATGAAATTCTAAGGAACGATTTTGTGAAATAATCGTTTATAAGTAGTTAACTTATTATATGAACATTTAGTTTATAATTTAGTTATAAACTGGAATAGGTTAATAAAGGAATTTATAAAAAGGAAGTTTTTATAAATAAATAGAAATGGAATTTATAAACGTTGTTTTATAAATTCGCAAACGACTTATTTTGATAAGTTAATTGTTATAACTTAGAAATAGAGTTATATTCACGTTTTTAGACAGTGAATAATTCTTTGAATTAAAATGAATAAAAGGATGGAATTTGTTAAAGAAGTATATTCACGTTTTTGAATAGTGAATGATATGTTAAAGAAATTGTTTTGAATGAGATGTTTAAATTAAATTAAAACGATCTAACGATGTTTTAAAATGTGTTGAGATTCGAAACCATAGATTTCAACATTTATTGTTGAAATAGACGTTTTCGAGAAATAAAAGGAAATGGTGGACTATAACACTGTTGTTATAGTAAATGATTTCCGAAAGGAAATGTTTTGTATAGTATTGGGATTTATATATCTATTTTAATTTCGAATCCCTATACTAGTGATTTTGGGTTGTTGTAACGATGTTTTACGCAACATTCGTTTTAACCCAAATAAATATGTTTAAGTGAATGATTTCCTTAAAGAATGAAATATATACTTAATTCGATTTAAGTATATTGAATATTTTCTAAGTGTTGAAAATAAAAGGAATTTGTGAATTACTTATGAATAAATAAGTATGGAAATGTTTTCCAATATGAAGTGAATAATTAGAATTTATCTTTTTTTGAAGATAAATTGAAATGAATTATTGAAATCGCATATGCATGGATATCTTGAAATATAAATTCATTATGGAATTTATATGTGAAAAGTGAAATTGGTTAAAAATAAATATTGATTTCTTTTTGAAGTGTTGAAATTATATATATCTAGTAAAGATATTTTGGAAAATAAATAATTTGGAAAATTATTTGGAATCTGGTGATGTGTGCATATCCAGTGATAGTTCAATAACCGACTATCAGTATTTCCCTTTGAATGGGTATTTGATGTGAATTGATTGAATCTGAATGCACACTCATTTTTGAATAAGCGCTCACTATTCGGGTTAACCGGGAAAGGACCATGGGGTCGTATAACCCATTCCGAATATGTGATACGTCGTTGTGAATTGCATTGAAGATCGGTGTTGAAGACCCGGTATTTGCGAAAGCGATAGGATGACCTATCGATTGTCTCTGCACTGAGTTGCAACGGTATAGAGACTCCCTAAGTGATGGGAAATCCGATCAGGATTGTGGATATCCGGATTGCAAGGACTTCTTTGTAAGTGCCTTCGGTTCTGTTCGATCCCGGAACAGACTTGTATGGATTGTATGCCTGACATTACAATTTGAGATATAAAGCCGATTTCATTCAAATATATTCCTGTTGGTGGCGGAGAATTTATTCTTTGCTTAACACCCTTCCTTGAGACGTACGAGCTCAAAGGTTATATAGTTGAAGTTATCAGCGATATATTCCCAGTTTGGTAATGTGACATGCTGAGTGATGCTGAAATGATCATTGTGTTGATTATTGTGATAGGATCATTTATTTGATCGTCTATCTTAGTGATCATTGTGTTGATCATTTGTTGACCCAAAGCATGGCTTTTGTATAAAGTATGTTTTTGTGGACGTGAATTCGTCGAGCCTCACATCCCGGAAATGGTCAAAACAGGAAAGAAGCAGCAAGGTTATGAGGGGTAGCACCCTTTAGGATGTGTCCATTTCCTTCTGGAAAAGGGTGGTATCATGGTATGGAGCCCAGATACTTACTCATGTTGAAAACACTTTGTTATGATTGTGTGAATTGATTAGAGAGCGCTCTCGGAAAAAGGTCCCAAAGGACCGGGGGATGGCATATTCGGTCAGTTGTTGCTCAGTTAGGAGTAACCCGGCCTTGTGTTGGTTGAGATCCGGTTTGGTTCTCGGGGATGTCCATCCAGAGGCATTCTCAGTGGCAATGGGAAGTTCCTTGGCCTGACCATTTGTTGGAAATCCAATTCCCAATACGAAACTTGTACGGTATTAGTTGTAGAACCTGCTATTCACTTATGGTGGTCACCACTGTTTGGATAGTAGCTATAGTAGGCATACGATAATGGTCGTATGTTGGCTAAGATTTATATTCTACTTTCGAAATGAATTTTTCTCTACACTATGCACTAGTAATAATATCAAATGTTATTTTAAATGCGTATCAAGCATCTTTGACTATCATAAGGAGAAATCTCCTCCGATTCTGCGTTTGCATGTGTGTGTGTGCGGGAGGCCTTATGGTAGTCTCATTTTTAAAAGCATTGCGAATTGATTTAAAAATATTCCTCTATTTTGATTTTAAAGATAAATAAACTGTTTTGAGTTCTCACACCAGTCACATGACTGACTCGGAGTTTATTGTTTTCCTTCCTAAACTCTGGGTGCCCACCAATTTCCACACGGGCAGTTAAGAGTTAGGTTTATCAGGATATCCTGGATATTCTGGAGTTGCTGGAGGCAAGCTGGATGGCATGGCATAGTACTTATATAGTATTTCTTTTTCCGCTGCACTGTTTGTTGTTGTATGATGTTGTATACTCTGATGATATGATGTAATGAAATGTGATGTAATGTAATAACTGATATAGTTCTTTGTTTAAAGATTATTCATTTATTATTATATGTTGTTCCGCTGCGAATTGTGAGATTCTGATGTTGTTCTTTTTGTTTCCTTTCTGTCCGTCCTATTTTCAAATTCTCTTTTTCTATTTTTAAAATGCTTCTATCTTCTATTTTCAAATTTCCTATTTTCTTTTCCCTATCAAAATTTTCTATCTTCTCTTCTCTCTTCTTTCTTTTTCTTAATTCTTTTTAAAACCCTCAGTGTTCGGTTTTCCGCCGTTCGATTACTCGGCAGTCGATAAAGTGAGTATCGATGTTGAATTTTCGGAAGACGAAGAATCGGGTCCTGACAGTCAAGTTCTTTTGATTCGTTCACCCTATTGAACGCATCGAGTTCGACGCGGTTTTGAGGGATGGTGGATGGGTCGTAGGTGAAGCCGCGGCTGGAGTTTGGTGGCGAACGGTGGTCGGAGCATTGAGCGCGACGTGTTGACAGGTTTGAAGTGGTGGTGGCTTTCGCGTTTACAGGTTTCGATTTCGTATTCATTTTTCAAATTCGAACAGATGGCGACCTTCAGATGGTTGGGGGATGGTGTGTGGGTGATCGGCGACTTGCTCGACCTAGTGGCGATGGCCGGAGGGAGGCGGTGGAGCGGTGCACGTGCATTTGTGAGAGATCTGGGAATTTTGATGGTGAGTGGTTTCAGGACGTTCTCGAGTTGGACTCGAGTAAACGCGAGGGTTTGCTCGAAGCACGTTCGAGTTTGACTCGAAGCAGATGAGAATTGCTTTGGGTCAATGTTTGTTTCAGGTTCTTGTTTAAAACCCGACAGTTTTCTGAAGAAAAAAAAATTGGTTTTTAAATTTGTTTTAAACATGAATGTGTTTCTAAACAAGTTCAAATTAAAATAGCTTTTTAAAATAAAGTAAATTTGTTCCAAACAAATGTTTAAACTTGATTTTTGATAAAGTTATTTTATAAAAGAATTTCTAATGGAAGGTTAAATGTTTGGTTTTAAACTTGAAATTGCAAGTTAAAATGTAATGTGATTTAAAAGCTTAAAATTTAAGTAAATTAATTCAAAGGCTTTTCTTATATAGGTTTCCTATGTGAATAATAAATATTCTTTACATTTATTTTAAGGTTTATAAATCAATATTTAGATTGGTTAATGTTTAAATATATGTTCATTTTGAATCTTAAATTCAAAATGGAATTTAAATTTAAATTTAAAAGTGTAATGTTTAAATTACACTTAATTGATTAATGAAATCATTAATAAAGAAATTTGTTATCTTAGAGATAATTAAGGTAATAAAATGAATAAATTAATATGGTAATTAAAGAATGATTTATTCAATTTATAAATAAATAATTTAGATTAATTTATAATTAGAAATGATTAATAATGAATTAATCTAAGATAATTTCTTAAGAAAGTGATTAAGAAATTTTATTAGTTAATAAGGATAATTAACTAAGGATTATTAAGTAATTGATTTAAAGTGATTAATGTTAATGATTTATTGGATTAAATAAATTAGATAATCAATTATAAATGATTTAAATGTAACTACTTAATGAAAATAATCTAATCGGAATTGGATAATAAATTCATAAGTAATTAATTTAATTGGAGATAAATTGAATTACATAGGATTAAACGATTAATAAATCAGGTTTATAAATGATTATTGGATGCTTGAATTACTTATGAATGATCGTATTATATGTGATGCCTTGAATTGATTATCCTATCTGATTTGTGATATTTTGTTCTGTAGATTGAACCGTGTGTATTTATTTGCATCTGTATATTATCTGTGAATCTGTGAATGGGCGATGAGCGTTATAATTTATATCGCTTATCAACTACATTTCTGTGTTTTGATCTATGATGATTGAATGATGTTGCACTATTGTGTTAAGCCCCTGGACCACACCATACACACACAAATATGGATTTCACGAGGAAATCGATTAAGTCACAGGTTTTTGAAAATAGTTTTGAATTTGAATTTTTAAATTCAAATAGTTTGAAATAGAATCGGGTTAAATGTGAAAAGCTTTTGAAATAAAATTTCAAAGATGAAATTTATTTTTGAATAACTTGATAAAGTTTGAAATTTAAATAATTTGATTTAAATTTAAATTCAAAATGTGAAACCAAATTCTATAATTTGAAACTAGGGGTTAAAAATGTTATACCAGTTATATATGGGTTAAATCATTTTAAAATGTAATAATTTGGGAATATGAACATAAATTGAGAACTTTAAGTCGTGTAAATTAATTGGATTTTTCTGAAACGAAAACTGTTTGTTTTCACATAATAAAAGCTTTCACATAAGAAATGAACGTCCAATTTGTGTTAAAAAGAATTTCAAGTTTGAAAATGAAAATGACTTCCAAGTTTTGGAAACGGTTTGAAACTATAAGTTAAATCTTTGATTTAAAGATCTTTGATTTAAAGATTTAATGGGTTAATCCTATAGAAATGAAATTGTTTTGGAAATCTATGAATTGATCTTTGTGAAATAAATCTTTTTGTCTAAAGATTTGAAATGGTAAATTGTTTAACCATTTGAAAAGAAAGTTTTGAATTATTAAGTTGTGACTTAATTGAAATCCCAATATCCATATGTTTTCGAAATATTGCGCTCACTATTCGGTTTAGCCGGGAGAGGACCTTGTGTCATATATCCCATTCCGAATATGTGATACGTCGTTATAGATAGCAATTGAAGACCGGTGATGAAGACCGGATATTTTCGAAAACGAAAGGGTTTCTTGTCGATTGTCTCTGCACTGGCAGATCCCCGGTATAGAGATCTCCATATGTGATGGGAAATCCAGACGTGATTAGGGATTATCCGGATTGCAAGGGCTTCTTTGGAAGTGCCTTCGGTTCTGTTCGAACCCGGAACAGACTTGTATGGATTGTGTGTCTGACATTACATTTTGAGATATAAAGCAGATTTCTTTCAAATATATTTCTGTTGGTGGCGGAGAATTTATTCTTTTAGCTTAACACCCTTCTCTGAGACGTACGAGCTCAGAGGTTATGTAGTTGAAGGTCATCAGCGAGATATTCCCAATTTGGTAATGTGACATGCTAAGTGTTGCTGTGAAATGATCATTGTTTGATCATTTGTGATAGGATCATTTGTTTGATCATTTATCTTTGTGATCATTACTTTGATCATTTGTTGACCCAAAGCATGGCTTTGTACCAAAGCGTGGCTTTGTGGACGTGACTTCGTCGAACCTCACACCCCGGAATGGTCAAAACAGGAAAGATGCGGCAAGGTTATTAGGGGGTAGCGCCCCTTTAGGGTATGTTCATTTCCTTATGAAAAAGGGTGGTATCATGGTATGGAGCCCAGATACTCACTCATGTGGAAAACACTCTATTTACTATAGTGTGATGTTGGTTATCGAGCGCTCGGATAAAGGTCCTAAAGGACCGGGGGATGTCATACTCGTGTCAGTTGTTACCCAGTTAGGGGTAACCCGGCCTTGTGTTGGCAGAGATCCGGTTAGGTTCTCGGGACGTCCTTCCAGAGGCGTTTCCATGTGGCAATGGGAAGTTCCTTGGCCTGACCATTTGTTGGAAATCCAAAGAAACAATACGAGCCTTGTACGGTTTTAGTTGTAGAACCTGCCATTCACTTATGGTGGCGCCCCACTGTTTGGATGGTAGCTATATTAGGCATAGTTCGAAATGTCTATGCTGGCTAAGATTTATATTCTACTTTCGAAATGTTTTTCTGCACCGTGCACTTATAATAATAATATCAAAGAAATTTTCTACGTATTAAGCATGTTTGACTATCATAAGAAGAAATCTCCTCCAAGTCTGCGTTTGCATTGTGTGTGTGGCGGGAGGTCTTATGGTAGTTTCATTTTCAAAAAGCATTGCGAATTTACTTTAAAATTCTTTTATTGATTGAATTAAAAGATAAACTGTTTTTGTTGCTCACACCAGTCCCATGACTGATCCGGAGTTTATTGTTCCTTTCCTAAACTCTGGATGCTCATTATTTTCTACACGAGCAGTCTAGAGTTGGGTTTTTCAGATACTTAGGTTCAGTAGATTTTATCTGGAGCTAGTTCAGTCTTTGGATATGGACTGCACTTGCTTATCTATGGGAGTTCGAGCTATTGCTGGATTGGAGCTTTGGAGATGGAGATTATCCGCTGCTGTTGTTATCTATTTTGCTTTCCACTGCTATTCTATTGTATCATTACTCTGATGTATATTAATATCTATTGTATCATTCTGTTGTATCAGATATTGTATATCAATGTATTATTCTTTTTTTCCGCTGTGTTATTTACTTAATGTGGTTATAAGCTCCGGCGAATCGGATTTGAACGGTCGAATCTACGGCATTCGAATACGATTTGAAGTATGGATGTCGATTTTCGAGCGGGCAAAACCTGCATTCGTTACACTGTATTTACTAAAATAATTGACACTAAAATTATATGTGAATTTGGTTTTAGCTATATTAAGTATCTAAGGGATTAAAAATGACAAAAATCTACTAGTTTATAATTTGTGCAGTTATGGTAGATGTGATTGGTCATTTGAAATGATTAATTCTATAAGATGTAATAAATGTTAATTTTAGTTATAAAATGAAAATTGTTTATTTATTTGAAATATAAAATTCAATAAGACTCGAATAACAAGGGTAAGATTTTAAAAAAAAGTGGAATTTAATATTAAAATACTACGTTAATGAAAATTACGAAGGAAATTTGAGAATATTAATGCAATAGATACAAACCAATGTAAATTGCATCTTTTGATAATAATAGAATGAATAATAGAATGAAAGGAAATTAAATGAAATTTGGAAAATTTAATTTAGAATTTCTAAATTCAATGAATTTGAGATAAACACTGAAATTTGTTAAATTTATCAACTTTAAATTGACTTTTAATTTGGTTAAAACATTGTAATTTGATTGAGAAATATAAAGTGAAAAATCTGTCAATTTTAAGATTGAAATTTAAAAATTGAATTTTTTTATTAATTATTAATTTATTTAATTAATAGAAAAATAGCCATTTTGGCCACTGACTCAGATTTCGACGAAACTAGTTTCATCGGATCCGTAATGGTGAATTATAATAGTGTTTCAAGTTTTGTAGCGATCAGACTCGTCGTTTGATCGTACGGACTCGAAACGCCTTGAAATTTACGCAATTTAAATCAATTGAAATCAATTTGGAAAATTTAAATTTAGCATAACTTCTTCATACGATGGAATTTGGACGTGAAATTTTTTCCATCGCATTTAAAATATTTTTAAACATATATTTTGATATATGGGTTGACTCTTTTCCGTTCCGGAATCGAAACGGGCTTTTCGGGTCAATTATCTTTCAAAACCCAAATCCAACCTAGCCCATTCTTTCTATTCTGTTTGCCTATATATATGTTGTTATAAACCCTAGGTCATTGCTTATCCCTCATTCTGAACGTATGCTCTTCCTCATTTCACTGCAAACCCTAATCTTCCCAATCCAATTTCAATTTCAAAAAAAAAAAAAATTTTTTTGCGGATCTGCAGCAACTTCTGGTCGCGCTTCAAGTTTCAGAGGCAAAAACGCTGCATCTACTTCGGGTTAGGAAGAAAGTTACTCGGGTCGCTCCGGGTCATTTTGGAAAAAACTCAAAGCAAGCACCGGGGAATTGAGGCGGTTGACCAGAGTTGAACCCGAAGTTGACCCTGGACCAGAATTTTCCAAACTTCTAATTTTCCTAACTTTTTCATACGAGCTCGGATTCATGCGCGGTTTGTTTTGCTGCGATCGTGTTAGAATTACGGACGTTTTGACACTGTTTTGGATGGATTTGGAGACTGTTGAAATTTTGGATTTAAATTGGATTTAAATTCAAAAGGTGAGTGTTTTAACCCACTTACAACTTCTAAGATTTCTTATGTTAGTTAAATTGATTTATGATGCGTTTAAAATTTTATTTGTAGCTGTTTGACATATATTTCATCATTTTCTCAGTTGAATTGCATTCACTTAATTTACGCGTTATTTCATTCATTATTGCATTTAAAACTGCTAGTTAATTGTTAATTAATTTATTCACTGCATTAAAACTGTCAGTTAAAATTTTAGTAAAAATTATTATTGCATAACATGCTAGTTAAATTTATGTATTATTGCATATAAAATACAGTTAAATAGTTATTTAATTAATTATTGGAAAATTAACTGTCAGTAATTAATTATTATTTATTGATGTGATTGTTTGAATTGGATGATAAATTGATGAATGTTTGATGATTGATATGATGGACGAATGGATGCTGTATTTATATTGTATAAACTGCAAGTTATTATGCATTTTCATTTCATTCGGGATTGCGGTTTGAAATGATATACAACCGCATTTTTATTTTTAAACTGCGGATTGAAATGATAAATATCCGTATCACTTGACCATAGGATAAAAAATTATATACAGGCACCATAGTATATATATAAAATTGTTTTTGAAATGATTTTCTATGGTTTGGATAGGATACGGTTTAATAAATATTAAATTTTGATATTTTATAAATATTATTTTATATATACATATATAGTTAAATTTTTGAATTTAAGCTATGTATAAATCTGTTAAATAAAAATGAATAAGTTGAATAATGGAGTTTGATAATTTATATTATATGATTTAGTACAGGTTTAAGATATTGTATATATATGTAGGGTTTAAATGATTCAAATCAATTAAGATTTGAAGATAAATCGGAAATTTATTTGGAATTGAGCTTAATTAAGAATTTAACTTCATAGGTTGATGTAGAATTTATCAACTTGAAATTTTAAAAGGTATGATATTTATAACTGAATTTTTATTCAAGATGAATTAAATGAATATTTCTAGTATAAATAAAATTGAAGGAAATATTTAGCTATAAGTAATTTGAGTTTTATTTAAAGGATTATGGATTTATTTTACAAATATTTCAAAACTAAATAATAGGAAAATAAATTGTTGAATAGAAATTTCCAACCTTAGTTTTGAAATTGTTAAATACTCAAAGTTTGAAATACATTGAAATCGAAGTGTTTTATTGAAACTGAAAGTGAATCTAAATTTATGGGTCTAAAATTAAAGTGGATAAATGGTAAAGGCATGGAAATTATTTACTTTATAAAGTAATTTAAAATCAACTAATTTACATACCGTTGAATATCCAAACCATTTAAGTTTTGGAAGTTATGGTTTTAAAACTATGGATTTCGAAGTATTATGTTGGAAAGTTATAATTCAAATATTTGGTTTCGAGGTATTATAAATTTTAAAAGTGGAATGATTTTGGAAAAGAAATGTATTTGAATAAAAAAATAATATCATATTGATTTGGGTTTTAAAAGGAAATGATATCGTATTTATATGGTTTTGAAATGGATATTATATTCTGGTTTTGAAAGTATAATTATTTTTAAATGACCGCGGTGTTATAATAATGTTTGGTTGTTAAAGAGACCGGGATCGGAAGTTGTCATACTCTCTGCCAACTCCGAAAACCACTTTAACAACCGTGTACGCGGTGGAGATTCCAGAATGAAGTAGGTTGGTGGCGGCATTGCCTGTAAGGTAAATACATGGACCCGACTCCCGTGACTTGGTATAAGGTGGCTAAAACAGGAGCGATCGGCGGGCCAAGGGGGTTAGCGCCCTTTGTCGGATACTCCTCTTCGATACTATACTCTGATTTTGGATTGATTCGGTGGCCACTTTTGATTTTGATTTTAGTGGGGAGTTTATCCGAGGTGGGCGGTAGCTGCGGCTACGCGTTACCACCAGCCCGGATAGCAATTGGTATATCTACCCTGGAATTGCCTAGTTGTGCCATGTTACCTACCCTAGCGCGCCTTATACGATTTTGTTTTGTACCATACCTATAGAGTGCCCTCTGACGGCGTCCAGTGCTGGAGAGATTACGGTACCGTATAGACTATGGGAATATATTTTGTGTTAAGGGCTATATGGGTAACCCCTTAACGCTATTTAAAAGTAAGTTTATTTTACAATTAGACATTATTATAATAGCGAAATATGCTACAAAGTAAATAGTTTAACGGATCCTTAGGAGATGTAAATCCCGAGCATCTCTTGAGTTACTGCACTCATATTTATTTATGTTGATTTAACTTACATAAGATCTTTTAGTTCTGACTCGAGTGTTTTGTCTTTTCAATTCGCTCGGGTCAGTCCGAGCGTTTCAGGATCGAAGACTTTAGCTCTGGAGGACGAAGACAGAGATTTCTATTATTATTATTTATTATATTCCACTACACTCATATTGTTCCGCTGCATTGTTATTGCTATGTGTAACTCTGATATGTATTATATAAATATAATCATTGTTTTTGTAAACAGATTTATAAACTGTATATTTGATTATTATATTTTATCCTTCCGCTGTGAGATTCTGTTTTCATTTTATTTCTTTCTTGTTTTTCTTATTTACCCCATAACAATCCGCCCTTCTGTATGGTTTGAACCGGCACGTGCGTCGATTTAAAGTGTGCGAAAAGGCGGGATGTTACATCTGGTATCAGAGCTTTGGTTTAGCGATAAACCTTAGCTTTGTGGGGTTTGACTCTTTACTAATAGGGTTGTAATGCACTATAGGAGTCGCTGAGTGTATATATATGAGAGAGCGTATTTGTTAGTGTTATAAAAAGGTTTTAATATTGTGTTAATCTGTTCCGTTTTGTATTTATAAATTCTGGTTGGTGCATGGGACGCTATGACATCAATAGGGATTTCTAAACACTTAATAGGACAGACCGACATAATATTTGTTTTTAATATAGGTGAATGAAATAATTTTGCCTATTATATTTTCTATATAAAATAAAAATTTTCAAATAATATCAGTATTTGGCTGCAATAGATGGTTGTTTGGTAATAAAGTGTATAAATAATTATAGAAATAAGATTGAAAAATAAAATAAATGAAATTTGGGAAATTTAGAACCTAAGATCCGGGGTTTTGAAATTTCTTTCGAATAAAATTTGGAATATAATACTATTGTTTATAAGTACTTTCTGATGTAAATATTTATTATAATTCGGAAGAATTGTTTTAAAGAAAACTTTGGAGAAAATAAGTTTTGTACTTTCCTCTCTGTCGCTGGAAAATAATTTCGGTGATGGCGGCCGCATCATCGACTTTCATTTTCGAGTTTCGAAGGGGGAAGGCCACTGTAGTAGTTCTATTGCAGATTCATTTTTGAAAAATATATAAATTTTGAATTTTTTTAAATATAATTGGAGATATATAAGTTGTAAGAATATACTTATCCATTGTTTTAAAATAAATTGAAATTTTAACCCGGTATTAAATTCTTAAATTTCCATTAATTAATTGTTTCAGTTATTGTAGTGAAATGAAAGGTAAGTAATTAATAATTGAAACCTCTAATTTAGGTAAGAGATTTAATGCTAAGTTATAAAGGAAATAAAAAGGAAGTTGAAATTGTAACTTATAAGAAAAAGGTAAAAATTTATTGAACAATGAATTAATTAAAGGAAATGGAACAAACTTGTATAACTTTCAAATTACACCCTTAAATCACATATATATAACTTACCAAATATTAAAAGTTGAAATGTTTAATAAGAGATTGTAATAGAATATTATACGAGTAGAAATTTGAAATAATGAAAGTATTCAATGAAATTGCTGTTAAATGAGAATTTAATGTTATAAACTTAAGTTTAAATTGATAAATAAATGAAACGAAGTAGTATAAATGAATGATAATGAACTTAAGTAAACAATTGAAGCTATTTATAAATAAAATTTGCAGGAAAATGAATACTGTAATAAATAAATGAGGACATGCAATAATAAATGAATGAATAGTTATAAAGAAATAAAAAAGGAACTGGCATGACCTGAGTTAATGGAATTGAATAATTGTAAGTAATAAGTAAAAATAAATGAAGCAAACATTTAATGAGTAAGTGTAAACTTAAAAGATAAATCACTGTATAAATAAAAAGAAAATCAAACAACAAAGGTATGAAATGAAATTAATAATAAGTTAAGTGGATTGTTGTTTGGATTTGTTGTTGATGGTTGTTTGGGCAATGGGTACTTTAAAATTGGATTTGGGGTGAATGAATAATCTATTTAGTTTTATCTAAGACTGTTGAGTAAATGATGCGCTAGTAGTTTATTCTTCATTCCGTACAATTTAAAAGTTTTGAACCCGAGCAACTATTTGTTTGTTTGATTGAATGGTTGTTTTGTATTTGTTGTGTATGCTGTTTGTTGAATTGATGGTTGTTGTATTGATTTGTTGTTAGCGATTGAAACCACTTAAATATTTCAATTTACATAAATTGTTAACCCTTTGGATTTTATAAGTGAAATGCAGGTTATGGAAGCAATTGCTACTGTTTTTGGTTCCATAAATTAAGCGTAAATTGCCTGACAAATAGGTACGTTTCGGATTTCGGTTTATAGCGCTATTTTATATTTTTCCCGGGTTTGGGATATTATATTTTAGATAATATATGTAATATAATTGTTATATTTGGATATTATATTTTCTCCCGAGCCTCTCGTACAAGGGAGACTCTACCGAAATTTTTTCGTAGATTTTTGGACTTAGAAATTATTTTGAAATGTTTATCCAAACTTTATTTATTCAAGTATAAAAAGATATAATGACTATAAAATGGGTATATTTTATTTAAAGTAATAAATTTTGTAAATTATTGTGTATAAAGTTAATATTTGAATAAGATGTATTGTTTATTTAATTCTTCCTTCTTCCTTCTTTTTCCTTTTCGGGGACGAAAAGTTTTGAGTGGGGGAGAGTGTAACGACCCGAAAATTTCGACAATTAAAGTTGTTAATTAAATAGGATTTTGTAATTGAAATTTTGTAAAAAAATAAAAAAAAGGTGATAGATTAGTATTGAAATGAAATCCAGTTGAAGAAATAGTGGAAACCATTATAATTTGTTAATTAAATTTGATTTGTGAAATTAATACTGGAAGAAATAAATTGGAAATAGTATTAATAAAATAATAACTGAATTGAATTTCAACTATATAAATGAAAGTAAATTTTATTAAGTGGATGTCAACATTGAATAAATTAATTAAAATAAAATCTAAATACATGTTTGGATAGAATCAATAATTGATGGATTAAATGGTAAGTAATTAGAATTTAATCCTATAAAATTTGGAAACTGAATGTAATGTAAAGTAATAAGGTTAGTGCAATACGCATTAATGAATGGAATGAAATGGGACTAATATAAATGTATATTAGGTTATAAATCAATTTGAATGGAAAAAAACCCGTAAATATTGATTGATAAATAAATATACAAGTATATTAAAGGTTATAATAGTGGGTTACTAGTAAATTCACTCATTTACCAATAAAGATAATTAGATGTGCCTTGATGATAATTAATAACATAACGGAAAAGAGTAAATCTATTCATTAGAATATTAATTGCAATTGGATAGGGATTTTAAGTAACAATGTTAATGCAAGGTAAGTAATGCTAAATTAAAGTCAATAATAATGAATAGTGATTAATTAAAAATTTGTAACATATATTATAAATTACCTGCTTATTTGTTAATGGAATTAGAATTTGTAATAAGTGATAATAAAAAAAATGAATGTTACACTAATGGAAAATGAAATAACGTTCGTGTAAATGTTGAGTAATTATAGGGTCATATTTATTATAAGTGTTACTTTAATAATTATGATCAATGGTGAAATTAATACGAGAAGTATGTAAAGTAATAACCAAGAAAGAAACACGTTATAAATTGATTATGACCTAAACTTAAGTGTAAGTTAAAGGTGGAAATTGAATCTAATCCATTCAATTGGAAACTTATCAAAATAAATTGGATTCAATCTATAATAAAGAGGTTATTTGAAGAAATTGAAATAAATACTATAATTGGTGAATTAAATTACTTTAAATAGAGATGGGAATTGGTATAAAGAATTATAAATTAATAAGTAAATCTAAGATGAATATATAAATATTAATGTAATGAAATATGAAACAATGTTAACTATGTTAGTTGAGTAATAATTGAGTGAATATTAAGTTGTAATCGAATAAAATCAAATTTATTGGAATTAATTTGCAATTAATTAGATTAATTGCAGTTGACATTTGAACACTGTATTTACTGAAATAACTGACACTAAAATTATATGTGAATTTGCTTTTAGCTATATTAAGTATCTAAGGGATTAAAAATGACAAAAATCTACTAGTTTATAATTTGTGCAGTTATGGTAGATGTGATTGGTCATTTGAAATGGTTAATTCTATAAGATGTAATAAATGTTAATTTTAGTTATAAAATGAAAATTGTTTATTTATTTGAAATATAAAATTCAATAAGACTCGAATAACAAGGGTAAGATTTTTAAAAAAGTGGAATTTAATATTAAAATACTACGTTAATGAAAATTACGAAGGAAATTTGAGAATATTAATGCAATAGATACAAACCAATGTAAATTGCATCTTTTGATAATAATAGACTGAATAATAGAATGAAAGGAAATTAAATGAAATTTGGAAAATTTAATTTAAAATTTCTAAATTCAATGAATTTGAGATAAACACTGAAATTTGTTAAATTTATCAACTTTAAATTGACTTTTAATTTGGTTAAACATTGTAATTTGATTGAGAAATATAATGTGAAAAATCTGTCAATTTTAAGATTGAAATTTAAAAATTGATTTTTTTATTAATTATTAATTTATTTAATTAATAGAAAAATAGTCATTTTGGCCACTGACTCGGATTTCGACGAAACCAGTTTCATCGGATCCGTAACGGTGAATTATAATAGTGTTTCGAGTTTTGTAGCGATCAGAGTTGTCGTTTGATCGTACGAACTCGAAACACCTTGAAATTTATGCAATTTAATTCAATTGAAATCAATTTGGAAAATTTGAATTTAGCATAACTTCTTCATACGATGGAATTTGGACGTGAAAATTTTTCCATCGTGTTTAAAATATTTTTAAACATATATTTTGATATATGGGTTGACCCTTTTCCGTTCCGGAATCGAAACGGGCTTTTCGGGTCAATTATCGTTCAAAACCCAAATCCAACCTAGCCCATTCTTTCTATTCTGTCTGCCTATATATATGTGGTTATAAACCCTAGGTCATTGCTTATCCCTCATTCTGAAAGTATGCACTTCCTCATTCCACTGCAAACCCTAATCTTCCCAATCCAATTTCAATTTCAAAAAAAAAAAAAAAAATTTGCGGATCTGCAGCAACTTCTGGTCGCGCTTCGAGTTTCAGAGGCAGAAACGCTGTATCTACTTTGGGTTAGGAAGAAAGTTACTCGGATCGCTCCGGGTCGTTTTGGCAAAAACTCCAAGCAAGCACCGGGGAATTGAGCCGGTGGACCGAAGTTGAACCCGAAGTCGACTCAGGACCAGAATTTTCCAATCTTCTAATTTTCCTAACTTTTTCATACGAGCTCGGATTCATGCGCGGTTTGTTTTGCTGGGATCGTGTTAGAATTACGGACGTTTTGGCACTGTTTTGGATGGATTTGGAGACTGTTGAAATTTTGGGTTTAAATTGGATTTAAATTCAAAAGGTGAGTGTTTTAACCCACTCACAACTTCAAAGATTTCTTGTGTTGGTTAAATTGATTTATGATACGTTTAAAATTTTATTTGTAGCTGTTTGGCATATATTTCATCATTTTCTCAGTTAAATTGCATTCATTTAATTTACGCTTTATTTCATTCATTATTGTATTTAAAACTGCCAGTTAATTGTTAATTAATTTATTCACTGAACTAAAACTGTCAGTTAAAATTTTAGTAAAAATTATTATTGCATATAACATGCTAGTTAAATTTATTTATTATTGCACATAAAATACAGTTAAACAGTTATTTAATTAATTATTGGAAAATTAACTGTCAGTAATTAATTATTATTTATTGATGTGATTGTTTGAATTAGATGATAAATTGACGAATGTTTGATGATTGGTATGATGGACGAATGGATGCTGTATTTATATTGTAAAACTGCAAGTTATTATGCTTTTTCATTTCATTCGGGATTGCGGTTTGAAATGATATACAACCGCATTTTTATTTTTAAATTGCGCATTGAAATGATAAATATCCGTATCACTTGACCATAGGATAGAAAATTATATACAAGCACCGCGGTATATATATAAAATTGTTTTTGAAATGATTTTCTATGGTTTGGATAGGATACGGTTTAATAAATATTAAATTTTGATATTTTATAAATATTATTTTATATATACATATATAGTTAAATTTTTGAATTTAAGCTATGTATGATTCTGCTAAATAAAAATGAATAAGTTGAATAACGGAGTTTGATAATTTATATTATATGATTTAGTATAGGTTTAAGATATTGTATATATATGTAGGGTTTAAATGATTCAAATCAATTAAGATTTGAAGATAAATCGAAAATTTATTTGGAATTGAGCTTAATTAAGAATTTAACTTCATAGGTTGATGTAGAATTTATTAACTTGAAATTTTAAAAGGTATGATATTTATAACTGAATTTTTATTCAAGATGAATTAAATGAATATTTCTAGTATAAATAAAATTGAAGGAAATATTTAGTTATAAGTAATTTGAGTTTTATTTAAAGGATTATGAATTTATTTTGCAAATATTTCAAAACTACATAATAGGACAATAAATTATTGAATAGAAATTTCCAACCTTAGTTTTGAAATTGTTAAATACTCAAAGTTTGAAATATATTGAAATCGAAGTGTTTTATTGAAATTGAAAGTGAATCTAAATTTATGGGTTTAGACTAAAATTAAAGTGGATAAGTGGTAAAGGCGTGGAAATTATTTACTTTATAAAGTAATTTAAAATCAACTAATTTACATACCGTTGAATATCCAAACCATTTAAGTTTTGGAAGTTATGGTTTTAAAACTATGGATTTCGAAGTATTATATTGGAAAGTTATAATTCAAATATTTGGTTTCGAGGTATTATAAATTTTAAAAGTGGAATGATTTTGGAAAAGAAATGTATTTGAATAAAAAAAATGATATCATATTGATTTGGGTTTTAAAAGGAAATGATATCGTATTTATATGGTTTTGAAATGGATATTATATTCTGGTTTTGAAAGTATAATTATTTTTAAATGACCGCGGTGTTATAATAACGTTTGGTTGTTAAAGAGACCGGGATCGAAAGTTGTCATACTCTCTGCCAACTCCGAAAACCACTTTAACAACCGTGTACGTGGTGGAGATTCCAGAATGAAGTAGGTTGGTGGCGGCGTTTCCTGTAAGGTAAATACGTGGACCCGACTCCCGTGAGTTGGCATAAGGTGGCTAAAATAGGAGCGATCGACGGGCCAAGGGGGTTAGCGCCCTTTATCGGATACTCCTCTTAGATACTATACTCTGACTTTGGATTGATTCGGTGGCCACTTTTGATTTTGATTTTAGGGGGGAGTTTGTCCGAGGTGGGCGGTAGCTGCGGCTACGCGTTACCACCAGCCCAGATAGCAATTGGTATATCTACCCTGGCATTGCCTAGTTGTGCCGTGTCACCTACCCTAGCGCGCCTTATACGATTTTGTTTTGTACCATTCCTATGGAGTGCCCTCTGACGATGCCCAGTACGGAGGAGATTACGGTACTGTATAGACTATGAGAATATATTTTGTGTTAAGGGCTATCTGGGTAACCCCTTAACGCTATTTAAAAGTAAGTTTATTTTACAATTAGACATTATTATAATAGCGAAATATACTACATAGTAAATTGTTTAACGGATCCTTAGGAGATGTAAATCCCGAGCATCTCTTGAGTTACTGCACTCATATTTATATATGTTGATTTAACTTACATAAGATCTTTTAGTTCTGACTCAAGCGTTTTGTCTTTTCAATTCGCTCGGGTCAGTCCGAGCGTTTTAGGATCGAAGACTTTAGCTCTGGAGGACGAAGACGGAGATTTCTATTATTATTATTTATTATATTCCACTACACTCATATTGTTCCGCTGCATTATTATTGGTATGTGTAACTCTGATATGTATTATATAAATATAATCAATGTTTTTGTAAATAGATTTATAAACTATATATTTGATTATTATATTTTATCCTTCCGCTGTGAGATTCTGTTTTCTTTTTATTTCTTTCTTGTTTTTCTTATTTACCCCATAACAATCCGCCATTCCGTATGGTTTGAACCGGCACGTGTGTCGATTTAAAGTGTGCGAAAAGACGGGATGTTACAATTAATTTTTGGTGAATTTTTGGGATTTTCCCCCATCAATTTTCCATTTTATATGAATTATTGACTGAAAAAACACTAATTAATTAAGGAGAGAATTAATTAAGTTAATTATGGGGTTTAAATTTTTTTGAAAAGAAAACTAAAAAGTATGTAATTGGTCAATAGGAATTCAACACGAAATGGTGTTAGATATAAGTAGTTACTTAAGTAAGTAATGGATTATTTTCAATTTATTTACAAGATTATCATTGAACCCGTGTAGACCAAGTAAAAACATGATGGGTGCTAGGAACATAACCGATGATAGGATCATAACTGGTGATAGGAACATAGCTGGTGAT
Organism: Allium cepa; assembly: GCA_030765085.1. Taxonomy (NCBI): domain Eukaryota; kingdom Viridiplantae; phylum Streptophyta; class Magnoliopsida; order Asparagales; family Amaryllidaceae; genus Allium; species Allium cepa. The sequence goes on along the minus strand of CM060941.1, from coordinate 763,423,950 downwards.
AGGAACATAACCGATGGTAAAAACATAACCGGTAAGGGTAGGAACACAATCGATGATAGGTACATAACTGGCGGTAAGAACATATCCAATGATAGAATTGGGACATTACTAGTGATATGGACATAACTGATCATAAGATTATAACTAACAGTAGGAACATAACAAGTGATAGGATGGGAACATAACTGGTTATAGGAACATAAATGATGGTAGGGACATAATCAGTGATAGGATAGGAACATAACTAGTAATAGGGACATAACTGATGATAGAGACATAACTAGTGATAGGAACATAACTAGTGGTAGGAACTATTTCTTAGAGATGGAACGAAGAAAAATTTGATATGAAAAAATTATGTCAACTTGTTTGAAAATGACGAAAGCTTAGAGAAGCTAGTAATTGATAGTGTGTCATTTTAATTATAAAATTAATATGTTTGATCTATATGCATATGGTATATAATTAATGAATGAAAGAAAAGAATCGAACCACAATTGTAAAAATATACCGACTTGAAAATTTATTGGACGATATGATGCCTTGACTATTAGTCTAATATCCAAAGGTACATGGCAAGGTTCCACGATATGGTTCAACCCAAAAAGATTAATAAACTTTAAAATGAGTTAAGGAAGGGAGCTAAAAAACAGGTTGATGTTATAATTAAAAATAACCAGTAGGGTGCCAAAACATCAGGGTAATGCTATAAATAAATTCGACAACATGAATGATAGCGGTTCGAGGACTTAGAGGGGCTATTGATGCTTAGTAAGGATTATTAGTAGAATGTATTCAACGTGCTTACATTCAACCTCTTAGGAGAGTCAAGGTGACTTTAGTCAGGGTGGCTCCCGTAGGGAAACGAATCAACATTTTAACTAGGCGACGTTGTTCGAACAAAAGATTAAATTAGGGACAGACATACCTAGGGAGGTAATCACTAATATAATTTAATGATAAATAATGAATAGAGCCTAAAATAAGGGATTACGTGACGAATGAATGAATTATGGATGATTATATTACATAGTCTATATTTAAATGATAAGTACATGGTATATTTAACTTGAATGAATAACATGGTTCATTATTGGTTGTCAAGTATAGGCTACACTTATTGATTGAATATATGCACATGATTGCTTTCTATGATATATATATATATATATATATATATATGTATATATTATTGTTATATATATATTGATGTCTGTTTTGTTGTGATGATGAAATAAGGGGAAAACCCATGTTGCGTTAGCAGCGTGGTGTCATTATAGATGACTATGGTAAAGGTTTTACTCATACCAGATTTATTGTTTGACTCGTGTTTTGATTGTTTCCTATAAACTCACGGGTACTCATTCGAGTAGGCTAAGTTAATGGATTAGACATGTATCTCTTTTTAAGATGAATAAAGATTTCAAAGAGGAAACATGAGGCTTGCCATTCAGATAAAAGTATTTTGAAATTCTACTATGTAAAACCTAGACTTATAACCGGTTAGGTGTGGTGTAGACATCTTCATATGTCGAACACACACTACTCTGGTTTTCAAAAATATGGTTTTAATGATGTTATGGATATTGTAATTCAAATTGATGTAAAAGAAAAAATATTTAGCTGCTTTATTTACTTTTGCTGTAAAAAATACTGAACTCATTTTGTTATTAAAAAATGAATCTGGTGATGGCTTCAGTATCATCGGTGTCTATTTTCGAGTCTCGAAGTGGGGGATGTTACAACTTGGTATTGAATCTTAGGTAGGGAGGAACCTAAGTAAAAATAGAGCTAAGTATAAGTTAGATAACTAGAAAATTAATATCTTAGGGAAGGGTATATGCTATTATATAACATATTTGTATTTTGATATAGATATATAACATGATATATCTATCACTTTACGATTGATCTCACTCTCTTTACTTCCACTTCTTATGAACCTTGTTTATGTAGAAGGATAAAATGGATCTATGTAGCCGACATTTTGACCATAGGAAGTGGAAGATCGAATACTTATAGAGGAGATGACAATACCTAAACTAACGACCAAGGAAGGGAGGCAGCCCAAGAAGTTCTCACCAAAACTAATACTTAAGTTTCTACCATGCCGAAGGGAATGGATGTGAATTATTTATTCTACCTGTTTATGATAGAGATGATGAGGCAAAGCTAGTTGGAGGTATAGAGCTAAGATAGGAGGTGGTGAGAGACGTAGACTTTTCCAGGATGAACAAAGATTTCAAAAGCTGTGGAGGAAAGGAGTTCACAAGAAAGGAGTCTGCATTGGAGGTGTTGAATTGGCTAAAAATATGTGAAAGTAGTTTTAGAGACTTGGGATATACTAAGCTTAGAAGAGGAGGTTGGCTTCTCATCAGCTCCAAGAGATGCATTGGACTGGTGGGAGGCAGTGATTGTAGAAGTCCAAAAGAGGATATAACCTGGGACTAGTTCAAGCAGCGATTCGAGGCTTAGTTTTTTTCCAAATCTCATATGAGTTCTTTATGCTGTGAGTTCCTTGTCTTGAGGTAGGAAGAAATGAATTTAGTAGATTATATCCAGTGTTTTGTTTCTTTATCAAAGTATATAAGATATCATATCAATACTCTACTGAAGAAGAATAAAAAGTTCATTGAAGGCCTGAAGAAGGGGATGAATCATAAGGTGATGGCTCATTTTTTTGCTCTGTTTGATACTGTAAAGGAAATGTCGATGAGGCATGACCATTTATCATGGAGAGAAAAGGAAAAAAGAATCAGAATGGAGGAAAGACTTCTAGAGGGGGACATAAAAGTTGAATGTTGCTGATGTGACTTGCTATAACTATGGACAGAAGGGGTACTATTCCACCAAGTATATGCAATGGAGAGCAAGGAAAGGTCTAAATGTTATACCCATAATAGGCCAAATCATAAGAAGAGAGATTGCCTAGACGCTAAGCAGGCAAAGAATTATGCTCTTGAAGGACCTTCGTCCATACCAACTGCTGTGGAGAAAGGAAAGAGTATGCTTGAAGGTATGATTTTGATTTATGGTATATCAATGCGAGTTCAATTTGATACTAATGTTATACACTCTTCCACCTTGAAGGACTTGGTTGATAGGTTAGAACTTGACATTGCATATTTGATTATGTCCTTGCGTGTAGTTAATCCGATCAGTGGGTGTGCTAATCTCAAGTTAAGGTGGACTGACCTTGAATTTCACTTGTGTGAACATTTGTTTGTTTGTGACCCATATGTGTTTGACTTTGTAGGACACGAGGAAAGTTTAGGTTTGATTGGCAGGTTTGGAATGACGCTAGGATCTATTAGCAGATAGGATTATCGCTTTAAGAAATTTCAAGGGAGGAGAAGGAATTATGATAGCTTTAGACGTAGTGAGGGAGAAGTTAAACTTGCTGTTATATGCTATGGATGATCAAGAGGACAAGATCAATAGAGTGCGAGTAGTCCAATAATTTGCAGATGTTTTTGAACCTATATTGGGATTATCGTTGAGAAGAGCAATCGAATTCCAAATAGATTTAATACCGAGGGCGCAACCTATTAGTAGACCACCCAGCGCCCAAGGAGATGGAAGAATTGAATAAGAAATTTGTGGAGCATGTGCATAAAATTTTCATCAAACATAGTAGTTTTCCATTGGGAGCATCCACGGAATTCATAATTAAGTCAGATGGATCTTTAGGGACGTCCATTGATTATCAAAAGCTGAATGAGTTAATGTGAAGAATCATTATTCCTTGCCTAAGATAGATGACTTATTTGACTAGTTAAGTGGAGCTAGAGAATTCTCGCAGCTAGACTTAGCAATAGGTTTCCATCAACTAAGAGTAGCAGAAGATAGTATTCCGTTGATAGCATTTTGAACAAGGTACGGTTCATATGAATGGTTAGTGATGCCATTTAGACTGACCAACACCCCTGCGTTCTTCATTGATCTTATGAATTGAATCATTTAGAATCAATTAGATAGATTTGTGTTGGTCTTCATCGATAAGGATGAGAGAGATCATGAAGTCCATCTAAGATTAGTGTTCGAGAGGTTGAGACGACATAAATTGAAGGCTAAATTTTTGAAATGCCACTTTCGAAAATGGGAAGTGAAGTTTCTTGGGTATGTTGTTTCAGAGAATGGATTAGCTATAGATCCATCAGAGACAGAAACTATTAATTGTTGGAAGAGGCTAGGGATGGTCATAGAGTGAGAAGTTTCTTGGGAATGGCTAGCTATTACAATAGATTCATAAAAGATTTCTCATGTGTAACAACACCATTAACTAATTGACTAGGAAGAATGAGAAGTTCGTGTGGATTGATAAGTGTGAATGGTCATTTCAGGAGTTGAAGAATTTATTAACTAATGCTCCTGCCCTAATCGTTCCCGAATGGAACTAGGATTTTGTAGTGTATACCGATGCTTATAAACAGACTTAGGAAAGGTGTTGATGCAAAGAGGGTGAGTGATAGCTTTTGCATCAAGGCAGTTGAGATCACATAAAGTTAGATATACGACTCATGATTCAAAGTTGGTAGCGGTGGGTTTGCACTAAAGGGTTAGAGACATTACTTATTGGGAGTATGGTTCGAGCTGTATATGGACTACAAATCCCCAGGTATTTATTCTTTCAGAAGAAGTTGAATACGATGCATCAAAGATGGCTGGACTTCTTAATATCATTTATTTAGGGAAGGGGAACAAAATCGTAGATATTTTGTGTAGAAAGAATTAGAATGGAGTACCGACCATGATTGAGGAATGGAAAACATTAAAGACGTTAGCCTCTTATGTAGTGCATTATAGGTAGAATACTAGATCGAGTAGAGATCTGGGCGTGTTAGCAAGTTTGGAGGTACTTCCAGCACTCGTAAAAAGAATAGTTGCAAAGCAAAGGGAAGATCCACTGATTGTCGAATGGATTAGGCGCTTGGAGATGAGTGTTGACGTTGAGGACTTGAAAGGATTCGAGATAGACTCAAAGGGATGGCTAAGAAAGAAGAAAGATTGAGTTTTCTAGATACAGGAGATCTTCGAAAGGAAGTCTTAGATGAAGTCCATTACTCAAAGTTTACTATTCATCTCGGTGGTACAAAGATGTATCATGACATGAAAAGAGTCTTTTTTGGGGAAGGTATAAAGGGAGATATAGGTAAATGCGTGAAGAGATTTTTCACCTATCAGCAAGTGAAAGCTAAGCATAAGAAGTCGAGTGATTTATTTCAACCCTTAGAAGTACCAACTTGGAAGTGAAATTCAATATTAGTGGATTTTGTCGACGGACTTCCTAGGTCAAGAACGATAAATGATAGCATTTGGACGATAGTCGATAGATTGACTAAGAATGCCCACTTTATCCTGGTGAAGTCGACAAGGACGACAACTAGCTTAATGAAGCTACATGTGAGGAACGTCGTAGGACTGCATGGGATACTGAGTAGTATCATTAGTGATAGACGCCCATTTTTTGCCAATGGTTTCTGTAGAAGTTTGCATAGTGCATTGGGTATGAAGTTGAACTTAAGCATGGCTTACCACCCACAAACAGATGGCCTGGCTAAGAGCGTGAACCGTGTACGAGGGTTTGCTGAGAGCATGTTTCTTGAATTTTGGAAGATTTTGGGAAGATCACTTACATCCAATAGAGTTTGCCCATGATAATAGTTACTAGATGAGTATCGAGATGACACCTTTTGAGGTGCTGTATGGTAGACCGTGTATGTTGCCAATTTATTAGTTGGACACAAGATATAGACTCATGTTAGGACCTAATTTGATAATAGATTATATTGAGAAAGTAGAGTTGTTTCGTGCTAAAATATAGGGAGTGTAATCGAAGCAGAAGAGTTATGTTGATAAGCGAAGAAAATAGATCGAGTTCGCAGTAGGCGATCACGTATTCGTGAAGGCTTCTCTAATGCGCGGAGTTATGCGCTTCGGGAAAGAAAGGAAATTAGCACTAGATATGTTAGACCATTTTCAGTGACTAAGATGATCCATAAATTTGCATATGGAGTTGAGTAGTTTTGTGAGTGTGCATAATGTTTTTTATATATTGTATTTAAGAAAATCTATGCATGACTCAAGTTCATTAGTTGAACTAGAGTTGGTGTAGGACTTATTTTTTGAACCAAATCAGATTTTGTAAGATGACCAAATAGAATAGTAGGTCGTGATATAAAGGAATTGAGGAACCACGTTATTACACTTGTTCACATCCAACGGAGTGACGATATGGATGATTGTACCTGGTAGGTAGAAGGGGATTATAAGTAACTATCCCGAGTTGTTTTAGACATTCATATAATTAGCAATATACTTTGTTTATCTAGTGTAGGGACTAGAAGGGTACTAGTATATCCATGTGTGACATGATTATGTATTAGTAGCTGCACTAATACATTTATGTTTGATGATTGATGATTTACATTAGTATGGTACTAGTGAAATCTTTTGTACTTGTGCTTATATCATAATGACTTCGGACTTGGGTGTTAGTGTCATTTTTTTTCCTTATCAAAATTTTAAGGATGAAATTTTATTGGGAAGGGAGACTGTAACACCTCGTATTTTAGAGGTCCCATAATATGATAAATTAAATTAAATTAATAATAAGGAGACATTATTAATTAAATTGTTAAAGCAATTTAATTGCAAGAATTGACTAAGGAAATTTAATTAATTAAGTGGGGGTCACTTTAAAAAGTTAATTGGATGGACCAAAGGAAATTAGAGCAATTTTGTCGGCCTTGATTAATGGAAGAAAGCAATTTAAATTCGATGGGATGGATTTGGTTATGGAGAATAAGTCACTAAGGCCCAAAACCACAAATTCATATTCCTTAGCCCCAACCTCTCATTCTATCTTCATTCATTTCATTTCACAAAAACAAAAATTCCTAAGAACTCTAAGCAAAGCCGACATTTTCTAATGAAGAAGATGATTTTATTTCAAAGCTATAAGATCAAAGCTCTTAAGTTTAAGGAAAAGGGAAGATCAAAATAAGTTCTCTTAAGCTATATAAGTAAAATCTTTCTCTAGCAACCTATCCTAACCTATTAGGTTTGGATTTTACTTCCATATGAATGTTTTGATGATATTAAACATGTTAGGATGTTTGAATATTATTTTAGTTATGGTTAAAATTTAATTAAGGTGAATTTGTTCATGTTTTAGGGTAAAACATGGTATAACACATCTAAATGCCAAAAAATTTGATACGATATGCCTAATAATGGAATGGAGATGGATTTTTAATTTCATAAATTTTTGAGTTAATATGAATATTTTATAAACTTTCTAAGTTAGGAAAAATGGTTAACGTCGGTTTAATTAATTATTAAAAATAATAAAATTAATTATTTTAATATGAAATTCTAGGACAAGGTAAAACATGAGTAATTAGATTTTCGGTGATATTTTTGGGATTTTCCATTATTTCCCATTTTATATGAATTATCTAGTGAAGGAAAAGAGTAATAATTAAGAAGAGAATCAATTAACTAATTTATTCATTAAGTTATTTGTGGGGATTAACATTTTTTGAAAAGAAAATTGAAAAGAGTGAAATTGGCCAATAGGAATTCGACACCAAACCATGTTAGGTATAAAGTAGTTACTTAAGGAATAGTTCAGTTTTCAATTTTTACAAGATTGTCACTGGACCAATGTTGACCAAGTAAAAAAATAATTGATGATAGGAGTATAACCGATGATAGGAACATAAATGGGAACATGACTGGTTAAGGAACATTGCTAGCGATAGGAATATAACCGATGATAGGATAGGAACATAACTGATGATAGGAACATAACTGGTGGTAGGAACATAACCGGTGATAGGATAAGGACATAACCGGTGATTGGAACATAACTGATAGTAGGAACATAACCGGTGATAGGATATGAACATAATTGGTAATAGGAACATAACTGATGCTAGGAATATAACTGATGCTAGGAACATAAATAGTGATTGGATAAGAACAGAATCGGTGATAGGGACATAATTGGTGATAAGGGCATAATTTGTGACATAAACATAAGTAGTGATAGGAATTATTTCATAAAGATGAAATTGAAGGAAAATTTGGTATGTGAAAAATTGTATTAACTTGTTTTAAAATGACAAAAGCATTGAGAAGCTAATTAAAAGATAAATATGTTTATCTATATGTGTTGGATATACAACTAATAAATGAAAGAAAAGAATCGTACCACGGTCATAAAAATATACTAATTCGAAGAGTTATTGGATGGCATGGTGCCTTTACTATCGGTCTAAAATCCAATGGTGTATGGCAAGGTACCACAATAGGTTCAACCCCGGAAGATTAATATACTCTAAAATGAGTTATGACAAGGTGCCACAACAACATGTTTATTAACCCAAAAAGTGGGTCAACACCCAAAATCAAGATGAAAACACCAGTTCAGATAAAATAAAGAAATAAGCAGTAAAAGAGACATAGAATTTTTATAGTGGTTCGACATATTTTGTCCTACACCACTTTAATCAAGTTTTATTAGTTGCACTCTCTTCGGATTACAACTTGTATGCTCCAACCAGGCAACCATCTAGTGGATTCCAGATTTTCTACCAAGTTAGAGAAGTTTTTTTTGAGAAGAAAGAGAAGTGAAGAAAGTGTAATGGTAGCTCCAAGTCCAAGTAACGGAGTAATGGAGGTGAAGAAATTTAGTAGAGAGAAGATCCCTTTCTGTTAGCATGTAGGTTGGTATTTATAGGGGAATTAGGCAGCATTAAGATAGAGGCCCAGTACCAACGAATACCATCAACCAAGCCAAGGCTGTGCTTGAAAATGTGAACCACCTTGAGTTATAATGATGACTCGGTGCCGAATTATCATAAGTGGTGCAATTTGCACCACTTCACTTGCATGCTTTTTCCTTCTTCTAATTGAGTTGTTTGATCTTCTTTTCCATTGCCTTCGAGCTAGTTCTTGCCATCTTTTAGATATCTACTTTCCTTTTCTTCATTCTTGTCAATTGATAGAAGAGGTCATCCAAACTTTGGGAAAATCACTTCATACCGAGTCAATAGAATAGAGGAGTAATAGAAAATGACTTAGGAAGGGAAAGGAGGCTCCATAACTCGAGGCGGAGTTATGGCCTAAGCCATTTTTGCTTCCAACTTCTCAAAGTCTAATTCTTAAGTCCTTCTAAGTGCACATGCCTAGTTTTAAGTTGTTTCATCCTCGTTTCAGCCTTTCGAGTCCAATTGAAATCTGCTTGGCTAAAAAGCGGGTTAATGCTTGCCCCCTAAAGTACGCCATTTAAACGTAAGGTATGCTTTTTTTAAGAAAAAGTTTCGAACATCAGTCTTCAATAGCTGAACTTTACAACTGCTCTAATCTTGGTGAATCATGCGGTTACTTTGGATTCTCTTGTCAATCATAGGTTATTCAAAATCTGTTATAGCCTAAGACTCTAGACTCTGCCTAAGTGTAGTCTATACATCAAAATCATTTTGATTTCTTTTGGAGTTATTATATCACATATCACTTATTACATCATATATCTGATTTCATTCGAATTTATTACTTTACATATTCAGAATAGTCCCGTGTTCATCTAGGATTTATATCTATTCTAATTACAAGGTGTTCGAATTCTTTAATCAAGTCTATTTCCATTCTAAGGTCCAATCTCTTTGGATTATTTTTCATTTAATTTAGCGTGCGATCTATCCGGATCGTTTATCATTTCAGTTAAGAGGACGATCTCTCCAGATCGTTTAATGTTTAATTTAAAAGTGACTATCTCTCCAGATCATTTATCATTTAATCTAGGGTTTCAATCTCTTCGGATCATTGTTGAGTCCGCTTGCTCTCAGACAAAGGAACTTAACAACCAAGCAAGCCCTTCTGCACACTCTCCGATGAGGGGACTTGCTTTTTATACAAGCCCATCCACTCAATCTCCGCCAAGGAAGCTTGCACCTTACACTCTGGTCGGGACTCTAAGGTGATCAAAATCAGTTACCACTCTCCAGTGGAATTTCAAAATTTAAATATCCAAATGAAAGAAAATAAGCAGAAATCCTAATTATGCATCACACACATCTGACTCAAAACATGCCTAAGGATCAATCTAGGTTCCATACATGTGTAAGCGATCTGAGGTTATTATTATCCTAGGCAATCACCCCAAATATCCGGTTTAGAGTGTGACTAGGGACCAGACTAGGTTTTATGCACGTCTAAGTGGTCTTGGGTTATTATTATCTTAAATAGTCATCTCAAGCATCCAACTCAAAGCGTGCCTTGTGACATTTCAAAATCCTATACACATATAAGTAGCCTGAGTTACCTTACCTCATTTATTCAAAGTCAGGGTAAAGGAATCGAACCTGACCCTAATCCATCCTGATCATGGGGTTATCATCCAGTGGAAGTCTCTGATCCATAACTGCATTCTGCCCCTTATTCTAATGGTGGGCTTTTAGTTACAGCTCCTGCTGCCATTTATTTGTATTTCAATTTTCCTCCTGGCTCCAGCAACGCCAGTTCGAGGCGCTGAAGCCCATCCTAGATTCAAATTGATCGTGCCCCCAAGTCATGGGGCATTGTTTAAGTTTGTTTTTCTCTAACTCTAGATGCTCCTACATTGGTTTCTGGTCTTTTGTTTTTGAGTTCGAGCTGCTCTGGCTGTTCATTTTTGATCTATCCTTCTAAAAATTCCCTTCGGCATTTCCTACTATTAAGCCATTATTTCATCTTGCATTTCCTACATTATTCTCTCTATCTCTTCTCTGGTAGCGTAGATGGATTGATGAGAATTTGAGGACACCTCCTAGTTGTCCCTAGGCTTGACTTCCTCCTATCTTAGATCTAGTTTTTCGTCTTTTCATTTTCTTTAAATCTCTGATTCAAGCTTCAATTCTTTAGATCTGGTTCAAGTTTCTCAGTGAAAGCACCAAAATTTTAACCAAAAAATGGATCAACACCTAGAGTCAAGATGAAAGCACAAGTTCAGATTAAATAAATAAAAAAGCAATAAAAGAGACATAATTTTTATAGTAATTCGGCATACTTTAGCCTTTGTCCATTTTAATCAAGTTTTATTAGTTGCACTCTCTCTGGATTACAAGTTAGATGATCCAACTTGACCATTATCTAGTGGATCCTATATTTTCTATTGAGTTAGAGAAGTTTGTATGAGGAGAAAGAGAACTAAAGAAATTGTAATGGTAGCTCCATGTCCAAGTAGTGGAGTAATGGAGGTGAAGCAATCCAGTAGAGAGAAGATCCCATTCCGTTATCAGGTAGGTTGGTATTTATAGAGGAATTAGGCAGCATTGAGGTAAAGGCCCAGTGTGACGACCCAGATTTTCGGACCAGTCAAAATCACCGAAAATCCACCCATTTTAAAACTAACAAATGACAACTACCAGTTTAATTCATAATATAATTTTATAAATACATAACATTTGCTAAATGAATAGGATACAATTTCAATAATACAACTTATTAGAGTAATCATTTATTTTATAGGGTCTGCTTTAATGTAAAGAAAATTCAAATAACATAAACCAGCCACTGCATAACTCTGATGTGAGAGACAACAACAGTCATCCTGCAAACTCAATAACTATTACAATGCGGAATAAAACAATAAGCAGAAAAGATACAAAAAACATGATAATTAGTAACAATAAACATGAAAAAGATATATTATTATTGGGGCTGCATCACTACCACTTGTGGCTGCCTACGTACCCCTATCTAATCGGGTACCATTTAGATACAGGATCAAGACAACGTAATTTTCCTATCACAAATAATACTCAAGGAGCCTTTGATGCACAAACAAAAATGTAATTCTAAAACTACCCACTTAGGGTAAATCTTCACATTTATATTTTCTGAAACCTAATTGACATTATTATATTCAAAATATAATCATTTTCATAAACAACCTCTCGAACTAAATTCTCGGTTTTCATTTAAAATCCTTTTGAAATAATAATAGATACATCATTTATATTGAATCATACTTTTCTTTGGGATTCAAATAAAAACCTTTTCAAAACTGGTATCAATTACTTTGTATAATAACACAGTGTTGTATTTGATATATTTATGTATAAATCAAAAAATACTTTACGATAAAAGCATATCAAAATATATGCAAATAGATCGGGGGGTTTCTCCCAATAACAAGGCAACTAGGTTCCAGCCTCTCTAAAACAAACAAACAAAGTATATCCCTCAATGAATGGACCTTAGGATACGCAAACCATCCGCTTTCTTTTTAGTTTTAGGTTACCTGAATCATCAGCAACATAACAAATCATTTTGTTCCTCGAATGTCAAATCATTTTGCATAATAATCATAAATACTTCCAAAACATAATATTGTAATTTCCTTAAAATCTTTGGAAAGCTATTTTAAAACCACCGGGATTTAAGTTCTCGAAATCCTCTTTATTTATAAAAGACATGTTATAAAACATCATTATATAAATCACTTCTAAAACATTAATTTCCAAATATTTCTATTTCATTTCAAAGAAACAATTTCATTTAAAAAATAAACGTCTTTAAATTAAAATAAACATCTTTCGTTATAATAATTACTTAATCAAATATTTTAATCGAACACCTTATAGTCAAACTGTAAAATTCAAATCACAAGGTGTTCTTATCTATCCAACCCATGCGGACATAAATTAATTGCTCATAAACTAGCCAAGAACATTTCAAACAACCAAACAAACAATAACAACAACACATTATTATCAACATTTCTACAAACTGAATAATAACACATAAATCATAATTAACTGGAATATATAAATAAATATCCAAATTTATATAATAACAGAACAGAGATTTATTCTACTAAATAGATACCATTAACAAAGTATACTTAACTCATTTTCGGATTTCTCGCCCATGGGTGAAGTCAGGTAAGTTAGGGCACTTGTTGCGTCAAAGCCTTGCTTAGACACTTCATTCTTAAATCTCACAAATAGATAAGTCTACTCGTTAGCTTTTTACGTTAAGAAAAGTTAATTACCTTTTTCAAAACTTATAAGAATAATATGTTATCTACTTGTTAAAATGGTAAAGAAGAGCTTTAGAAAGTTTGTACAAAAATAAGTTTTATTTTCAAAAACAAGTTATTTAAAAGTGTCGATATAGCGACCTTTTTGGTATTAACTTTTATATCTTTGGTTTGCATTTTCTATAATTTTTCGAAACATGTACTTTAATTTTCAAAACACTTATAGAAGTGTATAAATCAACCAAAATAAGTTTTATCAGAATAGTTTCATAAAACACTACTTTTCACAAATTAAAGTTAACGGATTTCAAAGTGCATTTATAGCGACTACCGCGAAACGGAAAATTCCATATTCAATTCAATATTAAGTATCACTCTATTTTATAAACATATATGATTCCAAATTCAAACCATATCACTACTAAACATATGATGACCCATAAATCCGTACATTTTAAGTTGATAATAAACTACACTTATCTAACCTAATTTGAACGAACAGGCGGATAATGGGGAAAATAAAATAAAGATAGAAATAGAGTAGAAAAACAGAATCTTACAGGAATGTAATAACATATATTATTTCAACATATAATCTTTACAGCGGAAAATTTAAATACATTTATCAGAGTTTAACTTAAATTAACATGGACAGTTATAAATCTCTGTCCTTACAAATGCAGAATACAATAGTACATAAGCATGGTGGAAATGGATAACAATTTCTAGAAGAATCTTCTAACTCCATGCTCTGAGCTCTTTCAAGATGTTTCAAACTAAACCTGACTACTAGGCTGCTCAAAAAAATAGGGCACCCAAAATTTAAGCGAAAAGAATAAACCCCGGGTCAGTCATGGGACCGATGTGAGAAACTCAAAATACGAGTATTTGGAAAATAAAAGTATCTCTTAAGACCACGCGCAGATAAACACGGAATGGGTTTTTACTTTATGATAACCAAATCGTTCTACATAAAATCCAATGGTATTATTTTTAATGACATTCTTTTGAAAACCTTTCAAATAAATATATTCAACTAGCCAAAATTGTTACATTATTGAATTCCAACATAATAGGTTTACAGCTAAAATCGAAAGCACTTATTGGAGATTTGGATTTCAAGGTGAGTAGCGAGGCAAGGGACTACTTCTCGTACAATGACTCTTTAGAGGGATGCACTGAGGATTGACATCTTCGAGACCACTGCGAATTAAGACCAGCCCACCCGCAGATCCATCTAGTGGTTTATAGAACCGAATATGATATCATCACGGTTGTTCCCGACCTATCCAAGAGCTCTCATACCATACACCATATTTTTTTTACCCGACGTCATGGCGAATGCAAAATAAATCTAGAAAGGTGGTATCATTCCCTAATGGTAGTGAACCACTTAGCCCTAAAGCAACTCCTATTTCACAATTCCCTAGGTATGAGGCTTGAGGTAACATTTACCTTTCTTAGAACATTTTCACTTAAAATGCCACATTGCCATTTCGAACAACACACTATTGATTTCAACAAATGTATAACTTCTGAGCTCGTACGTCTCAGAGAAGGGTGTTACGTATAAGAGGGGTTACCTCCCTTACCACCAAACAGATGTACTTTTGTAGAAATCAATGCACCGTGATCTTACAAATGCAACGTCAGACATTCATCCATACAAGTTGTCCAGGAACAAGACAAACCGATGACACTCTCCTTCCACATCCCTTGGGATTAGTAGTGAGTAGTCCTTGCATACGGAGATCCTAGAATGAAGGGACCACTGCTATTTATTTATCTCAGGAGCTACTCCAAAATTGTCAACAAGCAATCCTTCCATTATGAAGATCCCTGCCTTCAACTTCATTGTCTTTAATACGACTTCACTTTCGAACTCATAAATTGGTTCGAAGTGGTTTTTGGATAAGAATTGCTTAAATCTGACCCCAGTTCCTTAGAACTAATCATCGATAAAAAATGTTAAATAGGTGCTTATCATTGATACTTCTCCCTTTATCAAAAATATCTTATATATATATATATATATATATATATATCTTTAAAATATTTCTTTCCGGTATATGCGAAATCATTAAACCTAATTTATTAAATATTTATTAATTAAAATCTTCTTAAGTCTTGGAATAATTCTGAATTATTTCATCCTTTACTTAGGAAAATAATTTCAAATCATTTATTAAATCTTGATAAAGACTTCTTATTTCCAAATCATAACTTTTAAATGGGTCAAAAACAATGTTTATTTAAGACATCGTTTACTGTAAACCTAAATCAATTAATTTTAAGTAAAAGGATCCATAGGAATTAAAATAATTCCAAATTATTTATTTGAATCTTGAAAAATATTTCTTATTTCCAAATCATAACTTTTAAATGGGTCAAAAACAATGTTTATTTAAGACATCATTACTGTAAAACAAAAACAATTAATTTTAAGTAAAAGGATCCATAGAAATTAAAATAATTCCAAATCATTTATTTAAATCAGGAAATTACTGTCAAGGAAAAAGTTTCACAACTTTTTAGCCTCAAGGACAGACCTTCAATATTTTATTCTGAAGGAAAACTTTCTGTAGGTATCAGTTTTTAGTTATTGATAGCAGTTTTTAGGTATCAGTTTGTAGTCATCGGTAGCAGTTTTTATGTATCAGCTTAGCTCGGTAGCAGTTTTGTTGTCCTTGTGAATAATTTTGAAAAATGCTTGTCCTTATGAATAATTTTTAGAAGAATGTTTGTCCTTGTGGTAAAAATATTGAGGTCGTGTCCTTGAGGCAAAAAATATACAAATCTTTGTCCTTTAAATTAATTTCCCCTATTTAAATCTTGAAAACAATTTCTTATTTCGAAATCATAATCTTTTAAATAGGTTGAAACCTTATTATCTAATTTGTTTAATCCAAATTAGTTGGTAAGCGAGTAAAACAGATCCATAGAAATTATATTAATTTTATTCGACATCAATTACCATATTCAACCTTTACTATCCATTGAATAGTAGTAAAATCACCTTTTGAATTCACATGGATAGTACAAGTTCCCTCCTCGGAATTTAATACCAGGTACAAGAATATTATTTCTATCAATCCAAGTTGTATTAGATTTGGAAAACTTAAATCATTTATACTTGCCTCGTTTCCGACATTTTGACCTTGTCTATTCCTCGCCCAGGAGAAAGACCAGGTGAGCCAGAGTATTGGTTGCTCTTAAACATTTCCTTAGTTTATGCACCTCACATCCGGATCTTACAAATAGAAAAATCCAGTCTACTCATCGGCTTTTAGAACCAAAATTAAATCACTTAATAATAAAAGTTTTTCTTTTGATTACACTTTTTGAAATAAATAATAAAACCTTCAAATCATCTTTAAAATACTTAATTATTTATTAAAAACATTTATAAAAGGTTTGAAAAAGAATAGTTAAGTTTAAAACCATATTTCAAAAGTTATTAAAAGTGCTGCAAAAAGTGCTACAAATAGTGCTGCGAATAATGCTTTTAAGCTTATTTGATCAAAACAACTTTTCTATCCTTTAGAAATTCATGTTTATAACTCAAATATCTTTTAAAACATTTTAAAAGATTATAGAATTTGTCCCATATTTTTAAAGAATTAGAAATATTGCTTTTAAAGATTTTATCGCTTTAGTTTCCAAACTACCTAAGCGCGACTATTTTGAAAACTTGTTTTGGTCATATTTCAAAATCTACCAAATGAAATCTCAATCATTTTCTTCTGTTTGAAAACTATGACTATAAGAGTTCGGAAAATTCTTATTACGAAGATTTCTAATTTTGAGTCCATCGCATTAATAGATTTAACTTTCTATAGCGCGAAATTGTGAACTACCATTACGTGACACGCCTATTTTTGACTCAATTTTCTTAACTTGTATTAACTTCACCAAATTGGATTTAGTGTTTATAAAACATTTATAGACTATTTTAAAGAGGTTTAAGAATCTCGTATACACCATTTCATTTGTTAAAGGAAAGTGATGTCCTTTGTGATACTCGACATGTATTTAACATAACTTGTTTACACATCAAAAAAACATATAAATCAATATCCAAACTTGATGATAAAAGCATAGTAAATAAATAACAATCACATCGCATCATCATATATATATATATATATATATATATATATATATGCATAGAGTTTCTCACCTTTATTGATTTCTAACTTCTTCAAAATTCTCTATAGCTTCATTACGATCCAATCAAAGCCTACGGAATCGAGCCTTGGAATTTAGAAAGGGCACGACCTATGCTTGAATGAGGTAGAGTGCTCGGCCTTGGTTATAGGAGGTGGTGGCAGTGAGTTTGAGTGAGAAAAGAGGTGATTTGCCTTGGTTTTGTAGTGGATCTCTTATGTATATATAATCACATCAATTTAATTTCTTTTTGTAATATTTTTCTTCATAATTTCCTTAAGGTAGGAAGCCATGGAAAAGCTTGAGAATGAGTAAGAAGATGAAGTAGAATAGTGTGTAAAATTATGAAGTGAATGGTGGGTATTTATATGAAAAATTTGGCAATAAATATCTAAATGTATAATTACACTTTTACCTCCTGGCTACACCCCCTCCATCCCTTCCAAACGCATGGAAAGGCCACCTCCCTTGTGTTTCCATGTGTGTGATGATGATGGTGTTTAAGTGAGTTGATGTTTGCTTTTTAAGGTAGAATATATCTTAGATATTTATACTTTTTACGATATGTAAATGATATTTATATATTTGTATTTATATATGTGTTCATGTATATGTTAGGGTATGTATTTGTATGTTTCATATATGTCCAAGTGATATAAACAAGGTTGCAACAACTTTGAACAACTTTCATTCGTTAAACCGGTAAAATTGGGAGCCGATTCCCGGTCAAATTTTCACTTATTAACTAATTTACATATAAATGTAAAAAAAATTGAAAACTAATTTATTATCGTTTTTAGCTAATTAAAACGATCATATTTGATTCATAAAACCATATAAATTAATATTAAATATTTTTTTACAAAAAGTGCTGTTATATCGACAAAGCGATACAAATTTTCTTATATTTTAAATCAAATGTGTATCTTTACAAAAATAATATACATGATTTATTATCATTATGACTAATTGAAATGAATAATTATTATTTAAAAACAATTATTTGAATAACTATAATAATTATTAAGTCATTAAATCTCAATTTTAATTCATAAATCAATTATTAAATTAAATATGATGCCATTATTGATGATGCCATAAATACATTTTATTCCGAAAAATGAAATAAATAATTTTATTTCATATTTTGTTTAAAAAGGTAAATAAGTGTATGTATCCAACTCCATGCTCAACTTTTGATAATTATAGGGCTGTTTGTTGACAAAACGGTTTATGATTATTTTATCGATATTTTTCCAAAGTATATATTTTTATAAACACTTATTCAGAATAAGATTACCGTCATTATTTATTGTTCAAGACAACACAATCTATGTTGAAAAGCTTATATTTTAATATTTAAAAAATAAATATAATTTATCGAAGTGATAAATTTGCGGGTTATTATAGTCCTGTTCTTAAAGAATTTCGTCCCCAAAATTATAACGTAAAACCCGAAGGTGTTTGCTCAAAATATTTATTTTTAAACTTTCTGTTGTACGATGTATATAGATCATACACACAAAAAATTTGATTCAATCTTATTATTCAAATCCATAACTTTACTTTTGAACTAGTATTGATCTTTCGGTTCTCTAGAGCAGACTCCGATCGGGCTCAAAATCTTCTATTTTCCATCAATAACTCTCAACTATGATAGAAAATGTAAGGATTCGACTATAAATTCTCATCAATGTTTTCCCTGAAGCATGGAGTGATTAATCCTTTGTGGATATCAAAATCCTGTATTTAAATCTTTAGGCCAAATTTGTGTTATGAAATAATTCTTATAAAATGCATATACTTTTATCTTTTCCAAAATATTTATAAAATCTTGGTTTAAGTTTTTAAACATTTCCTAAAAATATAATTTTATTCTTATGAAATTTTCTTAAGTGGTTTTGGTATTCACATTTGAATAAAGGCATAAGCAAAGGGCGACTGCTTTTCAAAACTATTTGCATGAATAGGCTAGTTTGAAAACTATTTGCAGTTATAGGCTACATTTGACCAGCTCAGCGATGAGCTGGCCATTTTTAAAAAAATACCGCGGGGTGCATTTCTGAACTGCGCCCTTTTAAATTTGCATTGGCGCATCTGCCAAATGCGCCGGTGTAAATTTTTCTGCCCAAAACAATACAGAAACCAAAAGCCAGTCATTTGTTTTCTACCCAAAACAAAACATATTCTACCTACAAAATCAAATTCTGTACCATTCTTCCATTCAGCTCAAAAGTTCATCAAAATCTACTCAAAATCTCGAAATATACAAGGATTACTAGTCGGATTACTTCTATCAGCTATTTGGCATCAATTTAAAGGTAAAATTCTAGCTTAAACTCAAACCCTAGCTCAATTTTTGATTATTTTCATATTCTACTTTTCACATATTCATCCTCTCATTTTAATGCTTTATTATGCAGCAATTCATTGTTCTAAAATTAATAATGTTATCCTTTTTAGAAGTATGTTGGATTTCATCCCAATTATTTGCTACTTTGATGGAAAATTGACTATGAAAGAAAACAATACACCGGTATATGTTGGTGGTAAACAAAAAGGTTCAAAGTTTAAATTTTTTTTCTCCTATCATGAACTAAAAGAAATGGTGTATAGGGTTACAAAAATTAATTCACAAGAGTATGATGTAAAACTAGTAAGCAAGTGGGTAACGGATTATGGATCTTCTGTTATCGACGTAAATGATGATGAAGATGCCGATGCTATGTTTCTGTTAATATGCAAGTGATTTAATTATTTGTAATAAAAGAGGAGTTGAGACATTTTGAAGAGGAAATTACCACTAATTTGAACCAACATTTTACTCAAATTCTTGGTACTATTCCAAGTTATCCTTATCAGAGCAATCCAAATCCAGTATTTCTTGTGTGAATTCAAAGTAAGTAATTTGTTAAAGTATTTACATTTGAGTAGTTGAAATTTATAGTATTTTGATCTCATACTCTTTTTTTCATAGTTCTACGATGCATCCGGGTGGATCAAGCTCTAGATTGGCAAATGATCAATTTTTACACTCCGTTCCTTCAAATGCTAGAGAGGTTAACAATGACGATGGAGGTCGTAGTTCACCGCATATAGATAGTATGAAAATTGCTTCAATGGATAATGATATGTCATGGATGGATAATATGGAAGTTAACAATGAAGCTTTAAAGTTTGAAATTAGTCATGAGAAAGAAAATGAAAATAATAAAGCAACTTTTGTGGAAGAAGAAGAAGATGATGACAACGCTGAACATATGGAATTTGAGGTGCCTTTGACGGATGATTTATGTAGTATGAAAATTATGGCGGCATCATTGATTGAAAATGTAACTCCTATTAGAGATGTTTTTACCTCAGAATGCGTTGATTCTGATTTTCAAGTGGGAATGAAATTTCAAACAAAGGAAATACTTATTCAGCAGTTAAGTGAGTGGTCCATCATGAATTATGTTTCTTTAAAACCCATAAAATCCCATAGAACAAAATACACCGTGATTTGTAGTGTTGATAAAAATTGCCATTGGAGAATACATGCAATTGTCCCTAAAAGATCATTGATGGGATCGTAGGAAATTAGAAAATATGATGGCAGTCATACTTGTGTTAATCCGATTATTAATTCAAACCATAAACAAGCTACAAGCAAATTTATTGCTAATAAAATACTTCCTTTTGTGAAATCGGATTTGAATACCACTCCTTCTGTGATTCAAGTGCTAATGTCTGAAACTTTTTTTTATCAAAATCAGCTACTTCAAGGCATATAGAGCATTGCGTAAAGCACTTGAGAGAGTTTTTGGAGATTGGGAAACATCATATGCTGAGTTTCCACAATATTTAGCCACCATCAAAAAACATAATCCGGGAACAGTTGATGTCGAAAGAATCACCAACGATAAGGTTCTTTTCAAGAGTACATTTTGGGAATTCGGTGCATCTATTGAGGGCTTTGCATATTGTCGACCGTTGATTTGCATTGATGGCACTCATCTATACGGTAAATATCAAGGTACATTGCTAGTCGCGACTGGAGTAGATGAAAATGAAGGTATGTTTCCATTAGCATATGCAATCGTAGACTCTGAATCAGAAGATAGTTGGGATTGGTTTCTTAGATGCATGTACTACTATATACATAGTGTTCGCAATAGATGTTTAACTTTTATATCTGATCGAATGAAAGGTATTCTGAGAGCATTAGATAATTGGCCACAACAACACCATCACCGCTTTTGTGCTTGACATCTCAAAGCTAACTTTCAAGTTGCTGGATTTACTCAAAAAAAATTGATAGACTTGTTTTATTCATGTGCTAGTGCTATAGATGATTTGCAGTACAAAGAGTTAAGGGGACACTTGAAAACTATTGCTCTAGATGCACATGATTGGATTGAAAGGAGTTTACGAGGTGCAAAGGAAAATTAGGCTCTATGCAAGGATAATGGTGGAAGATTTATGATGATGACAACAAATGTGTTCGGAAGTTTTAATGGAGTTCTAAGAGGTGCTCATGCTTTGCCAGTTAAGTCATTAGTAGCAAGTACGTTTTATCGTTTAAACAATTATTTCATGAAACGTCGTTTCAATGCCGAGGGATTTGAAATGCAAATGATAAACAAAGTCGAAACTCTTTTAGCCAAAAGAGCAAAACAACCAAGATATTGTGGAATTGTTAGATTCAATCAAACTGAATGACAAGTGAATGATCAATTTGGAAGAGCATTTACAGTGACAATACAAGATAATATATGTAGTTGCACTTGCAACATACCTTTATGAAAAAGTTGCCATGTTTGCATGTGATGGCCGCTTGTGCTCGAACCATTGAGGAGCAAATAGATCATATTATGTTTTTTGTTCAATGTGGTTTTCAGTGGAAAATTGTAAAGCAAGTTACGCTCCAAGTTTTCATCCTATTCCAGATAGCAGATATTGGGATGCATATCACGGTCGATCAAATTGCCACCGCCTACAAAAAGAAAGACGGGACGTCCGCAGTCGACAAGAATCAAAGGCATGATGGATAAAATGGGAGGAAGTAAACAAAATACTTGTAGCAAATGTGGTCAAAAAGGGCATAAAAGATCAACTTGTCTGTCAAAATAATTTGCATATTTTATAGTGAATGATTTGAACGTATTTTGTAGTGAATGATTTGAACGTATTTTGTATTTGATATTTCGTTTGGATGTTTTTCTTCTATTTTTATGCTGTCTGTTAGCTTCAAATATTTCAATGATATTTGATATTCATAGTGAATGATTTGCCCACTTCTTTGTTATTTGACCAGAATTGAAGCAGGAGCACTTCTCTATTAAATGCCTGGGCGCATTTGGCAGGCGCGCCCTTCAAATTTCGTACAGGCGCACTTCAGAAATTAAAATTAAAATTAAAATTCAACTTGAGTGTCATGATCATTCAAGCAAATTAAAATTCATCAAGTCTAATACTCCACGAGTTCAACTTGCGTTACAAAGAGCGGGATTCAAAGAATTATCTAGATTGGGCTTTTTCAAAATAGATCATGTGCTAGTTACTTCACTAGTAGATAGATGGAGACCCAAGACTTCAATATTCCATTTTTCTACTGGTGAAATTACCATCACATTAGCAGATGTTAGTTGTCTTGTAGATGATACAGTAAAAGGAAATCCTATTACTATTAGACAACTAATTAATTACGAAGATATTTGTTAACAGTGTTTAGGTGTGGTTCCACCTTGGAGTGAGATAAGAGGTGCAACAGTTAAGTTGACATGGCTTCGCGATATGTTTGCAGATGAGCCATCACCGCGTGCTTCAGATGTAGAAATTAAATATCATGCGAGAGCTCTTATTCCACATTTGATATCTTGTCTTCTATTTCCCGATCATGCTAAAGGACGACTAAACCTTTTTTGGTTATTGTTTTTGTGAAATCTGGATGAGTGTGCACGATATCTTGGGCCAGTGCTATATTGACAACATTATATAATGAGTTAACAAATGTTGCACTCATGAAATCCAAATCGATAGCTGGTTGTCTCTTGCTTTTACAGGTATAATATGCACAGATATGTATGCTATAAACTCATATGTAATATTTAATTCTAATGTATTCAAATTTTTTATTTATTTTACAGCTTTGGGCATGGACACATCTTCCCATTGGTCGTCCAAATGTGAATTCATCCATGCAGATCGACAGAACATTGCCTTATAGTTCAAGGTAGTTGATTTCCAACTACATTTACATGTTTGTATTTTTGTACTAATAAAACACTAATTGTATAACTATTTATATAGGTGGTTTGGTTCAAGGAGTTGGGTTGAGTCTCTAAAGAAGGTGGCCACTTACTATTGCGACCAGCTCGACATGTTAACAGATGAAGCTGTTATATGGAATCCATACACACAGGATGTGCTAGTCGATCTTCCGCAGATATATCTAAGTGGGATGCGTAGTTGGCTTTGTAATACACCTATCATATGCATGCGAGATGTAGAAATGTATAATCTTGATCGAGTTATGCAACAGTTTCGTCTTCAACAACAAATACCCGATCCATGCGAACCAAAGCCGGATTTGGAGTTTGCTATTGTCCAGTGAAACGATAGACATAACTGTATCATACACCAACAGTTTACTACCATTCCTATTTCGAGATATATGACTTGGTACTAGTCGATTACTCGAAGATTCATTATTTCAGATCGGACTTCTCACGAACGAACATACATCGCTCGTGCACCGCTTGAGCGAGATGTGGTAAATCTTCACATTATCGTGATATTTTTAGTTTGTTTAATTGAATTTTGTTTCTAATTTTGAATAAATAACTACAACTTGTAGGTCGATGTACTAGAGACGGTATAAAGAGGGTTAGACGATATCGAATATAGTAGAGTACCCGAACGAGAAGTCCAACCATGGTGTCTTAATTTGAAGAAACTTATTGACACGCTCCTTTTTAGAAATCAATTAACACGGCCAAGCTCTTCCGAACAAGCTATGCGGACTAGAGAGCAAAGAACTAAAAGAAGGCAAGTTACACACCAATCACAACCCGTTGGACCTTCCCAACCCCCACCTACTCAAGGCGACTCAACCATAAGTATTCCTATTTTTAGTTTACTATTAGTGTGCTTTTGTAATCGAACTATAACTTCTACTTTAATTCGAATGTAATCAAATTTTAATTATGTTATGCTAGAATTTATTTGTGGTAGTTTTATTTGTTAGCTTTCATGTAGATGAACGTTAGCTATCATTTAAGATTGTGCATTTGGATTTGGATTTTGTGTATTTGGATTTGAATTGTTTACTATTAGTTTGCAGTCCAGGTTTGGGCAGAAAAATTTACACTGATGCATTTGGAATATGCGCCAGTGCAAATTTAAAAAGACGCATTTATGAAATAAGCCCCGTAGTATTTTTTTAAAAAAAACTGCCGGCTCATCGCTGAGCTGGCCAAATGTAGCCTATAACTGCAAATAGTTTTCAAACTAGCCTATTCATGCAAATAATTTTGAAAAGCAGTCTCTTTTGAAAATTTGTACTTCATGCTTAATATTTCACATCCATACATCATTTCACCTCACATAGTTAAACCATTCTAAAGTCCTTCTATACATACTTAGGGTTTCTACTGATATAACATAACTACCTTAGAAGCCGTACATATATTTGCTACTACATAATAATAGATAGGCGTTTCCAAATCTTCCAATCTCAAATCATAATCACTCCTCTGAGTCCGATGCTGATGGTGCACTACCGTATCGAAAATCAAAAAAATACTTTTCCATCGTCATCATTATCATCTTGTTTGTTATCGGTTTCATTGCCATCCTCAACCTGTGGTATCACATCCACTTCATATGGCAACCGAGGCTGTGTCCGTGGCACATGCCCCAGTCTGGCTGGCAATTCTTGCATAACTTCTTTACCTTCTAGTTATTCTAATCCTTGCACTTCTTCTTCCTTGGGATCCTTGAATTCTTCCTCTTCATCCTCCATGTTGTTCCAATGAATGAGAGAATCCGATGACTCCTCACGCCAAATAATACAGTCACCATCCATCTCAAATATGACATTACTGTCTCTACTACTGTTGTTTGATTCATGGGATATTATAGTGTTTGGGTTTTTTCATGTTTAGATTCTTCTTCCATTGGCTCCTCCTCAGAAATTTCTTCTTTCGGTTCATGTTCTGAACTAACTGGGTCAGTGATCCACATTCTTTGTGAAGCCCAAGGGGTCTTTTCATCAGTAGACACTATAATAGTTTTGGAGGACATGCATCGATTATTCAGACCTGAATAAAACATGCCTAAAGGACATCTTCTCACTATCAAAAATTGACTAAGTGGTAGATTCAACCATGGCCATGATTGTTGTCGTTCATGGATGCCTACTATGGCTACAATCAAATTCCAACTGCTGAATCGAATCATTTTAAAGGCTACGGACAAATGCAGACCGCTCTTCAATGTCTTCAAAATGGGGAAAAGCAACTTGGCTTGTAAGCAGGAATGCAAGGATGCTTTCAAAGCCTTGGTAGATCACTAGAAAGGTCGTTGTCTTATCAAAGCCTTTGGAAGGAGAGTATTTATTCTTTTATCTGGCAATATCTATTCACGGTTTCAGCACTGTCCTTATACGTAAAGAGACAAAAATCCAAAGACCAACTATACTATATCATCAAATAATTGGCAGGAGCTGAGAGGAATTATCCAAAGTTAGAAAATTTGGAATACTGTTTGTTGATTGCCTCGAGGAAACTCCCTACCTATTTCCAAGCTCATCCGATTAAGACGCTAAATGACCAGCCTTTAAGACAGGTCCTGCAACGACCTGAGACCTCTGGAAGACTGTTGAAGTGGAAAATCAAACCGATTCAGTATAATATATCCTATCATCCCAGGAGGGCTATCCAAGGTCAAACATTAGCCAATTTCATTGGAGAGTTCACAGCTCAAGATGACAAAAGGGAAGAAATTATAGAGCAGAGTTCTTAATGGAGGTTGTACATAGATGGAGCATCCAACATGTGTTGCTCAGGGGCAAGAGTAGTTTTGGTAACCCCTAAGGAACGATTAGTCTATATGCCTTAAAACTCGAGTTCCCCACAATGAACAATAAGGTCGAGTATGAGGCGTTGATTACAGGACTCAAGATCTCGAAGGAATTGGAAGTCAAGACCTTACATATATAAAGTGACACTCAGTTGGTTGTCTACCAAATAAGAAAAGAATTCCAAGCAAAGGGCGCTAGGCTAGCCCCTTATTTGATGAAGGTTCTGGAAGTACTCAACGATTTTGAGTATTACACGATGGCATATATTCCCAGGGAAGAAAACATGAAAGCTAATTCTCTAGCCAAGCTGGCTGGCTCAGAGGATGCATAACTCATGGGTTTAGCTCTAATGGAAGTATTATCAACTCCGAGCATCGACCAGATGGATATCAATTGGACCTTAGAGGATGAACCTGAAAAAGAATCATGGATTACTCCAATTAAGGAGTACCTACTAAAGGGAACCATTCTAGATGAAAGGAGGGAACGAAGGAAACTACCATGCCAGGCTACGTGATTTATTGTCCAAAAGGGGCTATTATATAAAAGAGGTTTCTCTGTACCATAATGTGGCGTGTCACCCACGAAGAAGCCAAAAACATCCTTACAGATGTTCACGGTGGAGCTTGTGGCGGTCACACTGTGGGATAAACATTAACGAAGAAGGTTCTCCGCTATGGATATTTTTGGCCAACTATCAACAGCGATGCATCCGATTATAGTAAGAGGTGTGATCGATGCTAGAGATCTGTCAAAATTCCTAAAGCCCCGTCTATGGAGATTATGCATATGGTGAACCCACGACCATTTGCGGTATAGAGAATCGACATTATTGGTGTGGTGTTGATGTTGAATGGTGAGGTGAAGTACATTATTGTTACGGCTGGTTATTTTACGAAGTGGGCCGAGGCGGAACCACTTGCCATAATCAATGTGAAGAAGGCGATCAACTTCACATCCAAGAATATTATCCATTGATTCGGGATCCTACAAACGACCATTTCCAACAACGGAACCCAATTCGAAAATGCAAAATTCAAGAAGTTCTGTAGTAAGTATTGAATTAAGAAAAGATTTTCTGCAGTAACAGACAAAATCTTCAAGTCCATTTTGAAAAAGCGATTGACTAAAGCCAAAGGCAAGTGGGTTAATGAATTGCCATTGGAACATTGGGCCTATCGAATGACTCACAAATCCACAATTGACCACATTCCATTCATTTTGAACTACATGTCGAAGGCCATGATTCCTATTGAACTGAAAGTGTCGGAAGATCCATTGTGATCCCAAAAAGGATGAGGAACCCCTAATCCAAGCATCTCGATATGATCGATGAGAAATGCGTTTCGGCTTATTTAAGAACCATTGCTCATTGGAAGCAAGTAGCCCAACGTAACAACATAAAGGTCAAGAACTGAATCTTCGAGATTGGTGATCTCATTCTTAAACACATCTTCCCTAGTCTATTGAACACGAGCCCGACTTGGAAAGGTCCATATGCTGTCAAACAAAAGCTTGAAGATGGATAGAATTTCACTTCCAAGAGCATCAAATAGCAAAAATTTGCGATGCTATTTCGCTTAGAACTATCTTTGTACATATATTGTTAATCTCAATGTAAACAGGCTTGATTTGTGGTTATTGTGGATATTAAATGAATTGGTTTCAAGGATCGCTGAGTTTGCATTCTCATTCGCTAAATCTTTTGCTGTGAACACTAGCATGATTAAACGATACATATTTATATTATACATAATTATAGGTGCCTGGAGATAGGAACCAACCAAATTTTACGGTTCGTAACTGGGCCTAAAGAACGCGACTATTCCGAGCATCCAGAGTAGATGCAAAATAACTCTGTTTCATGACTTAGACATTGGAGTATAAACACACATGGGGTCGAATGATGAAATTCATCCTAAGAACCATTGCCCGGAGTTGGCAGATTAAACGGATTGTGCCCTAACAAAGCTATTTCCCGGAGTTGGCAGATTAAACAGATTATGCCCTAATAAAGCACTCGCTAGTAGTTTGGAGGAGCTCAATCTCCTCGCCCAGAGCGAAGATCTGAACCTGGAATTAGGCAAGATCTTCCCTAAGTATCCAAAAGATGGATCCTATAACCATCGTTTCAAGTAACCAACCCTAGTCAACGTCCAGAGTTAGGTGAGATTGGGTAAAAAAATCAACGAAATGGATGCTTAAACTGCCACTCTAAGCGACCGATTCCGGCCAAGACCCGAAATTCGGCTTGGTCAAGCGAGAGTACTCGAAGATAGGCATCTAGGCCATAATTCTTCAAGATCAAGAATAATGTAATTTCAGAATTAACCATTGGCCAAACAAAAATTGACTAAAAGGTAACGAAACAAGCACTTGATCTGGCTGGATGATAATATAGAAATAGTTCACATGCATGTGAGAAAAATAATAATAAACACATTTCCCAATACTTAAACATATTAACACAAGGCTTTAAAGGAAAACAAGTCTAATTTTTATTAACATACTATTTAAACAAAACACCAAGGTTGTACTTGCATAATTTCGGCCTATTTACACCATTGTTTGAACAAAACAAAAGATGAAGAAAACAAGGATATCTTTGGAAGTAGGGGTGATAATGGGAAGAAACATAGTTTGACTATGCAACGAGACCAACAGAGGAAGAGGTATATCAGCATTTTTTTCTTTCTTTATCTCCTTAGACATCAGGACTTGAGTTTGGAGCATTTCTTCCATAGTAGGCCCCGAGGAAGGATGAAAAGTCCCAGTTATAGTGATTTCCTCCTAATCCTATGCCCTGTAGAGGTCACCTTCATCTCTTCCTCCAAGGCATGAATCATCTCAGCGCCCAGACCGGTAGTCAAACTAGTTGGAACATTTGGATTTGTTTGAGAAGTAGGCACAATCACAAACTCAATTGTTGAATCTTGCATGCCTAGCAGTGAGCCTCCTTGGGGCAGAGAAACAATAGGGGGTTGAACTAAAACTTAAGAAACATAAAAGTAAAGATTAATGATGTTGACCAGTGTCGTATAAGCCATCTCAAACATAGGTAAGGTCAACTACATACCTCCAGAGGGCATAAGCTTGGTGTAGGCTGGTGTGCCATCAGATTTCCCCTCCAGAATGGGTGATAAGTTAAACCATTTTTGAACCAAGTGTTCATCATGATTATACTGCGCTTCATATAAGTTTAGCAAAATAGTTGAAACTTCGAAGGCTACCCCAGAAGCGGGAATAGTAGAAGAACAAGAAAGAGAAGTCATGGTCCTGAAATTTATCGAGTTCGTAGTAAAAGGAGAATCAAAATCTACCATTGAGTCATGAAGAGCAGATTGGGAGCTCTCAGGCCGATCTTTGTGCCTCTTGACCCTCCACGTCTAGAAGGTCGAGCTTCAACTGCTCTACATCAACCTTAGCCACATTGAAAAGCCGTCGTTCTTCATTCACAATTTCCTCCCATGCCAAGGCCAATGCCAATGCCATAGGATATCCTTTGTCGAGCCATTTTAAGCTTTTGAACTTGATCACAATTGCATTGTAACAGATGATTGCTGGCTCGAACTCATTCTAAATATGCTTTTCTACAGCCTAAACCTGCTTTTCAACATCATTCGGTCAGGCATCTGTATCGTCCCACTCCTTGTAAGCATCTAACAACTCCCTACAGTAGCCTTGGGCCTCAACAAGAGTGTTATCTTTCTCTTTCTTCTCTTTCCCTAGCTATTTCTTCAGCTTTTCAATTTCTTTAGCCAACCGCTCATTCTCCAGCGATATACTATGACTCTTACGATGAGCAGCCTCAATTTGTTTTTGTTGATTTTCCTCTCTTCCTCAGAGGCTTGGTTAAGTCACCCAGTTGCTTCTTAGACTTAGCAAATGAAGCATTGAGCTTCTCGACCTCCTCATCGAGGTTAGCGATGATGCATTTATCTTGCTCTTTCTCGAGTTTCATCCCTAAAGCTTCACTTTTCTTTTGTAAGAACCTTTAGAAATGACTTCAGCTAACCATCTCCATTTGAAGCACTAGTCATATACATTGTCGACGTAAGCTACAGCATCGATTCAGATGTGTGGAGAAATGTCCTTCAGATCAGGGACAAACTTGACATCATCAAGAAAGAGTTTAGGAAATTTACATTGTAAAGGATCCGTGTGAGGATTGAAAGCAATCTCCTTTTCTATTTGAACTAATTTCTTGCCAGGCCTCAAATAAGGAATGTCAGAAGTAATCGGATTTGATGTTTGCTCAAAGTGTTACAACAGATGAGTGGACGCTGTCGGCTATATCGATAATGGGATGGAAACAGGAGCATGCGATACATCAACCTATGGTTTATGATTAGCTTTCAAAGAATGTTTATCCATGTTGTGTCATTAAGACGACTCGCGAGAGATGTGGCTTCTATCTCGTCTCATGTAATCTCATCCCGAATGCCTTTCTGGATTAGAGTCATAAGAGGAGTCGTGAGGACGACTAAACAATCCATGCTTTATGTGCGTACTCCCTAGGCTCTTAAGGTTGTCGTTCATACCCCTACGCTCCATTAAACCTGTGAATGAAATGAGAATGAATTAGACCCAACCGGATAAAATAATGGCATGAACTAAACAAAATGCAGTGTTGTGTGTGTGTCCTAGTGTCCCCCCATGGACCATGAGCTTGGAATTTGCTAACGGGGGTGATCTCACCTGCATGAGTGTTTGGCACTTCACTGGGTAGATGGATAGGGGACCAAATATCTCTGATGTTGACCAAGGCCATAAGAACCGAACTCGTCTGGAATCAGACCAAGATTCCCATAAATGTCTCCAAAAGGCGAAATAGGGTTTTTATACATTACAATGGCTGGTGGAGGTTATATGGGAATTCACAATGGGACGATTTTTATTTTGGGTCACTGCTTTAGAATGAAAGCATGGTCACCACCGCCTTCATCATTGGAGCACTCACAACCAATATTAGCATCATCATTATCTCCTCCGCCACTTCTTCCTTCCCTAGCATACTCACGTACTTTGTGAGGGCCCATTTCTTCGACTTCTAGAAATCGACACTAATACATTCTCGGTATTCACGTGTCTTAAATCTAAATGCCGGAGAAGCGGATTCTCACGGGTAAGAAAGAAAAATAAAGATAGAACAAAATCTCACATATGTTATTTCAATATAAACTTTACAACGAAAATCAAAATACATTTATTAGAGCGGAAATTAGCCGCAAGGGCCTCTCTACCAAGTGCAATTAGTTTCTAGGACACACAATTAAAATAATTACTTTTAAGGACAAAATAAAAAATAAATAGTTTCTAAGACCTAAAATCCTATGAAATTATGTCCTTGAAAATAATTGGACTGCTGATTTTGTCCTTAAAGTAATTATTCTGCCGACTTTGGCCTTGAAATTAATTTCTGTGGATGTGTCCTACAAACTAATTGGACTCAAAGTTTGTCCTTCTAATGAAATGCACCCTTTATTAGAGTTAAACATAGGCAGTTATAAATTTCCATCCTTACGATTTGCGGAATACTATAGTACAAGTGTGTGGTGGAAATAGGTAAAAGTATTTAGAAAAATCTTCTAACTCCATGCTTCGAGCTCCATCTAGATATCTTCTAATTTAACCTGACTACTAGGCTGCCTGGGAAAATTAGGGAATCTAAAGTTTGAAAAGGAAAATAGACTCCGGGTCAGTCACGGGACTGGTGGGAGAACTTAAAATACACACTTTGAAAAATAAAGGGTATCTCATAAGACCACGCTGCACATAAACACGGAATGAGTTTTTACCTTATGATAACCAAAACATTCTACGTAAAAATACTTAATATTATTTTTAACGACATATCATTGAAAACGTTTGCAAGTAAACTTATTAATCTTAGCCAAAATTATTACATTATTAAATTCCAACATACCACCTTGTAATACAAGGCTTTCTACATCTAAAGTCGTATAGGCTCTTATTAGAGAATGAGTTTCCATACAAATGACCAGGTGAAGGGACTACCTTCCGACAGTACATCTCTAAAGGAATGTACTGAGGCCCAACAGATGGTCCCCTACCAACACAAGACCGGCCTACCTCTTCCTAGATAGTGCTGAATATGTCATCACCTCGGTCGTTACCGACCTATCCGACGCCCCTCATAGCATACATCCACAATAATTTACATCCCGAACGTCATAGCGAGAAGAAATATATCTAAAAGGGGATGATCATTGCCTAATGGTTGCGAACCACATAACCTTGACGTATCTATTCTGTTTCGGTCATTTTCAAATGTGAGGCTTGAGGTAATGATTACCTTTATCACAGCACGTCATCTTTCTTTGAATGCCACACTTCTATTCCGTCGATCACTATTGACTTCCATAAACATACAACCTCCAAACTCATATGTCTCGGAGAAGGGTGTTAAGCTAAGTGAAGTTGCCTTATCCGCCACCAAGCAGATGTATATTTATAATAGTCAACGAGGAAATCTCAAGAATGCGATGTCAGACATCCATCCACACAAGTTCATTCTAGGAATGAACGAAATCGAAGGCACCCTCTTATTACATTCTATTGGTAATTTTCCCTAGGACTAGTAAAGAGAAGTCCTTGTAACCCAAAGAGTTTCAGAAATGAAGGGACCACTGCTACTTTAGTATTTAGGAGCTAACCAGAATTATCAACTAGCAGTCCTTTCACCCCGAAAATCCTTGGTCTTCATCCTTCATTTTCATTATCAAGTCTTTACTTTTTCGAACGCATACACTAGTTCGAAGTGGTTTTCAGATAGGAATTGCCTAGATCCGACCCCAGTTCCTTTGAACCAATTATTGGTAAAAAATTGTTCTATGAATATGGAATCATTCTCTAACTGATTAAGTTCTTTTTAACAAAATCCCTTTTAAGGATATATATTTATAAAACATTTCGGTATATGCAGAATCATTAAACCTCTCATATTAAATCCTTTGATTACATAAAACCCTTTTTATATTCCAAATCATTTCATCTTTTCTCAGGAAAATATTCCAAATCATTTATTTAAATCTTAACAAAGATTTCCAAATCATAACTTTTAACACGAATCAAAAACAATGTTATTCAAGACATCATTCATTATAAATCCAAACCATTAAATTTTAAGTATAGGAATTTAAATTAATTCTAAATCATTTTAATTAAATCATAACAAGGATTTCTTAATTTAAAATTTATACTTTTGATTTAGTTAAATCCATGTTATCTAGGATGTTAATTCAAAACCAGTAAATATTAAGTGAGCAGAATCTATAGAAATAATCAAATTCTACTCAATATAGATCCTCGTATTCAAAATATACTATGGACGGAATAATGGTGAAATCTCCATTTAAATTCCACGAATAGTACGAGTTCCCTCTTCGGGCTTTAACACCGGTACAAGGAGACCATCTCTATAAAATCCAAATCATTCGAATCCTGAAAAATATCTTTCTTTATCCTTTGGAAAATTTTGATCCAAGTAAATAAAATTTTGTGCGCCCTAAATCGGGCCAGTCCGAATAGCCAGGGAGAGCAGAAAATTAGTTTTCCAAACTCAAGCCTAGACACTATCTCTTTGACACCCATAAGGCGGTCAACTCTAAACCATTAAACCTTTAATAATTTAATAATCCTTAAAATTACTTTTAAAATATTTTATTAATCATTAAAAATCATTTAAAAAAGATTTGGGAAAGAATGGCTGCATTTTAAACTATATTTCAAAAGTTATAGAAAAGTGCTGCTAAAAAGTGCCGCGGCAAGTGCTTTTTAAGCCATATTAATCAAAACGAATTTTTATTATTTTAAAATTCATTTTTATTACTCAAGTCACTTTTAAAACATTTGAAAGATTTATTTCACATTTTTAAACAATTTAAACATCATTTGCAAAGAAATCCAGTTTTGGATTTCGAGTTGCAAAATCAGGATTTTTTCAAAACTTGTTTTACTCATATTTCAAAATATACTTATCGGAATCTCGGTTTTCTTTCTTTGTTGGAAAACCATGGATATAGTAGTTCATAAAATTCTTTTCTCGAAGAATTCCGAGCTATATTCCAACTTTTACACACATTTGAATTTTATAGCGTGAAATCGCGAACTACCGTTATGCGATGCGCCTATTTTTAACTAAATTTTCCATTTCGTTTCAAACTTCACCAAAACACTTTTAAATGTTTATAAAACATTTCAAATATATTTTAAACCATTTTTTAGAGATTTAACAACTCCATACACACCATTTCATTAATTCAAGGAAAGTGATTTCCTTTGTACTTATCGACGTGTATATTCATGACTTGCATATACTTTCAACGTTCATATGTAAATAACCAAACTTGATGATCAAAGCATATTAAACATCCATTTAAATCATCATATCATCGTCCAACATATAATATAATAGTTTTAGGAGTTCTCACCTTTATTTCCACTTGAACTAGTTTTAAAACGGCTATAGCTCCGCTATCTCGAAATGAAACTCCACGAAATCGAGTTTGGATGCTTGAAATGGCTTGGCCTTGCCTTGGTGCTCACTGCCTAGGTTGGGAAGGGGGTGGAGCTCCTGGCCAAGTGTGGTGGATGGTGGTGCCTTGGGTTTGGGAGGTAGAGAGATGGAGATTTGAGCTTGTTTTGAGGTTTTTAACTATATATAAATTATAATTTAATTTCTTATTGATATAAATTTTAACATTATTTCTCTTAGGATGGAAGCCATTAAAGTGGAACCAAAAGCTTGAAAACATGAATAAGAAGATGAATGAAAATGAAGAGAAGATGGTAGGGTATTTATAGGAAAAAGGAAGAGTATAAAAGAAGACATGTGCACATCACTTTTATCGCTATTTCAAGGCTTCTCCAACACACTTTCCCTCTTCACAATGCATGGCCAAAGCCCCCTCCCATGTGCACATCACTTCCATCATCTTGTGTATACATATGTTGACTAATTTAGCTTAAGGAATAAGAAATATTTAAACTATATTATATATTATATTTCTTATACTTAATTATTTTTATATGTTTATATGTATGCTATCACGTGCATGTAACATACAAATATACGTATATGTAGGTATATAACACTTTGAGCGTCTGCGAACATGTTTTGTTCGTTAAATTGTTAAAATCCGAAGAACCGATTACCACTCATATTTCGTGCTCTAACGTACAAATATTTTAAATAAAAGTAAAAAAATAAATTTCTTATTATTTTAAACTAATTAAATTGATCGTATTTGAATTATAAAACCATATAAACTCATATTAAAAATTATTTACAAAAATCGCTATTATACCGATAAAGCGATATCGATTTTCCCTTATATTTTCAAATTAATTATATCTCTTTATTAAACTATTATAATTGATTTATTGTCACTTTATAACTATTAAAAATGAATTCATTTAAAATAATTATTTGAATAATTTAAAATAATTCTTAAACAATTAAATCTCAATTTAAATTAAATAAATCAATGATTTAAATTCAATGTTATCTTATCGATATAAATTATCAAGGAAAATGTTTTATTTAAATATTTATTTGAAATAAAATTACTATTATTTATTATCACTTGAAACAATATTATTCCTTTATTTGCATAAATTTGTAATTTATCAAAGTGATAAATTGGTAGGTCGTTACAGACTTTCCCCTTAAAAGAATTTCGTCCCCAAAATTTCCTAAAACAAAAACCCAAAGGTTTATCCCAAAATATTTATTTTTAAATCATTTCTGTATGATGTATATAGATCATCCATACATAATATCTGATTTAAATTCACAACTTTACTTTCGAACTAGTATTGATCCCCCGATCCTCTAGTGCGGACTTTGATCAGGTTTTCTAATCAAAACTTTAGTTCTCCTTGCATAGCTCTGACTATGATAGAAAACTCAAGCATCTAACCATCAACCCTCATCAATGTTCATCGTCAAGAATCAAGTGTTAAATCCTCTTTCGGATAAGTGTCTGTTTGCGCCAAAATTGTTCACAAATGCCCAATTTTCGATGAAATCACCCGTTTACAATCACAGATCACAGATGGCAAGTATGTAGATAATACAAATGTGAAGAACACTCAAAATTAAAAAGGGAAGCAGTAAAGACACAAGGTTTATAGTGGTTCGGTTATCTCCGGCCTACATCCACTTTGAAAAGTTGCTGCTTTATTACTTATCACTCGCTGTTTATAATGAGTTACAACAGATTATTACAGTACAATTGAAGTGTAGTGATGATTCCGGCAGATTCTGGATGTAGAAGAGCCAAAAAGTCCATTTTCAGTAGGTCTTGGGTTGCTATTTATAGGCGTAGGCTGCAAATATCTCGCTCAGATCTCGAAAGACCTCTTCTTTCACGTGGGTGGGCCTATGTGATTGATCCCTGGTCGTTTGAACTCGATTTGTGATCGATACGAATGAATTTCGCATCGATCAAGATTTGGTCCAATCGTCGAGATTGATCATGACAATTCCCGAGGTTGTATGCAAGCTCTTATGCAAATTTGGTTGCGTTTGACTTATAGATTTTGATTTATGATCGATGCAAGTTTGGATTTGTTGAAGGCTACTGAATTCGCATCGCTTCCTGTTCGCATCGATCTGTTCGCATCGCTTCTGGACACGTGATGTATGATGACGTGGCGCTATCTTTTTGGATTGATCCACTTTTCATGCCGAGTGACCGAGTCTTCTACAATTACACGCTTTGTTCGTACCGATCTGGAGTTCGTATTGATGGTTCACATTTCTTTGTATCGATGCTTTGTAACCATTTTGTATCGATACGAACAATTGCATTTCATATCGATGACCTGGATGCTGTTTCGTATCGATCATTCCTCACATCCTTCGTATCGATGATTTTAGTGGTGTTTCCTATCGATCGTTGGTTGTTCGATACGATTTGAGTTGGCGACCGATACAAAGTACATATGGATATCGATACGAAGCGTTGCTTACCTGATTGATACGAAGTAGAATGTGCATAAGTGGATCGGTACGAATAAGCCAGTGGATGATGGATGCGAAGTGGGATACGCCTGGGTGGATACGAACAAGACTTCTTTCCATGGATACGAACCACCACTTACCTATATTTGCATCAATCATATCTTGAGCATACGAACTCAGATTGACCTGAAATTTGAAACGTAGCCTTTCCTAGCCTTGTTCATCATTACCAATCGATCTCGTCTTGATTGGAGCTCGGTTAAATTCCCATGATATCGATCATAGCTTGTTTCCAACTGATCTCTAATACTGGTTTCCATCCTTTTTAGCATATTCATTGATATTCCGGCCTTGACCAAAAGGCGTAATAACATTTGCCCCCCAAAACACGCCTTGTGGTAAGAATACGTGTGTTGAATAGCTCCGAATCGAACATCCAAAGTCCATATTCAATCCATATCCATGCCATCCTATCCATAATCCAAGCTATCCTATCCAAGTGTTATAGCCATGTCCAAGTCCGCGGCTGCTCTGAGTCGATGTCCAATTCCAAGTCCAGTAATGAAATCCTTAGCCAATTCCAAAGATATCCAAGCTTATCAGTTGAGCTTTAATCTATCGATATCCAATTACCAATAGCCAAATCAATAACCTTTCTAGGATGATATTTGAATTCGGGACCGCTCCGGGCCCTTTTCCAAATTCAGGACCTCTCTGGGTCCATTTATCCTAAACCGAAATCTGAATCTATGGCCTCTCTGGGTTGGGTTATCTTGTTCCTGCCCCAACTCTCCGGTCAAAGGCTTGTATGTTCTCCGGCCTCAACTCTCTGATCGATGACTTTTTTATTCTTCGGCCTCGGCTCTCTGACCGATGACTTTTACATTCTCCGATCGAGGACTTTTATATTCTTCAACCGAGGACTTTTATATTCTCTGGCCTTGGCTCTCTGGTCGAGGACTTTTATATTCTACGACCTCAGCTCTCCGGTTGAGGACTTTTGTATAGTGTTCGAGCCCATTCCATCGCCTTCCAGCGAAGGGACTCATAATCTGCAATCGCTGCCCCGTCTCTCCAGTTTGGACCATGATCGCGAGACCTATGTTATTTGTTACATTAATGAAAATCCAATCATTAAAAGTTTTTACAGTCAGGGAAAGCCAAATAAATGTCTGTACATCCAAGAGAGAACCAAAGTTTTCAGAAAAAACGAACAGAAAAATAAGATTTCATAGACTTGAGCAACACGGTTTATCATTGTCTTAGAGCATGCCTAGTGATCGTCCTCGGTTCCGCACATGTGTAAGTGATTTATCCGTATTACTTAGAGTTCTATTACTTATTCAAAGTCATAAATCCAGTTAGTTGATGACGAGCCGACAATTCCTAGATCCAGTGCCATCCTCGTTTGTGGTGGGCGGTGGCCACTTCTGTTCCATTGCCACGACTCGATTCCTTACATATTATTGCAGATGACCATTCCTTATATTCTTCTCAACGATATACTTCAAATGTCTACAGTCGTTCGTGTTGTGTCCATTCAACTCATGAAATATGCAATGCTTTCCCAATGTCAGCTCTTATTCAGAAGGCTCCCTTCTTGTCGGCCTTCGATACTAGAGGCGCCCACAAATATCCAAGTAAATCCTTTCCAATGTCTCTGTCAAATCCGTGTGTGAAGTAAACTTTGAATTCCTCCATGGCCTTTTTGAAGTGTCACCATTATCATTCATTTTCCTTTTTCCTCTATCATCTTTGTTTTTCGAACGTCCTTGGGTGGACCTCCACCCCTTACTGCATAAGCTTCAACCTCTCTCCCTTCTCTCTTAGCTTGCGCATCTTCTTGCCTTAGAAACCTTTCTGCTTCATGGTAGAACTCCCCAAGATCCATCAGTGGGTCCTGCTCCAATGATATCTTGAAATCCAAATTGTTTGCAATTTGTGAAACTGCCGCCATCAAAACCATTGATGGATCAGGTCGATCCAGCGAAGCTACTGCCGCATTGAATCTGGTTAAGAAATCCCTGAGCGACTCTCCATTCTATTGTTTCATTGATATCAAAGTCATCACATTCTTAGGTCAGACTATGTGGACTCGAAACTACCTCATAAACCTTTCAATCAACTCCATCCATGCGTCAAAGGAGCCACTCTCCAAATTTCTGAACCATAATGCTACTATATCCGTCAAATACAAAGGGAAGCATCATTCCATGACCTCTTCTGATGCTCCCAATACCTCCTATGCCTCATATACCTTGTTAAGTGAACAGCAGGATCCGTTCTCCCATCATACATCTCTAGTGTTGGTAGTTTGAAATCTGGCAGGTTTCTAGCTTTCTTGTTCATTGGAGCAAAGGTACTCCTATTCACATCCTCCAAGTCCCTATTCACCATCCGCCTCTCATGGCTCGTCTAACCATCTCTGCCAATCTATCACTGTCACTAAGTTGTAGTCCTTGTCCATTGCCTCCAATCTGCCCCCCGAGTTCATAAGGGATTCCTGGAACCTACTCTCCTGAACGAGTATCCATTCTATATCAGTGACGCATTGCACAGCTCCACTTGGTACTTTTCCCGAGATTTGATCAACATGCTCCAGGCGAGTGCCCCTAGTTCTGGTGCCGCATCTGATGGTCTTGCTCTATTTTGAATTCTAGTTGCTCCGTGCTCCCGACCTCTATCTCCAGCATCTCCTGCAGTTGCATTCCCTTGATTCTGCATTCCAACTTGTCGAAGCAGATTCTGCACCATCTCCTCTTGTCTCTTTAGCACTGTTTCCATCTCATCTCTGGTGATGAAGATTGAGGCCTGATTCACTCCCAAGGAAGCCTCCAGACTCCCTTCATGCTGACTCCTTTCAGTCCTTTATCTTCTTGTCGATTGCCTTGCCATAACTTTCCAAACCCAAGTCCTTAAGCTTTAAATATGAAATCCAAGCTTTAGAATTTCTGAGCGCTAGCGGCTTCCAGTGAAAGCACCAAAATATTTACGCCAAAATTGGTCACAAACACCTAATTGCCGATTAAAGCACCCGTTCGCAATCACATATCATAGATAGCAAGTATGTAGAAAATAAAAATGTGAAGAACACTCAAAATTAAAAAGGAAAGTAGTAAAGACACAAGGTTTATATTGGTTCGACTATCTTCGGTGCACGTCCACTTTGAAGGGTTGCTGCTTTATTACTTATCGCTCGCTGGTTACAATGAGTTACAACTGATTACAGCAGTACAATTGAAGTGTAGTGATGATTTCGGCATAGTCTGGACGTAGAAGAGCCAAAAAATCCATTTTCAGTAGGTCATGGGCTGCTATTTGTACGCGTAGGATGTAAATCTCGCTCAAATGTCGGAAGACCTCTTCTCTCACATGGGTGGGCCCACGTGATCGATCCCTGGTTGTTTTAACTCGATCTGTGATAGATACGAATGGATTTTGCATCAATCAAGATTTGGTAAAATCGAGTCGAGATCGATCATGAACGTTCTTGAGGTTGTACGCAAGCTCCTAGGCAAATTTGGTTGCATTTGGACTTATAGATTTTGAGTTATAATCGATGCAAGTTCGGATTTGTTGAAGGCTACTGAATTCACATTGCTTCCTGTTCGCGTCAATCTGTTCGCATCGCTTCTGGACACGTGATGTCTGATGCGTGGCGCTATCTTTTTGGATCGATATACTTTTCATGCCGAGTGACCGAGTCTTCTACATTTACATGCTTTGTTCATATCGATCTGAAGTATACCTTTCCTATTGATGGTTCACACTTCTTCGTATCGATGCTTTGTAACTATTTTGTATCGATACGAACCAATGCATTTCGTATCGATGACCTGGATGCTATTTGTATCGATCATTCCTCACATCCTTCGTATCGATGATTTTTGTGGTGTTTTGTATCGATCGTTGGTTGATCGATACGAATTGAGTTGGCGACCGATACGAAGTACATATGTATATCGATACGAAGCATTGCTTACCTGATGGATAAAAAGTAGAATGAGCGTAAGTGGATCGATACGAATAAGCCGGTGGATGATGTATGCGAAGTGGGATACGCCTGGATGGATACGAACAAGATTTCTTTCCGTGGATATGAAGCACCACTTACCTTGATTTGCATCGATCATATCTTGAGCATACAAACTCCGATTGACCTGAAATTTGAAAGTAGTCTTTCCTAGCCTTGTTCATCATTACCAATTGATCCCGTCTTGATTAGAGCTCGGTCAAATTTCGATGATATCGATCATAGCCTTGTTTCCAGTTGATCTCTAATACTGTTTTCCATCCTTTTTTAGCATATTCGTTGATATCCCGGCCTTGACCAAAAGGAGGGATAACAGTGTCAAACACATCAAAGTTCTGTACTTGAATCTTATATTAAATCGTGAGACGAAACAATCCACACACTTCATATGTTTTTATTAACCTTTCAATTTTTTTATGAAAACATTTCATAAATCTTTAATTTTTTATTTAACTTTTATGAAGATACTTCTTTATACACAACCATTTTACATTTTTATTTTTAAATCTTATTTGAAATACATTTCTTTTCAAAAGATACATTTCTAAACATATCTTAGCGGTTTCTGGAAAACTTATTTTCAAACTAATTCATTAAATTGATAAATCACCATAAACTTCCTCTAGCTAATCTCAAATGCGAATACACTTTTTATTTAGTTAAAACTTACTTAATCAATTAACACCCCTTTATCAATTAAACTTCCTTTATATATTTATATATATATATTCTCTTTACCTTTACAGTTTTAGTGTATAAAGTATTCATATATTTATTCGGTTGCTTTAAGTATATTCATAATTTACTTAATCAGTTTTATTTACTTTAAAATGTAATTGAAGAGATTAAAACGACTACCATCAAACATCGTTAAAATGAATTTCTCATTTTCTTTTATGATTTGAACTCATAACATTTTCTGACTTTATTTAAAAGAGTCTAATACTTATTATTATCTTTTAAAATACCTTTATTACAGATATAAATATATTCATAAGATTTCTTCCAAAGTGTTATTCAAGGGTTAAACACAAAGTTTGCTAAAACATCGTTTACTACAAACCTAAAACCATTTATTATTAACTTTAACTATTTCTTTTAGAGATCAAAGCATACCCATACTTATCAACTAAGATTATGCACTTTGATAAAAGTCGACAATCATCAATTAACTCATCAATTAATGATTCACATTATTCTTTTTACTTTAGAAAATTAGTTTGATTGAGTAACTCAAAAATGATACCAAGGAACTGGGTACTACCAATAGTATGGCATATTTCCGTAACAAGAGGAGGAATACTTAAGAGAAGCATTTACCATCCGAACACATCTCCTACCCATTTTTAGTTACTTTTGAGCCACTCAAATCAATTAATCATGAGATTGTTTTACGTTTTCAAAATCCCTTTTTAGAAATTATACCATTATTGTTCCTTTTCCAAAAAATCATTTGAAATTCCTTTCAAAAATAACCAAAGTTAAATTCTCAAAAATTCCTTTATAAAGCATGCTTTATAAATCCAGTTTATAAATCACTTATATAAAACATATTCATAAGATTTATTTATCATAAATAAATTCCTTTAATAAACATTTATTATTTATTGAATACCTCATAGTCAAATTGTGAAATTAAATTCACGAGGTGTTCGTACTTAAAATTTTAAATTAAACAACAGATCAACCAATGAGAATAACCGATTATTATCTTCCTTAATCAAATAACTATATTAGTTGAAAAATATTCTTTTAGACACAAGTAGTAGGTAATTGCTAGCGTATTCTTAGGTAGAGAGGTTTTGTCAATTCTCAGAAAGTGTTTCGAGGTTCATGTCTAAAGATAGCTTTTAAAATTCTTTGTACAATGTTTGTTTATTTCAAAATTCCTTTGAAAATTTTACCAAAATATTCTTTTCTTTTCAAATACATACATACATACATATATATTCTTAGGTAAAATGATTTTATATAAAACCGAATTCTTTTTGTATATTTTATTAACAAATACGTGCTTATATATGTACTCAAACTTATTCTAGGGTGTTGCTAACCCTATCTTTATTGGGTTACCCATCCTAGGATATTACTATTCCTATCTATGATGAGCCTTTTACCCCTACCAGGCTCAGGTGCTCACTCAATCTAAGCACTGATACCATGATGTAAGAACCTATTTCTTTGACTCCCTGAAATTGATACTAATACATCCTCAGTATTCACATGCTATAAATCTAAGTACCCGAGAAGCGAATTCTCAAGGGTAGGAAAGAAAAATAAAGACAGAACAGTATCACACATATGTTATTTGAATATAAACTTTATAGTGGAAATTAAAATACATTTATCAGAGTTAAACATGGACAGTTATAAATTTCTGTCCTTATAATTTGTGGAATACTATAGTACAAGAGTGTAGTGAGAATAGGTAAAGATCTTCAGAAAAATCTTCTAACTCCATGCTTCGAGCTCCATCTAGATATCTTCTAATTAAACTTGATTACTGGATGCACGGGAAAATTAGGGCATCCAAAGTTTAAGGAAAAGGAAAATAAACTCCAGAGCAGTCATGGGACTGGTGTAAGAACTCAAAATAAGCGTTTTGAAAACAAAAGGGTATCTCATAAGACCATGCCACACATTAACACGGAATGAGTTTTTACCTTATGATAACCAAAACATTCTACGTCAAAATACTTGATATTAATTTTAATGACATATCTTTGAAACATTTGCAAGTAAACTTATT
Source organism: Allium cepa (assembly GCA_030765085.1). Lineage (NCBI taxonomy): Eukaryota > Viridiplantae > Streptophyta > Magnoliopsida > Asparagales > Amaryllidaceae > Allium > Allium cepa. The sequence continues at coordinate 763,379,917 of CM060941.1, read as the reverse complement.
AATCTTAGTCGAAATTGTTACATTATTAAATTCCAGCATACCACCTTATAATACAAGGCTTCCTACATCTAAAATCCTACATGCTCTTATTGGAGAATGAGTTTCCATACAAATGACCAGGTGACGGGACCACCTTCCGATAGTACATCTCTAGAGGAATGTATCGAGGCCCAATAGATGGTCCTCTACCAACATAAGACCGACCTACCTTTTCCTAGATAGTACCGAATATGTCATCACCCCGGTCATTACCGACCTAACCGAGGGCCCTCATAGAACACATCCACAATAATTTACATCCCAAACATCATAGCGGGAAGAAATATACCTAGAAGGGGATGATCATACCCTAATGGTTGCAAACCACATAGCCTTGCCGCATCTACTCTATTTCGGTCATTTCGAATGTGAGGTTTAAGGTAACGATTACCTTTATCATAGCACATCATCTTTCTTTGAATGCCACACTGCCATTCCATCAATCACTATTGACTTCCACAAACATACAACCTACGAGCCCATACGTCTCAGAGAAAGGTGTTAAGCTAAGAGAAGTTGCCTTCTCCACCACCAAGCAGATGTATATTTATAAAAGTCAATGAGGAAATCTCAAGAATGCGATGTCAGACATCCATCCACACAAACTCATTCTGAGATTGAATAAAACCAAAGGCATCTCCTACCATATCCTATCGGGAATTATCCCTAGGATTATTAGCAAGAAGTCCTTCTATCCGAAAGAGTTTCAGAAATGAAGGGACCACTGCTACTTTAGTATTTAGAAGCTAATCAGAATTATCAACAAGTAGTCCTTTCACCCCTAAAATCCTTGGTCTTCATCCTTCATTTTCTTTATCAAGTCTTCATTTTTTCAAATGCATACATTGGTTTGAAGTAGTTTTCGATAGGAATTACATAGATCCGACATCGGTTCCTTCGAACCAATCATTGATAAAAAGAGGTTCTGTGAATAGGGAATCATTTTTTAATTGATTAAGTTCTTTTTATAAAAATCTCCTTTTGTGATATATATTTCTAAAACATTATTTTCGGTATAAACGGAATCATTAAACCTTTCATATTAAATCCTTTGATTACATAGAACCCTTTTTAAATTCCAAGTCATTTCATCTTTTCTTGGGAAAATATTACAAATTATTTATTTAAATCTTAATAAAGATTTCCAAATCATAAATTTTAACACGGATCAAAAACAATGTTATTCAAGACATCATTTACTATAAATCCAAACCAATAAATTTTAAGTATAGAAATTTAAATAATTTCCGAATCATTTCATTTAAATCTTAACAAAGATTTCTTAATTCAAAAGTTGAAACCATGTTATCTAGTATGTTAATCCAAAACCAGTAAATTTAAATGAGCAGAATCCATGGAAATCATCTAATTCTACTCAATATCAATCCTCATATTCAACATATACTATGGGTGGAATAACAGTGAAATCACCTTTTAGATTCCATGAATAGTACGAGTTCCCTCTTCAAACTTTAACACCGAGTGCAAGAGATCATCTCTATAAAACACAAGTTGTTAAAATCCTAGAAAATATATTTCTTTGTCCTTTGGAAATTTCGATCCAAGTAAATCAAATTTAATATCCCCTCCATCGGTCTAGTCCGGATAGCCAGGGAGAGCAGGAAACTGGTTCCCCAAACCTAAGCCACTATCTCTCTGACACCCAAAAGGCGGTCAAGTTATTTGACGACTCTCAACCATTAAACCTTAAATCATTTCATAAATCTTTCAAATTACCTTTAGAACAATTTATTAACATTTAAAATCATTTACAAAAGATTTAGAAAAGAATGGCTGCGTTTGAAACTATATTCAAAAGTTATTGAAAAGTGATGCTAAAAAGTGCTGCAGAAAGTGCTTTTTAAGCTATATTGATCAAAACCACTTTTTGTTAGTTCGAAAATCATTTTTATTACTCAAATCACTTTTAAAACATTATAAAACATTTATAAGATTTATTCCGTATTTTTAAAATATTTAAAACATCGTTTTCAAAGAAATCCAGTTTTGTATTCCAAACTGCAAAATGATGATTTTTCAAAGCTTGTTTTACTCATATTACAAAATTTACTTATCGGAATCTCGATTTTCTTTCTTCATTGGAGAACTATGGGCATAATAGCTCGAAAAATTCTTATCTCGAAGAATTCCAAGCTATATCCCAACTTTTTCATACATTTGACTTTTATAGCATGAAATCACGAACTACCGTTACGTGACATGCCTATTTTTAACTAAATTTTCCATTTCTTTCAAACTTCACGAAAACACTTTTAAATGTTTATAAAACATTTCAAATACATTTTAAACTATTTTTAAGAGATTTAACAATTCCATACACACCATTTCATTAATTCAAGGAAAGTTATTTCCTTTATGCTTATCGACGTGTATATTCGTGACTTTCATATATTTTCAACATTCATATGTAAACAACCAAACTTGATGATCAAATAATATTAAACATCCATTTAAATCATCATATCATCATCCATTATATAGTATAATATTTTAGGAGTTCTCACCTTTATTTCCATTCGAATTAGTTTTAAAATGACTATGGCTCCGCTATCTCGAAATGGAACTCCATGAAATCGAGCTTGGATCCTTGAAATGGCTTGGCCTAGCCTTGGTGCTTATGGCCTAGGTTGGTAAGGGGGTGGAGCTCACGGCCAAGGGTGGTGGATGGTGGTGCCTTGTGTTTAGGAGGTGGAGAGATGGAGATTTGAGATTGTTTTGAGGTTTTTAATTATACATAATTATATTATATAATTTATTTTTTTGAAATAAATTTTGAAATTATTTCTCTTAGGATGGAAGCCATTAAAGTGGAAGTAAAAGCTTGAAAATAGAAAAAGAATATGAATGAAAATGAAGATAAAATGGTTGGTATTTATATGAATAACGAAGAGTATAAAAGACAAGTATACATCACTTTTATCACTGTTTCATGTCTTCTCCAACACACTTCCCCTCTTCACAATGCATGGCCAAACCTCCCCCCATGTGCACATCACTTCCATCATCTCATGTATACATATGTTTGACTGATTTATGCTTAAGGAGTAACAAATCTTTAAAATATATTATATATTATATTTCTTATACTTATACTTATATATATATATATTTATATTTATATGTATGTTATCATGTGTGTGTAACATACAAATGCATGTATATATAGGTGTATAACACTTCTAACGTCTGTGAACATCTTTTATTCGTCAAATCGTTGAAATCTGAAGAACCGATTATCGGTCATAGTTTCACTTATGCTCTAACGTACATATATTTATAAAGAAAATTCAAAAATAAATTTCTTATTATTTTAAAATAATGAAAATGATCATATTTTAATATTAAAACCATATAAACTTATATTAAAAATTATTTACAAAAACCGCTATTATACTGATAAAGCGATATTGATTTTTCCTTATATTTTCAAATCAATTACATCCCTTTATAAAACTATTATAATTGATTTATTATCACTTTATAACTATTCAAAATGAATTATCATCATTTAAAATAATTATTTGAATAATTTAAAATAATTATTAAGTAATTAAATCTAAATTTAAATTAAATAAATCAATGATTTAAATTCAATGTTATCTTATCAATATAAAGTTCGAGGAAAATATTTTATTTAAATATTTATTCGAAATAAGATTACTGTTACTTACTGTGACTTGAAACAATATTATTATTTTATTTGCAAAATTTATAATTTATCAAAGTGAAAAATTGGCAGGTCGTTACATACTTCTTTGGCCTTCACAATAGGACTTGGTATTGGGAGCACTTCTTGGTTTTCATCGCTATTCTCTGATGAAGAACCATCATTATTTTCATCACCAGGTATTATAATGTGGCCAACACTATGAATTCTTCCATATGATTATATGATCTTAGATTCTCATCAATAAGAAATGCCGTTCTACCCTTTCCTTGAGTGGGACTTCATGGAGAGCCATAAGAGTGTTCGCTAAAGTCGTACCATTTGGTCTTCTTGGAACATTCGAAAGATAAAAGATAAGAAGGTATGAGCAACCAAAGCTAAAAAAAATTCTTCATAAAGAAGGGATAAGAGTAGAACTTATGCGTAGACAACCATTTTTATACGAAACCAAGCCGACAAAGCACAAACAAGGATTCGTCCTTGAAGTAGCTCAGCTTTTTGCAGAGACCCATCACTATTCGACAACCCCTAGAAGCCTCCGACAGGTAAGTGAAGGGGATCCTTTTTTATGCTTAAAGCTATGAAAATATTGAATATCCCGAGCATTGGGCTTACGGTTCAAGTGGCGGGGGAAAACTATATATATGCTATTTAAGGAAGCATAATTGTTTGGATGTAACTAGGCTAGAGCAAGCTTCATATACTGCAACATCGACTGGATGAAGTTGCTGAATAGCAGGACACAACCGACCATACACATGTATCGGTTACAAGCCATGTATCCTGTTAGTAGGAGATGAGCCCGTTGATGGAATAATGGAACCAACACGTCCTTATAAGGGATTCAATGCCTCTTGCATATTCTTCGAAGGGACCTCTTATCTACTTTCGATGCTGGGGAATCTTGAGGATCATCTAAAATTATAACATCGCCCATATCATCATCAGGGGCAACCCCAACTGCTGGCCCTTAGCTGGTATGAATTCCATTATTCCTAAAGGCTACGCTTCCTGATGACCAGTCGACTAGGGAGTATGTCTTACCGTAGGAACTATGGTAGAACTGGATTCTGTGTCAAGCTCAGGATATGTAGGTGTTGACGGTCCTACTACCATAGTAGAGAGATGCACAGAGCATCTGCAATCAATAACTGTCAAAACTTTATACATAAGTGATGTCAGGCACATAAAAAGCAATGATCGTCATGCTGGAAAGAGATCCTTGTAAAGTCAATGTACCAAACCCAACAGACATCAACATGTGTTGACCGATCGAGTCTCTTACATCGACGGAGGGCAGTATGGTGTAGTTAAAGTTGTCTAGTATTATGCAGTACATGCATTCAGGATCATGCAATGAATGTTGCGAGTGGAAGATTTCAGGGTATTTATCCTTGTTTTGGTCAATATGGAGGTGGCATCGTCTTATTTTCATAACTTCAATGTTGTCAACCATCACTGTTAGTGTAAAAGTGGTATCATCGAGGCACTGTGGACCATGTCTTCACATTTATTTAACATAGGGTCTCCGAGATGGTTGGTGATGCCACAAGCGACGTCCTTTAAACTCTGACAAGGTCTTCGCAGCTAACGATGGTGCTATCAACATCCTCTTTCTTGATCATTTGGTTCTCTATGAATGGTGAAGTGGATCAATGGTCGAAGAGAAATGTGATTTTGAACAAGGAGCAATGTGACCTTATCTGACCTAAATGCTTTCGAAGTGCTTGTAAGATGGGATGCCACTATGGTATTGGCAGTCTCTTCGGCTATTGATGAAATGCCTCTTTGATGACAACCTATTACTAATACTCAATACCTTTAAAGTCATTTGAATATGGTATCCGTAAAGTGTACCATAGTTAGAGTTGTAGTCCTTCCTAGCCCTGCTAGTACATGATGTGGTTGGCATGTCTTTGGGTTTTAGTGCTATGTGATAGGCGATGAGGCATACCACTGAAGATGGACATTTTTAGCTTCGAGGAGGTATGTGATTGATGAAATGACCGAGCACAGAGAGATACCCTCGAAGAGTTACGTTGTTGGCTAAGTGTGGGTTTATTCTTCAATTTTAGGCTCCATAGCCTTAATCTTCTCGTGATGTCACAACTTATATCATTACCTATAATATTGAAATTATATGGATAACATTTAGTCCCCCATTATGAGTGAAACTTGTACTCCTTAGAGTAAAACCAAGGATTCCTCTTGCATTGCCTAATCATTCGCCGAGACTCCCTTATCGGCCTTGTTTTTCTGTAAAACATGAAGTGAGTAACATTTTTGTTAGCAATTATCCTTCGGAGTATTAATTAGCATTTATTGCCCATATTTTCCAGTGTGCGTTCAAGTTTGCAATTCCATTATAAAATATTAATGAATAGTAATAAGCTCTCAAGCAAAAGGCTATAAGATTAATCGATCATGTCACGAATCTAGGCATAAGGGATTCTCTCCGACAAATAGTGAAGGCTAAAAGATTATTTCATAATGAAACACCATTGAACAAAATAAGGCTAGTAATTGATGTTAGAAATCAATACAGCAGAGGAGCAGAAAACCATAAATCCAAGTCTGGCAATGATGATAGAGGTCCACAAATCCATGTCTGAGAATAGTAGTAAAAAGAACAACATATCCATGTTTTATATTAATATGAGAAGACCAAAAATCCATATCTTATATAAGATAAGAAATTCATATAAGAAGACCATAAATCCGTATAAGAAGACCAAAAATTCATATCCGGTAATAATAATAGAAAACCAGAAACTACTTGGCTCTTGATCTTGATTGACTTTGGAGCACTACTTGGCTCTTGATTTTGATTGATCTTCCTCTTGAAGATTTCGATGCTTTAGTGAGCCCTTTGATGATGGCACTAAAGGCTTACTCTGTTCTCCCTCTAGAAGGCGCTTTAATCAGGATACGTAGGCAGAGATTATAGGCTTTCCTCGTGCTTCAGTGAGGCCTTTGATGATGACACTAAAGGCTTACCTGACCTCCCTTTGATGACAAGCGCTGAAGGATATCCTGGTGCTTTAGTGAGGCCATAAAATGGTAGGCACTAATGGCTTACCCAACCTTCCTCTAGGAGATGCTTCAGTAGGGCCTTTAAAACGGCACTGAAGGCTTAAGGCCTTTGATGGCTGGGACCTCTTACGGTCAAGCCTTCGATTGCTTTTTAACGATCGATTTTCTACCGATTAGAAAACCATCGAAAATATAATCGTTATAAAACCGCAAGTGCACAACGTACAATTGTAGTACATATGTGAATATGGGTCGATCAACAGGGAAAGAATTAAATTCAATATTACTCAATCAAATAAGCCCAGAGTTTTGAAATTGTTTTAAACTAAGAAAATTATAAAAAAGAAACTAAAGCAAAAGTGAATAAAACTATGAGATTAAAGAGCAATTTATTAGAAAATATACTTTCAGTCATTCATTTAAATAATGACAAAATTCATCTATAGTCTCTCATATAAATTTTAAGTAGAAACGATTGATATGTTTATTTTAAGTATGGTTATTTGTGTTATTAATTAGCACAAATTAAACTATTAAACTCTAACACACCATTAAAACCCACTTAACAATTCTCATAAAAATGAAATGAAATTAAAAATAAAATATATTTTAAGCATGAACTATTTACTATGAACTACTAACACTGATCATCAAATTTTGATTCTAGTTTGATTTTCATTATCAAAATCACTTAGGCGAATGATCAAATAGTTTATGTTTATTGGATTAAACATGGCCTAATTGAGATGTCAAAATAGATTATCAAATTCACTAAAAAAGAAATATAAACTATCATCATTCATAATTTCCATTAACCATAAAAGACAGGCCATAAATGCAACCATGCTATGTTGATTTAGTATGATTCATGAGAGCTTCATTACCTTAAATTGAAGGGGTTTAGCTTCTCATATTTAAATTCATATCAACATAAAATATTTAAGCATAAAAAGCAAGGAAAATGATAGTTAATTAAAAGAAATGAGAACTAACTACTTGCATAAAATAAATTTAAACTAATTGCATGAATTAAATCTACACCATTAACATGAAATAAAAGAGACATAAACTAACATAAACGAGCATGAAATGAAATAGCACAAGAGAAAAGGGCATGTAAGCAAAAGCAAATAAGAAGAAGGCTAAGAAGCCATTAAAAAGACATTTTATTTATCATTGATTTTCTAGCTACAACTTGCATAAAAGAGAAGAGCCAATTACATGAAATATAAGAGGTATTTATACATGCTTAAAACCCTAATTCCATTTTTAGGGGACTGCCAAAAATGCCTTTGAGATTATGTAACCTCTGAGTAATCATTAAGGAATTAATTAATCCCCAATAAGATGCCTTTGATTCTCCATTAACATGTGCATGTACTTCTAATTATGGTTCATTAGTCAGTGGGCATGTGGGCTCCTCTTTGTTGCGTGAATTATTTTATTTCCTTTCTTCATTTTCTTTCAACATATGTGCATGCATACATCCATGAAGCTCCATCCAATTTGCACTCAATTTCCTAAAAATAAAAATAATAATGTGGAAATAAATTTTCTCAAAATTAATTCATACATAAAATTACTATTTTGCCTCCAAATGAAGATGAACGATTGATGGTTTGAAAACAATTTAGATTTTGGTTTAAACATGTAAAATACCCTAATATGCTCATTTATTTTAATATAGGAAGGTTAAATATGGGACTAAAAGCATACACTTTTACATGCACATCAAATACCTCCACACTTATCTTTTTAATCGTCATTGAATAAACTAAAACTAGGATAAATCCATTTTCATAGGAAACATAATTGGATTGAGCGTATGCAACCAGCGGTTAAATCTCTAGGTGTCCTTAGTAGGATGAGTGTTGTCTCGTGTGGGTTTTAGCGGATACTACTCACAAAATCCAATTGCGATATGCAAATCCTAATGCGATTACATGATGCAAGTTCTGGAAAATATTTACAAATGAAGAATTTACTTTAAATTGACACGATTAAGTTAGATATAAGTTTTGGTTATTATCAAGAAATTTTAGTCCTTTTACTCATCAAAACTTCCAACAAAAATTACATCACAATTCAACTCTTGTTTGGCTAGTTGTTTCAGTTGATAACATAGTGCAACTATGAAATGAATACTTTAGTTAATTATCAAAGTTTTGCAAAGTGACATTTTTATTTTTTTGAATAACAAGTCAAATCAAATAAGTGAAGATAGTGCTTGGGTTTCAAATTTTTGCTCTCTCTATTTTGAAAAATATTAACATTATTATTTACACACCTAACTCACATAAACCGAGGCGAGATATAACAATTATGCACTGCCTTTTGGGCTTACATGAGAAGAGTACAAAGCATGGCGAGTGTACACGCTTGCATATGAACACATGACTCTAGTTATTTATTATTATTATTTTAATTTTATTTACATACATCAATATAAGATAAACTAAGGCCAGGTATACCGATAATGCACTGCCTTCTAGGCTTACATGAGAAGGGTACAGAGCATGGCGAGTGTACACACTTACATGTGAACACATGATTCTAGGAGTTTCTCATTTTTATGATATATATATTGAAAAGAGAGAGTTATACAAAATTATCTTAGATCACTTAACTTAGAAGATCAAAAATGTTATCGCTTTTACTTTAAATCAACATCTTTTAAACAAAGATTACAATTAGGATATACATCATAATTATCACCTATGAAACTTATTATGTACTAGTTACACCATAGTTATTTATAATCAAACATTTATTTTTATTTTTTAAGATAAATAAATTTTCAAAAATTTCCATTTAATCACCAAAAAGGTATGCTTATTCTATCATGTTTCTTTGAAAGTAAATCAATATGCTAAAAAAAATTGTTTTGGTTATTTTTTGGAAAGAAAATGCAAAAAATAAACCATGAAAAATCAAAATATACATGAGACTTCTCCCCACACTTGAATTTGAGTGTGCCTCCACAGTCAATGCATAATATAATGAGTGTAACAGAGAAAAATATGTACATATTTACAAGAGAGGGTTAAAATTTCTTACTAGACATAGTGTGACTCATGAAGAATCATAAGCTCCTCCTCTCGATCACTCGTCAACTCCAAGTAAGGATTTAAGGACGACAATTGACTTTAAAAATCAATCCATCCCTAGGGTTTTCTATTTCTATGGCACCGTGTGGAAAAACAGTCTGTACGACGCATGGTCCTGTCCATCTTCATTTTAATTTCCGAGGGAATAAATGAAGTCGAGAGTCATACAAATGAACTCTTTGATTTGGCGAAAATGTTTTTCTTAGAATTGACTTGTCATGAAAAACTTTTGTTCTTTCTTTGTAAATTTTCTTATTTTCATACACGTCGTTCCTAATCTTCTCTAATTCATTGATTTGTAATTATCTGTTTTCGCCACCTTTTTCAAGATCAAAGTTTATGTTTTTAATAGTCCACAACGCTTTATGTTCAAGTTCTATAGGTAATTGGCACGCTTTCCCATATACTAACCTAAAAGGAGACATCCTTAAATTAGTTTTACACGCGGTTCTATAAGCCCAAAGTGCATCTGTCAATTTTTGTAACCATCTTTTCAATTTTTATTTATAGTTTTCTCCCAAATTTGTTTGGTTTGGCAATTTGAAATTTTGACTTTACCATAGGTTTGTGGACGACGAGAAATGGTTAACTCATGGATTATTGAGTATTTCTTCATTAAAGTTTCAAATGATCAATGACAGAAATGGGTTCCATTATCTCTTATTATTATATGAGGTGTTCCATACATTAAAAATATGTTTTCTTTTATGAATTTCACAAAATTTTTGCATGGAATGGCTTCAACCCATTTAGAGACGTAATCAACAACAAGAAGAATGTACAGATTTCCAAAAGAGTTAGGAAACAGTTCCATAAAGTCAATACTCCAAACGTAAAAGATTTCGATCGTAAGAATAGGGTTCAAAGACATCATGTTTCATCGAGAGATTTTTCCTAACATTTGATGGCGATCAAAAGTTTTACAGAATTTAAATGCATCTTTGAAAAATGTCGGCCATTAAATACCACAATGACACACCTTTTCCGCTGTTTTCTTAGGATCGAAGTGACCACCACAAGCTTGGTCATGACAAAATGAAAGAACACTATTAATTTCGCAATATGGGACGCAAAGTTGAATGATTTATCGAAAAAATAATTAAACAAGTATGGATAATCCCAATAGAAGTACTTGACATGGGAATTTTTTATATTTATCTTATTTCGACCAAAATGGACGAGTTTCCTTAGTGACTAAATAGTTCACTATATTGGCATACCATGGATCGATGGAAACAAAAAGGATTTGTTTATCAGGAAAGTTCCCGTTGATTGGAAAAGAAGGCAGCGCGTCTGGAAGATGCGACAAATGATCAGCAATGACATTGTCGGATCCTTTTTGTCTTTAATCGTAAGGTCAAACACTTAGAATAAGATGATCCAATGGATTAACGGGACTTAGCATCTTTTTTAGCCAAAAGGTACCTAAGAGCGGAGTGATCAATGTAAACAGTAATGTGTGAGCCAAATCCATTAAGGTCGAAACTTTTCGAGCGTAAAAAAAACCATTAGAAGCTCTTTTTCGGTGGTTGTGTAATTGAGTTAAGCATCGTTTAGAGTCATGCAAGCTTAGTAGATGACATGACAAATTTTGTTGATGCATTGACCTAGAACAACACCAACTACAAAGTTAGAGGCTTTGCACATTATTTCTTTAACAACCTGGAATTTTGGACATTTGAAATCGGAATATTCAAATGATTTTAAAATATTTAAAATTAAGTTTTAACTTAAATTTCAAATGTTTCTATTTATTTGATAATTAAATTATTGAATTTAATAATTTGGAAATTGGGTAAAATATTGAATATGGAGTTTTAAGCTTGTTAAAAATAATTTGAAAGCTTATAAAATTTATATTGGTAATACTGAAGATAATAAAATGTTAAAATTTAATTTAACGGTGATTTGTTCGATTTTAAGAATATATCGTTTAGATTGATATTAAAAAAATCCCTCTGAGGCATAGTCTCGGAAATCGATGAAACCATTTCCATTGGATCCGTAATAATGTATTACTATCGGGTTTCAAATTTCGTAGAGTTTGGAGTTGTCGTGTGATCGTACGGGATATAAACGCGCTGAAATTTGTATCAAAAATTCAATATAATAATTGGGGTCCAAAAAGCTATCTTCTCCATACGATCGAATTAGAACTCAAAACCTTTCCCATTGCGTTCAGAATAAGGGTATAACATCATGAACGTCTAGCGGCATGCCTCGATAGGAGGTCGAGATTTTAAGTTGCATTTATCGAGACAATTTGAATTTATATATATATATATATTGTAGTCAACCATCTGCTGAAATTCCCTCACATCATATTTTTTTCAAATCACTGTTGCCCTTTTCTTATATGCCAATGTCACTTCTTGTCTCTCTCCTGGTACACGCTACCGTCATCTTTTCAGTCTTTTAAATCTTGTCTTGCCTCCTTCAATATGTAGAGAGAAAATATAACCGTGCCTTCCTCTTCTCTTTATTTTCAAAAACGAACAAAAGAAACCAAAATCATGAAATCCCATTCATCTTCAGATGGAACGAAAACAAACGAAGGAAATTCGTTTAGTTTAAAAAAAACTCCTGCTCGATTTAAACTAATTCAAATCTTTCCCCACCTCCTCTCATTCTTTAAAGACCGATTTTTTTCCCTTCTGTCCTTTAATCAGAGGAAGTGGCCGAGCAATGGAAATGATAAAGACGGCCTTGGATCAAACTGTCAAACCTACAGTTTCCCGACCATCAATAGAAGAGTGGTTCGACTTTGTATTTTGGGTGGTGGGCGAATCGAGTTTTGGGGAAACTCGATTAACTGATGAGCTCTAGTGCAAACTAGGGCGGAGAAATTCAAGTTGATGGTGGAGTTTTATTCAACTCTGGGATGCACTCGAGATCGCGAGGAGAAGGCGCCCATGCGCGTGCGTGGGAGTGGGATGTGCGCAGACAGTGGCGTCAAGAGAAGGCTCGAAATCGAGTACTTCTTGGGAAGATCGACCGTCGTGAGGTTGTCTGGTTTAGGCGGAGTGCTGTTTTTGGATGAAGGTATATTGTGTTTATTTTAACTAATTATAACCAGAGAAAGGAAAAAGGAATTTAAAAAAATAGATTTTTATTTTTACAAATATATATATATATATGTATGTATGAAAGAAGAAAAGTTTTTTACAGTAAAGAAAATTACTGTTTTTGTTATTTACAGAAAAAGAAAAAATATATAAATATAAATATATCTATATAAAAATATACATACATATTTTTACTTACTTTAAAATAATGGGTTATGGTGATTAACTTGTTGAATTAACTTATTAAATTATTTTAGTTACTAGAAATTATTTATCATAGGAAAATTAGTTTAAAACTAAATTGTTAGTTTAAATTAAATTAATAAATAGTAGATGACTGTTCGATTATTTCAAATGTTAATAAACCATATAATGTTTATACGAGGTCAAAGATCGTGAAACCAAGTCGATATTGAAGTGGACTGCAAATTTAAAATCAAAGATGAGATTTTCTCACTCATTTGGATTACCTTGTTTAAAATTAAATGTTAAATTTAAATTAGTGCATGCTTGGTTTGATTGACAAATTTATAATTTATCTGTTGGATGTTATATATATAGTAGTATATATATTACTATTGGAGTGATTGATATTGCCGCATTATATAGCGGACGAGACCCTATGTGCCCCGCATAATAGCGGATGACCCTATATACCACGATTTCCCCCTCAAAGTAGGAACTGTATTTTTATATTGTGCTAACGTCTGTGGATGCAGGAAAACAGGTTGGAGGGATCCAACATGATTCCTCAAAAATGTTGAAATTTGTTTTCATATTCAATGATATGATTTATTTGATAATATGTGATATATTATGTTGGAGAATTAAATTTATTGGATGCTGTGATATATTTTGGGTACTTTGAGATACCAAAAATATAAATAATGGGTTTTTGGAAGGAAATAAAAAGGAAATATTTTAGTAAAATATTTGTGGTGAAGTTGAATAAATAAAAAAGGGTGAATTTTGGAAAAAAGAAAATAGTTGATTTTGAAAACCTATTTAATAAATTCCGGAATATGGAAAAGAACAGAATCTTTGAATAAATGTGAATTAAAGGATTTTAAAAGTAATGACTTAAGAAATATTTATTTTAAGTACAAAGGATTTATTTTTAAAATTTAAGTTTTAAATGGGTTGGGAAAAATTAAAGGAGAAGTTTGGAATAAAGTACGAAATTTGATATCTCATATTTAATAAGGTTTTAAATCGTAAATAAGGAGTGAACCTGTAATTAATGGATTTTGGAATAAATTTTGGTAAATCAAGAAATAAATTTTAAATGGAGTTAATTCAGAAAATCGATTTAAGTGTTTTGAAATAGTGATAAAAGGAAAATGAGACTATGAAATTTATTAACTGGGTTTATAAATAAAGGGAATAAATATCAGTGGATATTTGAGATTTTAAATTCATGGTGAAAAATTGTAAGGAGATGGTAATTCATTTTAAAAGTAAGTAGTGGTTTTATTTTAAAAATGTGGGAAAGGAAATTTACGGGGTTGAAACGTAAATTTAAAACTGAAAATAAATCAAGAAGGATTTATAAACGACAAGACCGGTTTTATTGGAATGGAAAGTGTATTTTCCTGAAAGGTTAAGTATATTTTCAAAGAAAGATTTTAAGTATAAATTAGAAGTTTTAAAGTGTTTAAAAGAATGTTTTTTAGAAGATATACTATTTAAATGTTCAAAATTTGTTAAGTATTTATAAATTAAGTTAGTTATAGTAGTTAATTATTTTTAAAGGTTAAATTTGTATTGTGAAAAAAAGAGACAGTTGTTAAATATTCATACTTTATATAATAGTTTTATTTTGAAGGCAGTTTTTGGCTAAAGTCTCAAGTCTCATCAATCGGGAATGGCTAAAACAGGGAAGTTGCAGCAAGGCTAAGTGGATAGCACCCAATTAGGGTAAGGTCATCACTGTCTGCAGTACCTTGATCTCGGCTGTGTGGCGGTTGATGATCTCAACAGCTGGGTGATCTTATTTGGTTTATTAAGGTTAGGGGTAGGTCGGTCCTGTGTTCTCGGTATGTTGATCTAGGCCAGGTACTGTGCCTAGAAGTACCCCGGTAGCTCTGCCATTGTATGGAATCCATTCTCCAATAAGCGTCCGTATGGTTTTGATTGTGCCCAACTATGCTGGAACGTGAGATGCAAGCATTTCAGCTATATTTTATATTACTATCTATAGACACTATTATAATATCAGACGGGTTTGATAAAAATGTTTTGGTTATCGTAAGGTAAAAACATGACATGTTTATGTGTGGCGTGGTGTTACGAGATACCTTTTTTTTCAAAGGATTTTCAAAAATATAACAATCCAATTGGGTGTGATTTTCCCACGTTGGTTTTCCAGACTGACTCGGGTGTTATTTTATTATAATACTCGGGTCAGACCGAGTATTCCAGATACAAGATAGGACGCTATGGAGCGCAGGAGACGAGCCGGATGACGGAGACGTATACCACGTATCTGACTTATATTCAGTTGTGTATGCTATGCCATGTATTCAGCTTTGTGAGGAAAAGTTTTTATAACTATCCAGTATTGTGCAATTGATTTATGTTGTACTCTGATGATGTAATGTATAAAATAGTAATAGTTCTTTTTGTATAAAGATCAGTTGTTTTCTATTATATATTGTTCTGCCGCGATTGTGAGATTCTGATATTGTTCTCTATTTTCTTCTTCTACCTCTTTCTTCTACAGACTGGAATTTCCGACATTCGATTATTTGTCATTTAATACTATGGACGTATTTATGTTGATTTTCGGGCGTCGAAAAACCGGGTTGTGACAATTTCGAAAGGAAGATCCTATTTGGGTGAGCAAATGATGGGAGTGGAAATGAGTTCATTTTTGAGACATTCAAAAGCAGAAACACAGTCTAAATTAAAGTCAAATGAAACGTCTTTTCCAAGAAGAGTCGTTAGAGGTCGAGCAATTTTATTAAAGTCTTCTACAAAGCGTCGATAAAAACAAGCGTGTCCTAGAAATGAAGGAACGTCCTTGACAGATTTGGGAATGGGTAGATTTGCAATTACACCAACTTCACTTTATCTACCTCAATGCCTTTGTTTGAAATGATATACCCAAGGACAATGCCATGTTTGACCATAAAACGACATTTTTCCAAGTTTAATGTCATGTGTTTGTCCTTGCAACGGTTTAGAACCATCTCAAGATGGTGTAACCACTCAGAAAATGAGTTTTCAAAGATGGAAAAATCGTCTATAAATACTTCCAGAAAGCATTTGATCATGTCAGAAAATATGCTGACCATGCATCTTTGAAAAGTAGCAGGAGCGTTGCAAAGGCCAAATGGCATACGTCGATATGCAAATATACTAAAGGGACACATGAAAGTAGTTTTCTTTTAACCTTTAAGAGCGATCAAAATTTGGTTATAACTGAAATAACCATCAAGATAGTGATAGAATTCATAGTCGGCTAATCGTTCAAGCATTTGGCCAATGAAAGAAAGAGGAAAGTGATCTTTACGTGTTGCGGCATTTAATTTTCGATAATCAATGCATACACGAAAATCTATATGAGTACAAGTTGGAATGGGTTCGTTAGCATTGTTAGTGATAATGGTAAGTTCGAACTTTTTAGGCATGACATGAATTAGGCTAACCCACGAACTATCAGAAATGGGGTATATGATTCTGTTATCGAGGAGCTTTAGAATTTTGTCTTGAGCCGCATCCTTCATTTTTGGGTTAAGCCTTTGTTGCGCGTCTCCAACAAGCTTGGCTTCGTCAACTAAGTGGATGCGATGTTGAACAAAAGCTGTACTAATTCCCTTAATATCGTTAATCGACCATCTAGTTGCCTCTTTGTTTTTCAACAAGATTGCAAGAAGGAAAGCGATCAAGAGAAAGATTTGAAGAGATTATGGCAGGAAACGTTTTGTTGTCACCTATGTATGTGTACTTAAGATGATCAAGAAAAATTTTGAGTTCCAACCTAGGAGGTTTCTTAATCAAAGAATTTGCTTGAAGTTCCGACTCAACCGTGAGAGGTTCAAACGGAAGTGTGCTTTTGATGTCAATAGGTTTGTCTTGAAATAGTTGTTCATATTCGGTCTCCCGTCCGTTGTTAAGGTCAACTGTTTCGCTGCCAAAATTTTCTTGAATAAAGCTAACTTCCAACGTTTGATCAAGTGGTTCGTTCGATTGATTTTCGAAATTGAAGATGTTAAGATCTAGAGTCAAGTTACCAAAAGAAATTTTCATTGAACCATTTCAACAATTGATTAGGGCATTTGAAGTGGCGAACATAGGTCATCCTAGAATCAATGGAATTTGACTCATCGGATTGCTCATCGGTTGTGTTTTAATGATGATGAAATCGACAAGGAATATGAATTGACCAATTTTGATAAGTATGTCCTCGATTTCTCCAATGGGTTTCTTTACTGAACGATCGACAAATTGAAGAGTTACTTTCATCGATTTTAATTCACCCAAGCCAAGTTATTGGTAAACTGAATAAGGAATCAAATTGACACTCGCATCCAAGTCTAGTAAGTAGTTATTAATCGTCTTGTCTCCTATCGTGCACGAGATCATTAGACATTCATGATCTTTGTATTTTACGGGAATTGATTGAGACAAGACTTCTCTAAGACCGACAACTAAGAAAACTTTCTTGGGTATATGAGTGTGTCATTTTTGAGTACACAAGTCTTTTATAAAATTAGAAGAGTTAGGACTTGTTGAATGACATCAAGGTGAGGGATGTTCGTTTTAACTTGTTTTAAAATTTTCAACATCTTTTCCATTTGTTCGGAATGTTTCTTAGGTCGAAGTCGATGTGGAAATGGAATTCGATACTCAGTAGATTGATCTACTTGAGTAGAAGAAGAATTTGGATTGGAATTTGATTAGATATTTGACATGACGTTTTGTTCAGAATCACTTGTCATTTTTGAAATGTCAAAAGAAGCTTTTGGTAAGTCGTTTGGATTGACAACTTGGTTATCAATTAGTTTACCGAAATGTAAAGTCATGATAGCATTCATTTGGTTCACATTGCTATCTTGAACGACATGAGCTTGATTCGAATTCGTGTTTTGATTTCTAGAGTTCGAAATTGGCTGACTTGGGAACGTACCTCTTTCACGTTCACTCACAGAACTGGCTAGTTCACTCTTTTGCATTTCAAGATTAGTAATTGATTGACTCGTATTCTGCATGTATAAGGTTGACAAATTTTGCAAATCGCTATTTGATTGGAGGTATTGAGTGGTCGCTTTAGCCAAAATTTCAAGACTTTTCTCTGAAGTCAATTGTTTATCGTCTTGGGGAGTAAAAGGTCGTCATGGTTGATTTTGGAATGGATGTGCAAAATTTTGTTGAAAGTGGTTGGGATGAAAGTGAAGATTCGAAGCATTGTTCAAAAATGTCTGAAAATCGGGACGGACCAAATTTGTGTTAGAGTTATTTTTGTTCCATACAAAGTTAGGATGATTTCTCCAACCATGATTGTACGTTGGAGAAAATAGGCAATTCTCAACCTTGTTAAAAGCATTGAGTTGTTCTACTGAATGAGGGCACTAATCGGAGATATGATTCAGATCGTTACATTTATAAACAATGGTTGGGAAGCTTGGTTCATTTGATTGGATGAGAAAACATTGTCGAATTTATTAATTATTGCATCAATTTGAGCTTCCAAAGCTAAAGATGATCCTTTCATATGTGTGCTTGATCGTAAATAAATGGATTTTTTGTTGGAATGTTCCCATTGGGATGATTTTTTGTCTAAGTTCTCAAGGAATTACCAAGCATCATCATAATGTTAGGCAAGCAGATTGCCTTGCCACATCGGTTCAAGCATGGTTCGTGAACTATTTTCAAGTCCATCGTATAAGATTTAACAAAAGTCCATTTTTAAAAATTATGGTGTGGATATTTTATCAAAAGCTCTTTAGATCTTTCAAAGTATTTTCCGAAAGGTTCACTCTTGAATTGATGAAAATTTATATCTTTGTTTTGGATTTTGGTCATTTTTTCCAAGAGTTAGAATTTTTTAAAGAAAACTTTAACGAATTCTTACTAAGTTTTGATCGAATTCGATGGTAGGCTGTACAACCATTTTTCAGCTTATTGGTAAGGGTGAATGAAATTAACTGAAGTTTGATTCCATCATCACATACTTGGTTGGAATTTAATGTTGCACATACTTGTTCGAATTTTGTCAAGAAGATGTATGGGTCATCGTGTTCAAAATTTCCAAATTTCGGGGGTGTGGGAATAAGATTTGAATGAATTTCGCCGTTAGGGCAGGTAATATGATACAAGAAGGAATAAAGACTCGGTCTGGAAAGATTCTATCCATAAGAATTCGGGGAGCGTTTTCATTAGCCATCGTTGGAGGATCATTGTTCGAGTTAAATGATTTGTCATTGTGTCACGAGTCCAAGTACTCCTGCACAGGTGAAAAGATTAAGAAGAGGAAGAAGTGAAAATTAAGATTAAGAGAATGAAACAAGGTTTAGAGAATGAAATGGAGTGAAAAATTCTTTTCTTTTATTTTTTTAAGGAAAAATAATTACCTAAAATAATTTATTTTTCAAAAGGGAGATTTGTTTTTTTTTTTTTTGCTTTTTCATTTTGGATTTTATTTTTTTTCTTTTTTTTAAATGATTTTGTTTTTCTAAGTTTTTGTTTTTGAAAAGATTTTTTGGAATTTTGGTTTTCTTTTAAACTAAATTACGCAAAATGCTTGTTTTTAAATTTTTTAATTTTGTTTGATTTTATCTTTTCTCAAAAGAAAATATTCGTTTTACTTTTTTTGGATTTTTTTTTGAATTTTTGTTTAAATACTAAGTTAAGGAAAATATGATTTTCTTTTACTTTTGGATTTTTTTGTTTTTTTATATATGCACGAACTAATGCAACTAAATGTACGCAAGGAATTAACTACAAATTTTTTGTCCTTAGTAGCTCCTAATCTAAAATTATATAATCACACTTTGACTTAATCCAAAAAAATAGTTCTTAGTAAGGTAATGGACATGGGTTATCGGTGCACCACGAATCGCGTAGCAATGCAGCTGAATGTTTAAGTACCTTCAAAGAAACAATCACTATAATATTACGAATCACCGTAATATTTATAAATAATTATTGCTCTGTCATAGCCTAGATACCAAGAAATAAATTGTTAAAAGAAAGAAACTTATCAAGATACAATTGAGCCCTGGATGAGCCCGTGACACCCTTAAGTCCAAAGTCTAACTGTTATTGTTAGTCAAGCTGTAGATGATATGCAATTTGTGGGCCAAGGAAGGGATGGTGAAAACTTCCACCGTATGTGGATTTAGGTGTTCCCCTTAGAAAATAAAACAAGATGAAATGAATGCAAAACAGAAATTAAACGTGTATTAACAGTGCAACTATGAATGAATTTATGTTTTACTTTGTTTTTTTCTAAATGCAAGCAACCAAAAATGCAATTTAAATAAAAGTAGGAGGTAAGAATATGATACCAGTGCGTGTAGAATTATTAGCAATTTTTTTAAAGCAGCGATTTTTTTAGCAAGTAATTTATTTTGGCAAGCAAAGTGGAGCAATTATTTAGCAAGCAATTCTTCTCCTTCTGCTTTTGCAACCTGAGAAGGAGTTCAAAATGATTTTATTTAATTTTATTTTTATAAGGATAGACGAAAGAAAAAGCACATTCTTATTATTAATATTTTTTAGAAGAGTAGAATAAAAAAAACGACAAACTAAAGATCACAAAATGTTTTAAACAAAATTCCAGCAAAATTATAATAAACTAAACACTCACACGACACAACCGTAAAGCCAATAATGAATCACACACACAACTAAAAAGTTTAACACACACAGATGGTATTACGACACACACATTTAATTACAACACACTTGCAACATAATAATAATACAAAAATTTAAGCCTTATGCCTATTAAAAAAATCTCAATTCGAACACGATTTTCAATTCAACTCAACATAGGCTTCAAAATAGAAACACATTTTTAAATCAAAACACGCGATTTTAAACACAAATAGACTTTCAAATTCCCAAACTCAAAATTCCAATAATTTGTTTTACCGTAAATCAATTCCAAAAATCAAAATCAAATTAGCAACTAGATGATGAGGTCGTGGAATTATAATTGATTCTCGGTTGATTGGTTAATTCTTGGTTTGCTTCTATTTGGTCGAAGTGTCGTCAGAGGTCCGCTGACAATGATGTGTGGGTTGCAGAGCAGGTTTGGGTTGTTTAGGGATATGGTTTGTGAATCGACGATTTAGGTTGAATTGATGTTGTATGGGTTGTAGATTTCAGATTGCTGAAATTGTGGTGATTTGGGTAGAGGCAGTTTGGTGGAGCAGGCGGAAGAGCGGTGGCTGTGTGGTGCTGGTTGGATTTTTACAAATGACGGAGTCTGAAACAAATTGTAAATGTAAATGTAATTTGATATGCAAGCTGAAACGAATCTAATTTTTTTCCTTCTTTTTTGGAATGAAATTAAACTTAAATGCAAGCTAAAATGAAATGCAGATTCAAACTAATATGATATTCAATGGTAAGAGAAGTGAAATGAAGCAGCAAAACATAAACATTGGATCTTTTTTTAGAAAAAAAAATGAAAACTACCACTAAATTAAACCAAAAGAAATTAAATGCACAAGTCAACAACACAAAGTGAATCATAACACAAAATGTAACGACTATTATTTTTTTAATTTTTAAAAATAATAAAACAAAAGCAAACAAAAGAAAATTAATTTGAAGAGTAAAATTAAAATCAAATTGCTTTCCCCGGCAAGGGCACTGAAAACTTGTTTAACGATGGATTTTCTATCGTTTAGAAAACCGTCGAAAATATTTTCGTTATAAAACCTCAAGCACATTGCGTACAATCGTGGTACGTATGTGAGTACGACGCGGTCCACAGGGAAAGAATTTGAATTCTAATATTACTCAATCAAATTAGCCCAAGATTTTGAAATTGTTTTAAAATAAGAAAATTGTAGAAAACAAACTAGAGAAAAAGTAAATAAAACTATGAGATTAATGAGCAATTTAGAGGCAAATCCACTTTCAATCATCCATATAAATTAACACAAAATTCATCTATAATCTCTCATTTAAATTTTAAGTGGAAATTATTGATGTGTTTATTATAAGTATGGTTTGTTTGTGCTATTAATTAGCACAACTTAAACCATCAAACTCTAGCACATCAGTCAAACTCACTTATCAATTCTCATGAAAATGACATGAAATTAAAAATAAAATCTATTTTATGCATGATCTATTTACTATAAACTAGTGGTCATCAAATTTTGATACTAGTTTAACTTTTATTATCAAAATCACTTAGGTAAATGATCAAATAGTTTATGTTTATATTGGATTAAGTATAGCCTATTTGAAATGTCAACATAGACTATCGAATTCACTAAAAATGAAACATAAATCATCATCATTCATACTTTCCATTAAGCATAAAAGAGGGATCATAAATGCTATGATGTTATGTTGATTTAGTATGATTCACGAGAGCTTCATTACCCCTAAATTGAAAGAGTTCAGCTTATCATATTTGAATTCATATCAACAAAAAATGATATAAGCACAAAAAGCAAGGAAAATGAGAGCTAATTAAAAGAAAAGAGAACTAACTACTTGCATAAAATAAGTCTAAATTAATTACATGAATTAAATCTACACTATTAAAATGAAATAAAAGAGACATAAATTAACATAAAAGAGCATGAAATGAAATTGCATAACAGAAAAGAGAAGGCTAAGAAGCCAATAAAAAGACATTTTATTTATCATTGATTTTATGGTTACAACTTGCATAAAAGAGAAGAGATAATTACATAAAACATAAGTAGTATTTATACATGCTTAAAACCCTAATTCTATTTTTAGAGGACTACCGAAAATGCCCTTGAGATTGTGTAACTTCCAACTAATCATTTGGGAATAAATTAATCCCCACTAACATTCCTTTAAGTTTCTATTAACATGTGCATATGCTTTTAATTATGGTCCATTAGCTAGTTGGTATGTGGTCTCTTCCATGTTGCATGAATTCTTTTATTTTCTTTCTTCATTTGCTTTTAATATATGTGTATGCATACATCCATGAAGCTCTTTCCAATTTGCACTCAATTTCCTACAAATAAAAATGTGCAGATAAATTTTCTCAAAATATATTCATACATAAAATTACCATTTTGCCTCCAAATAAAGATGAATGAGTGATAATTTGAAAATAATTTTGATTTTGGTTTAAACATGTAAAATACCATAATTACACATTTATTTTAATAAAGAAAGATTAAATTGGGAGTAAAAACATACACGTTTACATGCACATCAATTACTGGGGGCCTTTTATGACCGAGACCTCTTGCGGTTAAACCTTTAATTGTCGGCTCCTCTTGTGGTCAAGTCTTTGATGGTCGGACCTCTTGCGGTCAAGCCTTTGATGGCTGAGGCATTTGATGGTCGGGACCTCTTATGGTCAAGCCTTTGATATCTGAGGCCTTTAATGGCTGGAACCTCTTGCGGTCAAGCCTTTGATGGCTGGGGCCTTTCCTCTACCCTAAGAGAGCCTTGCTTCTTTCTACAACTAAACTCATAATTCCTCCTTTATTCATATATTAATGGGAAGTAAGGCCGTAAATGTTTGGCATTCCATGTTCTTGCTATGACATTACCATCAAGTCAGCAAGGTTTATAAGTCTCTAGCGGGATTGCTTTGTGCACGATTAAGGGTCTTTCCCAGTTTGGCCCTAACGGTCCATCTGTAGGATTCTTGATATTTTCCATGACTCGTCAGAGCACTAGATCTCCCTTTTGGAATGACCGTTCTCTTACCCTTGAATTATAGTACTTGGTTGCTCTCCGTTAGTTCTCACCCATTCGGATGGCTGCTTCATCTCTTAATTCGTTAATTAGGTCTAATGATTCTTTCTTTAACTCTTGATTTGGATCAAATACATATACGATCCTTCGGTGAGAAGGCATCTTGACATATGACACCGACTTGGGATCCTTCATTTGATATTTTTGGTTTAATTAGTTTACCATCAACTTTGAACCACTAAAGATTTCTATCCTTGGGATTTTCAATTAAAGATCTAGGGTAAGTTGTGCCATCATAGATTTATATTTTGCTACGTTGTTGATGGCTGGAAACCTTAGTTTCATTGCATAGTGCAGGCGATATCCGTCAGGAGTTATAATTACCCAGCTCCTTGTTCATTTGAAGTTTCGTCTGTGAATAGTTACCATATAGGGTTCAAGTCTTTCTCTTTTTTTGATTGCTACTTAGCGAATCCCATGCATTCATTGACAAAATTGGCTAGATCCTGACCTTTAGTTGATACTCATGGTAGAATTCAATATTATATTGGCTATGCTCAATTCACCACTTGACTAATCTTCCTGAAGCTTCTGGCTTACTAAAGACTTACTTGATTGGAAAATTGGTCAAGACTTTGATTGGGTGTGCCTAAAAGTAGGCTCTCAATTGTGCGCCGTAAGCATTAGACAGTATGTTAGCATCTCTATAACTAGATATCTGGTTTTCGCATCTTTAAGCCTTATACTAATGTAATACATCGAAAATTGGATCCTATTTTCTTCTCTTACCAATACCAACCTAACAACGTGTTTAGGAACTGCCATATAAAGACAAAGACTTCCCCATCTACTAGGCTAGAGAGAATTGCTTGTTTTTTAGACGACTTTCAATTCTTCAAAAGCCTTTTGACAATCCTCGTTCCATTGGAATTTTTTTCACTTTTATTACATTGAAGAATGAAATGCATTTTTCAATAGCCTTAGAAATAAACCTATTTAATGCTGTCATTATTCCATTCAGACCCATCACATCTTTGCTTGTCTTAGGCTCTGCCATGTTTCCTTTTGCTTTGATTTGATCAGGATTGGCTTCAATTCCTCTTACGTTAACAATATATCTTATGAACTTGCTAGATTGGATCCCAAAAGCATAGTTTTATGGGTTAAGCTTCATTTGTTATCTTTGGAATACACTAAACATCTCCTTTAGATCTCCAAGATGATTACCTTATCTTAGGATTTAACTAGTATGTTATCTAGATGCAGTTCCATGTTGTAGCTTATCTGTTCCCTAAACATTTGGTTCACTAGTCTTCGATAGGTTGCTCCAGCTTCTTTAAGTCAAAAGACATTACTTTGTGAAAGTAGGTTCCCTAATATATTATAAAGCTGACATGTTCTTCATCTAGTTTGAGCATGGAGATTTGATTATAACTGGAATATGAATCCACAAAAGATAAGAGTTGATGTCCGCTTGTCGCGTCAACCAAATGGTCTATCCTTGGGAGTAGATAACATTCCTTCAGGCATGCTTTATTCAAGTCGGTGTAATAAATGCATGTCCTACATTTTCTGTTGGAATTTTTAACTAGTGTTGTTGGCTAATCGTTTTGGATATAATACTTCACTTATGAATCCATTCTCAAGCAGCCTTTTATTTCTTTCTCTAGAGCATTTGATCAAATCTTGCAAGTTGTCTTTTCTTTTGTTGAACTGGCATGAAGTTTGAATCTATGTTCAAGGCGTGACACATAATGATTGAGTCTATCCCGACCATGTCCGAATCATTCCAGGCAAACACGTCCTTGCTAGACTGGAGAAATTGAATTAACTCTTCCTTGGTTTGACCATCTAATTATTTTCCAATCTTCACCTTTTTCATTTTATCTGTCAAATCTATGCATACTTCATCAAGTTCTTCTGTTGTTTTCATTCTTTCTTGCTCATTCCTACAATCCAGCATGGTAATAATCTCTTCTTCCTTTATTTTGTCCTCAATTAAGTTTGCCTCTTATATTTTCCTTTTCTTCTTGGAGAAGTTAGATTTTCTTAGCACATACCTAGTTGTCTATCTAGCTTTGCTTTAGCTTTTGGTGATGAGTTCGACAAATTTGTCCAACTATTGCAAAATATATCTCTCGAGCACTGAATTGCTCACTCTTTATAGTTCCCCATTCTTTTTTCATCAAAAATTTCACCATCATGTATTTTGGTGACACGAAGACATCTATCTCATCTAAAGAAGCCTCCCAAAGAAAGCATTATGGTAAGATGTTGGTCTATAACAATGAAGAGGGTTTCAAGTCCTATGAAATGGTGGAATTCCCATTTGTACAAGGAGCTTCAGTTGTCCTACTGGAGTTGACCCATTATTGTTGAACCTAAAGATAGGTTCCAAGCTTGGTTCCAGTTTCTCCTCCACGATCCCAACTTGGTCAAAAGCATGTTTAAAGATTACATTGAACACACTGTCAGTATCAATTAAAATCTTGGAGACCATAGAGAGTCTGATCTGTGCGGTAATCATCAGTGGATCATTATATGGATGGTGAACTCCTCTTAGTTCTGGTGGAGTGATCATTAAAGTGTGCATTTGAATATGAAGTTTGGGGTTTTTGAGTAGTGGTTCTTTCTAAAAGGAGAAAATCCCTTCCTTCACTTTTTGACATATCGGATTCTATCCCCTTTGCCGCTCCTAGCCAATGTGGGCCTCCATGAATTACTTCAATCCGATCAAAAGGCGGAATGAAGTCATGATGAACACCATCTTCTGCCATATTTGCAGTGTTGCTTGGTGGCTTCTGATTGTTGTCTCCAGAATAGGTAGCCCTCTGTCCATTTTTGATAAATCCCGTTAGTTGCTTATTGCGGATCATCCGCTAGATTATTCCTGTCAAAACCCTACACTCATCTGCCTTGTCTCCATTGATTTATAATTTGTACAGTCTCCACCCATTCTTGGTTCTGGGTCGGTTTGGCCTTATAAGGAATAGGGCAATCATCGTTCTCCTTCATGGTGGCATATATACGGGAGAGTGGCTTATTAAGAGCGACATGACTATCATTTGACTCTTCCTCCTACCTTGACTTTTTTATGATTATGGCCATTATTAGATTTCCCCGTTTGCTTCTTAACTTGAGCCTTCTTCCTAGCATGGCACATTTCATCCATGCGAATGGATTTATTAGCCTGGAAATGGACGTCTTGCAAGTCTTTGAACCCATGGATGTGAAGCTTCTACCAGAATGGAGTTTGCTCAATTAACCCCAAATGCATAGTTATTTACTTGTCTCTTTCAATCATGTTCTTTGCCTTTAAAGATTCCGTATTAAATCTCTTAAGATAATCACTTAATAGCCCCTAGGTCTTTGCTTAATATTGGTCACTATAGTGCAATCTACCGTAAGGTCTTTACAGGTGCAAAACTATGTCAAGAATTCATAAGAAAATTGCTTCCATGAATAAATTATCCTATTCCGATATTGCTGGTACAACTTAGCTGCTACTCCTTGGAATATGGTTGGAAATAG